>JAZDUA010000010.1:7282500-8482500 GCA_038098605.1 Gryllus longicercus
TTGTCTAGAGAATGATTCCGCAGCAGGTGCTTTGCTGATGAGAATTGACGATCGTAGATGATGCTTTAAAACCGCACCCCGTTACGCCACCGCCGATTTTATTCAGTGTGGATTATTACGAATTTTTATTATGAATAAAAAATAATTAATTATACAAATTATATTTATTGCATCTTTTAATAAGATTCCGAGAACATCATGGAATTTGATGGAAAATGCCTAGAGCGGAAATTCACAGCGTGGGCGTCGCCAGTCGGGAATGGCGTAGCGTTAATTCACCCACATTACACTCGTCCATCACGCGACTTGTGCGCTCGTCTGAAGTGGCATGACCAGAGCGTGTTTGCCGCAAAGGTCACCCAGGGTAGCGTCGCGATTTCAGATTTCGGAGAATTTTTTTTTATAAAAACTCTTTGGTCTCACACGCGAGTGTTTCGTTAACAGCCATGTCCTGTTTCGCGAAGTTGGTGGGGTTCTCGCAATAGATTAGTCTAAGAACAAGAGGCTTGGGGTTTCAGAAATTCGAAAAAAACGTCATGAAGTTCATGTTTCTTTAATGTCGGAACGAATGGCTAGTTTGTTTGAATCTAGGGAATTATTCGACAAATTTACGGAACATCTTGTATTTTTTTTTGTTTTTGAAATATAAATTACATTAATGACGTGTCTTATAAATGTTTCAAAATGATATGGTCCGAATGTACAAATAATACGGATAAGATTAATTCAAAGATTTAAATACATAGAAAATTAAAAATTAAACTTGGAACGCACGGCCGCTGGTGTTAGGGCCATATCAGAGAAAGCCCTTAGGTCTATTTTAGTCTGGTTTCATCGCAGTCCCTAAGAATCTCGTAGGCTCTTAAAATATATTATTTAATCAAGGAAAATTGGAATTGTAGGCAAATGCCGAGTAAACTGTTTTGACTTATACACTACTCATTCATTACGGACTTATTTTATTACTTCGGCATCAAGAAGCGCAATTGTATAGCGCATATAAATACCCATTTAATTATTCGTTGGCATTGGGTTAGTGGTTAGCTTAACTCGATAGTAAACGTTGGGTCTGTCAGACCTAGCGTCATCTTTGAAGCTGCCTATCAAGTGAACGAAATTATTTCTTAACCTATCCACCAGTCTACTTTCAAATTGTATCTTATTGAACATATGGCGACCATTAGTTTGAGTTTATCAGAAAAAAGTTGTGTGCTATTCCTGCTTAAAGTTGTTGATGGGTCCATCAGACCCAACGTCCCAGGTTACGTGAGTTTTAAATAACATGGCCAGCTCATCCAAGAGTTATTTTAACGCATTAAATTCGTATCATATAGAATAAATTAAATAGATTTTAGAAAAAATATTGTTTATCAAGTGATCGCTGATACATTATATGAACAAGAATGTTTGCACTGTACTGATTCTGAACAAGAAATTGAAGAAGCTGGACCTGAGAATAAGGAAATTAATCCTAATTTTTTGTAATATATTTGTTTATTTATTTGCAGTCTATTTTTATAAATAAATTCGATATTTCAGGGTTACGAAATGCATATTATTGTAAATTTTTGTACGACACAAAACACGTTATCGGAAACATTAAGAAAATATAAACGGTCAAAAAAGTTTATCGTACAAAATGCTTCCATAAAACATATTATAAAACGTTACTGTAAAAAATGCTTCCATTATGTTTGTTTTAGTGATGCAGACATATTTTGTTAATATTTCAGTTATTAACTTAATGCTACAATTTTGTTTTCTTTGTCTGATATTCGTTCACTATCAATTTTGTCTTTTGTCGATGGTGAATTTAAAAAAAATGGATAATATTTTGTGCTCGATATTGGATCTATGATTTATTTGCATATTTTAGTTAATAAATATTTCCGTAATTAATTAGTGCTTTAAACAGGTTCTAATAACAAGCGGGTCTATTAGGCGCAACGTTCCCACTGACGTCAGGATTTTTCACGTTCCCGCCGCCGGGTTAAAGGCCTCTCAATTCGCAGTTTACTAGTTCCATTAAGACTGAGGTGCGTAGATTTCCGGGGCCTGAAAAACTACCGGAATACTTACTATACTTGCGGAATGGAAAAGAATCTCCAACTAAATGCTCTGTGAAGTTAAATCCTCCAACACATAACATCCTGATAAGATCTCATTTCGTTTAATCGGAAAATTCCTTAAGTAATTGACGAACGAAAGATGAAACTGTTGTTATGGAAAACCCTGCCGGTAAATAAACGAGCCATAATTTACAGATAATACTAGGAGCCCATAAGGAAAATTAACTTGAAAGCGTTCTTGGACAGAAAGTGAGAGTAAGTAGAAATCGGTATTAAATCAATATCACAAGTTTCCCTGGTAAATCTCTGCATCAAAAGCAAAAACAAAAACCAACGCAAGATTTCTCACACCAATACAGCACCAATAGCAAAGCGCTAAAATAGAAATATATTTTTTGCACATAAATGAATCTAAGCGAAAAACTGTAGGCTACAATATTACTCACAATTTCATGTATTGTAAGTAAGACTATGTATTACCTTATAGACTATATATTCATTGTCATAGCAAACTGAAATCGATAGTACTTTAGCTTGAATCACGTGAGTGAGTATTTCATTTGTGTGCTAAGTGGTCAATGGCATTCATTGAAATTTGAACCAGCTGTCAGCAAAAATTGTCAAATTTTACTTACAGTTAAATTTACACTACATGAATTTATTTTTTCAGAGTGATCACATAATTTTACTCCGTAATTAGGATCATTGGTTTGTGTCTGGGTAAAGAAACTAAAATATTAAATCCAAAGCATAAATGTGGTCTTCATTTTCAATCCAGAGCTTTCGCACACACAATAAGCTTGATCAAGTCGCTTCTTTCCAGTAAATTAATCGTATAATATATTATTATTATTATTATTATTATTATTATTATTATTATTATTATTATCTGTTGTATTAGTTTAAATGAGTTTAATGGTATGGTGTGAAATTGTGTGAAATAAAGCCACATGTACAAAGGAAATTCTAGGAGGAATTGCTACGAGTCTTGAATATTCATCGATCATTTTCCATGCAAACGAGGTTTTACTTAGCATAAGAAATACTATAGAGTATTTTCTTCTAATATAAGAGAACATAATTTGACATTTGCGCCTGTAGTATCTGCAATTTGCAACACCCGCGTGTATTAAGCATGAGTGGTTGCTTATAGCTAGGAGATTGGTGAAAACTGGGGACAAACGACCTAACATAATTAATTCCATACACTTTACTTGGAATTAATATCGAGGATCATTTCTACTAGCCGGAAATTTCATGTAATAATGTTTACTGATGACATACTATTATATTTGATTACGGTGTATCATTTGTATCTTCCAAACTTCACAACCCTAAAAAAGTTTGATATTCATATACTATATATTTTTTCAGAAATTCTTGGATGTTTTTTTCATTAAATCGAACAATATCATATACTCGTGTTGTATAACTTGTCACGTAGCATTACTCGAATATGTGGTTTCTTTTAGGCACTCAAAATACTTCCATTCTTTGTATCATTATCAATATTTATAAATATATTGATGGCGTCGGTATTTCACCGTTCTGTCACGGGAATTATTGAACATAAGATGGCCTTACAAGAGGGCCTCTTGCGTTTATACGTCTTTGGGACTTGGTTCATATCAGTGCTTCAGTCTTCAGTTGCACTGAGTTTCCCAATAGCGCTGTCTCTTTCTCTCCGAAGCAAAACAAAGCGCAGTGCTGCACTCATCGCCAGTCCTACCCTCCGATTGGTCGGGTTATATATTTTTTAATTGTTTATCAACATGGAGAACTATACGTGATACAAAGTTAATAGAACACGAAATCCTAAAATAATTGGGTTCTTCGTAACTAAAAAACCAATTCTCTCACTATTGACAACATTTACACATTTCTTGCCTTGCTAGTAAACAAACAAATGTCACATAACCACACACCTAATTTTCACAAATAAACATTTTTTTAAAATTTCTTCTTGGCGACACATTAGCTGTTCTGTTGCCGAAAATCCAAGCAGTGGCGGCCAGTAATTGCTTATTAGGAGGGTGTCCATGAGTGCTATAACAATCGCTTTCATTTTGTTTCTTCAAAATATTTCTTGAACTAGGACAAACTGTAGTGTCATCTATGCAAAAAACGCGATATACACGGGATATAAATACTTGTATAAGACAACTTATTTGTTGAGAACGAAAGATAAAAGCATTGGGTAGCCGTTAATTTAAATTTAAAAAAAATACCTGCAACATAAAAACAGTAATTTAGAAAACGAGCTGGACGGGCGATGTTTTTAGTCTAGTTAATAAGTGCAGTCTCCAATATACGAAACTGTACAAGATACACGCTGCCCCTATCCATCTCTCAGTACTTCAACTTTTCAAAATACATCCATTGCTAAGCATGCCACGTCTAGTAGGAGGAAGTGAGAGAGTATTACACGTTGCATTCTAGAAACATTAATCATGTCCTTATGCGGAAGTATAGTTATGTTTGTTACCAAAATGTGTGCTGGTGGTAAGCCCCAAATAAATGGAGTCAATTTAATATAAGATTACTCCTGCAAACTTTGTGCGTGGACTGTCAGTGTGCCAGAATGTACTTTTCTTTCTTTTTAATATCTTTCACATAGCGTATCACGTAATTTAAATTCTTTCCTCCAAGCAGCAGTTTTAAACCATTATTTTGTTACAAGTCGATCAGACTGTTCAGACAGTTTTCGAAAAATTGTACATGACCTTATTTCAAAATCTATCTTCAAGGAAGAGATTTTATCAAGGAAAAATATCTATCTTCGTAATTGTAATTGTAGGAAGACTCCAAAACAATTTTAAACTTTTGAATTTTTTAAAAAAATTGGAGTTTTAATAACCCTGAGACCTGGACCATTATACTATTTTAAACGTTCTTCACACTATTCAAGAACAAAATTTAATAAAAAAACGATGAAAACCATTATTTTGAAAAATCCCTGTGTTATCATGTAATGTACCCCCAAAATTAAATTTTCGGTTTGAAATTAAAGGAGCCACGAATTCAGACAGATCAATTGGGGAAAATTTTGGAAAAATTTTTCCCAATTGATTCCCCATTTTGGAAAAAATCGGCAGAATGATTTTAGGTGCTGGCTTCGTTCACAGACAGAGGGACAGACAGGCAGATATACATACGTCATACATCAATTGTTTTGCTCAGAAATTGTAATAACAACCGTTGTGGTTATGTAATCTAAGATTCCTGTGACGCCTATCAGCCCCACTGCCGGTTCGACCCATTTCTGGATAACTAAATACACATTTACTGGTTACATTCTCACATTTACACAAGATTTACTGGTAAACAACAGCCCAAACTAAAAGTTTGCAAGCTGAGCTCACTTGAACGAAAAAAAGAAGCCTCAATTACGCCAGTAACATATCCAACAGATTAAGTTGTTTACCTGAAATAGTTTTGATCATATTTTGTACGCCATTTGTTTGGTTTTAGGGCATATATAAAATATTTTAAGATAATTTTATTGATCATTTTTGGCGATGTTGTACGTCATCAAAATCCGCTTCTTGATGATCTCTTTTTGACATATGGCGGGAAATCTTATAAAGCGAAGGTACGTGGGTGACATTTACTCATGATTGACAGTTATTTAATGGTACACTGATGTTTGGCACGTTTACTGTTCTGGGCGCATCAATGAATAAGGTCACTTGTTACGCAAGCGTAGTGAATGTATTTACCTTGGGAGGTGGCGGAGACATCCCGATGATGAGACCCTGCGCCAACCCACCCGTTCGCAAGCGGGGTTTTCCCAACCAGATATCTCCCATCAATGGGACACCGCTCCAGCCGCAACAGGCTCTGGCCTCCCGACATGTGTGGTAGTGTAGTGCATGTAAGTGTAAGTGTAAGTGTCTGTAAGTAAAGGGTGAGGATAACTCAACGAGGAGGAAAGAAAGATCGCGTGCGGTCCATGACCTCCACTGCGCTGCACTGTTGCGGCATTCGCCTGCTATTGATCGGAGAAACCACGGAAAACTACCGCTCAGAGCAGCCGGTGCTAGAATCCTCCTCCAGACAACGGCTGAATCGACCTAGCTACGACGCGAGTGTTGGAAATCCTGTCGGGTCTCGAACCCTAGGACCTCCCGGACAGAGGTACTTCAGTGACCCCAGTTGATGCACTCAGCCACCGACGCCGGACTGAAGCATCGAGATTTCGTGTGCCTTCGCGTCTGTTGTAGGAGTAAAACGTAATGCAACTTCTCCCGTGATTCATCTTTCTGAGAAGGGCGTCGTCCTCGAATCCTCGACGAGCCCCCACTCCTCGCCGGTGCGCTGCGTTGCACCACGCGAAGAGCCCCCGCGTAATGAGGACAAATGAGGGGCGGTGGGCGAGGCGAGGTCGGGAGGCGAGCAGTGGCCACCGCCCGCAGCTAATTTTCCAGACCGCTGCTGTTCATCAACCGCTCTCGGAGACTCAACTGGAATCGGTCAGCTGGGACCGAAGTTGACACAAACTCTCCGTTGGGACCTACCTCATTTAGCTGCTACAGGGTGTTCTAGAATAAATATTACAAAAATTACACGGCATGCAGACGTAGTAGATTATCACTTTTCGGCGATGCACGTTAAGTGGGAAATCTCATATCACAAAATTATATACGTGGCTATTTCCCATTGGTGGGTGGTGACTCATCTTGTACTCGTGTTAAGCAGATACAAGTTTTAGCGCAAACTAATTTCACGTTCCTGTCGATCATCAGTGAACATTTATTCTGAGATTCACTGTAAAAAGCAATATGTTGTAAAATTGATCAATTTCTTCGCAAAGGATTTTCAGTAATTTACCAGAGGTATCGCTGTCATTGAACGTTTTATTTTACTTACACTGTGTTCAATAACGTTTTGTAAGATCATCGTTTTTAAATGTAGTTGTATTCAATTAAAATAGATTTGTGAAATTTAGAAGATGTAAATAACGTTTGTGTCAATTCATATCTAAGCATAGGACCCACGTGGGAGGCATATCAAAAAACTAAATGTGCTCACACCTGAAGGTTAAAAGTCCAAAATTGCGCCGAGCAGTTGGCGACTGTACCCAGTCAGTTTTCCAGTCTTTGCTCTGTAGCTGACCGCCGACAGCGAACTGAAATTGATTTGGTTTCTTTTCGTTAATGAACACTAGAAAGTAATTGTGATGATTGGTAAGAAGAGTAATATGCGACCGTTTTGTTGATGTCCATAATTTATTTCTTAGTCTACTGCTGAGTGATGATTAAAAATACCAACAAAGGGAAGTTAGCAACGTTTAAAAACTAAAACAATTATCTCCCGGATTGTAAAAATCGTATTTTTAACGGTAAATGAATTACAGATTTGATTCTGTAGTGTTGCAAACACAATATCTCTCCCCATTCCCAGCTTTACTGAAACCACAATTAGCAAAAGCAGAGCGCAACAAAACGTACAATACATTTATGATCAGAAGCAAAGCAAGGAGCCATTTTGGTATTTGCCCAATAGATTAGGGAAACTGGTCAAAAAACTAATCAAGCTTGGGGCCATAGACTCAGGAACTGTTGTACTACTTGTTACAGGCATATTAAGCCTTTTATTTTTACCTTCTGAAACATGTTGTCTTTTGTGACAGGGCTTTTTTGACCATTGTAGTAGAATTATTTATTATTTTCTATGCAATTAATTGTTTCGCCAATTTACAAGTAGGCTCACTATCATTGTAAAAATATATGAAGTAGTTACCGTATGATGTTACGCTAACAAAATATAGTACGACTTACCCATTTTGTTAAAATGAAAATAAATTATTATTATCATTTAAATTTGAATATAATTATCATTAATTCCATCATGTAAAATACTTCAAACTGAGTAGTTAATAGAAAGCCATAGATTATTAGAATAGTTGTTGAGAACCTTTCCTTTTCATTTGTAAACGGATAATTGTTATAAATTATGTGGCATTTGTGTTCAAAAATCATTTTGTGCGATTTTTATTGTTATCTCAGTGTCGTTAAGTTTGACTTGAGGCAATAAAAGTTGATAAAACGCCTTTATTTCACTTATACTACGTACCGTTAAATTGTAACCCATATTTTTGTAAGAATTACAATACGTATAAGAGAAAGTATAGTAATTGATGGAAATGAATGTATTACTAAAGGAGTATAATGTTGGAGTATAACACTTCACATAAAATTAATTCCTGCTTTTGAAGCAGTGAGGTTTAATTGGGAGCATGAGAGGAACACCACCCACGACAAAATGCGTGCACTTCCCGTTCCTTTACAGGCGTTAGATGTCCAATTTCCCCGACCTTTAGGCAGCGCGGGGCTGACATTTCGGTCTCCCCCACTCGGAGGTCTTGGCGGCAAGACGTGGGACGCATCCGCCTCGCGATTCCGCCCGTGCGTTGGCGAACGATTGGAAAATAATGGCGAAAACTGGGCGACGATTCCCGACAGTTGGGAACGGCAACAAGAGAGTTCGAAAGACAATGAACACTGATTGTTACATACGTTAGGTTTAATTTAATTGATTTATCGTCGAAAATGAGAACAAATGTAAGTGATATATTGGGGAGAAATGAAATGTGAACCTGGTTTCTTGAGATTCAGAAACCCTACCTCTCACTCACTTTTGGAAATATTTGAGTAATTTCTTTCTCTCTGTCTCTCTCTCTCTGTTTGTCTCTCTCTGTCAGTCTCTGTCTGTCTGTCTGTCTGTCTCTCTCTGTCTGTCTCTCTCTGTCTGTCTGCCTGTCTCTCTCTGTCTGTCTGTCTGTCTCTCTCTCTGTCTCTCTCTATGTCTGTCTCGGTCTCTCTCTCTCTCTCTCTCTCTCTCTCTCTGGAGTAAAAATTCAAATTTTATCTCCCGGTTACTTTGAGTGCAATTGAAGTCCAGGTTCGATTTTTAAGTATTGCTGGCGACATAAGATCTTTCCTGTTCTTAGTAAAAGAGAGCTCAGCTCATCGTGTTCGTAGATACATTAATTTAAATTTCAACGCAAGAAGCCACCTCAACATTTTTTCAATGGAACATTGGAAATTAGACAAAAAACCTGGTCGACATGATTAAGCATTCGATGTCCAATATTCAACACGAAGAGCGTCCGCCTCGTGCTTGGTGAAGACCGGTTCGATGCACTTCACCCAATGGCGAGGGTATGAGGACGAGGGAGAGAGGGTGAAAGCGAATGCGAGAGTGAGAGCGAGAACGACAAATAGAACGAGAATGAGAACGAGGGTGAGAACGAGGGTGAGGGCGAGGGCGAGGGCGAGGGCGAGAGCGAGAGCGAGGGCGAGGGCGAGGGCGAGGGCGAGGGCGAGGGCGAGGGCGAGGGCGAGGGCGAGGGCGAGGGCGAGGGCGAGGGCGAGGGCGAGGGCGAGGGCGAGGGCGAGGGCGAGGGCGAGGGCGAGGGCGAGGGCGAGGGCGAGGGCGAGGGCGAGAGCGAGAGCGAGGGCGAGGGCGAGGGCGAGGGCGAGGGTGAGGGTGACGACGAGGGCGAGGGCGGGGGCGTGCAACGCAGCGAGAGCGCCAGCGCCAGCGCCAGCGCCAGCGAAGGCGACGGCTTTCGTCGGCAGGCGCGAGCGGCGAGGAGGGCGACACCGACAGCGATGGCAACATCGACGGCGACAGCGGCGCGGGGCGCGAGCGCGGGCGACGGCGAGTGGGCGCAGCCGTCAGAAGGCCAGCGCCCACCGGGCGATAGCAGCACCGCCTACACGCAACGCCTCGCCCGCTCGTTAATCACGACGCCCTTCCACTCGCTCTCCCCTCCCCTCCTTCCCTTCCCCTCCCCTCCCCTCTCGCTCGCTGGCTGGAGGAGGTCACTAGTGCAGTACCGCGCCTCCGCCAGCTCCGGCCCGGGCAACAGGGCTCGTGGGCGGTGACTTATGGGGGCGCATCAGCGGCGTAAATATGCGAGCCGCGTCCGGGGCAAAATATTGTATGCGTGTAATATCGCCCGTGGAACGGGTGGTGAGACGGCAGCGGACGACTGGGATTTAATATCGAATTACGGATGAGAATGGTCTGGTATTAGTAGTATGGTCCGCCTTATTTTTGTTTTCTTTTTATTATTTGGTTCAGCGCAAAGTCTCTCCGCAATGGCACCTTACTGGTGAGAGTGCTAGCAATATAAATTATATTGATGGCACGAACGTCTACTTGTAACAAAAGAATACATAAGGTGCATGCTCTTGAACAATCGTAACAAATGTTGGAAGAGTGGTCGCCTTCACGTGTTTCCCAGTAATTTGGTTGCTACCAACATAAATACTATTTGTAATAGCAGGTTCTGAATTGGTTCTGTGCGTAGAGACTTTCCTGGTGCACTATAGTATTTAATAAAAACCCCACGGGTTGCTCACTGGTCAGAGTGCCCGCTTTCCATGACGTGACCCCGGGTTCGGTTGCCGGTCGAGTCAGATTATACGAGTAATGTGCGCTTTTTTGCAATGCCCTAGTATCTGTTGCTGTGAGACGATGAGAAAACTCACTTATCATGTTGAGAAGACCAGGATATGACGGTGGGATGTGTAACCTTACCTACCCCTTCACCCATGACCGCAAGGCTGGGACGCCGCTTTTAAGCCTTTGTCCCGTCAGGAGCTATTGTGCCACTACAGACAGACAGTATTTAATAAAAAATTAAAGGTAGAAAATGGAATCATACCCGTACAAACATTTAACACTTTGTAAATCATGGTGAAGCATAGTTGGAATATTTCCGACCACCAGACTGGGAGTACTATCAAAAATTAAATATCACGTTCAATACTCGTATTACCTCATTTCGTAAATTACGACTCGTAACCCATGTCCTCCTCATGGACGCGGCGTCACCCGGACAGCCTAGTAAGTACCATGTCCTCTTAGTTACACGAAAACCTGATATTAAGGACATAACTCATAGTTTCTTAGTTAATCACGACAATGATGTGTAATAGTTGAAACGTAATGTGTGTAATGCATGTTACTGGCACCATGTGCGTCTACTGATGCAATTCCATTATAATCTGCGAACTTTTACTTTCGCCATATATTTGTTTGATGTTTGCCTGGTGTAATATCCTATCCAGCAGTTGTATACTTACGTTGATATTTTCTTATAAGTGTTTCAAGTAGTTTATTCTTCAATTTTGAGAGGAAGAGTACCTTTATCTATACGTTCAAACGAAATGCCTTTTTCGAAAAATAAAAGATAAATTTGTGTTCCTGGAAATTTAAGAAATATATGTTTATCACGGTTTAGAAATAATTTGTGTTTAGAAAACTAAAAAAACAACAACCGAGAATATTCTTCCGAACAACAATTTTTTCAACAAATCTGAATGTCCCTCAATACGACTTCTTAGTTTATTACGTGAATTACTTTAAACGGATTTAAAGAAGGTTGTTAAGTTTTTTAGAAAATCAGATTTCTTTCAATAGCTTTTCATTAGCTATGTAAATTGTCTTTATTCACATGATTTTTATAATTATTTTGTTTTATGTAATACTTATGCTGCCTCACGATAAATATTTATTAACAAATAATGAATTAACAATAAAATGCCCGACTGATACGAATAGAAAAATGACGTTCGCAAAGAACGTGAGATTCTCGTTGTGAGAACACAACGCTGAATCACGCTAAATATTTATTAACAAATAATAAATTAAAAATAAAATACCGACTGCTATGAATAGCAAATGACAATCGCAATGAACGTGCGATTTTAGTTGCGAGAAGAAAGAAGACTGGGGTAAGTAAACTCTCCGAGCTCTTGCCTCTGGGTCTTCTTCTTGGCAGCCCGGGGGCTCTGATCCTATCGACTTCTGTTCGCTTAACCGGTCGCTGCAGGCTGTCGGAATCGGAACACTCTGTTCGGAATCTCATCTCCATATGCAATCCACCCGGATTTGCTCCACCCCTGCGCTGTTCACGTACTTGCACATCCGGCGAGCGCTGGCATGACGTCACAGCTGGAGTGACGTCACTTCCCAGAACCATAGGCGTGACCAGTTTATGTTCATGTGTATGCAAAAAAGGTTTTGTAATTCCAGAAATTGTAATTACAGGAACGAAAATTTGTTCTTTTTGTACGACACTGACGTTCCGTTGTTTTATTGCAACTACGACGGTATCGTTTTATTTAATCTACAACTAGTTCAATTTCAATTTGTTTCGATACATAAATGTCAATATATTGTGTAATGGTGTGGAGGACTATGTATTATTTTTAATTTTCGATGAAACAAGTGAAACTGTATTATACTTCTTATGTATGTATATATATATATATATATATATATATATATATATATATATATATATATATATATATCCTATTTTTAAATATACTTCTACAATACATTATATAAATATACATAAATATATTTCTACATTTCTACGCACGTTTTGTTGAACTCTTCTTTTGCTTGTAATGGTAGAAGTAGAGGTAAGGGCGAGTTACTATTTTCTTAGAAATGCAGAAAAATCATACTTGCAATTTGTTTACCGATGCAAATAAGTTTTCTATAATTCGGACGCAAAAATGTCATTTTTTTTCAAATATTGCTTATCTCGCGATTTTTAAAATTTATTTTATTTACTTATTTTAACCCTTTACTCATCTTTCAACAATTTATAGTTAAAAAGACGGGAAGGGGTTCTGGAAATCAAGAAAACGTGCGCAGATAATCTTCTCCCCTATACGCCACATACAGTTTTTACTGTTTTTTGACTAAATAAATCTAAATCTAAATTGATATTTCGAACAATCAAAACTTCATTCATCCTCATTTATTGAGGATTCATTATTACGTATGTTTTGATATCTATTCTACCCTCATCATCAGATACTACAGAAAACCCGTGTGTTCAATATTCAGTTATTACAAACAATAATACAAATTATGCAGAATTTTAAGTCCATAGCGTGACAATGCGTGAAGAGACTGTTTATGGCGTAAATGTAGGTTTTGTTGTCGCGACAAGGCTATTACTGCATAAATGCAGGTTTGGGGATTAACAAATATTTGGAAAACGCGTGGTACTTCAGCTAGCCTGTTACTGAAGATGATCGTTTTGTAAATGCATTAAAAAATTATTGAAGAAATGATGTGTACACAATTTGTGAAACGACAAGGAGAAATATTAAGTAAAAGCTTTATTTCTAAAAGAAAATTTTATTAAGGATTTTCTTATTGATCTGGGAACTTACATGAAACATTTAAATTCAAGGTCATTATATTAGACATGATTGGATGAATGAAAGTAACGTAATGGTCGTTCTTCTTTATTGTCCTGTATTACGGAATGAATATCTCTATATGAAGGTACAACCTTGCTCACCACCAGATACTGAACGTAATTGCTTTCTAATGTCCCTGCGTATCCAGAAGAGATTACATAACATATTAAAATTTTTCTCGATAAGCCAATTTTGCCACTTCCGATTTTAATTTTATTCCCCGTCGTTATCATTACCAAACGCAGTCAATTTCTACACGGTCGCCTTGAACCACCTTAAAACGCGTATCGCTAACTGATCTCTGATACACATCGAACCGCAACCCGCTCGACCAGATCAGCCGACGAAAATCTCAAGCTATCTCGTTAAAACGTGCGAGCGAAGATAACGGTTTCGCGGAGCGAGCGGGCGCGTATTAATTGGCGGCGAATCGTCAGACAATTTAATTGCAAATTGCGGCGGCCGCGTCGTGGCACTGCATCGGCGCGGCAGATTTCGGGGGAAAAGGGCCCATAAGCCGAGCGCCATCCACTCGGGGCTTCATTTCGCGGGCGAAGACCGCGCAGAACGGCCATCAAAAGGCTATTGGGAGGAGCACGTGCTGGTGACGGATGTGGGGACGACGGTGGTGAGGGAAGCGGTGATGAAGGCGACCGAAGTGGCAGGAGTTGGCGTCGAGGGGGGAGACGGGGAAGGAAGTTAGATGTGGCAACGGCGGACGTTGGGTTTTAAATATGGTGGCGACGCAGGTAGTGCTCAGGGTGCGAAGTTATTACGATGGATGCTGTTACGGGGAAGGCAGTAATATACGCAGTGACGATGGAGGTAGTGACGAGGAAGGGAGTGAACATCATGGTAGTGACGATGAAGGTAGTGACGATGAAGGTAGTCACGATGAAAGTAGTGACAATCAAGGTAGTGACAATCAAGGTAGTGACGATCAAGGTAGTGACGATCAAGGTGGTGACGATCAATGTAGTGACGATCAAGGTAGTGACGATCAAGGTAGTGACGATCAAGGCAGTGACGATCAAGGCAGTGACGATCAAGGCAGTGACGATCAAGGCAGTGACGATCAAGGTGGTGACGATCAAGGTGGTAACGATCAAGGTAGTGACGATCGAGGTAGTGACGATCAAGGCAGTGACGATCAAGGCAGTGACGATCGAGGTAGTGACGATCAAGGCAGTTACGATCAAGGTAGTGACTATCAAGGTAGTGACTATCAATGTAGTGACGATCAATGTAGTGACGATCAAGGTAGTGACGATCAAGGTAGTGACGATCAATGTAGTGACGATCAAGGTAGTGACGATCAAGGTAGTGACGATCAATGTAGTGACGATCAAGGTAGTGACGATCAAGGTAGTGACGATCAAGGTAGTGACGATCAAGGTAGTGACGATCAAGGTAGTGACGATCAAGATAGTGACGATCAAGGTAGTGACGATCAAGGTAGTGACGATCAAGATAGTGATGATCAAGGTAGTGACGATCAAGGTAGTGACGATCAAGATAGTGATGATCAAGGTAGTGACGATCAAGGTAGTGACAATCAAGGTAGTGACGATCAAGGTAGTGACGATCAAGGTAGAGACGATCAAGGTAGTGACGATCGAGGTTGTGACGATCAATGTAGTGACGATCAAGGAAGTGATGATGGTAGGACGAAGGTAGTAGTGGCGATAAGGGCAGTGGCAATAGAGGTAAAGACGATTGAGGCAGTGATAATACAGGCGTTGAAAGCGGTGAAGACAGGGAATGGGTGGCGAGGCGCCCTATCAAGGGCACAGATTTCGGGAAATTAAGCCCTTAAGATGCACGAGAGCCTCAATATTATTGCGACCGATGGCTGCGGAGAAAAACGGCGGCATCGAAAAACTGGAGCGGAGCGGAGGTGGGGACAAAGGCGATTGAGAGTGAGGTGGATATTGAGAGGAAATGAAATACTTATTCTAGAGCCAAAATCAGAAAGGGAATAAGAATAAGCAGAGGCAAGGGACGAGGGGGATGGAGAAAGGAAGAGGAGATAACTGATTAGCAATGAGACGATGCGAGAGTAACTGAAAAAGAAAGAAATAGAAAGGAGGGGCAAATAATGTGGTAGTTAAAAGGAATAAATGGACATAATTTTGATCAGGTCCAATTAAACAGTTTATGGAATGGAAATAAAGTAGACAGTAGTAGTACAGAAATATAATTTATTCTTCTTTTTCATTACCTTCGTCAATCATTCATTTCTATATATCAGGTTAAATAGAGGTTAATTAAATATCAAGTTCACTTGGTGCGGCCGTCTACAGACAAAATAAGTATCGGCATAATGTTAATTTTCCACATTTTATAAATTAATGATGACTTTTATTACATTTAATAATTTGCGTATGTTGATTTTGAGCTTGTTCATTGGCCGTAAATCACAATGCCATTATCAGTTATCTTAAATCTCACTAAATAAAATTCCCCGACTTCATCCCTTCGTTAAAAGTGCCTATCGTACACGGGCGTGCATGTTTAAAGGCGAGGCAACAGCTTCATGGGAGTGTGGGAATCCACTGGCTGGGTGGTGTGCGGTGAGGGTGAGGAGGTGAGGTGGGCTTTGAGGCAGAGATCGGGTGGCGAGTCGACCTCTGGGTGCAATTCATTAGCTGCAAGTGCCCGGGATCAGCGCCCGTCTACCGGCGGCGCACAGACCCTACTCCTCCGCCCCACTGCGAGTGTCCAACGCGGCACGCCCCCTTCGAGGATGAACGCGTGTGAATGGGCGAGTGGGTTTTTTGATGGATTGACTTGATTGATGCGTCTTGATTGGATGGATTGACTTGATTGAGTGTTTCGAGGCGCATCAACGGATGTGATCATTTGTCCAGTAAGTGTAGTGCATGTTTATCGTCACGGAAAATGGCGGAGTTCCCGCTCCGTGCAGATTACGAGATTTGGCGCTGACCTACACGTCGACTGGCGGAGTTTTATCCACCCAGAAATCTCTCCCAGAGGGGCACAGCCCCACACGAAACTAGCTCTCCTGACAGGTGTGGTAGTGTAGTGCAAGTGAGTGCAAGTGAGTGTACGTGAGTGTAAGTGTGTTAAGTAAGGAGTAAGGATGGGATAATAAAGAGGAACGAAACACTGCGCGCGGACCGTTTGTTAGGGTACTGTACTGGCACTGACCCAGTGTTGATTGGAGAAGCCTCGGACAACTACCGATCAGAGCAGCCGACCGCTAGAATTCTCTTTTTCAGACTGCGGCTAAAATCGCCCTTACAGTAGATTTACGGGACGAATAACATTCATAGTAGCCCGCCCCGGAATGAAGAGCCCTTTCTCCCGTTGAAGTTGCTGAGGGCATCGAATGATATCACTAGAGTACCGTAATCCGGAGGTCCAATAGGGTTGGAGCTGGAAGATTGTTGAAGCGAGTTAATTAGCTAGCGAGAGTTCAATTGCTATCTAGTGGAGAGTTCTAGCAGCCGGCTTCCCTAATCCATAGTATTCCGTTATTTCTCCGATCGGTATCAAGTGAATGCGGGAGCAGAACCTGAAGAAACGGACGTGGGACGCGCTGGATCTTTCTTTTTTCCCTTTTTCTAATCACTTCCCTCACACACTGACATGCACTACACTGCCACACATGTCGAAAGAGCAGTCGGGGGTTACAGCTTGATCAGAATGGGACCGTGCTCTTTGAGGTGAGGTACCTGGATGATGAAATTCCCCCGACGCCGAAGTGTGGGTCGGCACTGTGTCTGTGCGTCCAGCGGGGAAGGAACACATCAATCTCACGCGATAGAACATTCACTACATTGACGGGACTAATGATCACTGCAGTTGACAAGCCTAGAAACATTAATCAATAAATCAATCATGTGTAGCTTTGATGGTGAGAAAATGGATAAGGCCCACTATTTCAAAACGCAAGTAAACCCCATATCTCGATCCAGGCCTCGAATATTCAACCCTTTGTACCCAAACTGCTAAGCCACGCCTTTAGCGATTTCGGATACGGTTCAGATAGACACATTATTTAATTCGAACACCGCAATCGGGAGTTCTCCCAGTCCTTTACATTAAGGAGAACTAGCAACAAAATTTAACGACGGCATTCAGTCCCATATGGACGTCATCATTTTGTCGATAGGCGGCACGGGAACAGCCGTAGACGGACAAACACAGAGCCAATATCGTAAAAATGGACGCAGACCATATATTGGAAAACGAGCAATGAAGCTCGAAGTAAATGTGCGATAAAAATCGAAGGCGACGATTGGTTCTCATAAAAGAACTTTGTGACGTAAAGTGAACATTGTGGCACGTGGCTACATCGATGTAACCGCTGGAAATTTTTTGTGGTTTTGTTTTCTGTCATGATAATGAAAGTTCTTTTCAAATCTTGATTATTTATACATGTCTTAAAAACATGGAGTTTTTAAGGAAGACTGAAATAAAAAAATTGTAATTATGCCGTAAAAGCTGTTTTTCCTCTCTAGATATTCTCAAGCTTCGTGTTTATGGATTTATTCAAATTCTTTATGTTTAAACTAGTAATGCAGCAGAATAGCACGGTCTTTATCGTATTAGATGTCAATCTTCTTTGGTCTGAGCTAGCTATTCTGACTTGCCCCATTCTGTTGCCAGTACATTTTTTGAAATGTTCTTAATTTTTCAGTTTTCTTATAGAAAAAACGAATTATTACTTGAATATTAAAAAAGAGTAAAACCTCGTTCTAACGGCAATTTTCATTGAAAAATTCGGTGCAGTTTTTAAGAAAATGGTGTTTAAGCGTTACTGTGAATGTGAAATTTGATCCTCTTTCACGGAAAACTATTGAGTTTTCGTAAAACTTCACATGATACTAAGGTCCTTTCAAGACCTTAGAGTCACAAATGCAATAGTGTTTATAAATTACTAGAAACTTGCATAAAGGAGAGCATAAGTGGGTATAAAAAATTATAATTGTGAGTTTTTGAAAAAAGAAAGCAATGAATACAGCAAAATTAATTCAATGTGCAATTAGCACTATCCGTTGGAAAAGTTTAAAGACAAACTATGGAGCCGTTTTTGAGAAAATGGTGACCTTGAAGGAAATTTAAGATAGATTGATTAGTAGTGATTCCGGGCTCTTCAACTGACAATGTCATAAGTCTCTTAAGTGTGGTGCATGTATTTTCCTCGGCATGGCATGTGGTGGCGGTGACTTCTCCTCGCGACATGGCAAATTCGGGCGCCAATCTACCGTCGGCCGGAGGGATTTTCCCCAAAAGGTATCTCTCACCACCGGGCATCGACACGCACGGCTCTAACCTCCCGACCAGTCCCCCGGCAAGTGTGGTAGCGTAGTGCATGTTAGTGTAAGCGTGTGTAAGTAAGGGGTGAGGATAGGACGAGAAAGGGTAAGGAAAGATCGCGCGCGATCCATGGCACGTTTGTTAGGCTACTGATCAGGAACTCGTCTGGTGTTGATCGGAGAAATCACGGAAAACTACTAATCAGAGCAGCCGGCGCTAGAATTCTCTTCCAGACAGCGACTGAATTCGACGTAGCTAAGAAAGCAGTACCAAAAACCCTGGGACTGTCGGATCTCGCACCTAGGACCTCCTAGTAAGAGGGACTGAATGACATCTGATACCCTCCCGGTGGGGGGGGGGGACTTTCTGTTTTAATCCGAATATAGTGTATATAATTACTGAAATTATGTCTAATTAAAGTACGTATTTCGTAGGCTTCCGCGGCCGGAGTCAATGCATTCTTGGCTATCCGGGATGAGCCGCGTCTCGGTCAACCGTACTGACGTTTCGGCCATCTTGCTGTGGCCTTCTTCAGAGCTGTACTGCTGGTACGTATTAGTATACTGGTACGTATTAATACGTATTAGTTTATGAATTATCTCATCCCCTAATTTCCAGCAGCCCCGAGGTATTTCTGACCCGCAATTACCACGAGCGGCGGAAGGAGTCGCGAAGGTGAGAGAGGAGACGCAGGTGTCGCTCAGGGAATGACGTCTCCTCCCAAAGTGCCGCGCGCGCGCGAACGCCGAAGCCCGGCTAACGAAGTCTCCCCGGAGCGCACACACAAGCCCCTCGTTAAGACGTCGAATTAGCGTCTCCTTGCGCCTAAATTGAGTTTGTCGCCGGAAGGAACAGAGGTCGCCTGCGAAGACGCGCGCTCTGCACAGCTC
The DNA here is from genome assembly GCA_038098605.1 of Gryllus longicercus. Classification (NCBI taxonomy): domain Eukaryota; kingdom Metazoa; phylum Arthropoda; class Insecta; order Orthoptera; family Gryllidae; genus Gryllus; species Gryllus longicercus. The sequence goes on from JAZDUA010000010.1 coordinate 7,301,986, forward strand.
CTCGTCCACGCTGGCCGTCTGTGTCGAGTGCCGCTCGCTTTAAGGCAGGTCGGAGCATAGGGATCTCTAATCAAAATATTTCATCATAGGTACGGCTTAAATGTTGAATATCGCGTAGATGGTACGTCGCATATAAATATACAAGAAGACAGTACCGGGAGAGGTGGTTCAGGGTATCATCTGATGTCACTGTAGTGCCTCTGTGGAGCCAGGTACTAGGTTCGAGTCACGACGGTGACAGGATTTTCGACACTAGCTAGATAGCTAGGTTTAATTCAGTCGCTGTCTGGAGGAGAATTCTAGCGGCTGGCTGCTCTGATCGGTAGTTTTCGAGGATCAACACAAGGTAAATGCAGGCAGACCAGTGTCCTAACAAACGGGCCACGCCCCGCGCAGGATATTTCCTTCCTCTTCCGTATCCTGTCCTCACCTCTTTCGTACACACATTTACACTTACATGCACTACACTGTCACACATGGAGGGAAATCTGTTGGGTGCTCCGAGCTTGCTCTGGCTAGGGCGGTGCCCCGCTGATGTCAGGTACATGATTGGTGAAAACCTGCTAGTTGACAGTTGGATCGGCGCCGGAACTCGCCATACAGCAGGAGAAGATCACCGCTACCTCCCGAAGAAGAAAACATGTACTGAATATTCGGCACTAATGACCATAGCAGTTGACGTGCTAGCAATCATCTATCACTGATGATTGAATCAACAACTAATCAAATGTATGGTAGTGGAACCACTAGAATGTTTGTGCAAATGTTACCGTCAAATTAATTGATAAGTAGAAAAATACGATGTACTCATAAGACGAGAAATATGTGTAGAATTATCCAATTCATTACTCCTGTATTTTACCTAGCGAGGCTCAGGCCAGCACACCTGCTCTTCCGTCTGACCACGCATATTTACTACGCTCCTTTCCGCACGTATCCCTCAGGCGACGAAGCAGGTCACTTGAATTCAGCTCTTGTTTCTTTTAGACTAGACCTTCCACATGCAGTAAATGTACGACATGGGACAGCAGGCTTTACTTCCCCTCCGCAGGACAGCGAAGGAATGTTTTACTCTTCAAAACCCTCGTCGTCGAGGGGATTAAAAACCACGAATTTGAATACAACAGTCCGACACACGAACTGTTACACCACAAAGCCACTAATTACTGGAGATCCGACAGATAATCGATTTAGAAAGATCAGAAACAGCAGGCAGACATAGAAGACCCATCATAAATACACCTTGTACGAGAGGCAGACTACCAAAACGGAATGGAGACAAGCCCGGAAGGGAAAAGAGCATTCATTGTAGCAAAGAAAGCGCCAAATGGTGTCTTTGGATGTTGAATGAAGAATTTCTCTAGTTCGTGCTGTGGCAGTGCGAAGGCGGCTTGTGCAGTGCATCGACCTCCAAGCACCCTCCCTCGCAGGGAAGAGCGAGGGGGGGGCGGTGGTGGAGGGGCACGAGGGTGTGGTCGCTTACCCGCACGCAATCGCCCCCGCGTCCTTTCCGCGCGTAATTTGTGTGTTTGCGTGGGGCTGCGTACGCTCTCACTGGCTCACGTCGCTACAGCGTTCACGGTTTTTACTGCTGTGCGCTGAGAACCCCATGGTTCGAACACTAGCGGTGCAGATTTTGTCGACAATAATTAATAATCAGGTGGGAGGGATTCTGAACTGTAGTCAGAGGCGTATCTAGGTATTCAGACGCCATTGCCATGCATAGAATTCGCGCCCCCTGTCAGGATACTTCTAATCAGGGTTATTGTGATTTATTTTAGTGGGGATTCTCTAAATATTGCCCCTTGTAAGTAGAGTCCGTGGCACGTGCCATGTCTCTCTTACCGTAGATACGCCTCTGATTGTAGTGATATAATGTAATGATGAGTACGATGTTTGGAGTAATAACCGAGTTTCAAACTTAGAATACTATACACAGTTTGCCCCTAGGTTTTAGTTCCAATGGTGTCGTTTGGATCAATTGATTATTTCGAGTTTGCGTGTCATTACTATCTAACCAATGGTTGTGACAACTTGAGCTCTGCAGTTTTGGAAACAATTTTCTACTCGGTGGTTGCCTTGCACACAAATCGAGTTTTGTGGTGAGTTGTTTGCATAAATTATTATTCTTCGATCAATAATTTAGTATTATTGTTTGATTAACAATAGTTTCTGCACATCAGAAGCTCCACAACTCTAATATTGTTGTCCTACAGGTCCTAAATTTGAGTATTCAAAAAAGCTTGGGTAACAATGAAGGAGAATCGAGTAACATTTCTTAAAAACTCTCTTAATCTCGAAACAATGTACCACACCTTTTGTTGAACACGGAGTAATTCTTCTTTAACGTAGGCAATTTGTCACAATATAATTTGTTTACCACTACCGATCAGGATGTCACTGACCCATCCAAATACCCCCGCGTCTCGAGCTACTTAACCTCCATGACATCACAGAGTAGGGTTAAGCAGATCGGCAACTGTTGCCGCCTACAAGGTTGCTACAACATCTACAATTATAATTTGTATCTAAAGGTTGTAGATTGGATGCTGGTGTGACAATTTCTACACAGTGCTTACATCGTGCAGTCCGTGTGACGTAGCCAGATAGCCATAGATAAATATTTGCAACTCGAGAGAATTTAGGGACCATTAATAATTTGTGTTCTACCGGTCCGGGTGGCCGAGATCGCTAAGGCAGTAGTGCCGTAGCGATCTCGGACCGAAGGGTCGCGGGTTCGAGTCCCGCCTCGGGCATGGTTGTATTGTGTTCGTCCTTTCACCTCCTATCATCCTCATATATCATATCATCCCCACGTGGGTTGGCGTCAGGAAGGGCATCCGGCCGTAAAACTTTCGCCAAAACCAGAAAAACAGCGACCCCTTAAAGGGAAAAAGCTGAAGAAGAAAAAAAAAAAAAAATAATTTGTGTTCTGCGGTTGTCGTATTGAGAGTGTCACAATCAGACTCCTGTCTGAGAGAGTTGTTCGATAACAATCAAAGTCGTTTTGAGAAATATACATGGTGGTTACAACGTTCACAGTTCACGTTCTGCAGCCAGTAGGCGCCTAGGTTCCAATAAAAATTAGGGATTTTTTGAAGAAATAATTTCTACTCCGTGGTTGCCACGACTATATTTCAAGCTCTGAGATTCGAAATACCATAGGTTCTAGTATCAGTGGTAATTATCAGAATTTATAATTAATGTCTATACGCTGGTAACTTCTGGATTATTGTCACGCCAACTTCAATTCGAGTACGGTAGCCCTGCTGGCCCGAAGTTAGAAGTAGCAATAGAATGTCGCCCGGTCTTTAAAATAACTTCCCATCGGCTAGTATCTAATGATGGTGACAGGTAGTCCTTACGCAGTCCTTCATATGCCTGGAATTGGTACAATCTATCTTTACGTTTAATTTCAGCGGATGGTTTTTAAGCTTTGGCAATATTTCGAGAGTTATGAAACCAAATAAAAGGCAGTGAAAGGCGACACAGAAAATAATGATAAAATTTATAAATGAAAGATAAACAAATCGGACAAATTAGAATAATGTTAAAAAATGTGATTGTGTAGAAGAATATAAACTCGAAATACGCGAAGAAACGAAAAGAAGAAATGAGAAAAGAAACAAACATTCAAAGTAGGTATTGTAAAGTATTAAACACGTGAACGAATCATGTTATCAGGCAAAAGAAAGAACAAGAATAATTTATTTGTATCATTTTGTTATTTGTATAACATAAGTAAGATTCATTAAAACATGCAGATATAAGCAGAAACAAAACAACGTGAAAGAATCTCGATGTAAGTTAAAATATGTTAATAAGGTTAGACAAAAAATAGCGAGACTAGCGGGAAAACGACAAGAACCCAGAAGAAAACCAAGAACGGAACAAAGTTTGCCAGCTTTGGCGACAAAAGAGGACTTACGATACTTGCAAAGTCTAAAAACTTTGCCCCATTTTTTCGAAACGACTTTTGAGCGAAGGACCGACGCCGTGGGTTGTCTCCCCGAGAGACCTTCGCCCGCCGCAGATATCGATCCGCAGATGGCAGCAGTCGCTCCCAAGAGCTCACCTGAGCGCGGGTGCCCCTTGCGGTGCAATCAAACATTTCCCGCGCACAGGTGCGCTTCCTCACAACCCTCTGCAGAGTCACAAGTGTAACAGATAAATACACTATGCTATCAAAAGTAACCGGACACGACCAAAACGGTGTTATGGTGTGGGCGTGTTTTTCATGGAGGGGGATTGCAACCCATTATGTTTTGTGTGGCACTATCACGGCACAGGCCTACGCTGATGTTTTAAACACCTCCTTGCTTCCCAATTGAACAGCAATGCGGGGATGGCGATTACATCTTTCAACACGATCCAGCACCTGTTGAAACAGCACGGCCTGTGGCGGAGTGGTTACACGACAATAACATCCCTGTAATGGACCGGCCTACTCAGAGTCCTGACTTGAATCCTATCAAACATCCTTGGGATGATTTGCAACGTCGACTTCCTGCCAGGCCTCACCGACCTACATCGATACCTCTCCTCGGTGCAGCACGCCGTATGAATGGGCTGTCATTCCTCCAGAAACCTTTTTGCACCTGATTGAAAGTATGCCTGCGAGAGTGGAAGCTGTCATCGATTGTCAGCTATCATTCAATGGGTCAACATCCAATTCCTGCATTACCGATGGAGGGCGCCACGAACTGGTAAGTCAGTTACTCTGCATTCCAAAAAGCAAAACCAGCTACTACAATAAATCGTTCGCAATTACTGTAGCCCGGGAATGGAATAAATTGCCTCCCAATATTAAAAATACCTCTTCAATAACATCTTTTAAGAAGCACCTGCATGATTTTTTTACAAAGTAAAATACACCATTTTGCTATTTAAATCACTGTAGATTACAGGTCAAATAAAAACTATTCCTTAGGAGTGTTAAGATTAATATGTTTTAGAAATAACATTAATGTTTCTTTTGTAAAAAAAAATGTTACTTTCTTGCGACCTGTTCCTGCCGGAACTGTACTTTCATCCGTAGGAGCAGAGGCGGTTTTAAACAAGAAAACCACCCTTTGCAGCATGGACCGCAGCTGAAGATACCATCTCAAAGACCCGTTACTTCATGTTAGCTTAGTTTCCATTGTATTAGGACACAGTCTGCCTGGTGGGTTTTTCCCCGACTAGCGGGTTTTCCTCCAGGGTCGAGCGACGTGTGATGGTGTCTTTCTGTATTAATAGATCACAGTCGCTCGGGGTGAATACCAGGCTGCCGCGTAGCACGCAGATATTTAAAGCACATAATCTTATTTAATTCAAATTGTTTTTTCAATCTCAGACTTGATTTTAAAATTATTTCAAAATTATTATTGTAACATTTTATCCATTTAATCTCTCATGTTGTCTATTTATAAGTTGCTTTAAATAACGTTTGCTTTCCACTAACTACTTACAACTTGTAGATTACATTACATTTAAATTTTTAGATTACATTACTTTTTAGTAATTTTACTATTTAATACATTACTCTGTATATTTGTGACATGTGGTCAGGCGGAAGAGCGGGCCTGATGGCCCGAGCCTCGCCATATTAATAAAGGTATATTATTATTATTATTATTATTATTATTATTATTATTATTATTATTATTATTATTATTATTATTTTCAGACACATGTCCGGATACTTTTGATCACATAGTGTAGATTGATTGGTTAATGTTTCCGTGAGTGTCAACTGCTAAGGCAATTAGTTACTTAACTGTATTGTAAATTTTATCGCAGGAGATGTTGGTAATATTTCCTTGCTGGATGGTGCGATCCGGAGCCGGCCAGTTAGGCACCGCCCCAGCAGGGACAAGCTCTAAGCTCCCGACTGGTCTTCCGGTGCTGTGTTAGTGTGTGCATGTGTGTGTGTGTGTGTGTGTGTGTGTATGGTGTGAGGATAGAATAAGGAAGAGGAAAGAGAGATCACGCGCGATCTGTGGGTCTTTTGTTAGGGTACTGTTCCGACATTCGCGTGGTGATGATGTGAGAAACCTTGAAAATCTACAATATCTACAATCTCGAATATATTAAGTGCGGGATTCATTTTTTTAAATATCTCTTTTTTGCGCGTTATACCTGAATTCGGAAAGGTAATAGAATTGTTTTCATCCAAGATTATATTCTAATCTGCTTTTCAAAACAGATAAAAATATTAATAGTAATAATAATATGAAAATGACATTCGCAGTGGCTTAATAAACAAATTTATCTCATTAGATTATTTTCAACAAAACCTATGTTTGTTGCCACACCCTCGCACAGACAGACTCTTTGTTCTCTGACAATCGATTTTTCTGTATCAAAGACCCTAATAATGTGGTTTTTAATTACACAATGTTAGAGGAAGAAATGAACTGTATGGTATAGGATCAAGAATTTAGTCAATTTTTTGGGGGGATATCAGGGACCAGCAATACGAGTTTATTGAAATAGCCGTTATTTGTTGAAGCATTAATTGACTTTCTTTATAATACATCTGTAGTATGCGAGGGAGTAAAAATGTACTCCTGAGAAATGGTACACCTAAATATATAATTTGTTGAGGAAAATTGCCAGCGCTACTGCTGGAGAAAGAATGCTACTGCTGGAGAACGCGTTTATGCAGAACTGATAGAGAGAGATTTACTACTTCCCAGACTTTCATGAAACGGTTTTAAAACGAAACAAAGCTTTCTGACTAATTGATGGATTATCCATTTTTTGTGCAAGTAATTTCCGTTGACGCGACGGCAACTAATAATCATTAATTTCACCAATATTCAAGTACAGTACGTACTACATCCGTGGAAGTACTTTTTGCCGAAGTATATTGCATTATATTCGTATCTTGAATATTTGATCCTATCGTATTCCTTTTTTTCCAAACTATCCCTGTTATAATTTTTTTCTCATGAATATTATTAGTATTTGTTATACCCAAGTTGGCGGGTTCAAACCCGATCGAAGCCATGGATTTTTAAGGGCGAAAAAATCCTTTGTACACCTTCCTTCGAAGGGAAAGTAAAGTCGGCTGTCCTATGTTAGTAGATTTACTTGCATGTAAAAAATTCTCAAGATCCTAAGATGACGCCTCTGACCTAATTCAAATCGCCTGTTTCTCGCTAAGAAGTTTCTCTGCTAGTTGGCGAAAGGAGCGTAGCGAAATTTGTGTGGTCAGAGGGAAGAGCGGGCCTGATGGCCCGAGTCTCGCCACGTAAAATAAGGTAGTAATTCAATGCAATTCAATTCAGTATTATCTCTTAATAGTGATGTCTTTATCTATAAACATAACTCGTTTTAACGTGAAATTGGTAATACTAGTGGCAGGAAGCAGAAAACCTGCTGCTGAACGAAACAACAAATTGGTTTCCCCAATACTAGATCGTACACTGCTCAAGAACAACAAATAAAATATTGAGTAGAACAATCTTCTAAAATACTACAATAACATAGTATACTTATATTATGTACAGGTACAACATTACTTAGCATGAATATAAAAAAATGGTGCTCCATAACACATCACGTGAACAGAAAATATTTAATGGCGGCGATCTCTTAGTTGGAGAATTGGTGTCGCATGACGTAAGCTGGGTCGTAGAGACGTAATGAGTATAAAAATTCAGTTGGTATGTGTAGTATGAGAATAGGCGGAATGGGACAATTCAATATTTTCATTTTGCAGCCAAATCGAACCTTGTTAATTATAGTTGGTTGGGTATCTAACAAAACCATAGAGGTCTCTCACAAGGAAGGACGCAAAGGATGCAAAGTTTTCTTTGAATTTCTGCCCGCGCTGGAAATTAGTAATATAGATGTGTATTACACAATTATTCAAAATGAAAGACCAATATTCTACAGTTCTCTCGGGATGAATAACATTTTGGAAATAATTTGCATGAATTAATTTACAAAATTATCAAAAGTCTATGACAAAGAATCACGTAACTAAATAAAACGAAGTCTCTATTACTAATTTAATATTTTTAGAAAAACTAAAAAAGGTAATATTCTACAGCTGTTTTGAATAGAAAATATATTTGAATATTCACAAAAGATAATAGAACAAAGAGAAAAAAAATCTCGAAAGATTGTATACATATCCCTCTTAGAAAGATAGTTGGGATACGCAGTAGTGTTTGTGTGTGTGTGTGCAGTATAAATTATATGATAATAATCAAAACAAAAATACTATAAAATATAGACACGAGAGAGATGGTGTAACGTATGCAAACAGCGAGGGCGTGACACACGCTCACACAAAAAGAAAAAACACACACAAGTGCTAGGAACGTGTTTAAATTTGAATACAGCACTGCCCTTTCCCAACGCGACCATGCATTTGGGAGAGCAGTGTGCTGTGTGTCTCCCTGCTACGGCTCCCGGAGGTCTCTTCGCACTGCACGACACGTGGGCACCACACGTGGAGGAGCTCATCTCCCTCCTCTCTCTGTCTGTCTCTCTTTCTATCCCACTCGCGAATGCCACTACCACCAGACCCACCCCATCGCAGTTCCACTCCCCGAGCGCTGCTGCATATTTTATGACCGTTGCCTCTGCATCGTAGGCGACCTTGCGCTCGGGCAATTGGGAGATTGCACGAGAAGCAGGAGACAGGCAATGAAACCGGGTATAAAATAGGGGGAAGGTAAAAGAAAAAAAAACGGTTAGGAGAGAATAAACACCAGATTTATTAATGGAAGTATGTGAGGGGATGGAATGGTTAAGAATGTGAAGAACTGATGGAATAAGTAATCACGAGGAGATATAAGCAATGAACGTAATATTGTGGAAAGGATTTTGTTTCGAAACAAAAACAGGATATAACGGTTATTACGAACTGGTTATTTTAAGGTGAGATTCACTCTCCTGTGATACCCAAGATAAGATCTTAATATTGATGACCCATTATCTCAGAAACTGTTGGAGACACCAATTTAATTTTTACTGTATGTTATTTCCACTATTGTTATACTGATATGCATCGCAAAGAATTGCTTGGCAAGAAACTGAAATATGTTTCTTCTCGTACATTTATTTTTTCAAAACATTAATGACGAATTTATTTACAAAATTGAAACAAATAATAATGACCACTTTGAATTGAATAGGAACGAATCGAAATCGTGAAACGATACGTGTTGTAATATCAGACAGTTTGCCTTCCATCCGCGGTTAAAACTCCGATTCACCCATGTGGAATTTGTGGTGAACAAAGTGCAATGTTTTAATTCCCCCATTGCTTCTTTATCCAATGTTTCATATCTGCTCAACCACATATCCATCACTTTATTTATCCATTTATGCTGGGAAATTCCATACATTAAAGTTAAACATGTGCCATTGAAATCTGATTACGCTTAATGCACTCAGGTTTAGCAGTCAATGAGGTTTCAGGAACCTGCCGAACACCAGTGCATACCGGTTCCTAACGAAGAAAATTGCAGTTATGTAAGTTCTTTTTATGAATTTTGCGACTATATGTTTATTGGAGCTAAGGGATCGCATTCAACCATTCTGCACATCCAATAAGAGACACCTTTATAAATAGAGTCAATAGAAGCTTTTCAAATACAGCGAAAAAGAGGCTATCTTGATATAAATGTCAGTGAATGGCAAAATAAAAAAAAAACAGTCTGGGTCACACTGTTAGTCACGTGTCTCCGCGCTCTGCATCGTCCCACAAAGGTTGACTGTCGCGGAGCTCTTGCATGTTTTAGGGCTACCTTGCTACCCACTCGGCGACGAGTCTGCCCTCTGAGGAGGGTAATTGAGGAGACTGTCCCAGAAACAGCTGCTGAGAGCCAAGGAAAGGAGAAAGCAAGGAGAAAGGAGAGAAATTAAATATTAGAGATATTATTACGAAACTGTGGCGGCCAGTGGGTTGCAAATTAGAAGGAGCGGCACATATGTCCGAACTATCATATTCATTTTACCTCTTCGAAATATTTATTGAACGAGGAAAATTATTGCATGTAGAGTACGACCGATTTGCTCGTATCGGGATTTTAAGCCTCGTATAAAACAGCTTTTACGATGATAACGAAAGATAAATTGTACTCATGAGAAAATAAGAGGTATTTCAATAAATATTTCTAGAAAGAAAAAAATAATTTATGAAATCTGATCAAAATGTCAATATTCTTAGCTTAGTTAATAGCCGCGGACTCTACCAAACAATAAGAGCACACTGCCCCACCAAAGTCCCAGTACCCCTACTTTCCTCATGGTTGCATTGCCTCGCATGCATCGCAACGAACGGACTCCCGATAGTCCACGATGCTGCCCATTCCAAAAACATTTATCTTTCCGAAAATCGGGTGCATAAAACTAAATTTGTGCTCAATAATTGCGCTGTTGATATTGCCCAATTAAACAAGTCCATTTATTGCAATTTTAATACTTTCTGCAACTTTCCCCGAGGTTGGTTTTTCTGGGGAAGGCACCGTCATGGAGCCCTTAAGGGGCAGTCACCACTGTTACGGTCTTACCTTACGAAGTCTTTTGGCTGGATGAGATGAAATACAGAACGCGTAGTAGCTTAGATGACTCAAGCTTCAACTGTTGGCACATAAGTTCATCTGATCGGCAGGTCCTAGGGTTCGAGAACCGACAGTGGCAGATTGTCGACACTTGCTCATAGCTTGGTCGATTTTAGCCTCTAACGACTTCTCGGAACGGCAGTTTTCCTTGGTATTCGACAAGATATACTACCATAAAGGGCCACAGACAGCGTACTTTTTCTTTCCTTATTCTATACCCTTACCTTAGATACACACACGCACTACATTACCATACATGACGGGAATTCAGTCGCGTGCTTAGATCTTACACCAGAGGGAGCTGTGAGTGGAGATATCTGGAGGTGGAAAATTCTCGCAATGCGACGTGAAGGTCGGCGCCGTATTTTACGTTCTAGTGGGAAAAGAACACCGCCACCGTTCGCGAGCGTGCATTACCTTTCAGGAATATTGTCCACAGTACTTGAGAGCGTGGAAACACATAATAATTAATTTAAAAAAATAAATGAAGATGAGAAAAAATAACCCAAAGTGTATTTGGAAAAAGGATCGGAGGTTAAACATGAGTGGTGGAACAACTATGGTCTGGAAGTTGAAACACATGATTACGATGATAGTGATGTTTATGAGTACTATTTTAGATCCCTAATGGGGGGTAAAATAGGATTCTGCCTTTACATCGCGGGTTTGATTTGAAAAAATGTTCACAGACGTAATTTGCCCTGGTGTTGTTTTACATAAATGATGGTACAGACTCTATGGAGGTGATTTCTGATGAGCAATAAATAATAATTAACGAAGGGGATGATGGTTGTTCTTTGACTCCTCTTTTGATAAATATTGCCCTATCTCAGCCCGTACAACCACATGGAGAAAATAACAATGATGCAGGACCGGAACACAGAGCCCACAGTTTCAGGAACTTTTACACTGCTACAAGCCCATTTTCTATATGGGATGTCACGGAGCTCATCTGACAAGTTAAACAAAACAAAGATCACATAATGGATTATCTTCTAAACCAAAAGAAGTAACTTGATTTCTCCTTTCGATTGTTGCCAAGTAAACAATTGTTCACATGAATAGGAGTGACGATAAATTTTGAAGAAAAACAACAATAAGCAGTTAATCAGTTCAGTCTTTATAATCCTTTTGCATTTTGGATGAAGGTGCTGTCTCAAATACGTTAAAGTTTGGATAATATATTTCGGTAAGCTGAATCGTATGGAACTAGAGCGGTAAAAAAATTGTCTAAAATGGTATCTTCTGGAAAATAGAAAAGCTAACTAAAAAGAAAACATAAAAAAGTAGGGAAAAAGTAAAGGAAGAAAGAAAAAATAAGAATAAACGAGAAATAGATCAAAAGTGAAGCTTGTGAAACATTTGCGTTTCAAAACTTTGAATCGAAAAACTGCAAAATAGAAATAAAGGTCATACTGATATAGTTGAGCAATGTACAGTTCGATCACTAGTCTTCGAAATGATATTAAACCAATTTCCTGGAAAGTGCTTGACTATTCATAGGACTCTGCATTATTTTTAGAGTCAGTACTCTGGACGAGCATATAGGGCAGAAAAAAAGAGACCTCAAGAAATTAAACTAAAAAATAGGAACAATATTCTCAGAAAGTAACAAAGTAAAGTAAGAAAGTAAAGTGAAGGTGAATAAAAATAATCTTTATAAGAACAAGATAAGAAATAATAAAATATATAGAAATAAAAATGAACGATGAAATGGAGACATGGAACACGAAAGGAAGGCTACTACTTTCTTTATATGTGCAAATAACTTTATATTGCAAAGTCATTGGAAAACACTTATCATTTTTAACTAAAAAGTAGTAATATCGTTAGGATTCATATTATTTCTTTGATTCTCTACTGTAAACATTATTTTTGAAAAAAGAAATTATCACATTTCGACGGAAAATCAAGAGAAAGAGTTCACACATTTCTTTGCTTTTGTTTGGTTCCCGAGAAGTATAAATTAACATCAACGGGATTTTAGATTCTGTTTCTTACAAATGGAAACAAGTAATCAGAAATCATTACTTACTTGCTTTAGACGGACTTTCATCAACGCCAAAAGAACGAGATTCAAAATTATTCAATGCAAAATAGCAGACAACCATTGATCAGCAAAGAAACATGGTAATATTTCTTACGTCAAACGACATGAATAAAGGGTCTGTGGTTGGCACCATCTGGCGTTGGTGTTGCGTGATGGTATGGATAGAGAGAGTTGCGGGTGACAAATGAGTTGCGATTCAGAGAACGCCGAGAACGAACAAGCAAATGGAGCCCCTTTGAATGCCACACGCACGCGAAAGGAAGGAAATCTTCACAGGACGCAGCCGTGCAACACAAAAACCTACAGCGGTGGGAGGTGTTTGTTACGATATAGCTGGAGGTCTGAGACACATTAAGAGCATTAAACGTTTTTAATATAGTCGTTTATGATTTATTAAGATGAGAAAACTCATTTAGTAAGAGTACAGTATCATTCCTTTTCCGGTGTAGATACCTGTCATAATTTTTTTTTAACTTTAAGATTTTAGAGAGTTCACAACCACTAAGTAACAATAAATTACATATTTTCTCTTTCAGTTTGTACATTGCATAAAACTGCGAATCTGAATTAAGTACAGAATGCATAAATGGTATCCAATAAATTGGATTTTGGTTATAGGTGTGCGAGGGGTATTATCTACAAACATTACACTTTTTATTAAAAGAAATAGTTGTTGTTACTATCTTCAGTATACAGATTTTGCATCACATAACAGAAGAGTTATATTTGTCAGTTCAACACAATACCAATTTTACCTGGGATTTTGGACCACCAGGAACATGTAATCGTAAATTATTTCGTATACCAATACGAAATTGATATATCTTTCATCCAGTATTTAACAGAGGAAAGCAAAAATGAAACCTATATTTCAAATTGAAGAATAAACAAACAAGGACGTATCTCTGTCTGTTAAGTATTTCTTTTCGACGAAAGTTTCAATAAATATATGCATTTTGAGCCCGTTGTTTATTTGACATCTGTACATACAAAAAATCTGAAATATTTACACAGGAAATAGGTAAACGTTTATCCAAAGAAAGAAAAATCTTGCAAATTTCCTTATTTCTCTCCTTAGCCCCTCATATCATTCATATAATTGTTTATTAGGATATCTTCTGTGCTATTTCGAGAATGTAGTGACAATGCATATGTACTCATGTGGGAGGGGAAAGGGCACACATGGGTTTCACCGGAAATGACGTTCTGAAAGGGTGTTCAATGAGCTGCGTGGTATTAATATTCAGCGCAAACTAGGGTTACCATTGCCAATACACTCTGCAAACAGAGTAAATATAGAAACCATCCGTGCAGGGGGGGAATCACACTATTCTCTACTTTCCGCAGAAGGGGTAGCTTGCCGGACTAAAGGTGATCTCTACACTGATCATATTACACAAACGTCGCTTTGGGTCTAGCGAAGGCTTTGTAAATGTTATTAAAATTCCATTAATGTTTTTTTAATGTTCAGATGGTACTTACCGTATTTTTACCGTATGCAATTGCCAGTTACTAACGAAAACTTCGTATAACGATAACTGCATTTTTGGAGTCCGCGCGTTCTGTTCACTGCTCCAATCACTCGGATCGATTCAAACAGCAAATCGCTCTCGGTTAGATTAAAAGTTTAAGTCGTGCTGTTAGGTTAGAATGGTTTGCATCGCAGGCTTCAAATCACAATTTGGTATTGTCGGGGAAATAAAATAGAGAGGAGAAGTGGATAAGATGACGAAAGATAGAATGGCCAGTCACCGACGTCACAGACACCTTCGTAAGAGATTTCCCTTTTTAATGCAATCCGCATTACTTGGATGTTTCAACGCCCTATCAGCTCACTGGAGCAGTAAACAAACGTCAACAACAAACGCAGCAGACTTATTGAACACAAACTATTATTACCTTATTCTGTTACTTAAGTACAATTATTTTTCATCAAAATGCCAAACTCTGATTGATTATATGAAATTGACGAAAGTTTTGTACAATTGCAATAGAACTAGTTTTCTTATTTAGTTGAATAATAGAAAGCAGCACTTAGTTGTAGAGCTATACTATTGTAAAGAAGGTTCAGGAAGAACGTTTTCCTCATATGGAGCTCTTACAACAACAAAATCTTATTTGGTTCATCAAAGTCTGCTGCGAAAAAAACAAGCCTCGTACTACAAAGGTATACGTTTTTTTAATTGTAGGGGACCGACGAGATATAGAAATGTAGGGGACACACGTAAACATCAGTAATATTTATTGGCTTCATGTACGATATACGCCTCTTCGCATGCAACCCGCACTACATGGTTAGTTGGGGCACACTACAAAGGCTGCATATCAGATCTGGTACAAAGGGTTGAGATGTCATGGATGGAAAGCCAAACCAAATGATAATACTCAAACTACTTTTGCGAAATTTTCTCCCATTATTTTTATTCAAAATTTTTCTTATGAACATTCTTGTTAGAGTATAATTGTAAACTCAAGTTGAATAAATAATATATAATGGTACTATTGGAAAAAACGTTTTGTACCATTAGACTAATTCGATTTTCACACGAAACCTATAAAATATCGTTATTTTATGCAACAAATATACTTATTGGTAATTTAAATATTTATTATAACCTTCTTTATTCGTAAATATAATAATTTGGTAAATATTTTGGGCTAAGAGGAAGGAAATCATAAAAGTGTTGAATTAATAGAAAATAAAGCTTTTTTATTCAAAATTGAAAATTTTAAACGATTATTCAGGCCGTCAGAAAGATTTGAACGCGTCATCCGCAAATTAATATTCCAATTTCGTATAAACGTATTTTTAGTGTACTCAATGATAACAGCAGTTTGCAGCAATAAGATACTTTTTTTTAATATATAGAAAGGAGTTTAATGATACATCATATGCTCCACCTCAGGATGCTATTGACTAGTAGGTTAATATTGACCAGAAAAAATATATCATTAAAAACGGACTTCCATGCAGTAAAAAGTAAATTACCGTAATTTACAGACTACAACACCTAGCTAAATTTTTAATTGATTAGAAAAAATCAATTTATGGCACGCATCATATGAGTACATTTTATTTTTTCTATTACGAAACTATTTACTAACAAAAATGTTGCTACCGATAACAAATCACTTTCAATTCAAGTTCACTAACATCGAAGACTGCAATGGCGCATCATAGGCTAGACAGTGTTGTGGGTTTGTGATGGTCGGGCTGGAGGAAGGCAATGTTCGACAGCTTGAAAATCCTCACAATGTGTTCGGCATATCGGAGCACTGTTGCTGCCAATTAAATCCAATGTTGCAGATAGAGATAGGTTTTCCACGACATCGAATATTTGGTCATTTTTAAGACTGACAGGAATTTTAAATTAAACATTTTTATATTAATTTCCAATGCACCACTCACTTGAGATTAGGAAGCAATTTATCACAAAAAATGCGTCTTATTGTCCGTAAAATACTGCAGCAAATATCTCATCCTTTTAACAACTTGTGCAACACGATAGACAACTTAATTTGAAACTATCTAAACAAGATACTTCGCAACTTCTACTTTATGCATGTAAGCGCAGTTACAGTCAATTGAATTGCATCAATTATCATGATGTTTGACTTCACAGTGTTGCAGAGTACTTGGTTATATTTTTCTAATGTAACAATAAACATTTACTGTATATTCAGGCTAAGATATGGTCACTAAATTATTATCACTCAGTGACCTATTAAGAACGAGCACATTAATGATGTAATGTGATTGAACAATTTATATAACACCTTTAACTTATAAATAAATATTAAAAATACTGCGAAGTGATTAATTTGATTTCGTGAAATTTTAATTCAATGGACCTCAACAAACATTCAAAACCATTACAAGTAAATAATAATTTTTAAATAAAAATTTCAGAAATGGCTGTGCTTTGTTAACAATATAATTAAGAAACTTTATTGTCATCAGGAGATAATTCTACTACTCATTCCTGTTTAATTGCTTCCGGTTGGAATTTTATAACTGAGTGAATAAATGTATTTATAACAATACATCAATTTTCTATTTAATGTCACATGTACCACTGGCCCTTCTTACTTAACTATTTCAGTCCAGAAACAATATGTATAACATATGCATTAAGTTATCTTTATTTATCAGTTATACCTTTCTTCATTTAGCTTTAACTCAAACATAGATTTTCCTAAGGACTCTTTTTATATCCAGTAACGTTCTCTACGTGAAGCAAATACAGTGATCCAGAAAAGTCTCTCCGCAATGGCACAAGTGGCTGGTGAGAGTGCTGGCAATAGGAACTATGTTGGTAGCACGAGTGGTAGCTAGTAACAAATGAAAACAAAAATTGCTTAATCTGCGATCAAACCAATGTTTCGAGTGTTGTAGCCTTCACTACGAACATAAACACAATTGTTACTGAGAGGCCCTGATACGGCTCGATGTGGAGGGACTTGCTGACGCACGTTGGTAAAGGCGTCAGAGCTCTCTGCTCGTTCGTCTTCAGCGTGAAAATATGGTTAGGATCGCGGGACCCGGAAGCAGGCACGAGGCTGCGGAAGCAAGTCCCGTACCACCATCATAACATTTGTTACTCAGCGGCGCGCGGGAGGGGTAAGGAGAAGATGCAACGAGAGACAAAACAGGGCGGGGCAGCGACCTGTAACGAAGACGGAGTGTCTTGCGGTTCAACATTCTCTTGCCGCACACACTAGCGAGGATCTGGAGGTTCCAGGGATCGAGTTCTGAAGGTGGCACTTTTCGCTACACAGCCGAGTCGAATCCGAACACTCTTTGGAGAACAATTCTTGTTACTGCTGGCGTGATTGGTAGTGGTTTGTGGTTCGTCCAATCATTTTCTGGCGAATGCCCGAGTAGCACTTACAAGCACTGTACTACCACACGAGTCGAAGAGCGGAGCACGGAGCTTGTCTGGGGCGGGAACCGCCGCTGGGGAGATACCCTTGGAAAGGAGAAATCAAACAAGCCGATGTGCAGACGACGCCTGATATTACGTGAAGGCGAGAGAGGAACCCTGCTCCACCTCGGCATATAACATGCACTACATTTATAGGATAAATTACAGTGTTAGGCGCACACGCAATCAATACACACGTTACTTATGTTCAATTACCGATACACGTTAAATATGCTCAATTACCATGACCTTAAGAATTAATTGAGAGTAGCTGGGGAAGGGTACGGCGGTGTGTAATGAGACACAGAACGGGCTGAAGGTCGGCCTAGTATGAAGACGCGTGCCATGCGGATGCACAGTGTCTTGACGCCCAGCGAAATCCTACAAGTGTATTCTCTCCCGCGTATGTGAATGCGTACGTAATTGAAGCGTCGGCTGGAATAACGTTGTAAACGACATATTGTTCAATATGCTGTTCTATATGGAACAATATTGTATATGAATCTATTATCTCATTGTCATTTTATTAGAATGGTAGTTTATTTTCGCATAAAAAATCTGGCTTCAAATATTGGCTAATGTGTACGTTGTATGTGCTGGCAAGATGGCGCGTAACGTACGTATATTTCACAGCCCACTGTAAAAGCCAGTAATAGGGGCAAAAAAGACGAAGGAATGCCGAAATGTGATATTGCAATGAAAGAAAAGTGTATATAAGATCTAGGAATGTAAGAAAAACAGTATTGGGGCGTGTAAAGGAGATGAAACAACGTTGTATGTGTTCTGGATATGTATTGTATATTGTAGGATATGTATGTGTTGTTCCATGGAATGAAATTACATTCATTTGAAAGATGTAGAACATTCTTTCAAGAGACTTTTCCTTTCTAAAACACATTTTGTAAAACACCCGCAAGTGTCAGAAGAGCATATAGCACCGATAGCAGTAAACGTTTAAGAGGTAATCAATTTTGTCCTCTCCTGTAAAATTCAGAATATGTCGCTTCAAACGTTGTTCCAGCCAATGTTTCAATTGATTCCTTGTGCGTCAACAGGAGAGACCATTTGTCCCGGAAACAGATGACATGTTATACATCGGGCGATGATGGTATTCCTCCCCGTAGAACGTGAGATCTGGTGTCGACCTATACGTCGACTTGCGGCCCCATTAAGGTATCTCCTATCAGAGAGGCATCGTCCCAGCCGAGACAAGCTCAATGCTCGCGATCATTTCGGCGGTTTCCCATTAAGAGTGGTAGTATAGTGTGTGTGTGTAAGTAAGTAAGTGTGTGTAAGTAGGGGTGAGGATAGAACAAGAAAGAAGGAGAGATTGCACGCGGTCCGAGGCCCGTTTGTTAGGATACTGCTCCAGCATTTGCGTGGTGTTGATCGGAGAATCCACGAAAAACAATATATCAGAGCAGAATTCTTCTCCAGACAGCGGCTGCATTCGACACAGCTATTTATATATCGACATGGCTAATTATAAATTAGAGTAGAAAATCTTGGCATTCAATCATTTCGATATGCAGACCCTAGAACTTCCCGGTCGGAGACACTACACTGACATCAGTTAACGCCCTGAGCCACCTCAGCAGTAAATAATTCTGCAAATGCAACAATGGTATCGCAGTCTCAGAAGGGGGTGGGGACACGTCTTGTAATGAAGACGGAGCGCCTTGCAAATTCCACGCTCTCTTGACGCACAACAGCACTTCGTGAGTACTTTTTCCTTCGCCACCGGGTCAATGCCCTGCACTCTGCTCTCCAGGTGCACGAAGAATCAAACTGCGTGAGAATCAAACTGCGTGAGAATCAAACTACGTGAGAATCAAACTGCGTGAGAAACCACACCGTATTTTCATGGAATGCGGCAATTGTACTTCCAGCGTGGATTCGTGTGGATTACCAGCTGGATGGTCAAGTGGTAAGTATCACTTTACCGACAAACAACCGTGAAAAATTGCCAGAGTGAATGGAGAAAAGGAGTTAATACTCAGTTTAAATGTTTGTACCTAACATATTTCTTGCAATAACTCGACATGGTTTCATAAATATCCAAATAATCTCCAAAATACGAAAGAGAGTCATTTTAAGATATGATGCATCTTGTCAATGTTCCGAAATCAAATGTGTGTCAAGTCAGAAATGAATTCCGGTTATTGGGAAACTAAGTAACTAAAAATGTCAATAGCATAGCCAGGTAAGCAAGTCGCGTTGCAATATCAATTCAAATATAATATTAAGAGTAGTTTAGTCTTTTTTTTATTCCACGGTGACATTACTATATGCGGCTCACAGAATTTAAATTTTCTCTCAACACAATATCTCTCAAAGCTAGATGTTGCGTCCCTCTCCGAGAAAAGATAGTCGAGTGCCACTTTAAGTGATAGAAAATTGTCCGGAAAGTCGTGATTTCACTTTGAGAGGCATTAATTGAACCGAAATATCAGAGGTAATTTTAATACATACAACTATTATAAATGAGTTGAAGAAGGAACACGTGTTAATGTCACTTTCTTATGACGCTAAACAAGACTCAGGTCTTTGGTAAATCTAATCCTACTTAGATGCTCAATGTTTAATATTGCTTATTCATGAATTCCATAATAAGTGCCATGAAGTAGGAGTGACGGAATTTTAATAAGTAAAATTACATAATTTAATCCCACTCAAAAAACAAATAACGTGCGTCAAACAGAGACAAGGAGACCACGTGTCAGCTGGACATATCCGAATTTCTCTTCCTCGGAAATACGCCCCCCGCGTATTCTGATCCTGCATCCTGCACCATTCTCCACTGAACAGCCTCCGGATCGGCAGAACTGGCTCCATTCCAAATCCCGAGGTCATTGTTTTGTGCAGATGATTGTAATCCCGAACAATGCATCACACTGCAAGTGCTCTATTCAGGCAGGACCAGCCAAGAACTCACACCAACCGGTCTGTTCTCGGACCGGGAGAGGAAAAATTAGTGCTCTTTGTCACCACATCACATGAAAAGCGATGTTATAAAACGTTACTGTTGTAATAAATGTGGGGCAATTGTTGCAGCCCTTTTTTTTGGAGTTTTTTTCAGTGCTGATGGAAGTGAGTGGTTAATTTGAGGTCACTAAGGGACCCAGAGGGATTAAAGATTTGAGAGAAGAATCGTGAAACTCGCAAGCTATAAATTTCGATGCTTTCTGCAGATTTGCATTGAATGAAGAGAAGGTTGATAATATTGTTCTCTTTAAAATGAATGAATACGTTTTCAAGCATTGTACGTGTATAAAACTACTGTGTATCACACATGTAACGTTTTTATAAAGCATCATTTATCCAATTGCCTTCAAGTAAGCGCATACATTTTGGAATAATTATAGATTTTTAATAATTTTTATTTTTATGACATTTAGCAATGATAGGTGAAATTTACTATTTAATAACTATCATTTCTCACAAAAATAGGTTAGAAAATATTAAGTTTGATATATCAAATTGAATGTACCAAATGCGCTAATTCTCTACAAAACGTTTAAGATGCATTTATGAAATTTATTTCCAACTACTATTACTATTATTATTATTATTATTATTATTATTATTATTATTATTATTATTAATTTAGACGTTTACGGTAATCAAATCGAGTACTAAGAAAAGTTTTTTACTCAACTACAACTACTACAATTCGACGGTTGCTACTCATATCCACATAAAAGAAAGTGGAAAAGATAATATTCTTGTAGGAGGCAAATGTTTCATTAGCAAATTTTTGAAGGAAAAAATTAATGCATTTTAATCAATATATTATTTGTATCGGGAGAGTAAAAATATAGTTATTCAATGCATCCGAATGCTAGAATTTCATACGAGGCAATGAAACTGTTTTTCGTATATAACAAACTTCCATGAAATCCGTATGCGACAAACGAGTACAAATTAGAGCTTTACTTTTCTCGCGACGCCGCCGGGAAGAAAAACTGTTTTCACCACGTGTCACCAAAGAGTTACGGCAGTTTCTCCCGCAGAAGTTGGAGTTTCTCGCAAGAATTCGCATCACATCTTCACAGGGCTCTTGAGAAAGTCTCGGAAGCGACACATTGTCGTCGTCATTTGTTAGCCTGTCAGGGCGCCATCTTGAAAGACATATTATCGCCACGTCAAACTCGAAAGACAAATGCGGGATTTAAAGATTTTGAGTTAGTGTATCCACGACGATAAATTTTGCGTTTTGAAAAAACAGATTTTCACAATATGGCAGCTGTTTAATAGGTGAAAAAAGGAAATAAAAAAGGGTTACAATAATCTACCTCCTCTACTCTAAAATAATGAACCAATACCTTGGTTTCCGGACAAAGAACTCACAAAATATTTAAATGTTTTATTGGATAGAAAACTACTCGGGAGAAATAATATTACCAACCGAATTTCATTAGCAAACAAACGTCACCAATTACTTCCTTTAGTTAAATACTTACATTCACTCAATGTCAAAACCATATTACACATTTATCTTACACGGTTCGCTCAGTACTTACATATGCCGGTCCTATTAGGTGATTTTCTGTGAAAACAACATGAACAAAATTTAAACATTTTAAGAATTAATTAGGGGGAATTAATTAATTAGGGGTCCTTCCTTTAAAAACTATTTCCGTCAAGTCTCTAGAACATACTTTAATAAAAATTAAAATATCTCATCTGCTATCCATTTCCAACTAGGTCAACAATTCTCATTGTAAGAGACTAAAAAAACTTCCCTAAACTTTTTTTCCATCCACCATAATGTTTAATTTTTATTAAATTCAATCACAATATCTATACATTAATCTGATGCATTACCTATGTTTTTCATACATTAATCATTGACTCTAGTTAGCAATCACGTAGAGTCGCCGACGCATGAAAGTATTCAATAAAAAAGAGCACACACCCTCTGTCTTATACAGTAAATGACATATTATGAAATGAACTGAAGTGTATTGGTAAAAACTTCCATTTTAAAGCGTTTGATTTCGAAATGTGAATGTAATAGTATTGAACGCAGAGTAAATTGTTGTATTATTCACGACAAAATAGTTTTCTTTTCAAGAACTAAAAAAGTTTTACTTTCTAGTGTTTCGAATGAGCTAATTATAGGGTTCGTAGGTTACATACAAACGATGTTCAATTAAAGTAATTGGGGCCCCTTGTGTACTCTTTAGCGTCCTTCCCATCCCTTCATTGAGTTTGTCGTGAATTTGCTTCTTCCGATCTCTTCGTTCTTAGTCTTTTATTAAATTGTGTATTTTGTGTACCTTCTTGTATTGTTCATCGAAAAATTTTGGGAAATTTTGTTTAATAAGCATTTAATGTTGCAAGATATCCTTTTTAAAAATTGTTATTCATTAATTGTTATATAATTTTTTATTCATTAAATAATATCTTAATTATTTTCATTTATTTATTTATTGCCATTTCATTAATACTGTTCTTTCAGGACAAAAATTAATATGGAAATCTTGCAAAAGGAGAATATCTTCGGAAAATTTCTCCATCAATAACAGGCGAATGCGGGAGAAGAACCCTAACAAATGGGCCACGAACCGCGCGTGATCTTTCCTTTCCTTTCTTTGTCCTATCTTCACAACTTACTCACACACACACACACACACACACAAGTACTACACTACCACAGGTCGGGAGCTTGGAGCTTGTCCCGGATGGGGTGGTGCTTCGCTGGCGGGAGATACCTGTTTGGGGAAAACTCCGCTGGCCGTCGGTAGGTCAGCACCGGATCTCACCATCTCGGGAATAAAAACATGCACTACACTTCTGGGACTAATGACATTAGCAGTTGACGCGCGAGGATTCACCAATCAATCAATCGACTCTGAACGAATTCCTCGTATTCACTTTAAATCATACACGCTCGATGTAGTGCGGTTCCGTATTCAAGCCTCATCGGGAACTGTCTCCTCTCGATTGCACTCTTGTCACCCGGAAGAGGGTAACGTAGCCTCGATGTGCAGATAGGAGCTTCCGCGTCAATCCACGACGGCGCGGCAGGCGTTGCTGACGTAAGATGCCTGATTGAGCTCTCCCTGCTACGAGGAACGTAAAATATTTGCCATAGAAGAGGAAGAGGCGTGTGTGATGTAAAATGAAAATGAATGGAAAGCGAGGAAAAAGTTAAATACAAGTGCTAAACTTCGTCTATTCTTCCATATTAAAACCAAACTTCGTGACTAAATATAACTAGAAATATCTAAGTTCGTTCTAAACAAATGTTAAATGCACAGTATTCGTAGACAAATAATTTAAAAAAAAATGATTAGTAAATGGTTAATGCAGTTGAAAAGAAGAAATTAGCAAGGTGATGTATACGTGATGTATTGAAATAAAAGAAAATGATCGATGATATTAACAATGAAATCTGGAAATAGAAAACATGAAAGTACATGTTTTCAATCAATGAAGTGAACCCTTCAAGCTTGAAGGGAAAATAAAATTAATTAATCTTTCTACAATAATATAAGAGTTACCAAGTTTTATGTTCGTTTCTATTACATATTTTGAAAAAATATTAAAGAAGTGTAGGTAATTGATTTGTTTCTTAGAAACGTCACACCTACTACCGAGATCATTTTTGTTATTTGACCCTTTGCTCATTTCCTTAAAAGAGTTCGCCTTGCGTAAGAAAAATGAGTACATTTATCCAACCGCGTCAATGCAATTTTTTTTGGCATGACGGCGGGTAGTAAATAAAGAAGAAAGAAATGAAAAGATTTCGAGTGAAAGATAAAAAGAGAAGGAAGCGAAATGGAAAGATGGAGAAAGGTCTGACGGAGAAAGAAAAAGAAATGAAAATAATGAATGAGATATGATGTATTATAAAAAGAAAGAAAATGAATGGGAAATATAAGAATAAAGCAGAAGAGAGAAAGTACGAAAAAGGGGAAGAGAACAGATAAGAGATACATTGGAAAGAGAAAGTGTTTATAGTACAGAAATACAATTAACAAACATTGGAGCGATAGGAAGGAGAGACAAAAGAGACAAAGAAGCAGAAGAGAATGAGTTAGGAAGAGGGAGGGAGAGAAAAGATGAGAGAGATGGAGAGAAAGTGAGAGACAAGGAGAGAGATGGAGAGAAAGAGAGAGAAAAGGAGAGAGAGATGGAAAGAAAGTGAGAGAAAAGGTGAGAGAGATGGAGAGAAAGTGAGAGAAAAGGAGAGAGATGGAGAGAAAGAGCGAGAAAAGGAGAGAGAGATGGAGAGAAAGTGAGAGAGGGAGAGAAAAGGAGAGCGAGATGTGGAGAAAGGGAGAGGAAAGGAGGGAGGAAGTGGAAAGAAGAGGGAGTGTAGGGAGAGACGGAGGTGAAAATGAGTTAGAGGTACGAAAACAGGTACAGAGACGAAGAGAGAAAGAGAGAGAGGAGGGCGAACACTATCCAGACGGGCACGTGGAACGACCAGCGAAAGCGAAGCGCCGAAGAAAAGCCAAGCGATGGGGACTCGGGGCCCCTGGGGGCGAGGCCGCTGACGTCAGCGGGCGGCTGTCGCCTCCGAGCCGCGAACAGGGGGTGGGCGTGGCGCCCTCAGCCCCAAGACGCGGCGCGGCGCCGTCCGTCTTCCCCCCCCCCGCCGGATCCACTCTTCACACTCGGCCGGAGAACTGGCCGAGCCGAGGCGCGCCGCAGCAGCGCTCTGTTTGTTTACAAACGGGGTGACGGCTATGCTGCGGGGCAAGGCAATCAACCGAGGCCGTCAAAACACCAAGCCCGTCAAATGGCTCCCAGAAACAAGCGAA
The DNA here is from genome assembly GCA_038098605.1 of Gryllus longicercus. Classification (NCBI taxonomy): domain Eukaryota; kingdom Metazoa; phylum Arthropoda; class Insecta; order Orthoptera; family Gryllidae; genus Gryllus; species Gryllus longicercus. The sequence continues at coordinate 7,327,301 of JAZDUA010000010.1, forward strand.
GAACATAGAAAGTCTAGAGAAATGACAAATCCGAAATAAGAAAATTATTTGGAGACTATATTAAAATAAATTCTAAAATATTAAAGTAAATGAAAATAAATGTCTAGGAATTTAAAAAATAATAGCAAGAAAAAGAATACATCAACTAGGAAGAAAATTAATGTTGAAATTAGAAAGAATTTGAGGTTTCTAAAATCATCACTACAAACAGCAGGAACAGTCATAGATTTTTTGACCCCATTCAAACGCCAACAACACTCCACCAATAAACCAATGGATATTAGAAGCTCATTAGAAAGTGGAATGGCTCGAAGAAAGAAATAAGGCAAGTCACCACATTTAAGTGGAAGGGAGCAGGGTGTTGAGAAGAGAAGAGCTGGAAGTGAGAGGGAAGGAGCTCTCAGCACGAAGTTTCTGTCGTGGGCGACAAACGTGTGGGGAGGGGGAGGTCTGCTGACGTAAGACATCGCAGCTCCCACACTTTGCGTTCGAGCATCCTCCTCCATTCCCTGATGGCGCGCGTCTTTCTCGTACAGAATCACCAAAATCAAAAGGAAATACGTTACTCTATTCTTACAAAAAAATTAAAGAAAACATTTGAAACCATTTTAAGAAAAGTTTGAAAATGTCCGGAGGGTTTCGTGTAAAGTACCCCCAAATTTTAAGGCCCAAATAAGGTACCCCAAGTATCAATTAAATTAAATTCAAAATTTTGATGAATGTTTTTCAAAATCTCAAAGCTCGACTCGAGACAGGTGGACAGAGGTTTCTTCAATTTAAAAAAAAGATCATAGGCATGATTTAGGCGCTAGTAGTGTTCACAGACTGGCAGACAGTCGTTTTTCCGTCAATTAATTTTTCCGTATCAAGAACCCACAAAATAGGGATTTTTTTCTTAATTTAGTAACTGGATTTATTAATTTCTTCTTTATCAGGGTCCGGCAATTAATTTTTGTCTGACGAAAATCCGTGGTTTTTTGCATTACATAACTTTCCCTATACTACATTTATTACTATATGGGAAAGTGAAAAAAGGTACATTTAAATGGGACTTGCGCGTGATAAGGTAGCGTGTGCTTTCAGGGCAGGCGTATCACAAAATGCAACCACCGGACAAGGAGAGGTGGCTCAGGGCATCCTTCTCCTATGTTTTGCTATGCGTATAGTGCGATTTGTTTTTTGTATAGTTTGAGGGCGTTTTAATGAGTTGAATTGTGATGTGAACTGATTATGTAATGAGCAATAAAGTTCATTTACCGAGCTTTTTTACCGAAAAGGTGTGTGATTGACATCCGACACAATCCTGCTTGTATTGTACATTTTGTGAGCGAACCAAATTCTTTGCAATATCAACAATAAAAAATCGTATTATCTCATGTTTTCTAACAGTCAGTCTGGGTCAGCAACATTCTTATCGCTGTGCTGTTTTCCCGTAAGACCTGGACCGAACACAACTTCAAAAACTCACTCTCGTGACTCTGCTACATACTAACCCGCAGCAACGAAGGCGTCGATCTTAGAATCACTCACACGTAATGTCAGATAACTTCCCTATGAAAAGATGTTGCGCAACCCGACATCTGTTCATCCGTTGGGCACGAAGCAGTAGTCAAGTAATCGACCAAATAAAACCAGAAAATACTATATTACAAGTAGATGAAGAGATCTGGGTCCAATGGACGCCGCTTGCCCGGTTTTGGATGAGAAATGAAAAATATTTTTTAAATTTATTATTCAGTAACGCTTTCGTAAAATGGACGTGGGAACGTATAAAAACACTATAACGAACAATTTCATAAAAGATAGCTTTTGGGTGGATCCCGGCTCATGTGAGTATCATCGAGAACGAGATGGCAGACTGATCCGCAAAAGAAGTGTGACAACTTGATGAAAGAAGAAACCATAATACCACAGGACTATCACGCCAGCATCAAGTGAAAACTACAAGAATTGGACAAACTGGAATGGAACAATAACGCCCGCTGCACATTAAGAAGTATATGGAATTACGATGATTTTAATCCAGTCACATCCTTCTGCAGAGCTGAGCAGGTTGTGTTAACTAGATGCAGAATATTCAACACCAAGCTCACACCTACCCATCTGATGACCGGGAAACCGGCTGTTATGTGTAATGTGTGTAATGTTTTTATGTATATTAATCATTTATTTCTGTGCCCTAGTTTTGAGGCTGACCGGACGAGACATGGTGTCAATAACGACATGGCAAAAGTATTAAAGGACAAAGAACAATGCAGTCGGTTTCTCAATTTTTTGAAGAGCATAAACTTGATATATAAGAAAAATGAATAAACTGGTTAATATTATGATATGAATGTTCCCTTCCAACATGTCATAACACTCCATGTACAAAAATAATGTTATTGTATAGATGTCGCTAATAACCTTTTTGTAGTTGATGCGACATAAAATAAATAAATAAAAAAAATCTCACAAAAAACCTATCCCAACACCTTCGATAATTTTCACGTTAAATATAAAATAAAAATATATAATATAAAATAAAAATAAAAATTTTGTTTCTGAGATAATTGTAAACGTTGTCATTGCCAACAACAGTATTTAATATAACATTTCTATGTATTCTGTTTAAAAAAATTGTACGTGTCCTATTTCTATTTCATTCGCTTTTCTTTAGTATTAATGACTTAACCCCCCCACACTTTTTTGTTTCTTCCAGTTTGTAGATAGTTAAATTTATTTCAAAAAAAAAATTGTAAGTTATTTGTAACCTTTATCATAATCTTGTTGTATTCACGTACTAATCTTTTGTTTTTTTCTTCTTGTATCAGACAACTGATGATGATGGCTAAGCCATCGAAAGCTGCTCTTATATTAAATACTATTGTTGGCAATGACAACGTTTACAATTATTTCATGAAAAATGCCAATGATAACGCACCACAACACCTATATTTGTTTCTGAGTCCAATTGTCACCGGTTGCCCGGATAAGGGTTAAACAGTTCTCGATAAAAAGGGTACGCACGTGCCCCTAGGCTTTTTTCTCCAATCCCGTCAGAGATTGGGCTCACGCCCGCACCTGCCAACGGTTCGACCGCCGCGGGCGTGTGGGCGGAAGGCACGGGGGCGCTGCAGATCGATTGTGAGAGCGGCGCGATCGATTGTGAGAGCAACTATCCCAACACCTTCGATAATTTTCACGTTAAATATAAAATAAAAATATATAATATAAAATAAAAAAAAAATTGTTTCTGGGTCCAATGGTCACCGGTTGCCCGGATAAGGGTTAAACAGTTCTCGATAAAAAGGGCACGCACGTGCTCGTAGGCTTTTTTCTCCAATCCCGTCAGAGATTGGGCTCACGCCCGCGCCTGCCAACGGTTCGACCGCCGCGGGCGTGTGGGCGGAAGGCGCGGGGGCGCTGCAGATCGATTGTGAGAGCGGCGCGATCGATTGTGAGAGCAACTATCCCAACACCTTCGATAATTTTCACGTTAAATATAAAATAAAAATATATAATATAAAAAAAAAATTGTTTCTGGGTCCAATGGTCACCGGTTGCCCGGATAAGGGTTAAACAGTTCTCGATAAAAAGGGCACGCACGTGCTCGTAGGCTTTTTTCTCCAATCCCGTCAGAGATTGGGCTCACGCCCGCGCCTGCCAACGGTTCGACCGCCGCGGGCGTGTGGGCGGAAGGCGCGGGGGCGCTGCAGATCGATTGTGAGAGCGGCGCGATCGATTGTGAGAGCAACTATCCCAACACCTTCGATAATTTTCACGTTAAATATAAAATAAAAATATATAATATAAAAAAAAAAATTGTTTCTGGGTCCAATGGTCACCGGTTGCCCGGATAAGGGTTAAACAGTTCTCGATAAAAAGGGCACGCACGTGCTCGTAGGCTTTTTTCTCCAATCCCGTCAGAGATTGGGCTCACGCCCGCGCCTGCCAACGGTTCGACCGCCGCGGGCGTGTGGGCGGAAGGCGCGGGGGCGCTGCAGATCGATTGTGAGAGCGGCGCGATCGATTGTGAGAGCAACTATCCCAACACCTTCGATAATTTTCACGTTAAATATAAAATAAAAATATATAATATAAAAAAAATTTGTTTCTGGGTCCAATGGTCACCGGTTGCCCGGATAAGGGTTAAACAGTTCTCGATAAAAAGGGTACGCACGTGCTCGTAGGCTTTTTTCTCCAATCCCGTCAGAGATTGGGCTCACGCCCGCGCCTGCCAACGGTTCGACCGCCGCGGGCGTGTGGGCGGAAGGCGCGGGGGCGCTGCAGATCGATTGTGAGAGCGGCGCGATCGATTGTGAGAGCAACTATCCCAACACCTTCGATAATTTTCACGTTAAATATAAAATAAAAATATATAATATAAAAAAAATTGTTTCTGAGTCCAATGGTCACCGGTTGCCCGGATTTCTCCAATCCCGTCGGAGATTGGGCTCACGCCCGCACCTGCCAACGGTTCGACCGCCGCGGGCGTGTGGGCGGAAGGCGCGGGGGCGCTGCAGATCGATTGTGAGAGCGGCGCGGCGCGGCGCGGGTCGGAAGCTGGGAGTGGGGCTCGGGGGCGCTGGAGCAGGCGCGGGCGCCGCGGGGAAAAACAAGAGAGCAGAGGCCCGGCCTGGGGGAAGGAGAGGCTTCGACGGAAAGGCAAACACGTGACGAATTGGTGTCGGAGAGTCCCGGTGTTATTTTTGGGGGGTTGTTAAGACCCCTAGCCACGTATTCGCTATTTGTTAATTTTTTCCCTTGAATTTGTATTATCATAACTAGTTTTTAATTTTATTTTGAAGCTGTTTTGTATAATTTTCACTAAATGTGTTTGGTTATTAAATTATTAAACTGTAACATGTATGTAAGCTGTGTTATTTTTGTTTGTCTTGCTTTAAGATTTATTAAACTGCACCAGAGAATAAACATGGTGGTTTCTCCGATCATCACCAGGCGAATGCCGGAGAAGTATCCTAAGACACGGGATACCGACCACACACGATCTTTCCTACCTCTTACTCGTCCTGACACGATCCTCACCTCTTACACACACACTTACACTAACATGCACTACAGTACCACGCATACCGGGAGTCCGGTCTGGAGCTTAGTTTGTCTCGGCTGGGGTGGTGCTCCGCTGGTGGGAGATAGCCCGGATCGGGTAAACCTTGCTAGCCGACGGTAAGTCAGCTCCGGATTTCTCCATCCCGCCATGTCCCAAGATCTTCGCCACTCCCGAGAACAAATGAACTACACTTACGGGAGGAGCAGCTGTGGCTAAGGAAAGTTTGTAGCCCATTTACTAAGGCACCGCTCCCGCTTTCGCCTGGTGTTGTTTCGAGAGACCACGGAAAACTACAAATAAGAGCATCAGGTCGCATTCTCCCGCTGGCAGCGTCTGAATTCGATCAAGCTATATGTCTACAATCCTGCCACCATCGGAACACGAACCCCATGACCTCCTGCCAAAAGCACTGCAGCGACATCATCTGATGCCCTGAGCCACCTAAACCCGTTTCTTCTTGGGTATACATTTTCAGATCGATCGCTGACACTGCACACATAGAATGTGGTGTCACTCATTTATAACTTTCATATTGTGTTGAGAGAATTGTCTTTTCTCTTTCAAAGCAGTAATGTACAATTAGTTAAACAATGATTTTTTTTAAGTTTTCAGACGTCACAGTTTGAACTATTAAGAAAAATGTCTTCATTTCTGTTAAATGTAGAGAAAAGACCGAAATTCACCGTAAATGCTACACGATCGAGTTAATGAAATGTCAATGTGATATCATTGAATCCATAGTTTGACTTATATTTTAGTATCCCTGACGTGAAAATACTACATTCTTCTCTATACAAGTTTCTGATTTTCCATCAAAATAGGTCACTAGTGTTGAATTGTATAAATTGTGAACCTTTTTCTTTTTTTGTCAACATTATAAACGTTGAGAGTTCATGGGTGTTCGCTTTAAGCCAACCACATTTTCTATTTGTTTAGCTCATTAACTTGGGGAGGCAAAAGGAGATAGTAGACCCCATTAAAAACATTTTTTGCGAAAATTTTCTGCATTTACATATTCACATTCTTTGTCTTCCTCCCTTAAGCCGCAGAGTGGAGATCAAAACCAGATGAATGAGATGAAATGTTTGATGTGCGAGTTATTGTTTCCACAGAAGTAGTGGTTCAAAATACCAAAAATATGAACATCAAAAGTGAATGACAAGGAATATTCACTAAAATATCGGGGAGTATTGCCACGATTGTGAACATTCTATGAAATGTAAGTAATAATGATTTAGTGATTGATCTTGTAATTTTGACGTTACAAATTAAAAATTTAATGTGTTAAAGAACAAACGTACATTTATTACTATCACTATCATTATCGTTTAATTTTTTAAAAGAATTAAACTAGTATTTTGAGTGAAACTTCCGGTTAGTTGTTCTTATATTTTACTTTCTCTAGTTTCCCAATACACTTAATTATCAATATTTATTGCTTGATACAAACCATTTATATAAAATTGATTGGAAGTAATTGAATAACGAGTTTTGAAACTTAAAATGGATGCGACAACTTTTACACTAAATGTATGTTGCTGATAACATTCCTCTCGTTCGAGTGAGGTGTTAAAAATGTTTCCAAACGTTATATCCAATACGCAACAGGGCCGCACAGAAGGAAGGTTGTATACACGCCACTATGTAATAAGGTCTATTCTCCTTGCACGTCCCCTCGTAAATTTGTTCGCCAAGGAAACGTTCTGGCGCGACATGGCAAAAAAAGCGAAAAGAGATTTCAGTGTTGCACCTGCGCAGGGTTGAGATGACTCAGACGGGAGAGCCATAAAAGAAACACGTGTACTTTCCCACATATCGGTATAATAATATTACCTGGGTCACCGACGAGATGGAGTAGAAAGACAAGACGGAGGAGGAGGGGAAGGAGGAGAAGAATAATGAGAAGAAGGAAAATAAGAAGAAAGAGAAAGAGAGGAATAAGGTAGAGCAGAATCAGGAGAAAAAGAAGAAAAAAAGAAAAAGAAGAAGCAAAAGAAGAAGAAGCAACAAAGAAAAAAAAGAAAGAAGAAGAAGAAGAAAAAGAAGAAGAAAAAGAAGAAGAAGAAAAAGAAGAAGAAGAAAAAGAAGAAGAAGATAAATAAGAAGAAAAAGAAGAAGAAAAAGAAGAAGAAAAAGAAGAAAAGGAAGAACAAAAGGAAGAAGAAACAGAAGAAAGAGAAAAATCAAGTGGAGCAGAATAAGGAGAAGAAGGAGACGAAGAAGTAGAAGTAGAAGAAGAGGGTAAAGGTAAGACGACTTCCAATTTTCATCACTTCATTCGTTTTCCTTTTATATATATTTATATATATATATATATATATATATATATATACACACATATATATATATATATATATATACATATATATATATATATATATATATATATATATATATATCCTTTGACCCAGTAATGCTATTTTCCAGAAGCGACATCTAGTCTCATGCCGTCAACTCTGGTCTTGACCATGACCACAACCTTGTGCCTTCCGTCTGCTTTCATTCATAGAATGATTCCGAAGCCGAGTCTTCCTCTATTTTCCCGCACGGTGCCCGCGGCGGGAAGAAGAAAGAAAGTTTCTCCACAGCCTCGCGACGGCCGAAACGCCACGACAAATACTCGAGAAAAACTGACACGCTGTTTACAAATCGTTTACTTCCGCCCGCGTATCCGAGAAGTGAGCGAGAAAACGAAAACACTGGGACATTCAACTGTCTACACACAGGAGGAAAACATCAGATGAAACGCCGTCATATATTTCGAAACAGAGCACAAAATATCGTAAAGGACAGCCTGTGCCTCTGACACGAGTTTTTCGTTAAAATTTGGATTCACAGAGACGTATTCAAATTTGTTTCTATGAAGTTTTCTTAAGTTTGTTATCTTATCTTACTTGTTTCGTCGTGTTTTAAGAACCATTAACTAGCTATAAACGAATACAACGTTTTGGGAGTCGATCTTGATATAAGAAATTAGAAAAGGTAAAACATCCATGACTATCGAAGAAAGAATTCTGACTCCTTTGGACTAATGCTTCCGTGCTTAATAAAATACAAAGCCCACTTTATCAGTTTACTAACATGTCATTTTCTTAATACATACTGTTTTATGATAAAAGACCCTCGCAAGGATAAACTAACAATAAAGGTGTACAGTAAATCTGCAATCTAAAAATTAAATTATCCAACTTAAAACTGATCATTTCTCGGAATAATGACTTAACAAGGTAAAGGGCAAGCGGTAATTACGCTCATCTTTGCAAACAACGTTGCAGAGAACGATCGAATTTTGGCCGGAAAGAAAAGGTTCGAGTTACGACCTCCATAAGGGGAGGCACTCAGTGTTTGCCAGACTGGCATCGGATTTCTACTGGGATGGCCTAGAGGGGATGTTCCCCTTGAAGTCGAGAATGTTGAAGTTATGAAGAATTTGCCCAGCTTTCTGCAGAACGTGCTTACCTTGCACTCACGGATAGGAGGAAAAAGAAACACGACAGTTGAAGTTCGACCAATGTTGATCAGGAAAGGAAGGATTAAAAAGAGAGCAGGAATATGTATAAATATTTTGGCGGGAGGACTCGAAAATGGGAAATTTAATTACGGATGAGAGCATTAATTCACCGTTTAGGAAGTTAGGGATCGGGACACGATGGACAACGAACTCCATGCGGGATCGTGTTGGATTCGGCAAATGGGTCAGTGTCGGAATCGAAAAACGGGCCATTGCCGCGATACGAAAAAAACCAAGGCCTGGATCAGATCATGGCCGTGTTCAGGGTCAGAATAGGGTTCGCTAATTGGGAGGAAGGTTTCATAATTGAGATCGGGTTCGGGATTATGTGTAGGGTCGGAGCCACTGACCCGATTGGAAAGGAGATGGAGTCCGGGGACAGGGTCGAGGTCGGGGACATGCTGCGTCGGGCATCAGTATCACAGTCCTGCAAGTATCCTATCTTGATTTTGTTGGAGTGGATTCACATGTCCAGGTCTTGTGGACTAGTGAAGAAAATAATATACGGGTAGAATTGTTTTAGAGCGAGGCGGGGAGCAGGGAAGCGAGCGGCTCGGGGTGCGAGGCGGGGAGCAAGGCGGTGTGCGAGGCGGGGTGCGAGGTGGGGTGCGAGAAGGGTGCGAGGCGGGGAGTGAGGCGGGAAGCGAAGTGGGAAGCGAAGTGGGGAGCGAGGCGGGGAGCGAGGCGGGGTGCGAGGCGGGGAGAGAGGCGGGGTGCGAGAAGGATGCGAGGCGGGGAGCGAGGCGGGAAGCGAAGTGGGAAGCGAAGTGGGAAGCGAAGTGGGGAGCGAGGCGGGGTGCGAGGCGGGGTGCGAGGCGGGGTGCGAGAAGGGTGCGAGGCGGGGAGCGAGGCGGGAAGCGAAGTGGGGAGCGAGGCGGGGTGCGAGAAGGGTGCGAGGCGGGGAGCGAGGCGGGAAGCGAAGTGGGAAGCGAAGTGGGAAGCGAAGTGGGGAGCGAGGCGGGGAGCGAGGCGGGGTGCGAGGCGGGGTGCGAGGCGGGGAGAGAGGCGGGAAGCGAAGTGGGGAGCGAGGCGGGGTGCGAGGCGGGAAGCGAGGCGGGGTGCGAGAAGGGTGCGAGGCGGGAAGCGAAGTGGGGAGCGAAGCGGGGAGCGAGGCGGGGTGCGAGACGGGGTGCGAGGCGGGGTGCGAGGCGGGGAGCGAGGCGGAGTGCGAGGCGGGGTGCGAGGCGGGGTGCGCGACGGGGTGTGGGGGGAGTGAAACGGGGAGTGAGGCGGGGAGCGGGGTAAATTTAAAGGGTGGGTGCAGGGAGGAGGCGGATCGCAGGCGCGGTAGAAATAGAGCAAGGCGGGACGTGGTAGGATGCAGGACGGGACGCGAAGTGGAGGGGCGGGGCGGTGGCGCAATGAAAGCCGGGAGGAGGGCGCCGTGGGTGCGACGCGGCGCAAAGTGGCGGGGGCGGAGTAGTGGAAGAAGAGGGGCGGGGCGGGTGCGTGGGCGAAAATAGCGGAAATGTGAGGAGCGCCAACGTATACAGTCCGCGAGGGGGCTAGCCATAACAAGGCGCGGGCGGCTGCCTGCGGCGTCCGCCAACACTGCAGTGGGCCGCAACCAGCCCACGTGGCACCCACGCGATTCACGCGAGAACTCAAACCACTTGGGAACTACAATATCAATTCAGGGTTTGAAACGCTTATCAGCACGAACGTTTCTTTCAGCTTCAGGAAGCGAAAAAGTAGTTGAACTGATGTTAGTGTGTATATATATATATATATATATATATATATATATATATATATATATATATATATATATATATATATATAATGACCCCACGGAGGATAGAGCAACGGTCAACGTACTCGCTTTCCTTGACGCGACCCGGGTTCGATTGCCGGTCGAAGCAGATTATAGGTGCGCTTTCCTTACAACATTCTAGTATCTGTTGCTGTGTGACGATGAGAAAACTCACTTCTCATGTTGAAAAGCGTTGGGATATGTAACCACACATACCTATTCACCCATGGCCGCAAGGTCGGGTGGCCATTGATAGGCTTTTGTCCCGTCAGAGGCTGTGCCAGTTCAGACATATTATATTACACATGTTCAGCGGCATACCCGACGGGTTGGGGTGGCTAGTAGGGTTTCAATCTCCCTAAGAAGCATACAGAGATGGGTGAGAAACTAGCGATAAAACAGCACATACGTTCTAGCATTATTTCTAACGTTTTAGTGAATTGATGATTGTTGATTTTTAATGATTAATAAAAATGTCTGTGAACTACACTAGGTCTACGCATCGCTACGTCTACACTACGCTAGCATCCCCAGGATTTTCTCCAAAGTTTAATTTGTGCTCTTCAATGACATTCAATTTTGCTGATGTCACGGTTCTTTGAATTTGAAACCGATTTTACTTTCTGGGTGTACATTATATGAAGCCTCAACTACATTTTAATTTTTTGTTTTTCAAAAATGCCTACAATTTTTAAGTTTTTTTTCTCAGATAGAACGAGACTTGTTTATAAAAATGGTGCAGATCCGGTATGAGTTTAACTCTAAACTTTTGGAAATTACAAAGTAATAAACTTTTTGGCGTCTTATTTCAACTACACAAATGAGATTTTGTGTCAATGAAATGTGTTCTTCAGAGTTAGATCTATAAAAGAGGTAATGCACATTTACTTTCAAAAGAAGAGAAGTTTTGTGGTGAAATGAATGCAATTGTTTTCTTAAAAAGTCTTTAAATTTTCTCGATTTGTTGGAAGTACGCTTTTAAAGACATCGCACACTCAGTTTTCATTAATTAATCTGAATTTTTGAAACTTACAAAAATTACAAATAATTTGAGAAAATAGATGCTATTTTAGCACTACCACTACTTTTATTTTGCATTTTTCTGAAAGCTATAATTAAATCAAGTCAAATATTACACTCGACAAACATACATTATGTTTTGTATATATTACATTTTTAATCATTGCAAATATTTTTATTACAAGAAATGTTGATTAAAATTAAAATAAAGTATCGTAGAATTAAAGTTAATTCAAGACAATTTTAAAGGAAACAGATCCTCTTATGAAACAAGAAATATCTGAAGAAATATTCGTTGGGAAACGTTTCATCGGGAAAGATTTTAGGATGTATATTACGTTCTTGAAGAAATGTTCATGACAAGGAATCAGTTGCATTTGTGAACGGGTAAGCAACGCAGTAATTTAAATCTGACTTGTTGACGCAGTTGATTTAAATCTGACTTGTGATTTGAACTAAATGAATGTGGAGAATAAGATGCATATCATTCTATTGAATGCATCGGGAGGGAAATATTTGAATAACATGATCGTTGAACAATTTGAGGCATGATGCATTTAAATCACACACATTGAGAGAGGTCCTTTGAAGATACTTTTTTGTGAACACCGAAAGATCCAGGTTTTTGTTTTGAAGATACCTTTCTTTTCTCAGCCGATAATAAACTACACAAATAACACACTCAGCCACATAGGTCGTGCCAATCTATCTTGCACATTATGCACGTGCTTTCATTAACAAAATTTACTCACAAATGAAGTAGCTATTGTTCAGGATAGCAAGATCTCGAGAATTAATGGCCGTGCACATTTAATGTCTGTTTTGGATAGCTTGCACTCGTCACTGAATAATCTGATTCTTACTGTTTTCACTCTACTACTCACAAACACATCGAATATGATAAACCGCTAAAGTTCATTTCGTTGTATGTAGATCGAGGTGAACAAAGTACGTAAGCGTGTACGAGTATTATGGCGAGGGCACAGATTAAGCTTCTGAGATAAAACAGGTCTTAGATGAGATATCCAACAGTAATGAATTATCGACACCAGCTAAAAATCTCAGTCTAAGGTGAATATTGGCCTGAATGCAAATTATATAAGATCGCTGCTCTAATAGGTTCGTTTTGTGGTTTTCTTTGTTATATTCTACGAGAATACTGTAGCGGTTCGTTTAAAAACGGGACCCGGATTGCTTGTGATCCTCCATTTTGTATACTCTCCCAAATGCTCATGTCGCTCTAGATTATAGCGATCACTATTTTCTAAATTTACCGTATACGTAACAAAAAGTGCTAATCTACTAGCAATTTCACCGGAGAAGTGGTTGGTGGAGCAAAAAAGGAATTAATTTGGTAATCGAGGTGCGAACCAAGATTAACTACTTCGTTTTTTGTGATATCATCCTGGTGAAAATAAATATTTTTCTTAAAACAACTATTAGTCAGAAAAATATAATTTAGTGATATCTTTACTTTGTATAGTAGTACACACACTTCATATATATCTATTTAATTTTGTTTCTATATTTCTAAACGACAGGCATACTAAAATCATGTTAGCACTAAAGTGACGCGGGACCTTCGGAGGTTGTTTTTGGTTCCTCTCTTTGATGGTATTATGCCCATACAATTATACACTATTACAAAATAGTTATTAACAGCTTTTAACACTGTTACAGAGGAAATAACGGACGCGATGGAAGACTTTAAACAGGTCGGTGATTATAGCCAACCAAGTTCATTATTCGAGATAACAGCCGCGCGTCGGGTACACAATATTGTCGTAATTCAAATTTCTTATATGCTAAACTCGTATAAATAAAAATAACTTTTAATGACATAAGAGTGCTCATATGTCATCTTAGGCACATTTAATTAGTTTCAATAACAGTCCCGTAACGGACGGCAGCCTTTAAAATCCTTAACAGAAGACGGCATCAGTCAGTCCGTGTAGTGCATGTTTTCGCTAGGTAGCGGTGGTCTTCCCCCCTTGATGCCGATATCCGGATCCATTCTGACGTCGGCTAGCAGGGTTTTCCCCAACCGGATAAATCCCACCAGCGGGGTACCGCACTAGCCGAGACAAGCTCTATGCTCCAGGCCGGTCTCCCAGCATGTGTGGTAGTATAGTGTATGTTGGTGTAAGTGTGAGGAAGGAGTGAGGATAGGACAAGGATGAGGAAGGAAAGATCGCGTGCGGTCCATTGCCCGTTTGTTTGGGTACTGCTCCAGCGTTCGCCTGATGTTGGTCAGAGAAACCACGGAATCAGAGCAGCCGATCAGAACAGCCGGCCGCTGGAATTCTCCTCCAGATAGCGACTGAATTCAACCTATCTGACAAGTTAGAGTCGAAATTCCTGCCTCCGCAAGGACTCGAACCTAGGACCTCCCGATCAGAGGTGGTACTGCGATGACATCAGAAGAGGGTACTCCAGGTTCAGATGGTTTTTGTGACCCCTCAGCCGCGTGATACGGCGCAGTGTGTTCGCCAACAGCAGGGCCTTGTCCAGCGACGGCCTTGCCTGCCGAGAGGGGCAACAGCGGCCGGAGTGTGGAAGGTGAGCCCCCCCCCCCCCCACCTCCCATCCCGACCGCTTTCAGCTAGGCTACGCTCGTCCGCGGCTTCCAACTGCGACGCAGCGGCTACGAAGCCCTAACCTTGCATTTCAAGCAAAGCGTGTTTCCCCAAACCCAAAGCGTGTTTGCCCGTTTGTTGGCAACAAATGACCATGGGATGTTACAAACAAACAATTACATACAGAATTTAACCTAAAGCAATTAGACCATCACATATCTCTCTTCAAACTTTTCCATAAATCTTACGCAAATATAGTCACTAACCGAATTCACACTGTTCAGAAACCCAATCCACAATACAATAATGAAAAACAAATACCTATTTCATGTATTCCTTAAATTGTTCTTCGAAATGGCATAAGTATAGGTCCCTTAATAGGTTTATTTAATAATTTATTATCTGTAAGTAATTAGTTATAATTAAGTTTTAAGCCGTCAATTCACGTGATACAGTTCTGAAAACTGAACCACGTAATACTCTGCAGAGGAAACGATAAAAAAGGGTTTATTGCCAACTTAGTAATATGTACGTATGGTATTTGGAGGTACCAAATTTGGGACACAGATAGTAGGTGAAATCTCTCCACTTTACGAAACTTGTCAATCAAAATCGCTTAGAATAATTGGTGCAGCAGCATGGTTTATTACAAACAGCGTTACACAGAGACCTAAAAGGGCGGACAGACTTTGAAAGAATCGAAACAAGCAGCTAAAACTAATTTGAACGTCTACAAAACCACCCTAATACTTTAGCCATTAACATATTACACAATGGTGAGAAAACCAACCGATTACACAAACTTCAACCCTTACAACTCTTTTATAGATTTTCAAATTAGTCTTAAAATATATAATCACATGTATTCCTCATTGGCTCCTAACCAAACGCACTCATTTGAATTTTTCTTCTAGTCGCAAGAAGACGACAGTGAAATGTACTACCCAGACACATTTTTCCACATACCCCATTTGTCATTGTACACTCCTATTTGAATGAAATTTGCCAATTATGTTAATATGAAATAGATTGTACATTTATTTTGTTCAGAATTTTTAAAAAACTTTAGTAATATTAGTCTATACAAATTATACGAATATACGAATTAAATGACTAAGATATGTCAAGAAACCATAAAACACTACAAAATAATTTTAGTTATTTCAGTGATATCTGAAATCAGACGTTTTATAAACTAAACATTTACACAAGTGATAAGTATTTTAAGACTTTACGATGCTGAGTTGATTGATTTATTTGCAGATCTGGGTGTATCTGTAGCTAAAGTCATTTTTCCCGTAAGTGTGGGGCATGCTATATTCCGAGAAGTGTTATTTTTCTTCCACCTCTGGATAGAGATAACCAGCGCCGACATTCACGCAGTGCCGTGTGAACATACGGGCCCGAATGGCCCTGACCCAGGACTTCTAATGCACAAGGGGCCATGATAATACTTAAAAAAATTGAATACTAAATTTTAAAAAAACGTATAAAAAGATATGAATTATTGAACTAAACCCAAAAAATTGGCATAACGGAGTGATGTGTTGCACATTACTAGATAATATTTATAATATGGAATGTAGCCAGTTGATGAGTTTCAATTTTATACTATACAATGCAATCAAAAATTAAAACTATTTAATTTGTAGTATTTTTCAATTTAATTATAAATCTGTTAATCTTACATACTTATACGTACATAAAGGTTTACATTTCTTGTTTGGATAATGTTGAATTAAAACGCTAAGAAATATTTTCAAAATATTAAAAAAGTACAAAACACTATGTGATTTGATAGAATTTTTTTATATTTCAGCATCGAAATTCGGAGGGGAGACTGGTGAAAGTCACGTCTGCTGGCGGGTTTTCCACCTCCATGAATCTCCCCTCAGCGGTGCACCACCCCAAACGTGATTTGTGATCTGCCTACCGAACTCTCTCAACTGTGGTAGTGTACTGCAGGTGAGTGTGCATATGGGAGTGTGTGTACGAGTATTTTTGTAATAAATGAGCAAGGATAAGAATGAAAGACTGCGCATGCTCCGTTTTCCGTTCGGTAAGGTACGGATTCAGTATTCACAACCTATTGATAGGTTAAATCACGGAAAACTACCGTTCGCAGCACTCGATAGCTAGAATTCTCCCCCAGATAGGAGTTCAATTCAAATGCAATTTCTAATTGAAGAGAATTTCCTAATTATAAATAGGTCAACATTTATGCCTAATATAACAACACTGCTACAACATCTGAAACTCAAGAAAACCAATATGACACGTTTACCACAAATAGACTGCAAAACGAAAGAAACAAAATACCACAAAATTGGAGCTACAAAACAACACATATATAAACTGTGCAGGAAATTTAACAAATTACGCTGTGAAGCGTTTTTAAATATGGTAATATGACTCCATTTTACCTGCTACATTATTAATAATTCTAGAGATTCGTGAAATGAACGGAACATGTCCGACCTAAAGTGATTTTACCGAATAGGCAACATCAAGCAAAGAGAATAAAGATATAGTGAATTGGAAATCTTTTCAATTTTAGATGAGTAACAGCTCACGACTATGAATATATTTCCATACGTTTAAAAACTCGGTGCGCAAAACGGGGAATAGAATTATCGCAATGTATTCGAAAGGATTCCAAAAATGTATTTCCGATGGAAGCTGCATATTGATTTCCTATATTTCAAAGTCCTTTGCCGCGGACAGATAGTAAAAGTTTAAATACGTTACAGGCCATATTTGCATAACTGGTGCAGTAGGAAAGAACTTTTTCTGACTACAACGTCCTGGAAACTTTTTTGATTATATACAGTGATGCATACAAGATTGCTCACTTTACGAACGTAAACGAGATTAAAAATTAGAGAGATAAACTTTAAATTCAGATGGTCGTTTTATATCACCTGTTACCTCCAGATTACCAGATTACACCACCAGATTACACATGCAATATCGACTACAATTTTTGATAAGTTGATAAAAAATCGTTTCAAAACAATTAAAAGTTTATTGATTGAACCATTAAGGTTCACCTGATGGTGGCCGCGTTCATTCGCTTTCATAACAAAGTTATCTTAAAAATTTGCTGGCATCGAACGTAGGGTATTGTGAGTCAGTCATTTGATTTTATCCCTTTCAACAGGGGCCCGGAGCTGTTCGATCCCCAGAGTTCCCAAACGGTCACCCAACCAGGAACCCGCGGAGTCTCGTTTTGCTTCACCTTTGTTACTTCACAGACCGTAGTAGCCATTCTACTACTGACTCCGCCACTCGAAAAAAATCGTCGGGGCATGCAAAGTCAAAGTCAAACAGTCTTTGTTTGACCTACAATATATAATATATAACATTACACTTAACATTTTGGACAAAATAATTAGGGATCCCAAAGAAAAAACTATTAAATGATATCGTAGGTTTCCGCGGCCAGAGTCATGATCTGGGCTGTACGAGTGACGCCGCGTCGAAAGCGGAGGTGCCGACGTTTTGACCGACATATCACGGTCCTCTTCAGGGCAATACAGACCTTAGTCTTCGACGCAGCGTCACCCGGACAGCCCAGGTCAAAAAACTGTGTTGGTTCTACATCATCATTTCACACAAAAATAAATTGTCAGCAGCGAGACCCAACTTGCTCACTCGAATTAACATACAGTAATAACAAAACGTTTTCAAACATAATACTTGTGTGCACTTACAATATATCAAAAACACTCTGTTGTAAACATATACCTCAAAACTAACGAACTTTATATTGAAAAATAATATATAACATTCCTGTTCCAGGGTACAGCGAACACCATTTAGTATAATATACACCATTTTTGCAAGAACAATAAACAAACATGATATTTAACCATAGTATCACAAGATAATCGTTAATGTTGTCATAAAAACACCACGTTTTTTTTTCCGAAAATTGTCTGAGTGCAGTGAAAACACCCATTTCATTGCTCACATTACTTAATATTCTTGATGATATTCTCCTATAAAATATTCAACGGGATGTTAAATTTGATTTTTGGAGCACAAGCAGTTTCAAGCAGCATGCAGAATCAGTGCTGTCGCTCGCCACGCCGATATTCCGTCCGTGCCTCGCGCTGTCTTCCATTAGCGCTTGACAGGCAGAGAGACCGCCATCGACCCACGGGAGTGTCCAGGATTTATGTTCCTAGGACGCTGCAAACCTCTTCGCGACATCTATAAACCTACCGGTGCAATCTGAAGAAAGCAAATGTGTTTTAAATTATTGCTTCTTTGCGTTTGTTGTATTGCGAAATATTTAGGTTTTATTGGTCATCCCAATTATTATTGGACATGGTCCACGTGTGGATCTTAACAGACTGAAGTTATGCTTTTGCTTTGCAATATCGATTAAATTAAAATATACGTTATTTGCAGCTACAAAAAATTAATTCTCTCAAAATGATTTTGAGATTACTAAAACAAATATAAAATCCAATCCGATTTGATGCATTCATTTATATTTATCTGAACTAACTGGACTACAAATAAATAATGTGAGTATAATTTGATACCTACAAGCAGTTCTGTGTTTAACGTTCTTTGAATAAACACGTAAGACTCAGGCCAGACCAGCCCTGAGGCAGACTACGATAAGGTTGGTCGAAACGTCGGCAACACAGCCTTCGACGCGGCGTCACCCGGACAGCCCAGATCATGCACATGACTCTGGCCCCGGAAGCCCACGACTTCATTTGTGGCATGCTCAAAGTTTACTGCTAAAAATAAACATTAAATCTTATTGACCATTAAAGTACTAAACTTTTATTTTATTGTGCATATCGCATTATTAATATAAAACTGCACATTTATGTTCAAATTAATCAAAAACATATTTGGTATTTTAAAAAATGTAATAAATATTTACCTGAAAGTTACTCCTCAATGGAGTTACATTGATTTAACTAGGATTTATAGTTGGAGGGTTGAAACAGAAGAGAAGAATGATTTAAAAATAGATAAATTTTGCAATTAAATTTCAAATGGCTCCTAAGAACTTTCATTAAGAGACAGCAACACCCACCTCGTACAAGTAATCAGAATGCGCGAATTGCTGCTCCAAATAGAGAAGAGAGAAACGGCAATGGTGACAGTAATGCATCGTTTTGCGACTGTTGGGAACCAGCGCAAGAAGTGGACCATGTCGCGTTGCGTAGTACAAGAACGGCTCGCTGTACGCCGCCACCTGTCATCGTTGCTGGAAACCGAACGCGCCAGAAGTGCCCCAGGGGCTAGTGGAGCAGACGCGGACGGCTCGCAGATATTCAGTGAATGACATGCCACAACCGACGAGCGCCGAGTTTCTAAATGCGCAGCATTTCCATTTTTTGTTTCAGAGAAATTTTATTCAATTTGTTTGAGAGAAATTTTACGCAAAGCTAATTTTGTTTTTTATTTTATGCCTAGCAGATGTGTGAACTATCCTTATTTTAATTAAACTTCTTTACCAGAAACAAATTATATAGTAATATTTAGTGCAAATAATTCACGGTTGTGAATTTTGTTTCACTTCTTATTACGTAGTACATTACAAAGAATGAACTTTTGTATCCCTGACGATATTAAAAAGCTGAAGAAGCGTTCTATTTAAGTATAGTTGCATCGTTCCGCTTAAGTATAGTTGCATATTTAGATATTTCATTTAATTGTTTCTCTTTTGATATACATAATGAAAGTGGATGTAATAATGGATGACACTTGAAAGTAATTTTTTTCTCTGGAAAGACTAATCCACTTTGGCAACTAGCGTCACTTACAAATGAATTCTCACATATAAATGAAATATTATTTTACTTCTTTATATCATAAAGAATTAATTTAATACTGAAACCTATTTGAGAATTTTACTTCCATATTTCTAAAAGCCATTCTTACAAAAACTATTTTGAAATTCCGGGGTTTCATTTCATTTCGATAAGATGTTTCGTCACGTTTGTTTCTAATCGATAACGTCTGAGTAATTCAGTTTTCAAAACGAGTGGTAATGTTAATGATATAAAGAAAATAAGGAGGAAATGACGTGGGCAATAAATCCAGTTCTGTATTTAATTTTGTTAGAGTTAGCTGATACTACTATTAATTCACTTTTTATTTATGTACTCTTAATACTTTACGTTTACATTAATGTGTTCAAATAATAAATAAAATTTAATTGTATAATTTGACCTGCATTTTCATGAGATATTTGGACGCTTCAAGTAAGCTTTTCCTGTTTGAAATTGGGAAAAAGTGAACAACTGACATTTGAAGGAGCCACACCTGAACTGTAGTGATGGTGGTGGTGGTTGTGGTGGTGGTAACTGTGGTGATGGTGGTAGTGGTGAGGGTATTGATGGTAATAGTGATGGTGGTAGTGGTGGTGGTGATAGCGGTGGTGGTAGTAGTGATGGTACTGATGGTGGTAGTGGTAGCTGTGGTGGTAGTGGTGGTGATAGTGATGGTAGTGCTAGCTGTGGTGGTAGTGATACCGATATTAGTGGTAGTGTTGGTAGTGGTGGTAATGGTGGTAGTGGTGGTGGTGATATGTGAAGATTGTGGATGAATCTATCCTCTAGTTTAACTCAACCAAACACACTGGTAATGTACGAAACATGTTCGGTCTGCCGCAGTGCATTCTCAAGAACTCCCTCAATAGTTTTTAGCTCTCATACCTATTTCAAATTCAATTCAATGATGTATTTCTACGAGACGAGACTCAGGCTATTAGGCCTTTTCTTCCGTTTGACCATGCAAATTTTGCTAGGCTCCTTTCACCGACTATCGGAGAAAGAAGCTATCACGCGGATGGCGAAACAGGCGATTTAAATTCAGTCCAAAGGTATCTTTTGAGATCGAAGATCATTTACATGCAGTAAATCTACAACGTGGAACAGCCGGCTTTACTTCCCCTCCAAAGGAAAGCGTATTAAGTATTTCCCCCTTAAAAATCTACAACTTAGGTGGGGTTTAAACGCGTAGACTTGGGTGTATGGTAGCCCAATACTCTAACCAGTTTTTCACCAAAGCCGTCAAACTTCACCTCATTACTAGATGCGCCGCACTGGTAAAAGTCAATATGGCTGATAATATAATTTCATAATATGTTAGGCCACATATGTTAGGCCGTGATGGCTCGGTGGTAGGTTCCTGACCTGAAGAACCCAGGTTCCAATCCCGACGTAGGTTGGGATTTTTATCTGGTGATTTCCTTTCAGGACGATTCTGTGGTCGACTCTTCCTCCTTACCAAGTGAGTACCAGGATCTTTCCTGGGGGTAAAGGCAGCTGCACCACAACACAGCGCCACACAACCACAAAAATAGGTGGAGCACTACCTTCACCTCCCCGTCGGCCTGTGTGCAATCGCACATGTATGAAGCACTTGCAACATAATTCCTCGTCCTCTGTGTTCGGCCGATGTCACCTCCTTCGATTGCTGGGTAAAGGTCAGGGGTTAGTGGGGCTTCCCCGGGAGAGTGCTTCCTAAAGGTCAGGGCCAGCCACGTGCCCACAGGGGCCCAGGTGACGAGGCGCGGCCGGCAGCAGGGGAGCGGGGGAGGGTCGGAGGACATTGCACCACTCAGTACGTGTGACGTGGCTGTGCGAGTTCACAGACCTCGATGAAACGCTTTTTTGCAGAGGCCCTGAACAGGGAATTTAAGCACGGCGAAGCGTTACAGCAACCGACAGCAAAATCGATCTTCTGCGAAATAGCAGGTGGTCAAATGTGGGGCGAATCTCGGACTGCGGATGCTCAGAAGATCGATGTTGTGTCGATTGCTGTAACTCTTCGCCAGAGAAACTCTCGAAAACCTGAGCAGATGGGATATTGCATGACATCTGCATTCTTGCAGTGCCTTCGGAGTCTTTCGAAATCAGACCAATTGTTTCCACTACCTCCAAGAAGACTTCTCTCTCCCATTCTCGCTCAGACTCAATTTTTCGATCCCGCTCTCTCGCTCTCGCTTTTTCCGATGACGTTACAACACATGTCAGGCTCTGAAATGATATCCGCTTGAACTCAATAGAACTGCTGGAGCCCACTGAGATCACTGGTAAACTATCAATGATAGCTATGAAATGAACTTGGGTATCAGCTCATCGCCCGACAATAACGAAGCTAAGAATGAATTTTCCAGCAGATTGTATGATGCTTATTTGCGCCTAAATTATTACTTCACACATTACCCAGTACAATACAGAACACCGGGCGGTTTGAAAATTAACACGCAGGAATCCAAATCCATTCCATAACCAGGAGCAGTTAGCTTGCATGTACGCATAGGGTTGGAAAGGCGTAACTTCGAAACTTATCGCACCTGGCTGAACAGAAGCCGAAGAATAAGATAAAGAAAGCGCGCTTCCAATATTTTCTTTGCTTTATGTCAAATCCGAAGATTTATTTCTGAACCTCAGTATGACCGACACTCCACAATCTGATCTTTCCGTGTTTGGATTTTTTTATTTAATGATTGATTTGTGATTCCGGGCGCGTTTTTTTCTCGGGAAATGGTGGTGATCTTCACCCGTTGCATGGTGAAATACGGCGCCGACCTCGCGTCGGCTAGCGGGCTTTCCCCGACCAGGTGTCTCCCACCAGCGGGGCACCGCCACAGCCGGGACAAGCTCTAAGCTTCCATTGAGTATCCCGGCATGTGAGGTATGTTAGTGTATGTGTGTGAAAGTAAGGGGTGAGGGTAAGGCAAGGAAGAGGAAGGAAAGATCGCGCGCGGTCAGTGGCCCGGTTGTTAGGGCACAGCTCCGGCATTCGCCTGGTATTGATAAGAGAAACCAGGGAAATCTTTCGATCAGAGCAGCCGGTCGCTAGAATTCTCCAACACACAGCGACAGAACTCGACCTAGCTACCTGGCAAGTGTCGAAAATTCTCCAGCAGGAGAGAAACATCACCATCTCCTGGGATTTAACATACACTACTCTTACGAAACTAACGTTACCAGTAGTTGACGCCCCCGGAATGAACGTTCACCCACGGTCCGTGCTAGCAGATCGTAAAACACCAAGACATGCTTTTCATAGTAATGTGGGTCAAGCACCCTAAGCCATTCAAAACAAGTCCTAATTCGGCGGTAGGCAAATATTTGATAGTGCCTTATTTTACGTGGTGAGACTCGGGACATCAGGCCCGCTATGAAAGGTCAAGAATCCTCATCTGACCACGAAAATTTCGCTACGCTCCTTTCACCATCTTGCGAACAAAGAAGGTATTACTAGGGCGATGAAATAGGCGATTTGAATTTAGCTCAGAGGCTTTTTTTAGGCTTGATCTTTTACATGCAGTAAATATACAACGTGGGACTGCCGGTTTTACTCCCCCTTCGCAGGAAAGAGTACGAAGGATTTCTTTGCCCTTAAGAATCCACATCGTCTATTGGGTTTGAACCTGCAACTTGGGTACAACTGCCGGATTCGAACCCGAATTATAAGTCTTAAGACAGTAAAAGCACATTGATTATCTACCAGCTGAATTTATAGAAGGCAACCAGGCGACGAAGGGATTAAAATACAGGTCGGTGTAGAACAGGAATCATTACATTAATATTCATTATGTTTCGTTTCATCCGATGCTGACGAGCGAATATATTTTTTCTCGAGATTCTTCGAACACACCTTCTTATTTTCGCTTGTTCTACACAAACATTTCACTTTTCAGAGAATCACGATCGTTTGCATGGCGTTACACAGCTCTTTCTAACTAATAATTCAACACATTAACTGCACGATCCTTCAGCTTCTTTCTACACCCGGAATAGCACGTAGCAATCACATATGTTGATAACGACAAATTACTTGCCCCGAATGACACACGACACCTTTAGACCTCTACACCATATTCACCTTAGGTCTCTCCCGCACTCTTCTAATGCAATGATTTGAATTTCTTTGCTCTGCTTATGAAAGATATACCTACCTTGTGTCACAGAGAAACAAATTCATTCTTGAAAAACTCACGTTTCTAGTGTCGCTCTGAGATTGAGCATTTAAAATTTACTCAACAACACTTTCAAACGCTCTTGAAATTTACCCATAACTATAATGTTGTCCAACCGGGAGTGGTGGCTCAGGGCATCAATTGATGTCACTGACGTGCCTCTGAAAGCGAGATCCTAGGTTCGAGCCCTGACAGTGGCAGAAGTTTCGAAACCAGCTAGGACGAGTTCAGTTGCTGCGTGGAAGAGAATTCTAGTGACCGGATGCTCTGATCGGTAGTTTTCTGTAGTTTCTCCGATGGTGAATGCTGAGCATTACATTATCAAATGAGCCACAAACCGCGCGCTATTTTTCTTTAAACAACGTAAATAGAAGCACACAAGTACGAACAAGCACAAATACACACACGAACGTTCATGCCCTAGCTGGAATTCGAACCAGCTACTTCAAACCGAGAATGACACGCCATTTCCACTTCGGCTACCTTGGCTTCCAAGGCGATCTTTTAAAGATTAACTGTTGCCGATAAATCAATGTTGCTCTATAACATGTGAACTGATGTGTCAGAAGCTTTATCATCTAGAATTGCGAAGTTTTGTACATTGCCGGTCAGTACACGTTACGACTGCAGTTCTCAGAAACGTCAATGCTTTGCTCGTGTGTTGAATGAGAGAACATGCGAGAAGTGGTGCTTTCGAGTAATGCCAAGAAGAAGAAGAAATAATGCACGTTCCTGGAACGAACAGCTTCTTGTTTGACCTACTTTACGAGTTGGAATTCGAGCAGGTGTTGGGTTACCTCGAATAACGTTTCGTGTTTTATAGTGGCATTTTGTTTGCGCAATTTCTGTCATTACTTCATATGTTTTGATTTGTGAAACAATCGTTCAATTAAGGTAGCAATGTGACACATATGATATGCTGTGGCATTTCCATGAAAACCAATAACTGGGTGGGATTAAGAGTATCAACGCTGAAGTGAAGAGATTCGTTGACTTGTACACATGTGAATCCTTCTCATTTGAAATATGAAACCTCAACAACAGTACCTGCTAAAATAAAATCTTGGAGTAGCCACCATATAACTGAACCGCTGTTTTGTCGGTGACTGCGAAATCTCCGCTTTGATCACGGACAGTAGACAGACATTTACTTTTTATATTGAAGAGAGTTGGTAGTGTTTGACGGCATCCCGTTCTTAGTTCGACAATCGGGTCATTTCTCTATCCCCTTCAGCCGAGTGTCGTAGCAGCAGGCCATACAATGGGCCACGGGTAATGGACCACACGCGACCTTCTATCCTTATTCCATTCCCTTTCCATTATTTCCCGTCACTGCAGTCCCTCTGACCGGGAGATCCTAGGTTCGAGTCCCGACTGTGGATGGCAATTGCTTGTTAGGTAGATCGAATTCAGTCGCTATCAGAAGGAGAATTCTAGCGGCCGGCTGCTCTGATCGATAGTTTTCCGTGGTTTCTCCAATCGACAGCAGGTGAATGCCGGAGCAGTACCCTAACAAACGGGCCACGGATCGCGCGATCTCACCATCCTGTTTCTTGTCATATACGCACCCCTTACACACACACACAAACACTAACATTCACTACACAAGCACTCATGCTGGGAGACCGGTCAGGTGCTAAGATTGCTTGTCCCGGCTGGGGCTGTGCCCCGCTGGTGGGAGATATCGAGTTGGGAAAACCCCGCTAGCCGACGATAGGTCGGCGCAGGATACAGCGGGGGAATCACTGCCACCTCCCCAGCAAAAAACATGCATTACACTAACGGGAATAATGGCCCTGACGTGCCTGGAATCACACACACATTTCTAGCATATATAAAGAAGTCTAAGACAATAACGTTTTGCCAAAGAACATTTGGTGGGGAAAATCACATTGTGAAGTTACGTTTGTCAAATTTTTCTTGATTGGTACGTTACTCATCATTGACTGGTAATTGGGAAGTACACGGAATCATATTGATGGCATCAAAACGTTCCCTGTCAAACACTAGAACACCAGTCCATCATGAAATGGTGCTGCGTTTATTAGGAAGTGATCAGACAAACCGATTTCTTAAATATGGCTTACTTTATCTTCTTCAGTTTTTCATCGTAAAATACAAAATCTGATAATCCATCACAGTGCCTTGTTGGCGAACCGTTGTACCAAAGTACCATGACGAATTTTTAAAACGGATTATTGGAAGATGAAAAGAAAGCTGAAGATTCTTTCAGTGGAGTGAATATTGATGTGACATATTGATCACAACATTTACAGAGTTGTTGGTCTTGATTTAAATGTGAATACAGGAAGATTGGTTTCCTACAATCACAGAGATAATAAGTGATGAAGAATTTTCTGAGGATTGTACTGGTACGTAAAATACTAACCATAGACAATAACAGTAAATCAAAGTATGACAGATGAGGTAAAAAGGAAGAATCCGGTGATGCAGCAGTATTATTAAAGAAATAGTACCTGATGTTTCCTCTCTCGGTAAGTAATTTCCTTGTTTTGGTGAGTTGGGAAGTAACGTTCTGGCGAAAACGCTTGTCTTAATTAGAACGAAACCGGAAAGAAGAAAATTGTACGGCGAAGTTCACGAAATTTAAGAGGTGTTGCTATCTTGGAATTAAAAAGAGATAGTGGAGAATACTTTTTGGATGCAAGGTTTCTATTACTTTTATTCTTCAAACTTTATGTAATTTAAGAATGGATATCTGTACTTAGTAACTTAAAGTATTATTCCTTATTCTATGGAATCTGCTGTTTGTCAAATCATACTGAAATTGAGGTTTCTTTTAGCACAAAACGTAAATATTTTTGAAGATTAATATACCGACTTTGATAGAATAGCGATTATCATGTCGGGCTACTGATCCGGGTTCAAAACTAGTCAAAGTCGGGGGATTTTTGTAGGTACCAAAAACCGACGGCATGCATGCGGACTCTTGTCGGCATGTAAAACAAGGAAAGGGTCATGGCCGATCCTGTCAAAAATAAAATCCTCTAGCAATTTAGCACCAATCAGAGTTGCGATTTGAATTACTGGATAAGATTGCGGATATTGTATGTTGGCCTGCGCTATTTGGTACTCAAATAAAACGTCAAAATTTGTGCACTAGCGGCCCTAGGGAAAACAATGGCAAACTTCCTTAGGTATACATACTTGCTCACGATAAGTCTCACAAAAAGGCGCTAGGGGCTTCTGGAGACTAGTCTACGCACTAATCATTGTATGGCAGTAAAAAAATGAGTAATGTCTACATAAATGTGACAAAAATATATTGAACTAAATACATAACCACGATAAACGGAATTTTACCACGTTCTGACAAAGATATTTAAAATATTAAACAATTGGAAAAAGTTAATCAAATCAATTAATATTTACGTTACGCAATTCATATTTACGTTAGTTAACTGTCATTATCAAGTGAAATTACAAATTAATTTAAGCATCATATATTGATGCATCCAACCCAAATGATTCCAATTGTTTTTATTACAGATTTCTTCTATTACTTTTACTTTAATTCACAATTTGCGTCAATAACTGGAAAATGAGTAGCATGACCAAACGTGTTAACGATATTTTATTTTTAATGGGAAAAACAGCAAAACGTAATCTGCTATAAAACACTTCTAAACCAATTTCCAGCGTCTGCTCCCAGAGGGAACCTATATCCCGAGAGAAGGCTATATCCCCTCAACAGAAATCTTTAATGGAAATTTATGTCTTCCTATCTCTCAGCAATAGCGGGAGAATAGCGGAGGAATATAACGACGAAATAGCGTAGGAAATACCACGGACGAATAGCGGCGCGAAGGATCGTTCCGAGAAGCCGTAAAGGCGGCGTGCGTCAACCTTATTTAAATTAACCTTTGCGCCCCTTCCACGGGCCACGCGCGATCCGGAAGTCACTGCGGTGGTGGGGAGACTTCAGGGAAGGCGAGGAGGGGGGAAGGACGGATGTTGAAAAGACGTTAGAAATGAGAGCGGCGAGTTTCGTCAGGTAGATATTAAACTCGTGCTTAACACCATTCATCAGATATTTTTGCGTAAGGTATTAAAATGTAAATTTATGAAGGGATTTGCTATGATCTGAATTTGCTATGATCTGATTTGTATGATTTCTTTGAAGAAGAAACGAAAAAGAACAGCAGAGCGAGTTAAGGATGAATAAATTAATATATTGGGTATGTTAATCAATGCTGTGAATAAAAAAAACACTAACTCGTGTGTATGTTAACAAGTTTAAACGTTTTTCCTTAATGGTTGGGTGAATTAGGAGTATAAATGTTTAGTTTAATAGTAGCATTAGTTTAAAACTAACTTAATAATAGTTTCTCTAAATAAATAAAGGAAGATAGAAAGAGTTCACAATAATTATCCGTCAATAGAACGAAGTTGACGAATATATTTTTGCTTTAATACCAATATTTTTTATAACCTTGCATTTATAGTAAGCATTTTCATACGTCTTCTAGCTTTGCTCTTACAAAACTTAAACGAATAAATTATTAAAGTTATTAGAAATAAAATATGTATTTTGAACCCGATTTGACAACAGGGTTCCCTTTCGATGCCAATACAGTCATCTTAATTGTCTGATAAAATAGATATGATTAATTATAAATTAAATAAGAAAGTCATACACAGTACACATGTTACATAATAATGTACTTACTAAGAACATTTAAAACGACAAATAAGAGATGTTGAAGTAGATAAAGATTGCTGCAAGATGATAAATTTACCTTGTTGCCATTAAAGAAAAGAATGACCAGCCTTTATCGTCCTATTTTCCTCAGTTCAAGATACCATAATACATTAGGAATTCCAATATTTTTGTTAACTCTAGTTTATTTTGAAAAACACTATTGATTACCATATTTTCAATTTTGCGCTGACTTGATCATTACTGCATCTTCGCAACAAGTATTGAGTAGGTTGAAGGTGCTGCATAAACGGTAGCCCGAACCTTTCACGACGTAAGCTGATCACAGGAAAGCTACTTTCAAACAAGCGACTGCAAATGCGATGCTTTCAAAGCAGAGACCGGGGAGTACGGGGAGTCTGATATTGGTTGTGGAGTTGACTTGGAGATTAGTTCGAAGGAACCGATATTTTGCCGAAGACGTAAAAGGAGATTAAAGTATCGGGAGAACAGTCTTCAGAAACTGTTTACAAGTTACCGTAAAGAAAACGCTGCAAAGTGTTTTCGGGCCAATCTTACAATTTTTTCTGTGTCTTGTTTTCATATAGTTTGTGCTGTTTTTTAAAAATGCCTTAACAAATTCAAATAATTTACACCAGAGAAGACCTATTATATTCATAAATGAGTGCATACTCAAGACTGAAAGAACATCAGACTTGAGATCAAAAAAAAAAAAGTTTCAATATGCGAATTAAAATATTTTTCTTAAACGCACGAAAGTATATTTTTCATTAAATTGAATGATTTTGTTACTGCCTTAGAATTCTCAACTGGACTGCGATGACATTTTAGCTATAACTTGAAAGATCCCGGGACTCAACCTACGATCCATTGGATTTTCGATTACGGGCTTCCAACAACGTACGGAAACCAATTTAGTCATTTCCTCAGAACCTTTACGGTTACAAAGAGAACATCTGCTTAAGAGATTGTGTCTGAAAAGCACTGAATGTAGCTATGATCCAACTGTGCCGCTGACTCCGGCAAGTCCTAGGCATCAAGACCCGACGGTGGCAGATTTTCGATACTTTCTACATAGCAAGTCGAATTTAAGCGAAGTCTGGTGAGGAATCTAGCGATCAACTGCTCTGATCGATAGTTTTCCGTGGTTTCTTCGATCAACACCAGGCGAAAGCCGAAGCAGTACACTAACAAATGAGCCACAGACCGAACGCGACCTTCCATTCCACTTTCTTGTTCCATCCTCTCCCCTTACACACGCACAATTCCATGCCCTACGTTACCACCCACATCGGGATCCAGACAGGAGCTTAGTGTTTGTCTCGGCTGGGGCGGTGCCCCGCAGGAGGGAGATACAACGACATGTGCAGGGTCTGTGGTGAATCCCACCACCTAGTGAGATAGGAACATTGCTAACTCTCGGAATAACATTTTAACTATACTTATGGGATTAGCGAGTTGGAACAATCAAACAGTCAACCTCTTGATCCACTGATCAGGTGGTACATTATACTTTTGTCTCAACCGACTAGAGCCGGCTGTCTTTCAGTACCTGACACCTTGCAATTCCACCATTCCGTAATCTGTGACCCGCGATCACTTGCACTTTGTGTATTCTTGCTATAACTTACAAGCTTTCACCGTGGGCCTCTTATCGGCTTTGGTCCACTTGTTATGGACTATGGGGATACGAGGCAGCACCAAGGTAGCGCCAACTATGGTGAGGAGACCCGTCGTTAGCCCAGCCAGCCGGCAAGGGCTCCATAAAGTTACCGGTGGGGATACTGGCACTTTCAAAAATGGCCCTGTCCAGATGCAAAGTGCGTGTCTCACATTTCATTCTCTTCCGCCACATGGACAGGTCAGGAAAGTTGGGTAATCTGTGTACCATTAGCATTTTTAGGACTGATGGTAATGGTTATCCTCTATTCCTCAAGCGCACGTTCTAAGTGTTCAACTGAGACACTAATGTTTACAACCGCATCCTTGTCAAAACAATATATCATCTTAAATTCTTGTTGCCTATGCATTTCCAAAGAATTTTCCATGTCTGTCATGTCGTTTTGGTATATGACCTTCCATATTAATTTCAATAATTCCAAAAACTTTGGTGTTAAAATCTTTGTTGTTATTCCACGTTGCAAAATAATGGCCCACTGAAAGGTCCAGATTAGCTCACTTATAAGAATAAGTGAATGCTCAAGCAAACACTGTAGTGACGACTATGAATTGAAAATCCGAATAAGTAAACAGTTAAGCGATCATCAAAAATAAATCTCGACTATGAATACGTCCCTCAATTACCTACGAATCTGTCGTCGAAGTCTCATCGAGCGTCAACAGAAATTTGCGTCGTATCTCGAGCGGAAGCAAATTCGGCACCGGAGCGGCAGCAGGGAGGCCCTTGCGGGTCTCCGCTGGGTCGCTTCACCCGGCCACAAGCATCTTGCGGCGGGAAGATAACCTGAGGGGGCGGCGCGGGCGGTAAACCCTTCTGGCGACGGCGCAGGTCGGGGTCGAAGGATCGGGGTTGACGGAGAGAGGCAGATTACGGCGAGGCTAGGCCCGAGGGCGGACGGAGCGGGTCGGGAGCTGAGAGAGAGCGGAAGAGGGGTAGGAAGCTGAGCGAAGTGGATGTTGTGACCGGAGGGATGGGGTGGGAGAAGGGGCGGAGTGTGTCTGGAAATAGCAGGAGCCGGAGAGGGAACAGAGAGATGGAGATGTTACTGGGGGTAAGGGAGGGATGAGGTAGGTTGGGAGCCAAATGTACTGAGAGGAAGCTAGTGTGGAGAGGGGAAGTGGTGAGAATAGAGCAGGGATGGTGCGGGAAAGGGTGCGGGGATGGTGCGGGGATGGGGTGGGTATGGGGCGGGGTTGGGATGGTGTGGGGATTGGCTGAGGATAGGGTTGGGAAGGGGGGATCGGGTGAGGATTTAGATTTAAATTTATTTAGTGAAAAAAAGTAAACACTGTATGTGACGTATGGGAGAGAAGATGGGGATGAGGTGGGGATTGGGTGGGGATGAGGTGGGGATTAGGTGGGGATGAGGTGGGGGTTTGGGTGAATTGAGGTGGGGATTGGGTCGGGATGGGATGGCGGTGGGGCGAGGATTGGGTGGAGATTAGGTGGGGATGGAGTGGAAATGGGGTGGAGATGCAGTGAGATTGGGGTGGAGAAGTAGTGACGATGGCGCGGAGATGAGACGGGGAACGAGCGGGGATTGATAGGGGACGCAGTGAGTCTGGAAATGAAAAATAACATGAGTTGCAGAGAGAGGAGAGTGATGGAGACGGTTAAAGGTCTTAAGGAAGGAATGAGGTGGGATGGGAGCGGTGTGGTACTAGGAGAGAACGGAGAGGGAAGCCGAGAGCGGGCAGGGTGGTGGTGAAACAGGTGAGATCGTGGGTGCGTGGATGGAGAGATGGTAAGGGAGTAAAGGGCTAATGACGGGAGGGGACTCTCCGTAGGCGAGGGTGTCTCGAGACGCGAGTCGATGACGTGAAGGTGCGTGGCTGGGTGCGTGACGGGATAGAGGGAATGATAGGGCGGGGCAGTACGGTAGCAGGGTGATGGTGTGGAGAAGCAACGGTGCGTAGCAGGGTAGATGTGAGATGACTGGCGGGGTGATAGTAGGGGTGGGCCGTGGTAGCGATGTGATGGCGTTAAGGGAGGTATAGGGGGGACGGCGAGTGAGAATGGAGCAATGATGGGAGGATGACAGTGCGGGATTGAGATGGTTGTGAGGCAGGGCGGGATGTGACAGGTTGGGGTGTGGCGAGCGGGGCGGGGCGGGGCGGGGCGGTAGTGAGGTGACTGGTCGAGGAATTATCGGGGCTACAACGGGTGAGGATGGAACAGTGGTTGGGGGAGTGCGGTGAGGGTTGAGGTGGTGATGTGGTGGCTGGGCGAGGAGCGGGGCGAGCGGCGGGGCGAGAGGGGGAGCAAGCGGCGGGGCGAGCGGCGGGGCGAGCGGCGGGGCGAGCGGCGGGGCGAGCGGCGGGGCGAGCGGCGGGGCGAGCGGCGGGGCGAGCGGCGGGGCGAGCGGCGAGGCGAGCGGCGGGGCGAGCGGCGGGGCGAGCGGCGGGGCGAGTGGCGGGGCGAATGGCGGGGCCAGCGGCGGGGCGAGCGGCGGGGCGAGGGCGGGGCGAGCGGCGGGGCGAGCGGCGGGGCGGGCAGAGCGGGGGCGGATGGGCTCTCTGAGAGTAATGGGGCGGGAAGGATGCCGCCGGGATGAGCACCTCGGGACGACAGCCTGTGGATTAGCAGCGTCGCGGCAGATGGGGACTCTCAAGGCTGCGGGTTCCTTTGACGTTCCCTCGCTTCATTTGGCGCACCGATTTCTGTTTTAAAATTCCATCTCGGTTTGCTTTGAGACATTTCTCCCTCTCCCGTTTCCATCTCTTGCTTTGAATATTCTGATTACTTTTTACTTGCGACCATCTGTATCTGCGCTTTTTCCTCAACACCTTTTCCTTCCTCTACTTCGTGTTTTCTTTCAACTACTTTTTTCTTCTCGCTACGGAGTAGAGAGAAAGTTATGTAATATGGCTCGAAAAACAACAAAAAAACTTATTACAGTGTCCTGCTAATGAAAAAATGGATAAATCCAGTTACTAAATTAGAAACTCTAACATTTAGGGTAGCCAGTCTATGTTTTGTGTGTCCCTGATACCGAATCATCGAATGACAGCAAAACGTCTGTCTGTCCATCCGTTGGTCTGTCCATCTGTGAACAACATGAGCGGCTAAACCGTTCCGCCGATTTTCTCCAAAGTTGATATTCTGCAATCAATCTGGTAGATGTCGCGGCCACATGAAATTAAAACCGATATTTTCATTTGGGGGTATTTTACATAAAACCCCTGGGACAATTTCCAAATTTTCAAAAAAAATTGTTGAATCGTTTTCGATTAAATTTTGTTGATTGGTAGTGTGAAGGACGTTTAAAATAGTGGTGAAGGTCCATATGTCCAATTTTTTTGAAAATTACAAATTTTTTCTGAATCATTCAAAAACTAAAATATTAAAGATGGAGGTTCGTTCCTAATGAAAACTGTTTCTTAAAAATGTATTTTGAAATAAGGTCAGGAACAATATATCGAAAATTTGAGTACTTTTCGCGTAATTTGGAATGAAAATACGGTCGAGAAAGGTACGTGTTGTTTTAACATCACTAGTTAATCTTCCACTATTTGATTTATTTTTCCTATCGTTCACATTATCCTATTGTTATAACTTTTCTTTTTATTATGTTTCTTCTATTTAAATTCGATATTTTTATGAAAATGTTCTAATTTTGCTATTTATAAAATCCCTTTTCTTGCTCACATGCACTCTTAAACGTTACGTCATCGTAATTTTTACTGTTCATTTGACAATTAATAATTCTAAAAAAATCATTTATGATACATTGTTTTTCTGGAGTAATTTTTGTCACATTTGTTCATTATTTCTGTAATAAACACTTTTAGATCTCGTTCAACCTAAATGGAATAAATAACGTATTCCTAGGAAGATAAAAGTTCCTTGTGTCACCTTCAACTTCGAAAAAAAAAAAATAGTTTCGCAACCTTCACGGATGATTGTCTTTCCATTTTCACGACGTACGCGCTAAATGTAAGATAAATATAATAATTTTAAGTTTAGCAAAATACATTACCGAAATTACCACACAGAACCTCGATTGACTACTAGCATGCTGAGAGGTGTTGTCCTTAACATGCCAAGTGGGACTACTAGCACACTAAATCAAATTTCTATCATAGTATGGAAGGCTGCAAACTACTTGCAAGGAAACCGACATACTACTGAATTTTTGAATTATTATCACGAAACGGTTATCTTTCTGCGCAGATAATGACAAATGCTTACAAGAGAACACTAATTTGCCATTTTATCACAATGCATTTGTATTAGACTTACGTGACGATCAATATCTTAACTATCTATCTAGTAAACTCTGCAACGCGATACATAAATTATGACGCATATGCCGTATATCGTCACGATAGCGGTCCAATCCATTATCGACGTGTTAAACTTCGGTGGTGAACGTTTACATTACACGCGTGTAAGGTCGCAATGTGTGTATGCGATTGCACGATATTTGTGGGATGCTACAGTTAACTGCTTTCCGTCCAATGCCCACATTCGCACGTCTATACGTATTATCGGATGATTTTGTGAAAGCCGCATGTTTGTTTACGGTCGATCTACTCTTAGGGGTGCAATCGATTTAAATGTCAATTCTGGTGTAAACGTTCCTGGTGAAAATCCAATATATGAGACTTAATCAGCAGCATTGAAAGTGTATTAGAGGTTCATAGCCATAATTGTATCAACAAAAGAGGATATGAAGTGCTCAATGTGTCATACCCTGTTTAATGTCTGAATGATGTCACAAAATTAAAATTTACTTTAGAAATGGGCTTCTCATTGCCTAACAATCGAATGCGCGATAAAGAAGAAAAAATGTTGGGTTTTATTTAGAGGTAATTTTTGTGTGCAATGAAATATAGAAATATCTAAGTCAAAACACACTAGTTCTTTCAAAACTTTTGTGTTGACGAGGGGATTGGTCGAGTATCCGTTTCAGAAGAGTTTGCCAAAAGTGACCAAGTTCCGAATAAAATTAGGTGGTTGATTGTTGGGTGTGGCGTTTCCATGTTATAACGCGACCCGCTGTAGTTACCAAGCTATGAAAACCGATTTACACGGACGCCACGATATTTATTTACTAGAAAAGGTTAAGCAGAATTTACAATCGCGCATCGAATTTCAACACAATAATGTAACTTGTAGTGACGGTCAGCCTATTAACTACAACATAAAGGTAAAGATACCCCTGCGCAACTACACAAAGGCACGACTCCTTCCACATTCTTTCTATAATTTGAGGTGACAAGAGTGGAGATGACAACACATGAGGAAATAAAATATTTAATTATTTTACTTGTTTTGGCTGTTGTAACTAAACTTAAATTCTTTTTTTTCTTCACTTCCTACGCACATGGCTGCTCCAACTTCTGTATCAGATTTGTTACATTCATCAACTTTGGTTAAAGCAAAAGTATATTTGTTTATTCGGTTTGGTTACATTCTCTCTCTCTCTCTCTCTCTCTCTCTATATATATATATATATATATATATATATATATATATATATATATATATATATATATATATATTCGATGGGTCATTTTGTTGTTTATTGGTTGTTTAGATATACTTATATCTAGTTTAGGTGATAATTTTTAATTTGATTGAGAAGATTAATGCTTTATCATCATTAAACCAGTTGGGTTATATAATAAGAACTATTGGTTTGGTTTATTATAATCTGATATTTTCAATTTGTTAACACATGCTTCATTTAGCGATTTATTATTTGTGTGTGCTGGTGTTATTTTTCATTGATTAAATTATGCAAATAGCCAAGCGTCTGATTTGCTGCTGAGTAGATGGCGGTGTAACGGGGTATTTATTATTTAACTAATATCTATGATACCCCATTCAAAATGATCGGCTGGTTCCACCCCTGCAAACATTACTTCGTGCCCATCAACTGTCAGCCACGTTCTAATTTCATCCGTAGCTGTTTGGGATCCGCAAAACCGGGACTTTCTCAGTGACAAATAAGAATGCCCAAGATTTGTTGCGTGGATACAGATCACACAGGATTGGGATATGACAAAATTCCTTTCTTCTTTTCCTCTTCTCTCTCCTTTTAACTTTCTCGTCTTCCTGTGTTTACATAGTAAAGAGAAAGTATTGTAACACTTCATTACAAACCGGCGATTTTGCGACAGACAAACTTGTATTCGGGTCCCGATAACGAAAAGGTGGATAAATTGTGTTTCTATATTATGGAAATCATTTCCTCTGGCACATTTAGTCAAAATCCACGCTTTGATGACAAAAGTCTGTGGGTCTCGTACGTAAGTATGTAATAAGGGGAAAGAAAAGAAAGAAATGAACGTTACAAAAAATGTAGATACACCGATAATTGACCATTTAAAATTATATTGTTGAAATGTTATGGATACGTACGTCTCATAAATGAAACAGATGAACCAAGAAAAAAATGGACCAATTTCTTGTTCACAAAACGGAACAAGGAGTCTCCAGAAGAACGTGGCTAGATGGCGCCAAGTGCGATGGCAGGGTACCATTGAAACAATGATTGACAAGGTCGGAGAAACACGTGTTGGATGTTATGATGGGAGAAACGAGAGTCGAGGTTTCATAAATCGCAAAATAGTGCAATATTTCTTCTCTTACATTCAATTTCACAGAATAGTCGTAATAAATCATTTCAACGAAAAGCAAACATTTCTTTTCCTGACAGATGCGAGCGACCTGCATTCTGGTCCACCTTCCCAAGGGTGGGTGGTGTTCGTGAGATATTCGCGGGGCAAATGTGCCCAGCGGATCGGAAAACCTCTACACAGCGCGCGCGCGATTGTTGCTTCGTGTTTGCGGCGCTGGAGGGCACTGCTATCGCCCCTCGCCGCAAACATTTGCCGCATGCCGCGACCGCCACCCGCGCCCTCGCCCCTCCGCCGCCCCCGCTCATGCGACCACACGCCGGCTCTGCGCCTCGGGCGCAATCAGTCAGTGGGTTGGTGTCAATGTCGGGAATGGGATCAGGTTTGGGGTCGGGATTGGGATCGGTGTGGGGATCATGACTGATATTAGGGTCGGAATTAGGATTACTATCGGGGTCGGGATCGGGATGTGTAGAAAGGTGGAGATCGGACTTCGGATTTTGCTTGCGGTCGGCATGAGGGCTGGAATTGTTATCGGTGTCGGGATCGAGATTCAAATCGAAGTCTGGGTCGGTGTTCGTATCGTAATCGGGGGCCGGATCTGCCTCCGGGTTCGGGTCGAGCTCCGGATCGGGACCGAACTCCGAATCGGGATTAGGTTCCAGATCGGGATCGATTTCCCGAACGGGAACGGGATTAGGATAGGTATCGGGCTCCACGTCTGGATCGTATTCGTATCGGGCTCCAGACCGGGATCGGGCTCTGGATCGAGTTCGAGCAACGGATGGTGTTCAAGCAACGGATCGGGCTCTGGATTGGGATCAAGCTCCGTATCAGGATGGGCACCAGGTTCGAAAATCGGATTGGCGTCGGGGTCGGCGATGAGGTCGGAATTACTCGGAGTTGGGTCGGGATCGAAATTGGATCCGTGTCGGTGTTTATGTAGGTCAGGATGATGGATGCGATCGAAAATAGGACAGAGGTCACGATAAGGGTCGAGATTCGGATGAGCGTTGGGATGAAGAGTAAGTGTAGTCGTGGGCAATGACCCGAAAACATCAAATTATGGCGTTGTAGATAACACACCGTAATGGATTAGGCACAGTGTATCTTGATCATTTTAATTTACAAGGAAATTGAACAGTTTTTTCGTGTCACAGGAAGTGAAATCGGCAACGCCAGCTACAAACATCGAAACAAAAGAGCCAACGCCGAGCGCGAGATGGTGTTCAGGAGAAGTAAAAAGAAAACGCGAAGGAGAAAAGGAGAAAGACGCTGTGCGCTAGACGACCACTTTTTCTCCCGCGGTTACAGCTCTCTGGAAAAAACGACCCTCACCGAGGAGCGTAATTCCAACACCCAAGCGCACACGAGGAACGGAGTAGAGCTGGAAATTCTGTTCGAGGTGGAGCATTTGGGTTGTGGCAGGGGCAACGGGAGAAATCGACGAGCTCTCTCTACGACCATGAGCAAAACCCAATGAGAAACTACCAGCTGAGACTCCAACTGGCTGGCATATAAAAATAATCTTCTTTCGAAATAACATTTTTTATTTTTTAAAAATTTGAAATGAAAGAAAACAACAATTTCCTTCGATTAAAACATTGGAGTGACACGGGACTTAACAGAGCTCGGTCATCGGTCGTCGGTCAATGGGAGGGATAGCGGGATGTAATGTTTCAAAAATCTCTCAAAGAATTCAATCCATGGCTTCAATAAATTGTATGGAACCTTAAAAAAATGTTTGCTTGTGCATCGAAAATACTTTTTCAAAAAGATGTTGCAGGGTCATGTACACTCTAACCCTTCATTTGTATAATTTGCTTTTGAAGTGGAGAAACCCAAGATATAATCTTTTTGAACGGAAATGAATCATTGACACTCGACGTAAAAAGTAATTATTTTACTACTTGTCGTAATACATTTATTTTATTTTGTGGATGAGCCAT
Source organism: Gryllus longicercus (assembly GCA_038098605.1). Lineage (NCBI taxonomy): Eukaryota > Metazoa > Arthropoda > Insecta > Orthoptera > Gryllidae > Gryllus > Gryllus longicercus. The sequence continues at coordinate 7,366,079 of JAZDUA010000010.1, forward strand.
CTTAATTATGGTTTAAAGAAGGATTGTAATGTATGAATACAGTCTTCTAGGAGGGTTCGTGGACAGTATACTTACTTTCCGTGCTGCAATTCCACGTTCGATTCCCAGTCGAGAGAACATTTAGAGTTGTAGCTTTTCTTTAAAATCGTTCAAGTTTCTGAATGTATGCCGAAGGAAAGCTGGGGCAGGCGGAGGTTAGATGTATTTGCCACATGTATTTCATACCCAAAGCGTGGAAATTGAACTACATAAGTATGGGGGACACCATTAGCTGGCTGGCAATGTCGGACATCGACCCAGAATGCCAAATGTATGTATGGAAACATGTATGTATGTATGGAAACATGTATGTATGTATGGAAAATCTCCTTTTTGAGTGTGAATGCAAAGGAGATTTCTAATAATCTCGAGGAATTTTAAAAAATGTGACGTAGCTTTTTACTGACTTTTCATGAAACAATGCAAAGGAGAAAGCCACTACATGCTAGTAGAAAAGGACTTTGCCTCCTCCTTTCTTCACAACCGCACCATTGTTGAAAACGCAATTTCGACAGCCATACAAACAGCAGGGGCCGAGTCGCCTTGAAAATACTGGTGCACGAGGTGCCGTCTCTAAGGCGCGGGAGTCTCAACTGCCGATTGTAAAGCCCGACGAGAAAGAAAGAGACTGCAGAGGGCTGGACGGCAAAATAAAAAGTTTACCACTAGCGTTGGGATTTTAACTTTTCAGAGACACCAGAGAAAGTTTTCAAGTCTTGATGACTCAATTGGATGATTATTAGAGTGGTCGTCAAACTGACCGAGAAACGTTATCGCTCTCATTACCAGTCTGAAATTCACTTCAAAATTAGAACCCCAAAATATTACTAGTAGTACTAGCCCGTTATAAGTATGGATTTTATAAATCATTTAAATGGCTATTTAATTCACTTCCAAATTAAGACTTGGCTTTTTTAATTTTACCTTTGCATTACATTTACGTTTCATCTCTTGTTTGGAGTCACAATATGAAATCGATATCACAACTGACCCTTGACTGATGATGTTTAGAATTCTCAAAGATATTTATGTTAGTTGATATAAATTGCAACTTCAAAGAGTCGAAGGTGACTTTTGAAACTAGAATCTATGTCGACGCCTTAAAAATCCCACTGAATGGCGAAAGTTACGCAAGTATATATTTAATTTAATTTAACTGATACATTGAGAGCCAGAAAGTGTTAAAATCAACTGCATACATCACACTCAATTGAATGAAAACGATCAGTGGAGTAGTGATCAGACTGATTAACATTAACTCGGGAGTCAAAATCTGGACAATTCATGTGGGATTTGCGGACGACAAATTCGATTGGTGCGTGAACTGCCACCCAAGTGATGAAAGGCAAGCGGTGCAAAACCTGTTTGGTTATGCTGGTTTGGACTGGCTAACCTGTGTTGGGCTGAACAGAACTTGTCTGGGCTGGATTGGTCTGGTTTGGGCTCGGCTCATCTGGGCTGAGTTGAGCTTAAGTTCGACTGGGTTGGGTTGGGCTGCGCTGAACTGAGTGGTGATAGCTTGAACCGATCTGGTCTCGTCTGAGCTGGGTTGGATAGGGAATGCAGGTCCAGGACAGGGTTATACAGTAACATGGTGGTTGGGTGTCTTTAGGAGCGTAGGAGTTAGCCTATCTGGGTTAAATCAGCCTAGGCTGAATATGGAATGCCGACACAAGACAGGGCCGTACAGTCGCATGGCAGCTGGGTGTCTTTGGGAGCGTGTGTGGAGTGCCGTAGACTTGGAAATGCGTGAACATAGGACTTAAATTAACATATCACATTGGCGATTTCTACTAAAAAACCAAAATAACCCAATTAAATTAATATGAATAATGGACCTGCGAAACACATCCTATTGTAAAGTCTACGCTTATTTTCACACGTGGGTTGTTTATCCATATGTGTTAGCTGTTTGTCGAAAAACAAACAAACAAAAAGCAATAAAACGTGCCATGGCACTCCGCGAGATGAATGATTTGGTGGATAGACAGTAACGAAGATATGATGAAGAAAAATATAACATCTATAATATAAGTGTTAAATAAATTGAAAATGAAATATTCCGCGGCGAATCTGCTCTGTTCTCTACAAATTCAATCTGGGTCGACTGGGATTTCAACCTGTCTTCATTGTGAAAGGTGAGCAGTATGATCGCCACACTACAGGTCGCTCCAGTAGGCTGTTGGGAGTGTATGTATCGCGCTTTCGACTTGAACTTCGCCAATGACGGTAGTGCATTAGCGATTTTTTACTGACTGCCAAGTGAAATGAAACTAGCCAAATCCATTCGGTTTGAATTACCTCCGTTTGTAGAGTATATCACGCCTCGCGCTGGAGTTGGAACAGTTCTGAGCATGGAAGGCATTCTTTATTATGATCACAGTGCCTTAAGTCCTGGAAATTGGTGAATAATTTTGATGCGTAGGTTATTATAAAGATATTCTATTATGAAACTGACGGTGAACGGTGGAATGAGAGTTTGATTATTTTGTTTTTGAAGACGTCAACTGCTAAGGTCATAAGTCCTGTTGATTTAGTGAGTGTTTTATCGCAGGAGACGGCGGTGTTCCTTCCATGATGTAGGAGAGATCCAGTACCAGCCCACACAGCGGCTTGTAGGAGTTCCTGCCTCCCGCTACATCACCAATTAGGCACCTCTCCAACCGGGACAAGCTTTGAGCTCCCCGCCGATCTCCCAGCATGCGTGGTAGAGTTAGCGTAAGTGTGTGTACGGGGTGCGCATAGGACAAGGAGCAGGAAGAAAAGATCGCGTGTGGTCCGTGGTCGGTTTGTTGGGGTACTGCTCCAGCATTCGCTTGGTATTGAACAGAAAAATCATGGAAAACTACCGATCAGAGCATCTCGGCAAATAATTCTCCTCCAGCAAGCGGTTGAACTCCACCTAGCTATCTACCTAGAGTCGCAAATCCTCCACGGTGAGACTCGAACCTTAGGATCTCCGGTCAAAAGGTACTAAGGCAACATCTCACGCCTGGAGGAGAATTCTAGCGGTCGACTGCTCTGACCGGTAGTATTCTGTGGTTTCTCCACTCAAGACAAGGCGAATGCCGGAGTAGAATTCTAACAAACGGCCCACGGATCACGCGCGATCTTTCCTACCTGTCTTATCCTATGCACACCCGCTACACACACACACACACACACACACACACATTAACATGCACTACACTACCACACATGTCGGAAGAGCTTAGAACTTGCCCTGGTTGTGTGGTGCCCCGCTGGTGGGAGATACCTGATTAGGGAAAAACCCTGCTACCCGACGGTAGGCCAGATCTCCTCATCCATCGGAAGAAGACTACCGCCACCTTTCGAACCAAAACATGTACTACACTTACGTGACTAATGGCCTAATTAGTTGACGCTCAAGGAATCACCAACAATCAATTGATCAATCCATCAACAACTCACGCCCCGAGTCATTTCCGCCGGTGAATTTCCACATGGGTCATCCGGAATTTGAAGCCGGGTCTCAACGGTGGGAGGCGAGTGGTCTGACCGCCACACCACGGGTCGCTAGGGCAGAGCAGAGCGGTGCCGTGCCTCCGCGGGAGGGGTGTCGGGGAAGGGGAGGGGGGGCGGCGCCTGGCACGCGAGCGATGCCTATCGCCGCTCGATGAAACTGCCGCCGTCGGCGCCGCCGGCGCGAGGGCGCCAGGCCCTGGACGGCCGACTGCCCGCAGCGCCAACCTCGCTCTCCTACACCCCTTTCGCGATGGCTTTCCGTCTTTCGTATGTATATTTGTTGTATTTATTTACCGGTGGTCGATTTATGTTTCTGGACGCTTAACTGTTCCGTTACTGTAGAACATCCCAGGATGCGACGTAGTTCCCCGCTTAATGGCGATAACATATCCTATCCGTGTAGGAATACGACGGATTGCTGGGTTTCCCCCTCCACGTATCTCTACCAGCGAGGCTCCGTCTCACCAGGAACAAGCTCAAAGCTCGCGACTGGTCTGATGATATGTGTTGTAGAATAGTTCTGTAAGTGTGTGCGTGTATATGAGGGGACAAGATAGGGCAAGAAAGAGGAAGGAAAGGTCGCGCGTGGCTGGTGCCCTAATCAGCGGGAGATAGTTCCAGCGTTGGCCTAATATTGATCGGGAAAACCACGGAAAAATAACAATCAGAGCACAAGACAGTTGTTGCATTCGACTCAACTGCGGATCCCAGAAAATATCACTACGCATGTGCAATGGGTGAAGGTGCGAACTACTTTATATGGCGGTAAGTTGCGTGTACATTACATTTTTGTGGTAATGTAAGCATATACGTGTGTTTGTGTGTGAGGGTAATGGAGGTGTCAAAGATGAGGAAGGAAAGATCGCTCGTGGTCCATAGCCCGTAGGACACTGCACTGCCATCCGCTTAGGATTGATCGAAAAAACTCAAATTAAAAAAAAAACAACTACATATCAGAACTGGTCGCCCCTCGAATTCTTTTTCAATCTGCAAATAAATTTGACCTAATATAGTATTGATTAATATGACCTAATATAGAGTGAAATCCTCCACCGTCACATTACAGGCTAGTCAGATCTGGTGCACTGCTCAGGGGCACTGCAGTGACTGATGTCTCTGCAGTACCCCTGACCGGGAGGTCCAGTGGTACGCGACCCGGCTCTAGCAGGATTTTCGACCATAACTACATAGTTAGGTCGAATTTAGTCACTGTTTAGACGAGAATTCTAGCAACCGGCTGCTCTGATTGGTAGTTTTCCGTTTCATTTCACATCAACATTAGAGGAATGCCGGAGTAGTACGCTAAGAAACGGGCCACAGACCGCGCGCGATCTTTTCCTCCTCTTTCTAGTCCTAACCTCACTCCTTACACACATTTACTCTCAACGTGTACTATATTACTCTTTCCTCTTGACATGACTCTACATTATCACATTTATCAATAGGCCAGTGGGAGGTTAGAGATTTTCCCTGGTGGGAGATACCTGTTTGGGGAAAATCCCCAAATCCCCGGAAGCCAGACATTGCGTACAGACTGGCTGACGCGGGAACATCGCTGCTGCTTCTCGCGATGAAAACATGTATTACACATACGGGACTACTGGCCTTAGCCATTCACGCGCCCGTAATCACAAATCCACCACAGCAATGACTGGAAACAGACGACCTCACCACCAAGGTAGCTGCAGCGGCAACGGATGTTACTGAGCCATCTCAGCCGCTGCACATTATGAGTTAGGTGGTGGTGTATCATTGCTTTCTATGCCACTGTCATGAGGTCAAAACATTCCTACATTACGCACGATTCCAACACCTAGTTCCAAACGGACAGAGTCATGAAGATAGGCCGCTGCACTTGTCAACAGCTGTTTGCTTCATGGAAAATGTAGTCAAACTTAGTTTTAAAAATGGTACACCAGATTCAAATTGGCGATTAATAACGCTTCGTGCCCTTTAAGAACGTAATGGTAGATGATTTATGAACATCATACATCCGCTATTATAATTAACATTGTGCGGTTGATGTTTTGTTCAAGAGAGATTAATTATACATGAAAGAGCTTTCGAGATTCTTTCAATAGCATCCATACATTGCCCTTTGATGTCTCATCCAGCGATGCAAATGTTTTAAGTTCGAAAATACGTGTATGATGTGGCTAATAAAAGATCGTGTACAGTGAATAACAATTCAAGCAATTTAATAAATGAGGTGTGTGGATATATTACGGAGTATAAGTACTTTTTACTTTGTAATTTTTACTTTTGTTAGATCGACATGATATGTATTCACAAACATGAATACGTTCATGTAAAATCCATAAAAACAGTTGGGTAAAATTAAATGGAGAAAACAACAATGCACGAGAAAGAATAAGAGTTGAATAAACATGGGGAAATTGTCACCGGGAATCCTTGTCCAGAAAAAATGAATAAACTCAAGGAAAAGGAGTAGGAAAAAGTTAAGGATGAAATAACAGAAAATTACATACCTCAGCTCAACGTGAGCAGATTTTCCGAAGAAAGAACTTAGATAAAAGAAGTTAGCATAAGATAAAAAACAAATACTACATGAAGACAAATGATACAATAAATCTGGACGGCAAACTTGAAGATGACTCGAGAACTTGAAATAGGATAAAACAAAATTGAATTTCTACTGAAAGAAATGAGTACATTGAAATATACACTACACAGTTACAGATTTATCACATCATTTCGTTTTTAACGAGTACTCTATCTAAACACACTTTTTCTCAGATTAGTGCTTTTGTAGATATTTGATCCATGTACCAGGTATTCTCTGATTGAAACACTAATAACCTACATACATTAGAATGGAAACATCTGCATTTACCTCAGAAGACATCCCCTTTAATAGATTGTGTCTTCAAAAACAATAAACCCTAGAGAAGATAATTCGAGATATACTATTTGTGGATTCTGGTAAACGAGAATAAAGAAAGAGATAAAAAAATGTCTTGGAATGGATACGTTTTTTCGTATTCGTACGTTAAATTTTAATTCATTATGGGTCACATCTGACTCCACATACATGTGGCCTAGAGTCAGTCCGCTAACACCAGACCATAGGGGGATGAAAGGGATACTTTTATATTATTGCATGAACATACATGTACTAGAAAAATGTAGTGTCACCGACGCTGTAAACTGTTTTAAAAATAATTTCATGTGTTGAAAATTTCTTTCATACTTCATTTTTTTTCATGCCCAGCTTTGTTCATATATATATATATATATATATATATATATATATATATATATATTGAAACCCAGAATATGTGTTTCATTACACTAATTAAATCATTAGTGTAAGAATTCAATAGCTATTCTGGACTGCGCGGTGCGAGCGCCGGGCGCTGCGAGCAGCGGGCAGCCGGCAACGGTCGCCGCCGCCACCGGTGCCCGCCGGGAGGCGAGCGTGAGAACGGCGGGTACAAGCGTGGCAGCGCGCACGTGCAAAAAGTTCGTTAGTTGGATTGAGGCGGCCGCCGCCGAAGGATGTGCCGACGTGCGGCCGGCGAAAGAGAGGTCAGCAGAGCGGCGACCAGTGCGGACGTGTAGCGAGGGCTCTCCGCTAGTGAATGGACGCATGTAATACGCGACATAGTTATGTGATTAGGAATCGCAAAGTAATGGACATGTAAACAGAACATTAGAAGTATCAGTATAGTAAAAGATTAGTGTTGGTAAAATAATTGACGTCGCTCTCATTAGTTGGTGCGGAGGGAACATTCTTGAAAGCGTGCGGTACAGAACTGTGACCAGTATACGGAGTAGGCGGGGGTCGTGTAGTTAAACCCACTAATGGACAGTGATTCGAGGAAGGTGCGCAGCCGAGGTATCAAGATTCTGTTCGGGGAAGAAGTGTTGGAGCATCAGCCGTGGATGATCACCACGCCGTCTGCTGTCGACGGCCCGCAGCAGTAGCAGAGGTCGACAACCCTGTCGGCACGAGCGGCTCGACGAACCTCATAGGTATTCAAACGGGGCCCCGAAGGTATGAAAGTTGTATTTTACTCTTAATCTTGGTACCAAGGCGGAGTATAAAAACGGTGTCTGATTATGTAAATAGTAAATTTGATTCAAAATAAATCTTGTCATAATTGTATTTCTATGTATGAATAATCTTCCCAACGTTGCACCGACTTATCCTAGGACCCATTCACGTAAAAGACACCCTCTCTTAGTGTTATATTGCAGTGAAGATACCCGGCACCACCAGGTACGTCACAGCTGGCGCCCGAACATGTGGATAACGTATAATTAAGAAATGTGGTCCTAGGGAAATTGGTGAAATGTTGGAAAACAATGTGCATGTAATTGTTGTATAGTAATGCAGGGTATAGATGAGAAGCAGGCAGTACAAAGTGTATTATTATAGAGTACAAAAAAAAAAAAATAACAATACATGTGTTAGCAAAAACATGCACAAGTCAAGTAAGCATAATGAAATGTTGATAATTACAAAAATGTTGTTGCGTAATTAATTGCGGGCTGACATAGGCAATTATTTGTGTGCATCCAATATATAGTTAATATTGCAGTTACTGAGGTTATGAAGGCTATACATGTACATGCTACAAATAATATAATGTAATAGAATTTCAAAATTTTGTAAGACATATTAATAATATTTGAACTGCTTGGCAATTTTTTTTATAACATGGAAATCAAAGAAATGGGGAAGTAGTAATAATTCTTATGAGAATATAAAGGTGGTTAATAGTGTTGTACAAATTATGCACAAAATTGTTTTTTTTGCTGGGAACATTCACGCAGTAGTGCATTATTTATTGGTGATGGTAAAGTGTGGGGAATTTATTAGAAAAGATACCAGGTTGGGAAATATATACCAGCAGTGTGAATGTTTGTTGTGAATATCTATATGATATTATTGAGGAAAATTCAGGGAGGAGATATGACATGCAAATGTGAATGATGATTATGTACATAATATAGCAATAAGTGCGTTGAAAAGTAATTTCAATTAACAAGGGATTTATTATAATCTGAAAGCATTTTTGTGTAATAGTATTAACGAGTCTATTAGCAGTGTATATGTGTTTCAATGGTAATAATATTATGTATTGTAAGGATTATGTTTATGCATTGGTAGGTGAGTGGAAATTTATATGGCTATTGAATTAGTGTTATTGTGTTTATGGTGGTGAGTGAGGCTTGTTCGGTATTAAGTAGCAATTGAAATAGGAGTGAATTAAACCATTCACGAAGAATATACAGGGGTTGTGGTGGATATAGTGCATTCATAGGTTAACTGTGGTATCGTCGGTAGGTGAGGTAAGTGGAGAATTTGTGCGGTACTTTAGTGCAGTGAGAATCGATCGGACAGCTCAAAGTAACAGAATGGAGGCGCAAAATGTAGTGCTGGACCGGGAGGAGAAGGTAGATGAAGTAAGGGAGATAAATGTAGAAATCGATAATAGCATACCATCGGAAAGCAGGGATAGTGGCATTGGAAGTCGGTTAGACGACACGTCAGGAGATAGCTTCAATAAAGAAATAGAAATCACGTCAACGCCGATGAACCAGGCAGCAGGAAATCCGAATCGGGGGGGTGGAGAAGATACTAATTTAGACATACTACAGATAATAATGATGATGCGGGAAGAACAGAAGAAGGCGGCAGAAGATCAGAAGAAGGCGGAGGAAGAACGGGACAGGAAAGCAGAGGAACGAAGTAGGAAGCTGGCTGATGAACAGAATAGGAAGATGTTCGAACAACTGAATGGGAAACTGGATGAACAGAAAATATTTACAGTGGAGCAGATTAGGAAGTCAGCTGAGGAGCAGAAAATTTTCACAGAGGAGCAGAACAGGAAGTTAGCTGAAGAACTGAATAGGAAAGTAGAGGAACAGATTGGGAAATTGGCAGAAGAGCAGAGCAGGAAATTAGACGAACAGAAATTATTCACAGAGGAACAGATTAGGAAGCTGGCAGAAGAACAGAATAGGAAATTAGATGTAATAGGGGGGCGAATGGGACGCGCTGAAGAACAAATTGAGTTAACGAAGAATGAGATGACCAAAATCACGGAGCGGGTAGAAATTCATGAAAAATGGACTGCCGAAGAATTAGGGAAACAAAAAAAGGAGTTAGAATCCCAAGTAATCAATCTGGGGGGAGAATTAGAGAATAAGCTATATCAGCAATTAGATGATAGAACCGCTAAGCAGGACGAGAAAATTGAAAGGATACAATTGGTAGTCAAGGAAGAAATGCTGGAGAATAAGAGGGAATGCGAGGAGAAGGTTGTGTCATTACGAACAGAGATTGAACAAATAAAAGAATGCAAGGCATCCCCAATTGCAGCAAGCGGGACGGTACCATTTACCCCTCCAAGATCACTAAAATTTTCAGGAGACGGGAAAGAAAATCCATGTATATTTATGAAGGCAGCAGAACGACATTTAGATGTTATCAATACTTCGGAAAGGTGTAAAATACAATTATTATATTTAATGTTAGAAGGCAACGCAAGGATATGGGCCGATACATTTGATAAGTTTCCCGAATCAGTAAAGGCATTTAAAGATCGATTCCTTGAGCGGTATTGGAATGAGGAAATTCAAATTAATTTTAAAATCAGCTTAATGAATAATCATTACAACCAGTCAATGGGAAGCTTGCGGGAATACGCAACAAGGCGTATTATGGAATACAAAACGCTATCCCCACCGATGTGCGATCAGGAAATAATATGTGTACTGACAAGACAATTCCCAGTCACAGTGCAGAATCTTTTACGTAGTGTGCAGCACACCGATCTGGAAAGATTCCAGAATGTGTTAGGAGGGTACGACTTGACATTCGCAGGCGTACCAAAGAACAGAAATGAAGGAAATGTTAATATGGTTAGATCGGAACGTAACCAGGGGCAAGGGAATGATAGGAGCAATGATTACCAGAGAAACCAACGCGGAAGAGGGGGAGACGGATGGAGACCAGAGCCGGGGAACCAGAGACCGGACTGGAACAGATCTAATCCAAACCGTACGGAGACGCGAGGCGGGGGCGGGAATGCACCCGACCGACTAGCACAGCCTAGCACAAGTAGTGATCAAGGACACTATTTAAACTAATAGAGTCCGCGGTGATAGGTGGCCCCATTGCGGACGCGGAAATCGATGACGTAAACGCGGTCTCCATAAACGCTATGCAGCCGGTAACCTACGATACCCAACCGTGGCGGAGATGTAAGAACTCAGCGGTCAGAATCAGGAAATGTCCCACGATATCGATAGAATGTGAAGGTATAATTAAAGAAGCTTTAGTGGATACAGGGTGCACGACTACAGTAGTATCAGAAGAAATGTATGAGGAGTTAAAAGCAACAGGAAAAGAAGTAATGTGTTTGCCTATGAATAGGGCGTATGTGATTGGGGCAACTCAGAAGAAGTCAAGCCCCATCACAAAACAAATCATGTTTCAAGCCAGGATTGGCAACCAAGTATACGAGATGGTGGCCCTGGTAGTCAAAAAATTATTGTATTCGGTAATCATAGGGATGGATTTTCTGGTCGATCACAGAGTAAATATAGATCTAGAACGGCAGGTGGTAGAACTGGGGAGCCAGGCGGTAGGATTTGACTTGGGGATGGACGAAGAGTACGAAGCGTGTACGGGCGTAATGGCAAAAGATTCATTAGAAGAACAGCTGAGGCAGCAAACGGAGAAGCAGATTGAGAAGTTTGCGGAAGAACAGAGCAAAGAATTAGGTAAACAGAAAAGATCCGAGGAGGAACAGAATAGGAAGGCGGAGGAACGGAATAGAAAACTAATAGAAGAACAGAACGGGAAGGTGATTGAAGAACAGATTAAGAAGCCGGCAGAAGAAATGGGAAGAATCACAGAAGAACGGAATAGGAAGCTCATCGAAATATGCGAAAAACCGTATGGGAAAGCGGAGGAACTGGATAGGAAAGATGAGGTGCCAAAATTTCAATCATGCCATCAAGTAGATGCTAGGGTAGCGGCAGCAGACAGAAACGAGGGGATGACGAACCAAATCCATAAAGAAGTCAAGACAGCGGAGGGCAAAACGGTGGAGGTCCAAATCGAGGCCGAGGAGGATGTTTATAAAGTGAAAGTGAAAACGGAAGAGTTGAAGTTAATAATGGATGAAGAAGTGGACATGAAAATAGAAGAAATGGAGCGTATAATAGAAGAAGAAATCGTGGAAAATACACGAGGGTGCGAAGAGAAAATAGTACACGAAGAGGTTAAACAGGAAGAAGACGAGAAAATGCCGCCAAGTGTCAAGTATGGGGTGACACCAATTATGCCTCCAAAGTCGATGAAATCTCTGGGAGATGGGACGGAAAACCCTAAGGTAGTTATGCGAGCAGAAGAACGGCACCTAGCATCAAACAACATATTGGAAGGATATAAGGTCCAGTTATTACACTCAATTTTAGAAGAGAACGCCAGGACGTGGGCAGAGAATTTTGGTATATTTCCGGAATTTTTAAAGGTATTTGAAGACAAGATTTCCGTACGAAAACGGAGCGAAGAAACTCAAATAAACATCAAGAGCGACCAGAGGAATAGCCATTACAACTACATCACGGGAAATAGTAGTGGATACAGAATGAAGAGCATTATGGAACCAACAACATTAGTTGCTCCTATAAAATATCAAGGAATTAGTGGCATGTTAACGCAACAGTATCCTGTCACCGTGCAGAGCTTACTGGGCAGAGCAGATCATACCGATTTAGGAAGGGGTTTGAAGATATTGGAGAGGTACGAAGTCACCTTTGCAGACGCCCCAAAGCATGGGAATGAAGGAGATGTAGGCAGGTCCAAAATGGAGCGAAGTCAGGGGCGAGGGAAGAATGATGGTATAGTCAACCATTGGTACAAACGTAGAAGAGGTCGTAGCTGGAAATGGGACGACACTTACCAAGATGTGCCCAACACGCTGGAAGCTATGTCCTACAACTGTGATTTAGGAAATCAATGTCAGCAAAATGGGGATGAACCGTCATACAAGAAACAAAACATAGTAGGACACCACAAGCTTCAAATCGGAAACCTGGTCAACATGTATGGAAAATAGTGAAGTGTAAATAGTGTAATATTAGTGTTAATACAAGTAATCACATGTTAATTCGATTCTAAGTTATAAGTGTATATAGGGCGTCGAGGAATATGCAAAAGAGTGCAACCATCGGCAGTGACGATGTTACTAGTGTGAATTTTGTCCAGAAGCGGGAAAAATTCAAAAAAAGAAAGGGGGGGGTGATGAAACCCAGAATATGTGTTTCATTACACTAATTAAATCATTAGTGTAAGAATTCAATAGCTATTCTGGACTGCGCGGTGCGAGCGCCGGGCGCTGCGAGCAGCGGGCAGCCGGCAACGGTCGCCGCCGCCACCGGTGCCCGCCGGGAGGCGAGCGTGAGAACGGCGGGTACAAGCGTGGCAGCGCGCACGTGCAAAAAGTTCGTTAGTTGGATTGAGGCGGCCGCCGCCGAAGGATGTGCCGACGTGCGGCCGGCGAAAGAGAGGTTAGCAGAGCGGCGACCAGTGCGGACGTGTAGCGAGGGCTCTCCGCTAGTGAATGGACGCATGTAATACGCGACATAGTTATGTGATTAGGAATCGCAAAGTAATGGACATGTAAACAGAACATTAGAAGTATCAGTATAGTAAAAGATTAGTGTTGGTAAAATAATTGACGTCGCTCTCATTAGTTGGTGCGGAGGGAACATTCTTGAAAGCGTGCGGTACAGAACTGTGACCAGTATACGGAGTAGGCGGGGGTCGTGTAGTTAAACCCACTAATGGACAGTGATTCGAGGAAGGTGCGCAGCCGAGGTATCAAGATTCTGTTCGGGGAAGAAGTGTTGGAGCATCAGCCGTGGATGATCACCACGCCGTCTGCTGTCGACGGCCCGCAGCAGTAGCAGAGGTCGACAACCCTGTCGGCACGAGCGGCTCGACGAACCTCATAGGTATTCAAACGGGGCCCCGAAGGTATGAAAGTTGTATTTTACTCTTAATCTTGGTACCAAGGCGGAGTATAAAAACGGTGTCTGATTATGTAAATAGTAAATTTGATTCAAAATAAATCTTGTCATAATTGTATTTCTATGTATGAATAATCTTCCCAACGTTGCACCGACTTATCCTAGGACCCATTCACGTAAAAGACACCCTCTCTTAGTGTTATATTGCAGTGAAGATACCCGGCACCACCAGGTACGTCACAATATATATATATATATATACACGTACTTACAGTATCTGACATTGTACATACCAATGAATTGTAATAATCTTTTAATACATGGAAGTACATTCGATTCTTTACCTAATTTGCATAACAATTCCATATTTTTCTCCCCTAATTTTTAAAGAGAGTAAAACTTCACAAACTTAGTCTAATTTTGTTCATTTCTACTTTTGATTTGCTCCTTCAATCGTTTCGTACGCGAATCTAGCGTTGCATGCGAATCTAACATTAAATGGTGACTGTTTTGCATGTTTATGAGAGTAAGTGGAACGAGAATAAGAATAAGTTGAAGGTCACATTCATTTGAAAATCGGTATTTTCACATTTTTGTAAGGACGTAAATGTGCGAAGTCGTACATAGTGTAAGAAAATTAATTCATTCTCTAGCATTATTCACAGTTTTGTTTTCTTCTACTAATTTGATTTTTTCCAGTTTAGTAAGTTCCGAGGCAATAGTGTTCGTTGGTTGTCATAAATGTATTTTTTTTAAATAAGATAATTCGAATCTAAATAGAAATCAATCTGCAGCGCGATTTACTTGGTAATTTAATTGTTCACTTAAAGATGTCAACATCAGTATTTCCAACGTCGTGAAAGAAAATTATGGCGCATTTTGCAAAAAATACGTTTGGATACTGGTGACTAATCAACGCCACATATACGATTCGTATAGATCAATTTAGGATTAATTGGTTTAATTCCTGGCATTATCACTAAGATTGAAGCGCCAAATCACTAAAAACAAGTTTTTAAAATTCTTTTGAATCTGCTAGTCGTATCTGGAAACAAATTATTAGTTCCACATCAAGAGACTGAGACGCGTCGAACGACATGTCATACATCTCGATTGGTGCACGGGATGTAGTCTAGACACCAGTGAGGGAACTGCACACTTATGCACCAACGTACATCCGCACACTTAAAGTTTTACTGAAATACTGTGTAGGGATAAGAGTCCTCGTGCCACATGAGGTTTTGGAAAATGATATTTTGGGGAGAACCCTGTTCGATGGTTCATGCATGTACAAATATATATATTTGAATTTGGAAGTTAGGGAAAAAAGAGACACAATATCTTTATTGGATACAGTATCTTGTTTGCATGTTGATGTTTTTGTGTTCGGAGGAAGAAGAGAAAATGTATAAAATCGCTACGTGCATGTTTTGTTGAGCTCAGCTTCCGATAGTAGACGGCTAGTAGACTCAGAGATATATTAATATTTTGTTAGCAATACAAAAAATTAAAATTTGCAATTTGTTTATTAATGCAAATATTTTTTTGCAACTCGAGAGGGAAACTGTCTCGTCTACTAACGTCGCTTTTTATGAAACTTTATTTCATCGTTGAACTATATATAGTTAAAATGTAGGGGGGAGATTTTCTGTATCTCAAGAAAACATGTACAGATATTATTGCAACCCCACTCGTCACATACAGGTTTTACTAATGTTTTAGTAGTAAATCAAATCAAAGGTAAATCAAATCAATAGGGACGCCAGATAGGAAGCACTTTGCGTGGTGACTACACCCGGAGGCCGCGTTGGTGTCCGCCTGCCCAGGGGATCGCGGATTGCGTCTAGAATTTCGACAGAATAAAGGCGTCTAATAAGACTGCCATAAAACGTTTTAACTATTTCAAGACCATCTCTATCAAGGTTGATAAATGACTATTACAAAATAAAAAGGGACTTTTCAAAGAGGAATGTTACGATTATTGACTTGCGACAAAGAAAATTGTAATGACTTAAGCAATTTGAATTAATGGCACTTTTATCACGCGTTTTGCTATAAATATTTAACTTATCTCTTCAGGCCATTACAGAATTTTTTATAAACAAGGCTACTTTCATTATTTATTTAAGTAATTCAAAACTGGAAAAACTCTATTTTACCTTTTGGCCCAAGAAAAGACTTAAGAGTCTAGAAGTAAAACAAGGGAATATATCAACATTTTCTGAATAAAAATTCATATAACGATCAAAACGGAGTCTAATATCTAGACGTTGTTTGCAACAGTAGGTTCCAACAGTACGTCCAGGCATACAAATACAGAAAAGAATAAATACTCTACGTATTCGTGGTGTAAGCAATTTAGACCACTCGTCCATGTAAAACAAACATTCCTGCCAACATTTCCTGTAAAAAAAAGAGACCATCCAAACCTTCATTTTTCTGCATCATCGTGTCCACCTGAAGTAATTAACACTCCCTCGTTAACCCAGCATCATCAGTTCCTCTGCAGCAGACGGTTTCCAGGAAAACATTAATCTCGCCAAGTAGGGCAAAGCTACGGCCGCAAATCCACTGGGCCGGCACGAAGCGCGGTAATCCTCCGTAAGCAATGAAGTGTGAGAGGCGATTGCCGCAGGTCTGCATCGGACAGATGGACACAGCCGTTTCGCGGCCTCTGGCCAACGCTTCGGAACCGTGTCGCGCACAGGGGACTAATTTCCTTCGCCGGCAGTTGTAATCCGCTGCGTGTGTCCGATGGCTGTACTAAATCCAAACGAATCGGGTTTTTGTTTTTCGTATTAAAGTACGTCTTTCGTATTAAAGTACGTCCATCAGTCTTCTTCACTTGGCGCAGTTTTAATTCGGTGATATGTGTGTTACTGTGCCGTTAGGTTGAAGTTACGGTTATCAGGAAGTGAGGGAGATCAAGTTGAAAAGGATGATTCAAATGTTTATAATCGAAAGGTGAGAGACTTATCAAAAAGAGAGAGAAACAGTAGATATTTTTGGAAAAGAGATGAAGGGGCATAGACAAGGCATTAATTAAAATGAAAGAATGCAAACATAATGTAACCTTTAACTGATTTTCACTCATTCTAATTACGTTCAAAATTATCGCATGTTTTAGTATATAATATTTTTACACTGACAGGTTATATATGTTGAAATTATATACTTTTAATTTTCATATCAAAGATTTCGTTTGATTTTGGAAATGGAACCTGCAGTAGAGTGACACAGAGAAGTTAAGTTTAAAAGTCATTGCCTTTTAAAATGAAACTAAAAAATGCGATACAATAAATATAATGTCTGAAAGGTCCCAAAGAAATTAATAGGTCTTGATCGAGTCAGCTTCGCACGACACGTGAATTTGGTTACGAACAGAAAAAAAACATACGCTTTCCAAATTTACCGTCCTCATCGTTAACAGAGTGAGAACCTCATTTTTCAACATTGTACGTAAGCGAGTGTTTACAGCGTCACCAAGTTTCGTATATTCATGAGCCATAAAACACTGAAGCAGGTGAGATCATCCTCAGATAAACAGGCCCCATTAACGGATGTGTTTATCTCAATATTACCGCTGTCTCTACGGCGTCTTTAACCGGAAAGTCCTTGGGTTTGAGCCCGGACGGGGGCAAATTTTCGACACTAGCTAAATAGACAATTTCGACCGCAGTTTGGAAGAGAATTCTAGTAGCTTGCCGCTCTTATCGGTAGTTTTCCGTTGTTTCTCCGATTAATATCAAGCGAATGCCAGAGCAGTACCCTAACAAACGGGCCAAGGACCGCGCGCGATCTTTCCTTCCTCTTACTAACCATAACCTTTCCCCTTACACACAGGCTCTACACCACTTCACATGTCGGGAGACCAGATAGGAACTTAGAGGAGTCCTCTGAGTAGAACTTCCCCGCTGGAGCATATAAATAAAAAAAGAAAATCCGCCGCGTGTAGGACGGCACCGGATTTCGCCATCCAGCTGAAGAGAAATATATCCCTTTCATATTCGCTGCGAGAGCACAACGCCACGAGTCGCACGGAGCTTACGTAGAGCTACAACGTCACAACGCTGACGTCTCGCCAGCGAAACGTGAGCGCACGCGCGCGGTTGCGTGCAGACGTCTCCCAGGAGGGTCGCGTGCCCTCACACGTCGAGGGGGCAGAGGGCGGGCGGAGAAGGGGGGCGAAGGGAGGGGAAATGGCCGGTGTACGCAGAACGCAAGAGCGATAACGTTCCAGAAAGCGATTGGGCGCATTTGCGTGTACGTAAAAAAAGACTGAGAAGGTGAGAAGGGCATCGGGATAAAAAGTGTCTCGTGAACTTTTGCTACGAGTTTTCGGTAAAGTATCGCAGTACGGGGAATATAAAAGAAATTGGAATAAGAAAAAAAAGGATAATAAAAACGGCAAAAAAGGTGTGGGAAGAGAAAACGCAAAATAGAATATAATAAATAAGAAAAGAAGAAAGAAAGAAAATATTTAAGATGAAAATAAGTTTAAAAAATTGAAAGAAATTAATGAAATGAAACGAGTGGACGTTGCAAAAATGAGAGAAATGGTACATTTTGCATTTACTGATAATGCTTGTCGTTACCATTATCATTATCAGGAGTGCTATATTAATTATAGAAAGTTGGTGAAAAAGAAGAAAAGGCAGAAGGCTTATGTCTTTAGATCGTCTCCTTTCCTTGGATGATTCCCTCACTCGTGATTTGCTCTTTCATTGTGTGTGTAATCCTTGTGTGTGTAATCCTTGTATGTGTAATCATGGTCAAAAATGAATAGTTATGAATGGAACGATAGTTTAGATACGATAAATGGGTGCGTGTCGAGGGAATCATATAACTTTTACCAATGCGTTGTAAAAACAACCGTTCCTTACAATGGGGGCGAATTTGCAGCTCAACTATTTATGGCATTAATTTTTTATGCCATATCATCTTAGTAGTGGGGTTGGAGATGTTGGTTTTTTTTAGGATACACAATGTTGCACCCATTTTGCTGACAATAACAAGAAGATTATAATAAAATAATAGCGACATTTTTGCTTCCTTATTGCCTTGTCAATGTATATGTTTTGTCAATGTCAATTTAAAATTGCCATCAACTCTCTCTGCTGTAAGATATATTTTTCATTATCTTGCGTTCTCATCAGACTCTCATTTGTGGTTCAGTTTTCTGTGGATGTTATTAGTCAACGACGATGGTGAAAAAGAGAAATGACGGAGTGGCGAAAGGCGTTGCACAAGTGAAACGTAACGAGACAAAAAACCTCAAAGCAATTAACATTCGAAATACAGCAGAGCGAACAATACGTTGCAATAAACACTCGGGATTCATACCTAGTACGACTGGAAACCTACGAGAAATTATGGATCTCCGTAACTCAGGAGAGCTGACTGAAACAAACGGAATCTAAAGATAAAAAAGGAGCTCCCTACAATTGAAAGAAGAAAGTGATGAAAAAGAGGCATACGAACATGATTATCATGAACAAAAGAAAAAATAATAAAGGGGAAGATTGAGAACGAGAGGATAAAGAAAAGCAAGAGAGTAAATAAAGAGAAGACAGTTAAGACGAGGAAATAAAGAATAATACATTAAAAATGAACAGGAAACTAGTAAATCATGAAACCTTCAAAAGAGCAAGAAAATAAAAAAGGACGAAAATGTAAAGAACGAGAAGGTCAGAAAGAACGAGAAGATAAAGAAGAAATATAGGACACCTAACGAGAAGATGTTAGGGGTGATACAGATCATCTAATTTCATTTATTTAGACAAAGAACACTAAACACTGGGTGACATGGGGGTAGAAGTACCATTTCGTACGTTTTCTTGAGCTCCAGAAAGTCTTCCCAAGATTTTAACCATAATATACTATAATGAAGATGGAAAAAATACTGAGCGAGAAGAAAAAAATAAGTATGAGAGGATAAAGAATAATAAGAGAATAATAATAATAATAATAATAATAATAATAATAGTAATAATAGAATAAAAGAGATAAGGATAAGCGAGGATAATAACAATAAATAAAGAATAAAAAAAGAGAAGATAAGGAAGAAAGAATTTACAGAAAATAAAGATGACAGAGAAGATAAAAAAGAACGAGAAGACAAGGAAGAAAGAGAAGACAGAAGAACGAGAAGATAAGGAATAATAATATGACAAACAAACTGAAGAAGTTATCAATGCCAACGACGAAGGACCATGATGCGGACACAGAAAGTGCCGGAAATGAAGACGATTAGCCTAGTGCCTAGATTGAACCCCCAGCCGGCGCTGACGTGCGTTCTTCCGCCGTGCCCCGCAACGCCGCCTGCGGCCGTGGGCGCAAGCTGCGCTTTCCGGCGCTCGCCCGCCCGCCCGCCGGCCCCAACACCCCCGGGGGGCGCGGCAGTGTTTACTCTGCCGGCGGCGGGAGGGGGGCGCCACTTTACGTCACCGCCGGCCTGCGGGGGCTGCTGGCGCAACGCCCGCCGCCGGGCGACGACGTCATTCTCTTGTGCGCGCACGATTCATTCACGTGCGGCCAAACGTTCCAGAAAATAGCGTTGGTGGCGTTGGCGGAAGTATCACTTTCTCGAGGGAGGGGGAAGGGGTGCGCGTTTGGTTCCATGTTCCATTACTCACATACGGAATTGAAAGAGACTGAATTAAACAACTGAATACTCTCATCTTGTTTGTGTTTCTTTCTCTCTATAAATCAGGTCCCTTTTAAGTCTTATCCCAGTTCTTTTTTCCCTTAACTTTGAAGACCGTCAAAAATGAATTTAATTCTCATTTTTACTTTGATTGATTGATTGAGTGATAGATTACTCGTGATTTCGGGCGCGTCAACTGCATTTAACAACTGAATACTCTCGTATTGTTTTTTTCTTCCCCTTTTGAGTCTTATCCTAGTCCCTTGTCCCTTAACTTTGAAGACTGTCAAAAATGAATTTAATGCTCATTTATACTTTGATTGATTGATTGATTGATTGAGTGATAGATTACTCGTGATTTCGGGCGCGTCAACTGCTAAGGTTATTAGTCCCGTAGGTGTAGTGTATGTTTATTCCTCAAGACTTGGCAGTGAGCTTGCTGGATGGCAAGATTCGGTGCTGAACTACCGTCGGCTAGTGGGTTTTTCTCCAAATAGGTATCTCCCAGCCAGGACAAACTTTATGCTCCCGACCGGTCTCCTGGCATGTGAGGTGGTGTGGTGCATAGTATGTTGTAAGTGTGTGTGAGAGGTGACAATAGGACGAAGGGGAAGGAAAGATTGCGCGCGATACATAGACCATTGTTGGGTTCTGTTCCGGCCTTCGCTTGGTATTGATCGGCAAGAACACGGCAACCTACCGATCAGAGCAGCCGGCCGTTAGAATTCTCCTCCAGACAGTGACGAATTCGACCTGACAAGCTAGTGTCGAAAATCCTGCCATCATCGGTACTCGAATCTGGAACCTCTCTGTCAGAGGCACTGCAGTGACATCAGTCGATGGCCTGAGCTACCTCTCTCGGTTCGATATTCCATCATGTACAGAGTTGAAAGAGTATTACAACTGTGTATACAACTGAGTACTCTCATATTGTTTTTGACTTTTCTCTACAGAACGGGTCTCTTTAACGTCATATCTCAGTCCCTTATCCCTTGAGTTTGAAGACTGTCTTTCATGGAACGTCTGCTGGGTTCGCTGAATCAAGGCTACCTTCAGTACGGATGGCTGAGTCTAAACGTGTAAACCATGATTTTGAAAGCGATTTTAGTTCATCACTAATTGAGGGGATACTATCGATTGGTGAAAAATTATTTTATTGTCTGAAATAGAGAAGTTAATTTATTATAGTACGATATACCTATTATTGTACAATTTTACATATCAAATGAGAGACGTGCGTGATTTGAATGGATGGGGAACAGAGAGAAGAGAGTCAAGAGAGAAAATGGCATATAAAAGAGAATAGCGATACTATAACGAAAAAAGGAAGAAAAATGATAATGTGCAGTAAGATGGGAAAAAATTGATAATAGACAGAAAGTGTAAACGTATGCAAGGTATTTATTAAAGCAAGCACACGTATTACAATAGGAACTACGTATCTGATGTTAGTTTTTTTGTAATAATCTACGATTAGGAAGAAACCCAGTTAGCTTGTTTGACGACTCGTGTGCTGCGCACCAGCTTCCCAAGGTGCGGTCCCGTATTCGATTTCCGGTAGAGACAAAAATAGAGTTGTAGCTTTCATTTAAAATCGTCCCAGTTTCTGTACTGTGTGACGAAGAAAAGCTCAGGCTGGCAAATCTTGCTAATTACTGTGTAGGGAATACGTCGTGTTCGTCATATGTTGCTCTTATCCGCAAGCCACGGAATTTAACTAGACCCAGGTGTGGGGGGACACTGTTAGCAAGCCGACAAAGTCAGACAGTCGACCCTAAATGACAAATAAATACGGGAAAGCCAGTTAAAAGAAAGGAGAGAGAGGGAGAGAGAGGGAGAGAGAGGGGGAGAGAGAGGGAGAGAGAGAGGGACAGAGAGAGAGGGAGAGACAGCTAGAAAGAATGAGGGAGAGAATGAGAAAGAGCAAGAGAGTGAAAGGGAGAGAGAGGATAGAACAAAATAGAGAGAAATTGTACTGAAATGTAATCAGTGTGTCATTATTTTGTTGTCTCGGTATTGTAATACGATGAACAACGGTGTAATTAATTCATGTAATCATCTATAATAACTTACAATAAATTGTTATTCCTACAACAATTTTGTAACTGACCCCAGACCTATTCTCTGAAATTGGGGACAAGTTATAAAACGTATTCATTAGACCCATTTTTAGATTGAATTTTCATCGAGTATTTTTCTTTCAATACCTTTTTAATCAACTGACAATCTGGTATAAGTCGAGCGCCGAAATTTGTTGATGTAATATATTTGGAAACACAGCGTGGACTAAGTGGAAGAGGATGTTTACTGTAGGATAATGAGGCGAGAAGGAAGAAAAACGCATCCTCCCGGACGAACCTATTATCGCTGGTCGCCATTTCACGTCAAAGAACTATGCCTCCTGTGCGCAGACGATAATCTCATCGTCGTAAAATTACTACGACAACGAAGTTGTTGACTATTGCAGATAATTTGTCATTAACATCCGCTTCAAATGATAACAATCAAGAGGAAAGGCAATATTATCTCTTTATTTTGCCACTGTATGAAATGCACATGTAGTGACATTAACGTTAAAAATGTACCCGAAACAAAATTTGGTATGAAATGACTTTTCAGATGGTATGAAATGACTTTTCAAATGAAGTTTTCAGGAATTATTATTAAGTTCAGATTACTTTCGTTCCACATTCTCCCTTAATGAAATACAACATGGTTATCATTAGAATCACGAAAGGCAAAGTCGGCAAGTCATGTGAATAACATTGTTTCACTATTGTCATATGCATATAATTAATTATATACTCTAAAAATAATAAATGCGTTTCATTTTTATGTTTTAAATTTTCTTTATAAATGAAGGAGTTTCGCGAAAGAATATACACATGTTCACAAAATAAGGGAAGCCATACAAATAATGAAGGAATGGTAAGTAGTGTCGTAATTGGATACTTTTCTCGATGGAATTTTTACGACTTAGACCCAAGATAATTCTGTACGCAAAATAAGATGCAATATACTCAGATGCTATTACAGAATACAAAGAAAATAATCACCACATTTAAAACAGTCTTAGTTCGAGATTGCCTCTGCGGTTGATAAGATTAGCACACAAATGAACCTTGATTATACTACATAGTTATACAATGCATTGCGAATGTCAAGCGAATTTGATTCCGGCAATGTGAAAGAAATTTGCTTTATATAATGAACATCAGTGATATTTTTGTGCCTGCCAAAATATAATTCCTTCTCTCCTTCCTTCTCTTCCCTGCCCTCACTCCCATCCTTACGGCAGAGAGGCAACGGAATGTCTTCCCATCGTCACAAGGCTCGTCCCATTAATTTAGAAACTGCGTAGATCTGGAAATGGAGAGGCTGCGAGTCCTCTGAGGTTTGCGTTTCATTGTGGAGGGATATGAAACAGTATCAATATCATTAACAACAAAAATCATAAAAATAATTATAAATATAATACTACAAATTATAATAAAACGCTTTCATCAACGTAGTATGTACTCGAAGATCTGTAAGGCTGGTAATCAGTAGTGAAATCTCGGTCTCACCGGAAAAGTGAACTTCAAGATGTGACATCCCAAGAAAAAGAAGAGTTTGTTGAAAATTAGAAGCACAAAGTTCAACGAGCTTCGTAACCACTGAAGCAGACTCAGCAGAGAGTAAACAGAGCCGCTAATGTCTCCTTTTTCTAGGGCGCGGCATCAATGTCATTTAAAAATGTGTTTTGGAATCATCATTGTTTTCATAAATACTCGTAATATAGATTATTTTAATCTATATTGTTTTAAGCCAATGTTTTATGCAGACATGGGGGGCACCGTAATCTGGTCGGCAAATTCGGCCTATTGGCCCAAAATGCCAACTGCAAACAATCTATTTTAAAGTCGATGATTAGTGGTCGTTATTTTTACGTTCTCGATGTTTGATTTTGAATGAAAAATATAATAAATGAAATATGTTATCCTTTTTACATATCAATTAAATAATACATTCTTTCATATTAGTGAAAAAGTAATAAGGGTTGGAAAAGGAGAAAGAAAACAGAGAATAAATCATTCTAGAAGTGTAACTTTCGTTAAAATAGGAGACCGTTGTCGAAAAATTGCAACCATTCTTAGCTAATGAAATTGTTTGAGAGACAGAACGCTGTTCCATCTCTTTCTTTTTTGTGTTGAAAGGGAGATGGTGAGGTTAGACAATTGGTTATCACCAGGGTCTTAGAGAAGACCGAATAGATAAATTTTCCTTAAAATAAATTTTACATGCAGGTTTTCATGACTTGTAGTATTACATATGCATATTACATATACGTATTTTGAAAACCATCAGTCTAGAAGAAGAAGATGAAGAAGAAGAAGAAGAAGAAGGATTGTGCGCGGTCCATGACCGTATTCAAGGCTGCTGGAAGCTACTACGTAAAGACAGACTACACTTTTAGTTTATATAGTTCATTATTTTTGTGCATTAAGTCTGCATTTAAATATTTCTCTGAACACTTGTGCATCGTCTCACTCGTAGCACTAGTGCTAAAAATTGAAATTGCTATGTATTTTTTATGTTTTGGAAGATTTATAATTATTTTTGACCGTAATTATGAATATTACACACAGAAACTGTCAAAATAAATTCACCTCGCGTTCATTGTCAGAGGTTAGTAAACCTAACTGCAAAACACCTATCTTTCAAAATTTCGAAGATTTTTGGCCAATGTATGAGAATGGTTTAATTCTGAAAATCGATGTTTTGAAACAATGTTTTGTTGGCGATGTCTTATGTCAGAGGCGCTTGTCTCTCCTTGACCTAGACCGCAAGACAGATGAACTCAATCGACGCCAAATCTCCGCTGCCAGTGGCCTCATGGGCGCTTATGAATGAACTCAATGACAGAACTCGTGATAAATGCGTACAGTCGTCCTCGAACGAAGTGGCAGAAGGGAACTGTCGAGATGAAATAGAATGAAGTCACGTTACGACAGACCTGTGAAAATCGTGGGCAAGGAAACTCGCTTCCTAGAGCTCTGGGCACTGCGTCCAGAGCAATTGCCGAGAGATTTGGATTGTATAAAAATACCTCCGGAGAGCCTGGACATCACTACATACCTGGCCGGTGACTGCTTTTTGAAGAAGTCAGTTGACAGACATTGCCCCAAAGGAAGCTATTTGATTTCTCGTTTCCTCTATCAAAGCAAAGGAATGATTCATTAAAATGGAATAATACATCATTCAGATTTCAATTTGTCAGTTGGGAGTAAAATAATGATTTAAATCTATTTTAATTTTTTGCTCGTAGTAAATTGTTTAATGTATGGTAGTGTAGTGCGTTGGTGTAAGGAGAGATGATAAGTCAAGTGCGCGGTCCCTGGCTCGCTCGATAGGGTTCAGGATTCGCCTGGAACTGATGGAAGGAATGGCGGAAAACTATCGACGAGAGCAGCCTTCCGCTAGGAGTTACCTCCAGACAGGAATTCGACCTAGCTATCTATCTAGCGTCGAAAATCCTGCACCGTGGGGTCTTCCAATCAGAGTCAACAGTAATGCTGCCGGGAGAGGTGGCTCAGAACGTCAACTAATGTAACTGCAGTGCCTCTGACTGACCGACCGACCTCTCACTGAGGTCCTAGGTTTGAGACCCGACGGAGTCAATATTTTCGACAGTATCTTGTCAGCTAGGTCGATTTCAGTCGCTGTGCGGAGGAGAATTCTAGCGGCCGGCTGCTCTGATCGGTAGTTTCCCGTGGTTTCTCCGAACACCACCAGCTGAATACCGGAACAGTACCCTACCAAACGGGCCACGGACCGTGCGCGATCTTTCCTTCCTCTTCCTTGTCCTTATCCTATCTCTTACTTACACACACGTACACTACACTACCACACATGCCAGGAGACCGGTCGGGAGCTTAGTCAGAGGTTTCCCGGCTGGGATGATGCTCCGCTGGAGAGATACCTGGTTGAGAAAACCTGCGCTAGCCGACGATAGGCCGGTGCCGGATCATGCCAACCAGTAGGGGAAGATCACAGCTACATACGGAGGAAAAAACACTCTGCCGTTACGGGACTAATGACCTTAGCAGTTGACGCGCCCGGAATCACAAATCAACCAATTAATGGTAACGCTGCCACTGAGCTAACTCGGGCGGTGCTGCGTCGAGCGTAGTAGGAAGAAGCTGAATGGACGTAACTCGAGAGAGAGAGAGAGAGAGAGAGAGAGAGAGAGAGAGAGAGAGAGAGAGAGAGAGAGAGCAGTGATAGTTTTGAGTGGTATCCTAGTATCCAGTATAGTTTTCTTGTTTGAAGTTGAAGGTGCTTTTTTTTTGGCTAAGATGTGATGCTTCCATGTTAGCCGTTTGTCTAGATGTATTCCCAAGTATTTTACACTTTCCACCTGTACTATTGGATTGTTGTTGATGTGGACAGTAGGGCATTTGTTTTTTCTCAGGGTAAAGGTTATATGGGCTGATTTATTTTCGTTGACTTTTATTTTCCACTTTTTGGCCCAATCTTCAATCATTGTGAGATGTTCTTGTAAATGTCTTGATGCGTCATTAGGGTCGTCATCCGAAGCTAATATGGCCGTATCATCTGCAAAAGTGGCTATGGTTGTTTTATCTGATTTTGGTATATCAGTAGTATAGAGCTGGTATAGGATAGGGCCGACACTACCTTGTGGTACTCCGGCCTTGATTGGATGGAATTCAGATAATTCATTTTGATATTTGATTTGGAAGGTGCGGTGGGATAGAAAAGATCTGATAATGTTGAAGAAGGGATACGGTAGAAAATTCTTGAGTTTAAATAAGAGTCCATCGTGCCAGACTTTATCAAACGCTTGGGCAATGTCTAGAAAGGCGGCTGAACAGTATTTCTTTTCTTGGAAGCAATTCTCAATGTAGTTGGTGATTCTATTAACTTGTTCGACGGTAGAATGCTGTTGTCTAAAACCAAATTGATGATCAGGGACTAGGTTATTGGTTGCAATGTGAGGACGTAATCTTGATAGAAGAAGTTTCTCAAATACTTTGGATAGAATGGGAAGTATACTGATGGGACGGTAGGATGAGGGTTCATGTGGAGGTTTCCCAGGCTTGAGAAAAACTTGAATTTGGGCTACTTTCCATTGCTCCGGGTAGTGCCCTGTTCTTATAATGCTGTTGAACAATGCAGTAATTATAGTCTTGCCTTTTCGTGGTAGTTCTTTGAGAAGAGGTGTTGTAATTAAGTCATAGCCAGGAGCTTTTTTGTTTGATAAGGCGTTTATGGTTTTGGTAATTTCTCTGGGAGTGAAGTGCGGGATTGGAAGAGTCATTTGGTTTGGGGAGTTAAGATAATCTCTGATTTGTTGCTCTTGGTTAGTATTTATAATGGGATGAGTCTGGAATACATTAGCAAAGAATTTGGCAAAGGTAGACACTTTTTCTGCGGGGTTTCTTGCCCAACACTTGTTTTCGTCCCTGATTGGGGGATTTGATTTGGTCGTTTTTTTTTAGCTTCCCTGTGGCTTTAAATAAGGAGTAATTGGTATCTTCTGTTGGGGTAAGGTTGGTTATGAAATCTTGAAACCTGTTGTTGTTGGATTCATTTAGGAGGCGTTTTAGTTGCCTAGTTGCTCTGTTGTAGTTGGTACGGTCTTCAGGATATTTTGAAGTATGCCAGATTCTTCTTAGTCTTCTTTTCTCGGCTATTTTGTTCAAAAGAACTTTTGTATATTTCACGCAGCCTTGGGTGTAGTGAAGTTGCGGTGTAGCGGTCCAAGCTGCTTCTTGAATATTTTGTATTAAATACTCAGTCGCTTCGTCTATGTGGTCAGCGGATTTTAGTGGGAATCGGATGTTTGTTTTCATAGATATCTGTTTTCTATACAAGTTCCAGTTTGTCTTTCTGTTCGTTAGTGACGCGGGAGGGGATTGTAGAATAATTTTGTTGCCGACTGTGATAATTATTGGAGTGTGGTCAGAGGACAGTTCGTGGGAAGATTCTATGATACAGTTAGTGGATGGGATTCCTTTTGTTATGAATATATCAATTACATCTGGGGTTTTGGTTAGGTCGGTAGGCCAGTAGGTAGGTTCTCCTGTAGAAATGGTTTCTAGCTGAAGTGAGGTAACTGCTTTCAGCAGTTCTCTCCCTCTTGGGGTGATGAGCCTGGATCCCCATTGCGTGTGTTTGGCATTGTAGTCTCCTCCCACCATGTACCTATTTCCTAGAGACTTAAAATAGGTTTCAAATCGTTGTTTGTCTATTTTGAATCTTGGAGGGCAGTAAATGGCACTGATGGTAATTGGTCCACTCCAAAATGGGAGATTGAAAACGAAAGCATCATAACAGCCGAACATATCGGAGATTGATTTCTTTACGTTTGCAGATTTCTATTCATAAAGCCACTTATTAAATTCCAATTCCCAATATCATGGGTCACTACATGCTATATTGCTTTTTATGTAAATTATTTTGAAAGTACCAAATTGGTTGGAAAATGTTTTTCTTTTCTATAATCTGTTTTTAAGTCACTTTCGAAATTTTACCTGTTTTGTGGGTGTCGAAAGCAATTATTCGTTATGAAATGCATATTATCAAGTCATTGACACACAAGTCACACGGGTTCATTGAAGGTCTCAATTTCGATGTGTTGACACTTTTTTTACGATTATACCGACGTATGAAGTTACATCATCAAAGGCATTACTAAGTAAACCGGAGGGTTTGAGGGTTCAACGCAAGATTTTTACCATAATATGATATGAAATCAGGTCCATTTTAAACAGATCTGACCACTGTGAGCAAACGTTTACTAACATTTCTGCGAGTGTGAAAAATGAACCAAAACAAACATTTTCTAGGACAAAACAAAATATAAATATTCTAATAAAACATTTATAAGTAGACTAAGAAAAATGAGAAATCAAGAGGGATAAATGTGTGTGTAAGGGGCAAGGGAGAGGTAGGAAAGATTGTCCGCGGTCCATGGCCCGTTTGTTGGGTACTGCTCCGGATTTCGCCTGATATTGACCGGAGAAACCACAGAAAACTACCGATCATTGCAGCCGGCCGCTAGAATTCTCCTCCAGACAGCGCCTGAAGTTTATTTAGCTATGTAGCTAGTATCGAAAATCCTTCCACCATCGCGACTCGAATCCTAAGACCTCCCAGTCAGAGGCACTGCACTGACATCAGTTGATGCCCAGAGACACTTCTGTCAGTTCTACACATACATTACAGTAGCATTTATTGTTACAAATACCTTTTGAATTTGCTGCGATTCCTCACGGACATCCTCATATATATTTATCTTCCCTAATATCCAATAAAGTCCTCTCTCTCTCTCTCTCTCTCTCTCTCTCTCTCTCTCTCTCTCTCTCTCTCTCTCTCTCTCTCCAGTCTCAGACGATGCAAAACCACACTCCACAAATACCGCACACCTGCTAGTTGGTGAAAGGAGCGCAGCGAAATTTGCGTGGTCAGACGGAAGAGCAGGCCTCATGAACTGAGTCGCGCCATATACATTGTATAAGGCATATCTAATGTAAGGCATTAATTCAATTCAATTCACACGGATCATATAAACTTCTTGCCCCCAGAACCCTCAACGCAATAGTTGCAGATTCTCACTGACGTTCCCATACACATTTCTCTTCCGATGTATTTTATGAACATCAACAGGCTCATAAGAGGCAACCCCCCCACTCCACAGACCACGCATAGACCGTATTGACTTATTGTACCAAGCACCCTCAAAGCAGTACCTCATAGTTGCACCCTGCAAACCCTCGTAGTTGCAGATTCTCGCGGACATTCCCATACCTTCCCTACTTTTTCTTCCAATGCATTCTATGAACCTCCACAGGCTCACAAGAGGCAACCGCTCCCCCCACCCCACAAACCTCACATGGACCGTATTAACGTATTGTTGCGAGCGCCCTCAACCCAACATCTGCGATTCCTCGCCGTTTCAATTCCAGCCTTCGCAGCATCCGTCGCTACGCGGCAAATCCTCTGCCCATCACGTGAATGGCGCCGGGCGGGTCGCAATGCGGACTCGACTGCGGCGGGACGGGGCGTGGGGGAGGGGGCGTGGCGGAGCGAGGCAATATCCAGAGAGATGAAAGCGCCTTCTCCACGCCGCGCACGTATTTTCATGTAGCCAAACTCGTAAACACCGCCGCCGCCACCGCCACCGCCGCGCATCCAGTGGCTAGCCCGCCCGCCCGCTCGCCCGCCTGCCCGCTCGCCGCCGCGCCGCCGCCGTGCTGCTGTAGCGTGGCAGGGCAGTAAACCGACCCATTCTTTAGCGAATCCGCAGCCGGCGGACAGTGGGTCACACGCTCGGAACAAAATCTAAAAATCCCAATAACTGATTGTTTGAATGGGTGAAAAGCAGAACGGTATAAGTGACATTTTATAAATTCTAAGAAGTCTGTTTATTTAAGTCAATATTACTGGAAAATCGTGGGGTTCATCATTAAAATCACGGAATTTCCATTGTTTATGAAAACCACGAAAATACACTGCCAGTGATAGCCTAAAATAGACACGTTTTTCTCATAATGCACGAAATGCCACTTATACCGCTCTGTTTTTTTTACATATTCATTTAGTGTTACAGAGCGTGTCAAATGTAAAGTTGTTAGTCCCGTAAGTGTAGTTCATGTTTTTTATCGAGGAAGGTGGAGGTGATCTTTCTCCCTGGATGGTGACTCGGCGGATTGCGGGGATTTCACCGCACCAGCAAGACATAGCCCCAGCCGAGAAAAGATTTAAGTTCCCCAGTCTCTCGACATGTGTGGTAGTGTGAGTGGTCAGGACAAGGAAGGGGAAGGAAAGATCGCGCGCGATCGGAGTCCCGTTTGTTAGGGTACTGCTCCCGGCTGGTGTTGATCGGAGAAGTCACGGAAAACAACCGATCAGAACAACCGGCCGCTAGAAGTATCCTCCAGAGAGCGATTGAACAACACTACCTAAGTAAAACTCATGCAAATATGGAAGAAATGAACTGGAATGATTCCTGCGTATGAATGTGAGAGATGAGTGTGGCCGTCTGCGAGCCGGGGGGGGGGGGAGAAATTTCAAAAATGCGCTCATGGGGCGCATAATGAGCGTCAGCTGGTCGTCACCGAACCTCCCCCTACTTGCAATATTGTGCAAGCGGCGCCACAAGCTTACGTGTCACAGCGGCAGGAGTAGGCAATCGGCCGCAATAGGCTTACGAGTCACACAGGAGCTACTGAGTGGAGGCTCGGATCTACAAGAGGCTCTAGGATGTAAACAGACAAAAAATATCAGAAGATACACGAAACGTTAAAGTTGACGTAAAAGCCCAGAGACGATGTTCGAACTGACGTAAAGCCCAGTGATGATTGAAATGATTACTTATAAAGTGAATTGTGTTTGCCCTTATGTAATAAACACCCACGTTTATACTGTTCCTGTTGGGAATGGGAGGTGTACCTGCGACCCATAATAAGACACACACATTCATACCCAGCATAACTCGAATACGTTGCTTTCTAGGCCCTTTAGATAAGGTTTTCGTTTCCCATAACGTATAGGAGTTATTTTCCTTCTATGCTACATCGTATCGTTTGGATGTAAGTGAAGCGAGTAAGCGAAATCGTAAGATTTTCTTGTCAAATAACCGGGACTACAGCACAAAATGTTTAAATCTAATTTTTTCTACGTGCGTCATTACTAGGGAATGCGTATCTGCTTCAGTAGTTTGGGTCTGTTGCGACCCAGTGTGCTGTGGCAGGTCGTGAATTCTGGCATATACGAGCGGATTAATCTGAGCTCTGCTCAAGGACTCCGCCATGCCTCGAACTTACAATATTAATTCCTGGAATGGAACAGGCGGTGCTTGGGATATTCAACTGGCAAGACAATGGCTGTCGGCTTCTCTTTAGGGGTGTCGACTTCCCTAAGTGCATGAGAGAGTATTGATGCTGATGGCGTAAAAGCAGATATCCCTACTCTCGTTATATGCCGGGATGTAATATGCCGTGTGATATATGCCGGGAGATGGCAGTGTTCCTTTCTCACAGGAATGTGAGATTCGGCGCCGACGTATACGTCTGCATGCGAAGTTAACCCCTTCATGTGTCTTTATCGTGGTATCTCCGCAGACGGGACAAGATCTAAGCTCCCGACGCGGGGGTCCGACGCGGGGGTCCCGACGCGGGGGTCCCGACGCGGGGGTCCAGACGCGGGGGTCCCGACGCGGGGGTCCCGACGCGGGGGGTCCCGACGCGGGGGTCCCGACGCGGGGGTCCCGACGCGGGGGTCCCGACGCGGGGGTCCCGACGCGGGGGTCCCGACGCGGGGGTCCCAACGCGGGGGTCCCGACGCGGGGGTCGCGACGCGGGGGTCGCGACGCGGGGGTCCCGACGCGGGGGTCCCGACGCGGGGGTCCAGACGCGGGGGTCCCGACGCGGGGGTCCCGACGCGGGGGTCCCGACGCGGGGGTCCCGACGCGGGGGTCCCGACGCGGGGGTCCAGACGCGGGGGTCCAGACGCGGGAGCCCTGACGCGAGATCCCCATAAAGAGTCACAACATAAGCTGACATAAATTGAAAAGTTAAATCTTACATTTCCACACCGCTTGTAGCCTTCGGATCCAGCAATAAGTGTCTTTAAGGTTATTGCATGAAAGTAATGTTTTTATTTAATTAAAAAATGTTTCGTTGAGTGCATTGTGTCATAAAGACGGGAGTTTATTTCTGTAAAATAATAATTCAGATAAATTTTGGTATTGTAAGCGTTCCAAGATACCAAAAAAACAACTATTTCATCAGAGAGGTTTTGAGCAAAGTGTAACTCGATGACTCATACACTAAGTACAAAGCTGGGGAGATATGCAAACATGTAAACTTTACTCTTGCATTGTGTCAAAATCGAAGCACAAAATTTCAGATTTTTAAATACCCCTGTTCCGTGTTCAATACACATTATATTAATGAAAGTTTTTCCAACTTCAGTGTGCTGCTATTGCTAAATTGTTCGCATAAGGAAATAAATACAAAATGTTAACAGGAAGTCTAAACAACTGCCATCCTAGATTTTATGCGAGAGCTGGAGACTTAGTCGTGGAAAGTCCTAACTTTCGTCAATCGTTTGTCAATTAGTCTAGTCTTATAAAAAACCTAATCCAACACTCTCTGTGTAAAGCATTAAATCGCCACGACGATGCTCTTTACGTGTTTACATTATCTCGTATCAGGATGTAAGAAATCTCTTGTGCAAATGGCTTCCTAAAAATACGATAAAGGGACAAAAGTCTCATAACAGCTGTTCCTGAACCAGTGAGGGTATTTTTCGGAAGAACTAAAGTCAATATTTGTTTCAAAGCCACCCTCCAAAACTGTTCTTTTTATCCGTTGCGATCGACTTCCGGCACTCCCGACACGTGCTCCTCTCGGTTCGGCAGTTCACGGAAACAGAAGAAGGTATTTTTACTTCGTAAACACGTTTGGCCGCTATCTTGTCGCGAAAGTCATTTGTTCGATAGCGTCGCGGATGCAACAGACGAGGAAAAACGCAGTCGTCCCAAGTTAGTGTAACGGGAGAGCCAGGCTGGGGTGGGGTGGGGGGACATCCGAAGGAAAACAAAACACGACCGTAACAGACGCGAGTGACAAATGAGGCTATTCGTACGATCTGTCAACCTCCTTAACCTCTCGTCTCAGAATATTGCGAGAATATTTGTATCATTTTATAGCTCTACTTTTTAGGTACCACTATAAAAATTATCAAGATTTAAGATTTTATGTACTTGTGAAAAAGACACACATTACTGCGACAGAATGTCGAGAACTGAAAAAAAATGTTGGCACGTTGTGGTATGTCCATATTAATTGATAAACAAATAAATTGCACCTCCCCGAAAATTAGCCAAGTGTAGGAAATAAAACATCGAATTCCAAAGAAATATGGTCTAATGATTTTTGGTTTTCCACGCAACATTACGATAAAACATCGTATTATGTTCGTATTAATTGATAAACAATGAAATTGTACCTCCTCTTGGAAGCAAATTAGCTGAGTGTAGGAAATAAAACAGCGAATTAAAAGAAACAAGGTCTGTTTTCCACGCATCATCACGATGAAACATCATGGTCGCATTCGATGTCGCATATTTAATCGCAAATGACTTCTATAAGACAAGAATCAGATCGATGCCCATTCCCCGTAATAATGTTATTTTTAAGAATGAAGCTGAGCAATGGGGGATACCCAAAGGTCGTCGTAATTGCGTTTCCGTGTTTCACACGACTTCGAACATCGTCCCAGAAAATTTCGAGGTGCTACAAGAGATTTCTTCTACCCTCCACGCCTAACATTAATTCACACCTTCTAATGACTTTCAACAAGTTAAAAATTCAATTATTACGGTACCTTTCATAAAACATGACCGACATAGAAAAATAAAGACAAAACCATCAACAATCTTCTGTTATCTTCCTCACCTCTAGCAACAACGTAACTTTCATGACACGTCAAACAATTTCAAATATTCGACAAGAACAGTAGAACTTCGCTAATCCGAACCCTGCAAATTCGAAATTTCGGATAATCCGAACAAAATTCGGGATATGGGAAAAATAAACCAAATAAATAAAATGCTTAATTGTACTGTAAAGAAAGGATTTTATAATTACCGCACAACTAGTTATTGAAACACAATTTGTTGAAATGAAACGTTTGTTGCACTGGTAACAACGTTGTACATACACATGTTTATGTAGCAGTAATTTTCATTTAAAGGAACATGCAAAATTGGTAATCTTCTTTTGCCGTAAGCAACTGAATCTGCTAAATGATTCTATGTAATGATGTGATGATGCGATAGCTACGATACGTTGCCATTTTCTCAAATCGCACGGTACTTTGCTCTGTCTGGTAACTTTATATATGTACGGTATATTTTTTCGGATAATTCGAATATTTGTGTGTACCAAACGGACGAAATTAATTCAGATTACTGAGGTTCTACTGTACAATAACAAAATGGATAATTTTGTTTAATTGTATAATTTTGTGATGTATAACTGAGAATGAATCAGACATTTAAGCTCCTAACACAAAAAAATAGCTAATATGTCATGCGGTCGTAGCGAGGAGACAGGCCAGCGCCCGGACTGTCGCGTGACAGCACGGGCGACGCAGTGCACCACCTGGGAACCGGAGGGAGGGATGGAGGGGGGGCGACGCAAATTGGCGCCGAGAGCCCCGTCAGCGGCGGTGATCAGCCACTCGCGCCGATGATCACCCGCCCCCGATCACCCGACACGCAACGAAGCGCCTGCGCAAGAGAAGGATGGACGGTGGAAGCACATTGATTTGGAGAGGACAAATGGAGGAATAAAGCAGTGATGGGTGTAAGGAAGATGAACAAGTGGAAGAGAAAAGAAATCGTGAAAGAGAAATAAGTGAGTAGGAAAGAGAAAAAAGAGATGGAGAAGAAAAAGTAAATGACGGAAAAGAGGAAATAAATGATGGAGAAGTGAACTGAGGAGTGAGAAAGAGAAGTGGAGCGAGAAAAAGAAACAAGAGTCCAACCAAACAACGAAGAAAATATATTAATTGAAATATAATAAGTGAATGATAAGGTGAGCCAGGGAAGATATCAGAAAGTTAATAATCAGTGAAAGAGAAGACCAAGACATGAGAGGTAAGAGCTGATGAAAAAACATTCCGAACAAGGCAATGATAATAATTCAAAATCGCGAGATTACGAAATGGAACAAAGCACAGAGTAACTAATAAAATTCAGAGAGAAAATCGGAAAAGAAATGATTAAGAGGAGGTGAAAAATACATATGGGTAGAGACACAAGAGAGAACAAAAACAAGCTATGAGCCAGTATACAAATAAAACGACGAAGATTGTACGAGAGAAAATTACTATTGGGACGCAGAGAAACAAAACAAAAATTGAAGATGATGAAAGGCAATGATGCCTGGGCACAGGTGGAAGGACAACGGAGAGGGAGACCGGGCAGAGACAGCAACAGGACAGAAACGGCGCCTTTAGCGGAGGAGGCGCGACAGGGCGGGGGCGGGGGCGGGCGGCGTCATTAGTGGCTCGAGAGGGGGGCCAGGGGCGGGGGAGGAAGGACGCGGTGCATTTGGCTAACGAGAGCGGCGGAGCGAGAGGGGGGGCGAGGGAGGGGCGGCGGAGGGTGTGGCCCCCCACGCTCAAGGCTAAAAGTACGGTGGCTGCACTCCTCAAACACCCCTCGGCCACTGG
This sequence comes from Gryllus longicercus, assembly GCA_038098605.1. Classification (NCBI taxonomy): domain Eukaryota; kingdom Metazoa; phylum Arthropoda; class Insecta; order Orthoptera; family Gryllidae; genus Gryllus; species Gryllus longicercus. The sequence goes on from JAZDUA010000010.1 coordinate 7,402,515, forward strand.
TACGGTTGGCGAATTTTCGACTCTGGCTTAATAGCTTGGTTGAATTCAGCCGTTGTTTGGAGGAGAATACTAGCGGTCGACTGCTCTCCTCGGTAGTTTTCCGCGGTTTATATGGTCAACAACAGGCGAATGCCGGTGGGCAACCTGAACAAACAGGCCACGGACCGCGGGCGATCTTTCTTTCCTCGCCCTCACTTCGCCTCTGTTTTACACATACACTCACATACACACTTACATGCACTACAAAAGTCCGGAGCGTAGATCATCTTTCGGCCGGAGCGGTCCACCGCTGGGGCAAATACTTGGAGGAGAAAAACAATTTTTGTCTTTATTTTGTTCGGTGCCGGGTCTCACATGGCGCCGGCGATGGTCTAACGGTTGGCGATGGTCTAACAGTTAGCGCCGGTGTAACGGCGACGGTGTAACGGTTGGCGATGGTGTGCCCCCATCGGTTAGCGCATCGGACGGTTATACCCAAGTACGCGGGTTGAAACCCGATCGAAGGGGTGGATTTTAAAGGGCGAAAAAATTCTTCGTACGCCTTCCTTCAGAGGAGAAGTAAAGCTGGATGTCCCATGTTAGTATATTTACTTGCATGTAAAAGACCCTCAAGCCTAAATGACGCCTCTGAGCTAAATTCAAATCGCCTGTTTTGTCGCCCGAGTGATACCACCTTTCTAGCTTGTGGGTGAAAGGAGCGTAACGAAATTTGCGTGGTCAGACGAAAGAGCAGGCCTGATGGTCCGAGTCTCGCCACGTAAAATAAGGCTTCGATTCATTTCAATTCACATACAAGAGAATAAGGAGTACAGTTACCTCGGCATTTGGAACTATGATATGAGTTTTTGTCTGAGCTTCTTTCGGGAGGTTGTGGAAAGCAAACATGATTGCGATCGAGAACGATGTAGTTTAAAAACGAAATTCTATTTCCTAAGATTAAACAAGTTCGCAAGTAACTACAACGGAAATTATATTTGATTCCTTAAAAGATAAGGCTATCACTGCAGTGTCTTTGTCCGGGATTCAGTCGCTGTTTGGAGGAAAATTCTAGCGGCCGGCTACTCTGATCGGTAGTTTTCCGTGGTTTCTACGATTAACGCCAGGCGAATGATGGAGCAGTTCCCTATCAAACGGGATACAGACCACGCGCGATCTTTCCTTCCCAGTGCTTGTCCTATCCTCACCCCATACACGCGCACACACACTTACACGCACTACACTACCGCACATGATCGACGCCTTAGAGGCTTGTTCGGTTCGGGCGGTGACTCGCTGGTTGAAGATACCTGGTTATGGGAAACCCTGGTTATGGAAAACCCTGGTTATGAGAAAACCCTGGTTATGGGAAAACGTTGGTTATGGGAAAACCCCGGTTATGGGAAAACCTGGTTATGGTTTCACCTGCGGATTTCGCCATCCAGGGAAGAGCAAGAGCAAGAGGAAGACCAACCAATTCCGGAGAGAATAACATGAACTATTCTTACGGAACTAAAGATTTTAGCAGTTGACCGTCCAGAATCACTAACAATCAATCAACGGGCGCCGTGTTCCACGATTGAGCCCACTGTTCCCGTCAACACTCGAGGCAAAAGATAACCCTGGATTATCTCTAGTGCGACCTGCGCTCCAGAGTGTTATGTTGGCAATCACTGCTCGCAGAAAGGGTTGAATTTAAAGAAACTTAAAGAAATAATTTAAAGAAACGTGTTCTATATACACAGCTATCTTCTGCCGGGCCTAAGCAATCTGATGTATGAAAATCTGTCACAAAAATATTCAAGAAAGAAGTGATACTTATTCACTTCGTGACCTCTGCTGCCTCTGAATTTTCTCATGTAAGTACATATGTACTATGTACTATTAAATCTGGAGAAAGAAATGTTTCTTAATCACCAGACTCTTCTATTAGCTCTATTTTCTCAGATAAGGAAACACTCAAAGCATTCTCAAGAAACAGGTACTATATATTCATCACACTCCTTCTGTCAGTCTATATATTCTCAGGTATTGAAATACTCAGATTACAAGAAAGTAGTGTTGTGTATTTATAACATACCTGTCATTAACATATCTTAATGAATAATTTAACATGCCGGAATCTTAATACATCTTCTGAAGTAGAGAACTGGATTCTCAAAGAAAAGCTCAAAAAAGGAATGCTTCGTATTCACCCCAACCTCTCTATCGGACACGCTTGAAGTCCAGTAACGTACTACATACTGAAGCACAACGTAGTGGTTGTCTACCTCGCACCCCCAATCAATTGTGTAATGAATACGTTCGTTTGATGAATGCAGAGAGGGACTAGGGGCGATGTGTGTTGCCGGCTAACAGGGGGAGAACAGATCACGTGATCGGAGCCCTCTCTTCTCGCGCGTTCTCTCACCACTTGCTTTGCAAAATGGCCGTCGGATCCTGCGATCGAAGAACGACGGAGTGAACTGGTAATTGAGAAATTAGGGAAGTTGCACGCAAACCCAAAGACCGCGCTAGAAGCAGAGTGTGAGATTTATTGAGTTCGATAGAATCCGAGCTATGGGGTGAAATAGCGCAGTTTATGACCAACTTTAGAAACCATGCAAGTAGTACATATTCCAAGTGTTTTATATGGTATAACGAAACTTAACACAAGGCATATCATACATAATAAAATATAACTAAAATTTCGTACTTTTAGTACTGCTCAAAAGCTGGATCGATAATGTAATTATCGTCACCTATTACCGAGTTCTTCGATATTTCCTATGTAACTAAATTGTTCAACTAACGTGTCTAATTATATGTTGTAAATTGAATTTTGCTCTGTACAAAAATAGTATACATTTAAAATCGCCAATTTTTGTTGTGTCACATTTCTATGTGACATGCGAATTACTAACAATTTATTAGTACATTAAAACATGCTGAAGGCTAAAGTTAAAGTGGACACTGTTTTAAGAGTCTACGAGATGCTGGGTCTATTATTATTTCGATATTATCCAGTGACAAGAGTAAAAAAAGATGCAAAGAATAGGAACAGAAATAAATATCTTAAAGAGTATTGGCAATTTGCGGACCAGTAGTAGTTCATTCGAGAAATATAGTTATTAGACGTGAATTAGAAATAAAGTTAGTGAGCGAAACCATTATAAATGTGACAAAATTTTTTGAGTGTTTGCGCCAAATGTATTAAGAAGAAACAGAGGGCAGACATGCCAAATGTCGAGGCTTTAACTATCACATTTTCAAACGTTTGTTCCCGTGCGAATAACTCAAATCAAAAAGTGATGCTCATTTTTCTGCCCATCGCTTAATTCTACTTCTTGCGGAAGAGAAGAAAACTAATGCTATAAGTTGATATGAGATTATAACAAAATATAAACAATTATCGTTTCAGTCTTTATTCTTGGGAAGAGTGCGAAGTCACTCAAAAACACACACAAATAAATTCAAAAAATCTTGGGTGACGCCATCCAGTACATTTCCATGAATCACGCAATCCAAAATGCCTTATTTTACGTGGCGTGGCTCATACGCATAGGCCTGTTGTTATTCCTGTCCACGCAGATCTGGATACACAGCCATCTACGAGCAGCAGGGAAAGACGGTACCACTCGACCGACGAGCCAATTGATTTGAATTTTTGCTAATAGGTTTCTTTTAAGCTTGAGAATCTTTCACGAGCAGTAAATCTACAGCATGGGAAAGCCAGCTTGTACTTTCCTTCCAAAGGAAAGATTACGAAGGTTTTTTGCTCTTAAAAATTCTTCTTTGGGGTGTAAACCCGAGAAGAACATATAACAATAACAATGTGATACACCACTGATGTGTTACACCTCGGAAGCCGCAATCTCAGGGAACTCCGTGTACATATGTGATCTAAAGTATCCGCACACGTGACTGAAAATGACTTACCAATTCGTGCCGCTCTCCATCGGTAATGCTGGAATTCAATAGGGTGTTGGCCCACACTTAGCCTTGATGTCAGCTTCCACTCTCGCAGGCATACTTTCAATCAGGTGCAGGAAGTTTTCTTGGGGAAAGGCAGCCCATTCTTCACGGAGTGCTGCACTAAGAAGTGGTCTCGATGTAGGTCCGTGAGGCCTGGCACGAAACATCCCATCCATAGGATTCAAGTCAGGACTCTGTGCAGGACAATCCATTGCAGGGATGATATTGTTGTGTAACCACTCCGCCACAAGCCGTGCAGCATGAGCAGGTGCTCGATCATGTTGAAAGATGCAATCGCCATCCCCGAATTGCTCTTCAACAGTGGGAAGCAAGAAGGTGTTTAAAACATCAACGTAGGCCTTTGGCGTGATAGTGCCACACAAAACCACAATGGGTGCACGCCCCCTCCATGAAAAACACTACCCCACCATAATACCATGTTGGACGTGTCCGGATACTTTGATCACATAGTGTAGGTTTGGGTGGCGAGGGGCGGTTTTCCTTTTCTGCAGCGCAACCTGACACCAGGGGTCGGGGGCGGCGCGGGCGGCAGAGCCGGAGGGCGGCAGAGGTATTGAGCATCGTTAAACCGCCCCGACCCTCGTGTGGGCGGCGGCCGCGTGTGCAGCGACGGGCAGGCAGGGGGAAAGGCCAGCAATCGTCGGGCTCGCTGGTAAACAAGGGTGGACGGCGCGACCGACGGAGACGAGGTGGGTGAGAGATGTGGCAGGGCGGAGGGTGGGAGGGTGGGGCTGAAGGAGAAAGGCAATAAATGACAAGGAGAAAGAAAGAGAAAGAGAGAGGTGGAAATACAGAGAGAGAGGTAGAAATACAGAGAGAGAGAGAGAGAGAGAGAGAGAGAGAGGTAGAAATACAGAGAGAGAGAGGTAGAAATACAGAGAGAGAGAGAGAGGTAGAAATACAGAGAGAGAGAGGTAGAAATACAGAGAGAGAGGTAGAAATACAGAGAGAGAGAGAGAGGTAGAAATACAGAGAGAGAGAGAGGTAGAAATACAGAGAGAGAGAGAGAGGTGGAAATACAGAGAGAGAGGTAGAAATACAGAGAGAGAGAGGGGGTAGAAATACAGAGAGAGAGAGAGAGAGGTGGGGTAGAAATACACAGAGAGAGAGGTAGAAATACAGAGAGAGAGATGGAAATACAGAGAGAGGGAGAGAGAAAGATGAAGAAATAGAGAGATAAAGAAATAGAAGGAGAACGGAATAGAGAGGAAAGGGATTCAGAATGGATGGGAACTAGAACGTAGAGAAGTAGTGATTGAAAGAGATATGAAGAAAACAGGAGGAGGAGGAAAAGATGAAAGCAAAGTGGATGAGGACGGAGGGAGAGACGAAGATAAGGGGAGAAGACAAGAGAAAAAAGAAAAGATGAGGCAGGAATATACGGAAAGAGAATGTAAGGGTAAACCAGAAGAGACAATGAAGAAGCAGGTGGCAGGGAGGGAGGAAGTCAGGGAGAAAGGGGAGAAGCAAAGAAGGGGATAAAGAAAGCAGAGGAGGAGATGAAGAAAGAGATGCTGAAGAGGAGTGCGGGAAAGAGAAGGAGAAATTCGTCGAGGAGGGAGGGATTCTGGGAGGGACATAAAAGGGAGCGAGACACATCGGAAGGTGGAGGGAGGTCTTGATGGAGGGAGAAGGAGGAAGGGGGGGCGAGGTTCAACGATGTGGAGATTGGAGTCTGCCCGAGGTTTTATTAACCTCGTGTAAACAGTCGCTTTGTCCTTGTTATGGGACCGTACGCCCTTCATCGTAGGAGCGGAATGCTTTCCGTTGAATAGTGATTTGTAGAACGCAATGTTTTCTCCTTAATTCCACCTCGGGCAGTTTCACAAAATTTACTACGAAAATGTTTCAAGGTCAAATGTAAACAAGGAATGCGAATTGAAATTGTGAGCTATAAATCTACTATTCAATCAGTATGTAACTGAAAATTATACTGAGTAGCAACATTTTTAGGCGTTCACAAAAAGGCAAGTTAATTTATAAGTTACAATATTTCTCGAGTTGTAACATATATTCCATATACAGTGAGAAAATTATCTGCATTACTATCAAATACATTATGGCATTCATATAAATAATTTTATTGTAATACTGATTGAGTCTACACTAATGAAATTATATCCATTATATTTTGAACATGGTGTTTGAATGTGGAAAAACACTACGAAAATGTGGAAGATTTTTAATCTGTGGCATATTTACATCCAAAAATACTTCCGATTAATCACGTAGCTTCCATACTTTGATACATACAATGATACTCATCTCTTTTAATAACGTTTTTCTCTTTTCAATGCACAATTGTTAGCAACCAATTACGTTTTCGGTGCTGCAATTTAAACCATTCAAGAGGCATGTCATTCTAATTTTAGATTACTTACTAATTTTGACAATTAACTTTGAACAGAAATTGGGCAAAATTAATAATTCGATAACGTTCTAAGTGTTCATGTGCATAAATATCCCGCATTATTACTCATTATGTCCAACAGACAATTCCTTTCGGCCAATTTCAGCGCTTGCCTGTAAAAGTAGAATTATCAACCATTCACATCTTATTAAATGTTCATCGTGCATTTCGTTATGCGTATGCAAACAGGATTCACAAGAGCACATTAAATATTATCACACAATGGGTATGCCTGCGTGAGATGCATTTTTTATCTCTAATAATTCGGTCGCAGACCGTTCCTAACCTACAGATCGAAATACGTCCTACGCAACTCAAAATCATTTGCAGTTACGCTGAGTTAATTGAGTTACTTGGAGTTTCACTCAATAATTCCGCATTCAATTTTGAATTCGATATTGTTTAATGCTGCAGGTGAACAATAACTTCGGAACGTATCTGAACAATTGTAATGGACATAACTCTTCTGAAGAATTCTATATAATTAAATTTTTATCAATGGTAGCTTACAGGGCATGGAGGGAGCTACTTATGCATTGTCTATCACTAGTGCTTAAGAGAGACGATGCTCAAATGAACAGCGAATCGCAAAATATAAACACAAATTTACCAAGAGCATCATAAATAGCTAGTTTTTCATGGCATTAAAACACACTTTCCACGTAAGATTACATAAAACTTCACGTAACGTGTTAATCCACTGTGCGAATTGCCTCAGGGCGCAACGCGCTGACTTCGCATTTGGGAGGTGCAGGTTCAATACACATGCCAGCCATCCTGACCGGGATTTTCGAGGTTTCCCTGGCTTATCCAGCCGAATGCTTGGATGGTTCTACTGCAAGGCCACGACCGCAAAAACCGTCGACGCTAACCATATTCGTTAACTACGTGAAGTCACGAAGGTTAAGCGAATTCCTGATATCGCGGATTCCTGATTGGGTAACGAACGGTTCACGTGTTCTCACGGCGCTTAGGCCAATTGTCCCTTACGGGACTCATAATGGCTAAATCCAAATACCATGTCAATCCACATATAGATTACGTTATTCTCTAGAGACCGGGGCAATCTCGACGGGATCATACTGAGCTTTGATTCGCTCGCACAACTCCTTGCTTCCTCCTTTTTTTTCTGGGAAACCTGATTTTATCCGTCCTCTCGAAGTGCAGCCTCTCCCGGCCACCCTAGATTAGCCTCCCTAACACGCTTCATCGTTGAAATGAGTAAACCGAGAGACGTAGCTCAAGGCATCAATTGACGTCACTGCAGTGCCTCTGATCTGGAGGTCCTAGGTTTGGGTCCCGATGGTGGCAGTATTTTCGACACAGCCCAGAAAGCTTGTTCGAATTCAGTCTGGAGTAGAATTCAAGCGGCCGGCTGCTCTGATCGGTAATTTTCGGGTGATTTTCCGTAGGTTTCTCCGATGAATACCAGGCCAAAACCGGAGGAATACCCTGACAAACGGGTCAAGGATCGCACGCCATCTTTCTTTCCTCTTCCTTGTCCTATCCTCACCTCTTACTTACAAACACTTACAGTAAAATGCACTACACGATCGCACATGTCGGGATGCCGGGTGGAAGCTTCGAGCTTGTCCCAGCTAGGGTGGGAGCTGGTAGGAGATACCTGCTTGGGGAAACCCGTTGTCCGACCGTACTTCGCACCGGATCTCACCATCCATCGGGGGAAATCACCGTCACCTTTCGAAGAAGACACATGCACTGCACTAACGGGATTAATTACTATTGCAGTTTACACTCCGAGAATCTCTAACAATCAATAATTCCATCAATCAGCAGTAGCCCTCACCAAGAAATGCATAATAGATGAACCTCACAAATACGTATCATCTTTCAAATAAGTAACCTTTGCTGAAGAAAACCACTCAGGAAATTTTATTATTATTATTATTATTATTATTATTATTATTATTATTACTATTATTATTACTAGTAGTAGTGCTGAATTTGAAACTGCACAAGGCAGACGATTAATCCCAAAGACATCGGACTCCCAACTACGGACTACGGAAATTTTATACCCAAAACATTATTTCATTTCTGCATTGTTAACAGTGTAAAATTAATATATTTTTGAAAATAAGTGTTTACGATTCGAATGGTAAAATGACATTTTATAATGCGAATATGACATGTGGCAACTCGAGGCTGATACGGCGAGTGGCGCCATCGTACAAGCAAAATAAAGTCACTTTTAACTGGTGTGTCACGCACAATAGAAGCCTTACTGACATTCATGCAATAGTGACTGACAGCCTTTTCTGATTTAGACAGTCTTACGGACATTCATTTCATTTCATTGCCTAAATTTCATTTATATCAAAAGCCTAAAATCATTATGTTACATTGTGGTCATTGTGGCTGAGGCGATTACATGAAAGTATTTTGTTTTCTTTGTTGCATTCACAGTTTTAACTGAGCATTTCAGCATCGTTTCACTTTTATAACTAGTGATAAAAATTGCGCTCTGCATGCTATAAAAGTAATCGTTTTTAGCAGGGCTGTCTAAAACTTAATATTCGCAACACGGTGATCGTTAAACAATTCTTGTCGTATAGCATTACATTAAACCACATGAGTAGCACCTTAACCCACGGATGTAGCAACACTGAAGATGTGGCATAATAGGAAAATGAAATAAAACTCAATATTAAAGCATTCATATCATTAAACAGGGTATGCGACGACTTTGAGGTTTCCCCTAGGAGCAGTGCCGGTTCTAGCTGTGTCACTACTTCGACACCCGGCCAATCCCTCTCATACCTCTCTCCAAGCTGTTGTCTGCCGACCGACTCCGTCCACGCGAGACACATCTTAGCCTCACCCATCCCTGTCACCGTTCGAATGAGTGACCGACATGGGTGGCTTACGGCACCAACTGATGTTACTGCAGTGCTTCTAATCAGGAGTTCATAGGATTTCTGACGATGGCAGGATTTTAGACGCTAAGCCAGATAGCCAGATCGAGTTCATTCGCTGTTTGGAGGAGAATTCTAGCGGCTGGCTGCTCTGATCGGAAATTTTCTGAGCTGTCTCCGATCAACACCAGGCGAATGTCTATCACGGGACTCAGAGACCGCGCGCGATCTTTCCTTCCTTTTCTTTGTTCAATTCTCATCCCTTACTTACAGACACTTACTCTTTCATGCACTACACTATCATACATGTCAGGAGACCAGTCGTGAGCTAGCGTGTTCCGGCGTGGTCCGTGCCCCGTTAGTGGGAGACAACTAGTTGAGAAAAAACCGAAAACCGATGTGTAGGTTGGTGATGGATCTCGAATCAAGTGGGAGAGGACCACTGCTACCTCTCGCGATAAAAGCTTGCACTGTACTTACGGGACGAATTACTATAGCAGTTGAAGTGCAAAGAAACACTAATCAATCCATCGAATGACTGTAAGCTTCGTCGAATGGCATGGTATGGTATGACATGACATGTCATTATAAAGGCTTCTTATGCTAACTACTGTGCATAACGGTAATTTTTAAGAACAAATTTAGATTAGAGAACCATATAACAATGCAATTTCCGTGTCGGGAAAATTTCTCCCTTATTATACTGTTTCATACAACAAAACTTACCTTTAAACACCAAGTACGACGATATTAGATGATGTCCTCCCCTAGAAGCAGTGCCATTCCCAGCGGGGTCACTCAGCCGCGACCCCTCCCGGCCAATTCCTCGCGCACTTCTCCTCCCCAAGCCGTTGTCTTCCGATTGCCTCCGTCCACGCGGGGCGGGACTTCCCCTAGGCAGCGGCGTCGGATTAAAATTGGAAAGGCGATAGCGGCACGTGACCCGCGCGGGCGACAAGGGCGCGCCCAGCGGCGATTGCGCGCGCTCGGCAGCTAATGGAATGGAAAAGTCTCCGCGACCGAGATTGAGGGGGGCGCTGGAGATTGGGTTCTGGCTGAGGACGAACCGGGAGATACGGGCCTCCGATTGCTGGTTTGCAGACACGCTCGGATGAGGTTGAACGGTGAAGACGTTGAGGTACGTCAAGCGAACTCTTGTCGATCGTAAAAGAAGTATTTTTGTGCGGTAGAGCGAACACAAAACAGGATTATATGGATTATTTAACGTTTATTCGTTTTCACCTAGCGCTCAAAATACTTAAACTTAACGGTTGACGCTTACAATTCAAACACTGGACTCCTAAAGCTGTGGTGGACCGACAGCGTGATTTCACATTCGGGTGTTATGAGCTTAATAAAAAAACGCATGTTCGGATGGATTCATAATAACATTTTTTTTTCAAATGAGAATATAAGAAAAAATTAACAAGCTTCTTACATTTAACCCTAAACACTTATTGCTTATACAATTATTAAATCTAAACAGTTTTCCATTGTTTGATACAAAAAAATTAAAATACATATGAAGGGTTATTTTAAACGTTAACTCCTTGGCTAGCGCCATATGGTGCAAAAGAGAGTGGATCTATGCTCAAATGTTTAGTTAAAACTATGAATACAAGAAAGAAAACAATATACTTTCGTCTGATCTCAACAGCTAATAGTGACTATAATGTCATGTAAGGACTTTTAGACTTCAATTCAAATAAAATAAAAGCCAGTAGAGCTTTCATTCTGGCTTATTGTGAAAGTCAGTAAGACTGGCATTATTGGGCATGACACACGTGGTCAAAGTGGTTTTATTTTGCTCGTAGGATGTCTCCACTCGGCCTAATAGCCTCAAACCGCAACATGTCCAATTCGCATAATAAAATGCAATTGTACCACTCAAATCATAAATATTTATTTAGAAAAACATTATTAAGTTAACAGCAAAGCAACGAAAACAACAGTGTTGCAACAAAACACAGTTTTATCTGAACATTTGAGCATCGACCTACTTTTAGCACTAGTGCTAAATATTAGGATTCTAGCACTCTGTGAATGCTCTAAGCAAAATGTAATCGATTTTACTAGACTGTCTAAAATAACTATTATTCAACAGTTTGCGTTCACATTTGATCAGTGTTGTACCGGCTGTAGCGGTTCCCTGCGGGTGGGAGATATCTGGGTATTGTTAGCCGACTGTAGGTCGGCGCCGGATCTCACCATCCAGCGGGAAAAGATCACCGCCCCCTCCCGCGATAAAAACATGCATTACACTTACGGAACTAATGACCTTAGCAGTTGCCGCACCCAGAATCACTAACAAATCAAAAACAATGGAAAATGGCTGATGGATAGCGTAAATGTGTTGATGGTAATAAAGCTAACGGAAGCATTACGTTGGGTGCGCTAACAAATCTTGGGCATATCGACGGTGCAAAATAGTGGGTGTTTTTGTTCCCTTACCGAACGATATACACTGTCATTAGAATTGTTCCATAAAGCGCAGTGACCCATGTAAATTAATATCACCAGATGCGAGAATAATATTCTAAGGTCAATAATGACAGAACGAGCAATTTTGCGCGTAAATCACAGATGTGGTCGGATCGGGCAACGGAGAGAGCATTCTTGTTGTTGTTGTTGTTGTTGTTATTGTTATTGTTATTATTATTATTATTATTATTATTATTATTATTATTCAAGAGAACAAAAAACGCTAGCCTTGTCGTTTATGGTGAGTATGTATTTTATTTCTATTGGAAAGTGTTGTTTTTGAAAAATACTTGACGTTCGAAAGTTAGTGATAATGTTTTCTCGGTAAATGTATCAAATTAGTATTCGTAAATTATTTTTCGGAAGGAAGTACGTATGCTTGACATAACTCCTATTTAATTGTAATTATTCCTTTTCTAAGAATGTTTATAAGGTTCAAATACGCAATACGAAGAGTGAATTAAGAAGCATCATCATTTTAGTGCAAATTTTAGTATTTTAGTAAATAGAAACTAATAGACATCTTAAAGAATTTTAGTAGATAATCTCGGAAAAAATTTAAATTAAAGTATATTACACCAAATTCGTTGTTTGCTCCAGCGTTCTCCAGCTCCAGCATCCAGTAAATAAGGACTTTTGTACAAAAAGGAATGTCATTATATAAAATATTACAAAATGAAAAAATCAATAATTCGATGATATTGGTTTCCACAAGCTTACTGAAATAGAGCCGCATGCTAGAAAGAATAAAAAAAAAAATCACTTTCCGCACATGTATTCCTCCCAAGTGAACAAGGTAACAAATATTTTATTTTACCAATTTTATGTTTTCCAGTTGACTGCTACTTCATTATTTTTACGCTAGTTACACTTGCATAAAAACAGTCATTAACAATCAGATCATTAATTAATGCACGTGTGATATTTGTTGATAATTGAACGTGATGTTCACATATCTGGACAATGAAAAGGTAACATTCCCATATATGTTTCCATATATTTGCAGATAAAATCACAACAGACGAGGCAGTTGTTACGTGAATAAGGTAAAGAAAACTTCAATTTTATGCGAAATAATGAAAAACTGATGAATTATTCTGTTAGGGAAATAATATTTTCCCCCTAATATAAAATACAAGTTTTATCTTAAAACAATCAAATTGCCATCATATCTGGAATGCTACGGCTAACAGTTTACATTTAAAAATTATATATTTTATGTAGGTGTAATATGTCAATAACGCGCCGTTAAAGATTTATATATCACCTTTATTAGATATTTTAATTTACTCTCATGGGAACTTCGTTTGTAGTGCAGCAAACTATTTGTATGGAAGTTAACGAAAATTGTCATTTTGAATTTGAATAAAAATAAAATCAAATATTATTCTCGACGATAAAATATACGTTACCTATGCGATAAAGGTATCTTCCTCTAGAAGACAAAATATATCTTCCTCGTCTTATGTTGAAAATAGGAGGAAGATTTTTATGGCCTAAAACTTATCAAAAAATGATCGATAAAAAGCTCTTTAAATGCTTTAAAAAGCCCTAAAACAAAGAAAAGGAACGTAAAAAATTGATCACAATAACTTCAGATGAACAAGCTATTCGGTATGTTACTGATGTAATCGAGGCTTCTTCATTTTGTTCAAGTGTACTCCGAATGCACACTTTTGGTTTGGACAGTCCTTTAAAAGAAAATCTCTGCCTTTATTTATCGCGAAATCTGCCGAACTGACAATGGTGCCGATTGGCGTCACATGAATCTTAGATTCCAATACATAATGGACATTACAATATTACATTACAATATGACATTACAATACATAATGGAAGAAATCGAATAGGCTACTCAGGAATCCTGAGGTAAACTTGTTTGTTCCTCGTAAATATGTTTTGAAGCAAGAACCATTAAAATTATATTCAAATGGATGAAATCAGCGAAAAATGCACTAAAACTGACGCTGACGTAAAAAGTTATAAATGAGTTATTAGTCAAAATCGACGAAAAATGCAGACAAAGACATATAAAAATGGGTCATTTCGTTTCACCTTAAAGTACAATAAATTTCTATACTAAACCGCATTGCTCTAAAGTGAAAAGAAAAAAAATGATATTTCATTACAGTCCGCTAATATACTCACCAAATAAAACTATCGTAGTTTGCCCACAAGCTGAAAATTAGAATAACGAAGGAAAAACCCGCCATAACTAATGAAAATCAAAATATTGCGTAATATTATAGAACAGATAAGGAGAAGATGAACATTACGAGACATTTCATTACTTTGTGTGATGTATATCTTGTCTAATTCTGTAAATATCAACGCGCGTATCTCTTCTGAGTACAGCACACGGACGCATATTTATTTTACCTATGGAAAAACTTAAAACTTCACGTGACCTGCGAGAAAAAGTTCTGAAATTCATGCATTATTCTAAAATTCTAATACACCCCGTACAAGCCGTAAATCTAACAGTTCCTTCACTACCTTGCTAAAATTGTCATCTGTTAAGAATAAATGTTCTTGTTCTTTCGCCCAAAACATTTAAAGAGATTATACCTTTATCCTTTAATCGGTTATAATATTGTAGATGATCCTACCTGTTTTAACTGACGCAACAGCAAACACTAGCAGCATCTGCAGGACGCAAGATGCAGTTCTCGCCATGATGAGATTGGACTTGATACTGCCCATCTTGCTTTTAGCGTTGTTTACACACAAGAAAGTCACACAAACTATGTAGAAAATCCATTGCATCTCAACGAGAAAGACGCAGACATTACATCAGCAGTCAGCATGATTTAGAACCACTCGAGGCATCAAGTAAAAGTAGCCTTTAAATCATACGTTCAGACTCAACAGATAAAAAATTAGTTCACCAATTATTTAGAACAACTCCATACCAAACATCGTCACAATTTCACAAAACACAATCAGCAAAGAGTTGTCTAGATGAATACTTCTCGATTGAGAACCACGTAGAGGGTTTAAGAATAATATCTATGAGTTTACGAATTGTTTACCATAATTCCACACAAAAAACAGCACTGCAAATCCACAAAACAACCACTATCGCGTCATCCAAACAGCTGAACAGTTAATCTAGGACAATGAATAGTGGCTAACAAACATCTTGATCGTTTTACAAATTCATTGGAATAGTCCCACTCGAAATACAGTCGCAATTCCACAAAACGCAGCCAGCATCCATGTCCACCAAACAGCAACTCTGTCCACCAAATGGCAACTGGATTTTCCGAGACTATTCTTTCGAGGCGAAGCCCTCCGGTTGGCGAGACAGCGTTGGCACGAGATCGGAAACGTACGAGAGAGATGATATTGTTTTATTATAGACCTATGGTCTGCTTGGCTGGCGCCCGGCAGATCCTGGCAACGATGAAGAAAGCAGCAGATGTGGTCTCGGCGGCTATTGTTCGTTATGAAGATGCCCACTTCGCACAGTGGTCGATGGCGGTTTGTTTTTCCGGGTGTCGGGGTGAAGATTCGATATACATGCGCCTACCCTTTGAAGTCCAACTAGTTGTTTACGTTCTTGTCAGTTTGAAAGATGGGCTATTGTGTGTGTTCCTCGGGGAATTATTATTTTATCTTAATGTCTCATGCCGCGGTTGCTTTCACTAACTTATTTTATTTAATGAGTTTCTCGTGTCACGAAGTTTAGATTCGGAAATAATTTATTGCAATAAATTCTCCGTCGATTCAAACTTATTAAGTTTGCATAATCTTCTTTAAATGCTGCAACATTCTTTGGATGTTGTATATGTAGCATCTGCAATAAATTAATCACGGCGTGTTGCAAAATAGAACTATATACAAAAGTAAGCTTTTATCTGTCGGATTATTTGATACGCTGTGAGATTGTGGTACACAGTATAAGTCCTTCTATATTAAGTAAAATTCTTATATCGTAGTCATATCACGAATAAGTTTTTCATGGACGAATAGTATTTTTAGCCTCAGAAATACTTGCAAATATTTATTTCTTCTGAGCTTAACTTTAAATTTAAAAGCCGGCGGAAACAAAGTGAACTTTTCCAGTCTACGTACAAATGATGAAACCGTATTTGCGGCGAGTACCCTCAGAATTCCACGAACCACCAAACACTATTTCACAGTCACCCCCTAGGAAGCACACTGCGGACAATTTATCACAGCCCTCTTTGATGTATTGCCGTGCGCGGGGGTGTAAGTACAGCGGCCCGTCTAGCACGCGACGTCACGGACGTGCCTCGGCCCGCGTGACTCACGCATCTCCAGACGTGTTTCCTTCATCAACGTCCTCCCGGGGACGAAAGGCAGATCCGCACGTCCTCGCAACGGCACGGGAAGGTCGGGTCGACGCGTCGGTAAAACAGCGTCGAAACACTCGTTTCCACGAAGAGTCGACCGCAGACGCGCCTAACGGTGGCTGAAGGGTGACTCACGGCGATCACGGATGTGTGTGCGTATTGTCCGTCAATGCGCTACTGAGGGAACGAGATTTCTCGCGTTGAAGTAGCCGCAGCTCGATTCTTCATTGTCGAACGAGTGAGTAGCAGTAGTTGGAAGCAGAATATCATAGAGTGAGTGTAGCGCTGACGTGTACGGTGTCCAAGATTTGGACAGTCTCCAGCGCTGGACGAGGCATTTGAGAAGCAGGACGACAGGCCGCAGGTAATCGACCGGTATTGGCAGCGTCACACAGGAAACCTGAGGACAAAAGAAATCGGGGTAATTCGTGTTTATTTGTTTTTTTCTTTTTCGCGATGCATCATAGGGTCACTCGAACGTGCAACTGCACCCACCGAGGTCCAGTCATATTTTCCTGAGGGTAAGAGCGCATGGCTTTTGGGAGGGGACGGTAGCAGCATTTCCATGATCAATCCATTTTTTACACCTCAATGTTGTCAGCATTGGGGAGATGAGGTATGAAATGGTGATGATGATGATGATGATGATAAAGCATGAATAGACAATTACAAACATACAGACATACACAAACATCCATCCCCCAGGCGGGATTGGAACACGCGCGCCTTCAGGTACGAGGGAGTTCATCATCCTTAGCGACCTTGGCGTTCCGGGCTGTCCGTCTATTTGTATTAAATATATTTAGTATATTTAGATAATGTATTACTAATTAGTATACCTTGTGACTCCAGATTGAAAAGTTTCGCGATGTAAAGAATAAATATACCCAGGAAGCAGACTTTTAGTTACCTTTCTTGTTGAATTTATAAATACTGGGGACCTCAATTATTGAAGATCTCGATTTGTTATTTACTTTTGTTTGTTACTCTTATTTCATAATTATATTTTATCATGAAGTAAACAGAAAATAGCGGACGGAAAAATGGAGTTTGCTAGTTAGCATGACGATAATCACTTAATACAATTTTTCGTTCCATATACTTACATGGTAATTGAGTGTGTGCTTTCTTCATACATTAAGCGACGGAATAAGGTGATAAGGTTTTGGAAACTAAATTATACAGGAGAGTAATATATCTTACCATCCACTGATTTGCTCTGCGACTAATTTACAATGAGACAGGAAGTGAAAATAAACTGTGCAGCCTCCGTCTATGTGAGAGGTGTCTATGGTTTTGTTATATACCCAGGAACACGGGAAAAATCCAAAAACAAATAAACAGTTTCGTAATGAAAACCTAAGTACTTCAATCACTTTTTCCACATTTTGTCATACTACGCCCACCGCCATTCTTCACACTCAAATGTGTCGTTGCTTTCAGCTTAGCTGAAGTCATGTTACTGCATGGCTCCAAGGAAGAGTACGCCAGCCCATTAGTATTTCCTATTCGCATGTTGCGTTATGGAACAACTTTTTTGATATTTCTGTGAGCTGTTAAGTATTGTGTACTACACACTACACTAAGTTATTATAGAATTAGTTGAATATGGCGTCACCGACCCTTTGCACTTATCAATGAATTGTAGTAACTTTATGTTATACTCCCGTTTAAAAATGTCCAACATTCAATGACCTTGTATATTACCTCCATACGGGATATGAATGAGTAATATTACAATTTCAAAATTATAACCGCCTTAAAAAGTACTTGGTGGTATGAATGATGCGAATAGTTAGAATTTAGTACTTTACGTTTTGTTTTATAATATGATCATAATGTTCTTCTATAAACTGTTCTGCCTTATTCTCTTGTGCTAGTATAAGATTGTAAGAATTAGTTGGGAAAATTCTGTCGCAAAATCTTCTATATACATTAAAAGGTTACTATTTTGTATGTTTACGTGAATAAGTTGCAAGTCCAATTAAGTTGAAAATCGGTCTTTACACGCTTAATAAATGTATAATCTATGTTTTCTTCGTACTTACTTGATGTTCTTGAAATTTTATATTCAAGGTTAATTTATTATAACAAATAAGCGTTACCAATACGAATATTACGAATTCACAACAATTTTTTCCACACGGTTTTCGTTTGAAATTACTCGTTTGTCAACATTTAGTGTTGCCATCCTCATGAAGAGAAAATTATGAAGTCGTGGACTGAAAATAATCATGGCACATTGTGGTTTAATCACCGCCCCTACATAGTTCTATTTAGATAGTATTGATGTAATTCTCCGTCTACCTGCTAAGATCGCAGCGGTAAAACACGCAAAAGATCATTTTTGAAATTTATTTGAATTTTCTGTTAGGATTCGAAAACAAATTTTCAGTTATCCCATCAGGAGCCAGAGACGCGTCGAATCGTGCGACTCGATTGGGGGTCGGGAAGTGGTCTATCCGTGAGTTACGGAACTGCACACGACAACTGGTGAAAGTGATGATGATGAGAATAGGAAGGTAAGAATGCGTCCGGTTCGCCGCCCTTTCTATATGGGGATTTCTATAAGGGTGATTAGAAAAACCGCGAAAATCACTGATCGCCAAACATTCCGACTAGGAATTCGATATCTGCAGGAGTCACATACTCACTGACGATATTTCAAGAAAATGTCCGACTCCGTTATCTCCTCTGAAAACC
The DNA here is from genome assembly GCA_038098605.1 of Gryllus longicercus. Lineage (NCBI taxonomy): Eukaryota > Metazoa > Arthropoda > Insecta > Orthoptera > Gryllidae > Gryllus > Gryllus longicercus. Next base: position 7,421,255 of record JAZDUA010000010.1, read on the forward strand.
TGGCTCGCTAGATTTATAGATCGATTGGTGATTCCAGGCGCGACAACTGCCAAGTTCGTAAGTCCCACATGTAATCCTGTGAAAAAAAGAGTTATTTCCATTTTGGAGGCCATGTATTCCATTAATTAATTACTGATTACAGGTGCGTCAACTGCTAAGATCTGTAGTTCCGTAAATGTACTGCACTTATATATTTCCCCAATGGATGGCGAGATTCCGAGTCGATTTATGCCTGCTGGCGGTGTTTTTCTCAACCAGGTATTTCCCACCAGGTACCACCCCAATCGGGACAAGCTCTAAGCTCCGACCAATCTCCCGGCATGTGTAGTGCATGTAAGTAGAAGTGTGTACAAAGGGGGAGAATAGGCAAGGAAGAGGAAGGAAAGATCACGTGCGGTCCGTGGCCGTTTCTTAAGGTACTGATTCGGCATTCGCCTGGCGTTGATTGGAGAAAACACGGAAAACTACCGATCAGAGCAGCCGGCAGCTAGAATTCTTCTACTACTACTCATAATACTATCTAACAATTTTTTAACATAAAACCAATACAAATTTAAGAAGACAAATGTAAACAGAAGAAGTGATGGTAAATACACTAGATTATGTGGGCATAAGAAATGCTATAAAATAACGGTCATAACTTAATTTGTATGTTTTTGTGTCAGGACATTATTACAGTATTTGAACAAATTCTCTACCAAAGCACATCCACTCTATTTGTGCAATAGTTTGGAGCCTGAAAGCACATTTTTAAGGAACCAATTTCCGTAGACAACTTACAGATGATGACAATTACAACAAACGTTGAATGTGTGTTGATTTTTCTTCACTTTTAAAGAACATAAGGCAAATAAAAAGTAAGAAAAAAAGGTAACACTTGGTAATAGGGAACATTATGTGAGTTTTGGTTCTAGGAGACGTTTTGTCAGGTTACAAATCGTTGATTAAACAATTTATTTTACTTGCAGGACGAAAGGAAGTTCCTTACCGACTTTGCTGACTAGTAGAAAGGAATATACTGCAACCTACAGTAGGGTGAAATAAATGTACCGTTTCTTCAAGAGTGCATGATATAATTGTCGAAATTGAAGAATACATTTTCAATTATGAAAACCTTTTATCTCCTAGTAAAGCGTTGAATTAAGTAATAAAACATTTTTCTCTTTCGATAATTAGTTTAATTCGGTGTACTGGTCTAAAACAGAAATCAAATATTTCAATTGATATTCAGATTAATAACTTTCTCACTATACTTTATTGGAATGTGTGTGGTCATCAAATTATTGTTGGCGGCAGGGCATTGTGAGCGATCAAAGTAAGAAACGTCATATTATACGTAATCTCTAGCTCTTTGAAAACAGGAAGCGAACAAGGCACGTGCCATTGCATTCCGTGCGTTCACGGTTACCTTGACCAAGGTCAAACGCAATCGCATGAAAATCGATTAGTTATTTCTCACGCGACGCGCGAGAAACACCGCACAGCTTGAAGACTAATAGCAAGGGTAGTAGCGCATTTTAAATTACACTTTTACTCCCTCACTTGCGTTAGTCAAAAAGCACTGAAGGTTTCATGATTTCGCTACACTCACACACGTGCCGGCTACACTCACACACGTGCGATCTACACTCACACACGTGCGATCTACACTCACACACGTGCGATCTACACTCCCACACGTGCGATCTACACTCCCACACGTGCGATCTACACTCCCACACGTGCGATCTACACTCCCACACGTGCGATCTACACTCCCACACGTGCGATCTACACTCACACACGTGCGATCTACACTCACACACGTGCGATCTACACTCACACGTGCGATCTACACTCACACACGTGCGATCTACAGTCGCACACATGAGTATCACATATGCGGACACTTACGACAAATCTAGTCTTTGCGTGATGGAAAAAAAAAACATTAGTACTAGGACAATAGTTCCATTTAAAATTTTATTTCCATCTGTTTGACATGGATTGTATTTCAGCGACGATTACAAATCGCAATATAATTGGTTTTAACATTTTAGGAGTAAGCTGTCATGATTGCCATTATTGTTGCTGATTTAAGTTTTGGAGAACCTTATTTGAAATATGCTCAGAACTAGAGGCATTTTTGGCTTTAACAATAAACGCGTTTTGAGAAGAAAGGAATAAAGCTGTTTATTGAGGGAAGTGTTGAACTGATGTTGGTAATTGTATCAATAACAATCTTGCTAAATTCGGAATCTGTGAAAACATGTCACAATAACATGTGAATTCAAAACTATAATGTACCGTGAACTGTAGAATAATACACAATTCTCTCATTTACATTTTATGTCCATACTATTTTGTTTTCTTCAAGACTCTCTTTATCCTTCGTCATTTGTAGTTTAGACGCGTTTTCAGGATCTCCCATGCAACCAATCATTATCAATGAGTCGCAGCATAACACTGACAGAAAGAAAATTTCACAGAGACGTGAAGAATTGCCCTTTGACTTTAAAAATATGAAGTTTTTTTTATTTTTTTTATTTATTTTTTATTTTTTTAGGAAAACGCATTTCAATATTCATATCAAATGCAACCCGCGATACTTGGGCTGGATTAGTATACCCAGAGCTTTATTTCTGGCGGAACGAGACGGAACAGCGTTCTGGTACTTCGGAAATAATTATTGAATTGTATTATAAGTATATAAGTGTTTCTATTAATTAATAATTAATTTGAGGCCCGTTCCGGGACAAAAGTTTACAAATCAAGCTCTAGTTAAATACATATAGTTCAATAACTCCTAAATCATGGGGGAGGGGTAAAATCCTGAGCATTAAAATATAGAATTTTGAGGCCAAAGAATCATGTTTCAGAACGTACTCTACAGGATGAGACATTCTATTACATTTTTGCTGGTTCTGCCCTTATCGATACCCCATATGTTCAGAGACGTGCAGAAAATAAATATTTCTTTTTAAAAAAATGTTGCCGTAACTTCACTTTAAAGTCTCGTATAATTAAAAAGATAGATTTCAACAAGCCTACCCGTGTGTTGCGGGTTGCATTTGATGTGAGTATTGAGATGATTTATTTCAACAAAACCTTCGTATGTTTAAAGTTAAATTGCAATTCATCACGTCTATGTGAAATTATCTTTTTTAGGCTTGTTTTTAAATTTTACGAAAGAGCGAAGTGAAGAAGAGCGAAGTGGTTTCAGAGGAACAAAAACATTGGAACATTGAAAATTTGTTCGCCACTAGTAAAAGGATTTTGAGCATGGGGAATAACTGGAACTTACAAAAGAATGAGCACGCAATATAGCTAGCAATATTGTAGATATGGATTTAATTTGTATAGTCCATTGATCTGATCTCTCTTCAATTTCTATTTCTGTGGTCGAAATAAACTGATTGAAAGGTACAATATGTTCCAAAACTTTAAATACCATCTCTTAATTACGTCTCATCTTCCCTCCAATACGCTGTCCCAGACTGTGTTCAATCAAATATTTGCAAATCACTTGAAATAATATAATGCTTTTTATCAAAATCGAAACTGTTTAATTCTTTCGTGTTTTCCCGAAATGGTATTGTAGAAAAGTATGGTACCTAAGGGAACCATATTCTCCACTAACGAGATAGGAGGCTGTATATTTTTCTTTCAATTTACGCGTGCATTGGAAATTAGTAATATACTATGAATGTTCGACCGCTTATCATAGCAAACTTTTGAATGAAAGTAACGAAATAGTGTGCATAATGTGCAGTGAAATGTTTTCACACGAACTAAAATGTATTTGGTTACAGAATGTGGCGCGTTGCGACTAGGTTCTACCGATATTGTAGTCACAACAAATCATACATTTACGCAATCGAATTTTACGTTCTCGTCCTTACTTTGTAAGAAGAGAAAGTATCGAAAAATGGCAAATTTACGACAGAAGAACTCTATAGTAATAAATTACTAAGGCATATTACTATAAACAGTATAAGATAAATTACTTCCTCTATCACGTTGTGTAGACAGAATCCGTGTTTTTGTACCCTTGATACCAAAACAATCGATTGACGGCACAACGTCTGTTTGTCTGTGATCCAAGCTAACGCCAACACCATTCAGTCAATTTTCTTCAAATCTGATATTTCATATTCGATCGGTTTAAATAAACTCGAGGTCTTCTGAGTTTGAAACAAATTATCTGAGCTTTGAAGATACTGTAAATGAAGATTCAGAAAAATTTTCCCAAAAATGGCTCCAAATTTTTGGATTAAATTTTGTTTGCGGATAAATTAAAGGCAGATTAGGAGAACGGTGTAGATCTCATTTACTTTAAAACTACTTAGTTTTCTAAAATTGCAAAAACTAAAACTACCATGTTGAAGATAATTTTTTTCCTGAACATTTTTTTTAAAAGAGTGATCTTGAAATATATCGTGGACAATATTTCGAAAATATGAGTAGTTTTGCGTAATTTTGTGTCAAACATAGGCTATTTTAAAATTTTAAATATTTATTTTGTCAAAAGCAGTTCCAATTTCTTCCTTTAAATTTTCTTTTTGCATATATGAAAGGGCGCTAAAAATCAGTACAAGTAGCATATCCAAAGAATTCTCTGTCTTTTTGAAAATTGCAAAATGTTAACATTTCAAAACTACAAAATTGAAGATAGGTAATTTGATTTTAAAAAATCTGTTGGAAACAATCAACTCTTCGAACAAGGTCATGTATACAAAAAACGAGTAGTTTGTGCGTAATTTCATCTTGAAATTAACCCAAATAAAAAAATTCACATTTCTCAAAAATCACCGTCAATTTTTTCTTTAATTTGTTCCCAACAGATAAAACAAGGTGTGCTTAAAACAATGAAACATATATAATTTTCTTGAAACTCTCCGAGTTTATAAAACCTGCAAAGATAGAAATAACTGTAGACGTATGTGTTGTTTGAGAGCGTAGGCTTCTGCGGCCGGAGTCAGTATTTAATTGGCTGTCCGGGTGACGCCGCGTCCATGGCAAAGGCGCATACGTTTCGGTCACCATTCTGCGACCTTCCTCAGGGCGTAATGCATTACTGCTAAGGTCATTAGCCTCATAAGTGTCGTGCAGAGAGTAGGCTCCCGCGGCCGGAGTCAGTATTTACTAGGCTGTCCGGGTGACGCCGCGTCCATGGCGAAGGTGCCGACGTTTCGGTCGCCATTTTGCGACCTTCCTCAGGGCGTAATGCGCGGAGATGTGCTGCGCACGAATTTAAATGGGGCTCAGTTTCTCCTCTACCCGAGTGCCGGTTGGCCGGGTGGTCGGCCAATGCGGAGAGAGTGCACCGGCCAATCAGGGGCGGGCTCTCCGCAGGGTGAGAGGAGGCGCTCCGTCCGTAATCGGACGTTGCAGAGCAGCGAGGACCGCGTCCGGTCGAGATCGGACGTCCTGGTAAAATAGGTGTTTCCAGGCATCGTGTAGACGTATGCTTTGGTCAGCATTCAAATTACAGGGGTGTTTGATGATTTCCTCCGTCTCTTTTACCCTCCTCGTGCCCCAGCGGTCTTCTCTGGCTAAGAGGCCTGTGTCATCAAATATCATAGCGTGACCAGTTTTCCATGCGTGCAGAGCTACGGCCGATTTAATCGTATTATTGTATTTATAATTACGACTATGTTCCCGGAGGCGTTCCTCTACGGTATGTCCCGTCTCGCCAATGTAACTTTGGCCGCAACTGCATGGGATCTCGTACACCCCCGATGGCATAAGGGGAGGGACGCGATCTTTCACGCGTACAAGCTTTTGCCCGAGTTTTTCCTGGGCTTTGTAGGCCGTCTTTATATCAAAGCGGCTCAGAAGCTTGCCAGTCGTATCTGTGACACCGCGATTGGTCTCCCGAAATGTATGGTAGTGCAGTGCATGCAAGAGTGAGTGTGTAAGTAAAGAGTGAGTATAGGACAAGGAAAGGGAAGGAAAGCTCGTGCGAGATCAGTAACCCATTTGTTTGGATACTGACCAAGCATTTACTTGGTGTCGATCGGAGAAACCACGGAAAACTACCGTTCAGAGTAACCTGCCGCTAGAATTCTTCTCCAGATAGCAACTGAATTCCACCTACCTAGTCGAAAATCCTGCCTCGGTTCTGAATAGAATGATAGAACCTCCCGGTTAGAGGAACTGCAGTGACATCACTTTATAACTTCAGCCTCCTAAACAGTGACATCAGTTTATGACCTAAGCCGATAACTTCCGGCTCGCAACCTATCTGTACTCAGCTCTTCTGCTCGAGACTGCTTAGACTGTCACTCAGATTTGACGACGCCGTTTACCGATTCAGCCGTCATCATAGGATGATTTTGCTTATCTTTGCCATACACGCGATTGTTTTCAAAGAGTTTATATCGCATGTATGTATGTACTTGACGCGACTGCCCGTGAACGGGCTCAGGCCTACCGGCGACGTCTCTCCCTTACGACCATGGGTTGCGTGGGTACGTGTGGATAGCACGTAGACATCCCCACGCCTTATTCCGGTCCTCTCAACCTGAGAAGTGAATTTTCTCATCGTCACACAGCATTACATACTGGGACATTGCAAGGAAAACGCACACTACCTAAGAGCTAGCCACGAGCCCCTCTTACATCGTAGTAGAGAATATTATTTCTCTTAATAATTTTTACGCGAGTTAGTACGGTATATCAAACTAGGTCCAATGGCTTATTTTCTTTGGTTTCCTTGGTGTAGTATTGAGACCGCTCTCCTTCCATTCCCAGGTAAAGGCACTAGATTAGGTGACTCAGGGCATCAACTGAGTACCTAAGGTTTCTCTCCTAACGGTGGCAGGATTTTCATCACTTGCTAGACCGCTAGGTCGACTGCAGCCGTTGTCAGGAGAATTCTACCGGTCGCTTGCTCTGATCGATACTTTTCCATGATTTCAACACCAGGCGAATGCCGAAGCAGTACCCTAACAAACGGACCACGGACCACGCACGACGTTTCCTTCCCCATTCGTGCCCTATCGTCTCCCCTTCCATTCACCCCCACACACTCACATGCACTGGACTACCATACACGTTGGGAGACCGGACGGGAGGTTAGAGCTTGTCCCGGTTGTAGGCGGTATCTCGCTGGTTGGAGATCCGTGGTTGGAGGAAACCCGCAAGCTGACGTGAAGATCAGTTTTGGATCTTCCCATCGACTGGGGAAAGATCACCGACACACCCCACAGTCAAAAACATACACTACTTATGGAACTAATTACCATTGCATCCTAAAGAACCAATCAATTAACCATCTCTAAGTACCGGAATTCAGATCCTGACCGATCGATTTAGAATTTGTGGTTAAAAACCGTCTCGCAGCAGGGTTTCTTTTGGGTTATCCTCTTTCCCGTACCCTCGATTGCTCTCTAGTCATTCATATCACCAATCCCTCAAAATCATTCGTTCATTCCGGTCTATGCTCTTATAGCCTATGAACTAGGATTATAAAGAAGCCATGACCTTTTGTATTACTTCGAAGTAAACGTGTCGCAATGTGCAATATTGGTTGTCATGTTTTCTCGTGAGTCCGACCATTGCCGTACTCTCCGTATACGTGTGACGCGCGTTCTAATATGCATAAATTGTAGAACACGGCTGCGTATATTGTATTTTAATTCCAATGAATATGCATAGCGGCTGTAATTGTATTATCCAAGTGTATTCCTGAATTCAACATTCCTAGGAAAGCTTGGGTAAAAGCTTGAGTCCTAACGAGTGGTACATTTCCGGAAACAGCTTCTACAAGAGGAAATACAGAGACCATTCTTCCTGCGTTTGTGAAGTAAAACTACAGATGATAAAACGTATAGATTCAGAATGATATGTCATATGTTTCTATGAAAACAAGGATGATCTAATCAGAGCAACTCCGGTCCCTGTCCAGTGATAGGGAAGAGTAGATCTAGAACTACGAGTAACTGTGCAGACTTAGTGTCTATGCTTGTGAGGGAACCGTTCTACAGTTAAAGGTCTAATTAGTTACTCGGTGCAACATGGACTATGATATCGTCTTAAGATAAACGTATTAACAAGTTTTAATTAAGTTAATAGAGTGTATAAACATTTTAATTTTTACTTTATCTTCTTATATATTGTGTTGTATCATATTGAGAGGTAAATAAATAAAATTTTATTTTAAAAAATTTACTATCGTTATGAATTTTATAATGTTTTCATCAATAGTTTTTTTTAGTTACTGCCAATACGTTTGCCTGAGTGATTCTCATTCTTTCGTATCACTGCAACAATATTTGGTTACGTACTTTTTATTGATATTCTTTTTTTCTAGAGCTTTTATCCAGCATACAACCGGTTACCCTTTACGTCCTAATGGGACATGATCGACCATCCTCAAAGCATCAACTCGCTTGCGGGCTCCTCTGATCTGGGGTCAGTAGAACGCGAGGGCCTCTGCCACAACACATACATGAGAGAAAAGGGACAAACAACTATGTCCAGGGTGTGACTAAAACCCGCGATCCTTTGGACTCAAGCTCTGAGTCGGCTTTTAGCCACAGCGGTCATCCAAGTCGGCTCTTTATATTCTGTTTCTGAAATATTGGTTTGGAAGTCCTTGTACAATGAACACCCAGAGCTTCGGTTACATTTATTTTGAACTAGCGCTTAAATTAATAAATAGATGTATTGCCCTGCGTTACCTGCATATTTATTAGTCAATATAATGTATTAGTAAAAGGAATGAATTTTATGTTTGGTCTACTTCCACCCTAACCTACCTTATCCGCCTGACCCATCGTTGTCTCCCTACCCAGTCCCCTACTCCCTTTCTGCCATTTTCACCCTGTCCCGTCCCACCCCACCTCCAGCTCCATCCACCCCTTTTAATCTTGTCCTAAAATGAATCGTAGTAATTACTACCACAGGTGAATACTGTCAAATGTTCAGGGATGCATATCGATAGACGATTGTCGTGAAAGAAACATAACTAAACGAAAAGATCTGGACCTCTAGCCACGTTTACTGCCAAGTACATTCACATTACTACCACACTGCCACATTACTGCCAAGTACATATACTACACCTCGGCACCATATAGGTTTTTGCACACTATGTCTCCTATATATAACATTAATTGTTGTACGAATATTCATATAATAACTAATTTTATTTACAAAAATGTATGTTCATGTGCACTCATATGATGTTTTGCAGCTGTTAACAATAAGACCCCTTTTTTCCAATGAGACCGCATGATCTCGTACTAAAAAAATTGAATGTCCTTATGAGACCATATGGTTTCGCATGGCAACCAATGTGATAAGATAATGGGTATAGGTAGTACCCTTTGCTATAGTTTTTCTCCCTTCGACGGACGCATATGTTTTTATAATTTGCTATTAACGAATAATGTAAACAATCTCTATGAGTAGTAAGTAGTAGTTTAAAAGTAGTAACATAACATTTTAAAAAGCTACGCTTAATCGCAAAACATTGTGTTTTCTTCCAGAGTTAAACGCGAATATTCGTAATACAGCACAAGAGTCGAAGGGCACAATATGTATTGTTTATATCATAGACGAAAATTAATAGGCGTAGTCATATTCATTTAAAAAGAGGATTATATAAATGTCCTGATATAATAAATATTAATGAAAATAAAATTAACAACATTATTATCAGGCGATTAAGCGGCAGATTTGATTTGATAGTACTGTCTAGGAAATAACTACACAGTCTATTTCCTTCGCAGCTACGAAATTAAAACCATTCAAATCGACTTATGTTTTTCTCTTCTTATGTTTATAAATACTGTGTGAGATACTAATAATGAAATTATATATTGTTGTAAATTATTCCACGAAGTGCTATAAAATCACTGTTTCTGCACATGTTGTTTCAATAAATATGTAATTTGGCTAATGTTCACAAAAACATTTAAAATAAAATAATTTTAATACATTTTTTACATATGAATGGGTGAAAAACAGTTCAGTATAAGACATTTCATAAATTCTGAGAAATTGATTTAAGTCAATATTACTGTAAAGTCGTGGTTTTTTGTTTCATTATTAAAACCAAGGCATTTCAATTGTTCATTAAAACTGCGAAAATACATTTCCACAAAAATATAGAATAAAATAAATTTTCACGATTTCTCACAACTTATAAAGTGTCACTTATACCGTTCTGATTTTTACCCATTTATATATTATAATTATAACTATTAAAAGTCATCTTTTTATAATTCTGTTGAATTATCAAACGTAGTCGTTAGACGGAGTTTGATAACCAATTTTGAATCGTAATAGTAGGTTACGATACGAATATCCTTCAAGATGGATTCACTATTCACTTAATTATTGATCATGCAAAAAAGGGACAGTTGTGTCGAATTTTGCAAAATGTGATGATTATTCACAAACAGACCATGCGTTTGGAGAACGCTTGATTTCTAATGATGGTTATTTATGATACTGACATTTTATTTTACGACTTAGAATCGTTACCGCTTAAGGCCGATAGGTCGAGTAGCGCAGGCCTACGAGCAAAATAAAATCACTTTTACCAGGTGTCTCACACAACATTTTGTGCTCAATTGACTTTCATTTCATTTTCATTCAAGTATATAAAGCACATAATCATAATTTGAATTTAGAAGTAGCTGATGCGAATAGACGAAAATGATTTCTTTTCTTTGTTGCATTCCAAGTTTTATATGAACATTTGAACAGTCTCAGTTTTAGCATTAATGCTAAAAAAATAACTTTAAGAACTCTGATCAGGCTCTGAAAGAACCACTTTTAGTAAAGACAGTCTCAAAGACTTATTTGAAAACTAATTATAATAAGTAGTGATATACAAATTATTCTTTTAATTCTCATAACGAAACTCATCTCCATTTTATTAAGTTACACTATACGTAATCAAAGTAATTATTTCAAATCGTTTATTCTTAGCCACAACATACTATAACAAATTATTAAATTCATATTAGATCCAAACTATTTTCCTCATCCTCGAATCCGATCACGTTTTACTAAAGATATTTTTCGTCCTCCATAAATTAAAACTCGTTTCATTTCTGTTTATGTGTTTCATAATTATTTTACAACTACATAATTAAAGTTAGTGAAATCACTTTTATTAAGTTATTGGTTACTATTTACCTAACAATTAAATGTTGTCAAGTTGCCTCTACATTACATTTTGAAATCATGAGTCATGCAATTGAAAATGGAAAAAGTCATGCAATTCAACAAGTAGTTAATTAATATTTTAAAGAGGGTAATCAAGATGCACAAACAATTTTTTACCCGAGCTCCAATCTCGCCGAGCTCAGCTGCTAGGTTTCTAGTAGGTGGCAAGTAGTGATCCGTGAATTATTAAAACAATTACCTACTCTTTGATCTTATTACAAAACTAATCTCAAATGTATTAAGTTAAACTTAATATAAACAAAACAGAATTTTTTTCGCCGCTTCCAACATCGCCACGCATACCTGCTGCAGGCTTGCTAACAGGTTGCTAATAGTGATTCATGAATTATTAAAACAATTGTCTTCTCTTGACTCTTATTACGAAACTCAATTATCTAAAGTTAATATAATAAGGTAACTAAAATCAAAAAAATAATTAAACGGCCTGCAATCTTGACGCGCTCACCTGCAGAAGACTCGCTAACGGGGTTGCTAATACGGATGTCAATTTTATCATCAAGTCATCATCATTATCATTATTGCCAATTTAAATGTAAAGTAATCAAAATGCATAAACATTTTTTTATACGGCCTCTAATATCGACGCGCACATTTACACAAGGCTTGCTAGTAGTGATCTATAAATTATTAAAAGAGTTGTCTTCCTTGAATCCTTATTTCGAAACTAATCTGAATTTATAAAGTTACAGTTTAAGAAATCAAAATGGGCAAAAACGTTTTCCAAGTTGCGTCTAACCTTGGCGCGCTCACTCGCAAGATGCTCGCTAATACCGATCCAAGGGTTATTAAAAGAGTTCTCTTCTCTTGATTCTCATAACGAAATTAGTTGTATAACGTTACATTTTAGGTAATAAAAATTGACAAACAGTTTTCGAACCACGCCGCGCTCACCTGCAAGAGGCTCGCTAATAGCGATCCATGGACTATTAAAAGAGCTGTCGCCTCTTGATTCTTATTCCGAAATTAATTATATAACATTACACGTTAGGTAAAAAAAAAAGACAAACAATTTCCCCAACCACGGCCTCCAACCGCGCCGCGCTCACCTGCAGAAGGCCTTGCCTCCAACAATCCACCACGAGTCTGTCGGCGCGCGGGGCAGCGCGGTGTGTATCGGGCGTCTCCGGCTTCGCGGGCGTCGTCGGGCGGGGGCGTCGGAGCCACTGGCCGCCGCAGCGCCGCGGTAGCCGCCGCCGCCGCCGTCGCGACGCCCGGCAGCCAGCGCGCGCATGCGTGCCGCCCGGCCAATGGGGCGCCGTCGCTCCAACCACCTGTCGCTGGCGGGCCCTGCGACGCCGCTGGGGTGCCTGGCCGCCCGCTCGCCCTGCGAGAGAGGGAGGACATATCGACGTTCTGCCAAGTCTACGCGCTCCTCGGAGGGTGCCTGGCGCGCTGTTTCGTCGGGGGCGTATGGGATGGATACTAGGTTTCGTGGGCGTTGGGGTGGGTCAGTGAGCGAGGGAGTATTTCTTTGTTTCTATGCTCGGCAACTGTTTTGGTCCGACGTCCTTTAAATACAGTCACGTTGTAGCTCGGAGGCGTTGTTCCTTCCCTGCTGGCATATGAAATATGGCGCCGCCCTAAACGTTGGATTTTCTCTCTCCAGGTACAGAGGAGTCACTCGAATAAGGGTTGCTATTATAACACGTTGGAAAAAGTAGCCGCTGTGGTGCCCTGCCGCCTGCCTGGCCGAAGCGAAGGGAAGGTTGTGGACGTTTTCGCAAGTCTACGCGCTACTCAGAGTGCTTGGCGCGCTGTATCGTTGAGGGCGTGTGGGGTGGTTATTCGATTTTATTGGCGTTTGGTTTGGTCAGTGAGTGAGTGAGTATTTCGTTTCTGGGCACGTCACCTGTTTTGGTCATCTACTCAGTTAATATGGTGCAATTTGGAGGAAAACGTAGCCTGCGCTATAGTTAACTACAAAAACAGTTAACACGCGGTAGATACGAGGTCACGGATGTAAATTGTCAGTGGTTTCAGCAAAAAGTAGATCCTACCCGAGTCTACAGCCCAAGGGGTGGTAAAGGGACGCGAAAGCACGACCATTCCCCGCAGACCGACTAAGAGGTGAGGTATGCCAGTTTAATCTACAGTTTGGAATTATAGGCGCAGGATCCCGCCGTCCATCAGAGAGAGAGAGAGAAAGAAAGAAATATAAACACCCCATATTAGTTCTCTCAAAGACACGTAAACCTACCCGGATAACCGATATCTCTAAGACAGTAGTGCAGTGGCGATCACGGACGCAAGGATCACTAGTTCGGGTTCCACCTCGGGCATGGTTGTGTTTGTGTTTGTCTGTGTTGTCCTTACGTGTCGTACTCCCCATACAGCTACCCCAAAGGGGACAAAAATCACTGTAGACGCTGTGTGACCCAGTAGTTAAAAAGCGACCTAAAACGCGTAGATTAACTTGAAAGCGATGTGAGGGTGGGGGAAGGAGGTTAGGGGTGCCCAGGTGTGTCTGATTCCCATCCAGCTCGGCTGCCGCTAGCATGTCACGTGCATTTTGTGAAGGACAAATAAACAATAATATATAGCTCGGAGGCGGCTTGGTTCCTAGCCTGCGGAAACAGGAAGTTCAGTGACGAACTAAAAGTCGGATTTTCTTTCTTCAGGTATAGGGGAGTTACTCTAAGAAGGGACTACAGTTGGTACCGTTGAACATAAATAATTGCAAATGGTTTAGTAATTAGCGTTATTATCTTGTAATCCAATCCTGGCAATCAAATGTAATATATTAGTCACTTGTCAGGAATAATAATAATTATTCCTGACTTGTTCGTACATTGTTAATTATTAACAATGTTGCAGTAATATTTTATGTCTGTTTCTTAGTCAATTCTCAATACATTCTACTCGTACAATTATTTTACAACTTTCAATAGTACTAAATGATCCATTGCGAACATTTTTCACGTACATTGTTGAACCAAAATCGAGCGAACCTTCGCTGAACAGAGTATCCCTTGACTGCGTAAGAAAAACAAAACACAGATCAAGCACATGTCATCTAAGTGAAAAAGATTTTAAGAAAATGGAAACGAAACTTTGATGACTATGTCATTTAAAATACAGGGGAGGAATACCTGAAGTCATCAGATGAAAGATATTTTAGAAATTTTGCTCATTGGGAGAGAATACTAAACAAGTATCATAAGTGGCAAATCTCATATAAATCAGTGGCAAGAAGGTATCTGAAAAAATGGGGAACGTTGAGTCTGTGAAAGGAAACAATAGGGAAATTGCAATTACATTTAATCCTCAGAGTAATGGCTGTAGAGTAAAAGTGCGTCGCTGCTTCTTCAATAATATATATAATATGCCAGATGATTGTAACTAATGCAGCAAAGAAAAAACCTATGACACTCTCAAGGGTACCTCCAAATAAGAAACGAGGGGAAAATGTAGGCAGAACACATTCGGATGGAATGATGGTTTCTGTAGTGCAACACATCAAATCCTCCCCTTCTTCTGACTTGCACTAAACAAGGTGCACTAGTCAGAAGAAAATTCTACCATTTCATATAAACATTCAGAAAATATATTCGTTGTATTGTGAAACAAATTTTAATCCATTGTCCCGAAAGATGAGGATTCAAGGACATCATAAATGAAATCATAGCTTCAAAGTCTCTCAGGTAGTTGCAAATGTGAGACTTTAAATATGAAAATTAAATGTATCAGTGATCCAAGAAAGGGGACATTTTGAGAATTCAACTCTAAAAACAAATATAAAGAACTCTGAACACGAACCTTGAATGAAAAAAAGTATACTTTCGATTTACAGCAGAATCTTTGTCATCAATGCTTGCTTGTTAGTGATTCCGGGCGCGTCAACGGCTAAGGTCATTAGTCGCGTAAGTGTAGTGAATGTTTTCCCTCATGAGGTGGCAGTGATCTCCCGTCGGACGGCCAGATTCAGTGCCGACCTATCGTCGTATAGCTGGGTTTTCCCAACCAGCCACCTCGCATCAGCGTGGCACCTCCACAGCCGGGCAAGATCCAAGATCCCAACTGGTCCCCCGGCATGTGTGTTAAGGAAGTGCGTGTGTGTGTGTGTGTGTGTGTGTTTGTGTGTGAGGATAGGATAAGGAATAGGAAGAAAAGTTCACGCCCAATCCGGGGCCCGTTTGTTAGGGTACTGCTCCGGCATTCACCTGATGTTGATCGGAGAAACCACGAAAACCAACCGATCAGAGCAGCCGGCCGCTAGAATTCTCCTCCAGGTAGTGCCCGAATTTGACAAGCCAGGTTCGAAAATCCTGCTACTGCTAGGCCTCGGACCAAGAACATCCCATGTTAGCTGCACGGCAGTGACATCAGTTGATACCCTGAGCCACCTCTCACGGTAGCAGAGTATTCCATTCCTTTATCTGAACAGCTCAGTTTCATTCTATAAGCGCCAGCTGTAGACCTATAATCGTACGATACATAATCAACAAGGGCAGCATTACGTGCGGCACGAGGGAGAAGAGGCATGTGGTGCAAATGAAATTGTAACTGTTTGTGTGAAGAGCTTCTTACGCTACCAGATGAAGTAATTAGAGTTGTTCTTCTACTGCTTCGACGGATGTGGAAATCAGAACAATATCTCGAATTAGCTGCTATATTTCTGACACTTACGAAAAATAACTCACTTTGGAAATTATTGATCACAAATTTATGGTCAGTGGACACAATCACATTGGAATGCCAACCGTCCTTTATTTGTGTGGACAGTCCTCTTTGAACGACAATTGTCGCCTCGTCCTCCATTGTATTTTAAATGTCCTCCATTTGGCAAGTGAACTCCAAGTTGCAAGCGGCAGAATGGTTCCGATACACAAAAAGTCCTAGAGATATAATGTTCAATATTAGTTTGGACGAAAATGATCTCTTCAAATCCTTATTATTTTTGAGAAGATGTAAACTTAACCCGTGCTGAAACCCAATAAATGCTGTGCTGGATACTCATCCCATCTCTCATGTGTCACCTTTCGGGATTTCAGTATACTAAGAAGAGTCTGGTCCTCATGACTCAAGCACTAAAAACAAATGCTCGATGCGTGGCATACGGGTTTTCACTAGATAACCACAGTTGAAGCTATTATGAAACTGAAACCAGTGTCTGGGATTCGTCTTTTCGAATTGGAAATGCGAAGAAATAGTTAAGTGCCAGTTCAATCTTAAAGAGAGAGTGTATTCATTCTTTTCTGAAATAAGGCCACAAATTATACTCAATGCTTTGAAAACTGACACAATTGGTGTGAAATAGATCGGAGAATATAAGAAGTTACTGAAAAAGATAATACCATTCAGAGCAAACAAACAACAAACACTCATACAAAATATCATTAAAAATAATTCCAGAAAAAAGCCATATCATGACTTACAACACAAGAATGGATACAAATCTAAGCAAAAAACTAATTTACGTACACAACAGAAACTTGCTTTAGTTGAATATATCTCCGTATCTTGAAATAGAAATTGTCTTTCGTACTAGTCTTTCAAAACAAAATATTAACTTTCTTAGTTACAAAACAATTTTCAATTATTATTCAGAAGTTCATGAATTAAATATAATTATAGTATATGCTCACGTTTCGTGTTTTTTCCTATTCATACTTCATTTACGAAAGTAGAGTTATTCTTAAATCCTGCAACAGCTGGCTCCAACAAACGGTCCTCGGTTCCGTAATATTCTCTCCGTCGGTACGACCTTGTTGGCACATTGACCACAAAATGAATTCAAATTTGGTGACACGCTTCGAACAGCTCAGTTTCGCTGCTCTTTGAAAGCATTTCAGAAGAAAATATCATATATTTCAAACTTTCCGCATAGCATATTTTGGAAAGTCTAATTTTGTTAAAAAAAGCCGCGCGTGTTCCTTTCCAGTTGACCTAGTTTTGCAGCCTCAACAGACCTTGACTTCGTGTAGCAGAATTCGTACTCGTAAATTAGCAGAATTATAATACTGCGTTAAACTTTGAGAATTCCTAGGCATTTAGCCTAGCATAAGAAACAGACGATACAGCATTACGCCTAGAGGAAGGTCGCAGAATGGCGACCGAAACGTCGGCACCTTTGCCATGGACGCGGCGTCACCCAGGCAGCCAAGTAAATACTGACTCCAGCCGCGGAAGCCTACGCTCTCAGACGAATACAGGTATTTGATGGCAGTTCAACCAATGAAGCTACCATTCCTCGACGTCTGTTCTTCAGCTGCGTGGCGATCGTTCGACTTCATGAGTGAGGTAGCTGTCCCGTTATTGTGGTTTCAGTTTAGATACTACGTCCATGTCTTCATTCGTCCGGTGAACGCCTTCTTTCGTTCAGTAGAAGTGGAAAAGAATTTTTGTATAACTTGAGAATAAAAAATAGTAATAGATGAAACAAATAAAAGCTGTAAAAAATACACCTTGATTTAGTTTCAATATATTATATTGTTCACGTACAGTGCCTTGCGTACACTACTTGTTCGAGTAGAGTGCGTTGCATAGCTGTTAATGTATACATGCACGTCGTCTAATCAATAATGTATTATGAAATAAAACATCCATTCTCCCTAAATTCAGATTGGGATTATTCATTCTTCATTAACTAATGTCGAAATAATTTCAAAATAAGTATATTAAAGAAGTTTAATCACCTCTTTTCGAGCTTCAGAGTCACGTATCTGGAACGGTCGCTTGTAACACCAGTCTTGCTTTCGAGAGAACTTTCTTCTTCGAAATCCAGTGTCAAAATGGCTGTATTTCAATATTTGAGTACTACACTAAATCAACTTATATATTCGGCGATTGGCTGAGCTGGTCAAGCGTGAAATTTACTGTTATCGCAGCCTGCGCAGTGCCCTCTGTCTGTTTATTATAGAATCAAATCGGAAGGTATATTCTGAATTTTGAAGCGTTTCAGCAACACCATGTAATCGCTTGAGCGAGGGGTTAGGCAGAAAAAAGGAAGACTTTCCCTCGGGTCAGAATAAACTATTACGACTGCTGTAGAAATCTGGGTATCAACAGCAAAGGACCACATTGAAGAATTTGAAGATAGTTAAACTGAATGCTGTATTTATGCAATTTTTTTGCAGAAATGATGTATACTTAAAAGTTCATTCAAATAATTAAATTGTTGTTAATATGCATAGTACGTTATTTTTATAAATTTTAAAGCTTTCAATTTATTTTATACACTTTATGTAAGTAATATGTATTCCATTTGTACCAAAACTATAATAGTATAATAGCAAAAATTGTGAGAGTTAATTCATTGAAAAAGGAGATCTTCTCGCTACATTTTGACGGCGGTGAATCATCTGAACCATTTAAATGCACAATCGATTCTGGATGACCTAGTGGACTGGGATGTAGTTAATTTTCGTAAATAGTGAAATGAAATCATTAGTTCCGATCGCCCGATTCCGGTAAGTATAAGATCCGGATTTCAAAATGTGTAGCATGATTTTATAGTGTTTATTTCTTCTCTCTCTCTCTCTCTCTCTCTCTCTCTCTCTCTCTCTCAGTCGTCTACCTACATCGGTTATAGTGAACGCAGTCAATACAACTTGCATAAAAAAACGCCTCAGCACCGCGAATTCACGTTATTCTACGGTTTGCCGATTTCAAAGAGGGTTTCGAGAGTTGTTTTGTAACCTTTATGTGAACGATAGGGCTTGAGTTAATCGTGTTACTGGGGGAATTGTTTCAGTCAATGGCAGTTCGTGAAGAATTCATGAACGCGGACGGCAATTTTGATGCCGCACACAATGTAAAAATGAAGATCGTCGCGTAGAACAAAGCAAGAGGCATCAAAGGGTGTTAAGAGTACACTAAGATTTTTAGTGTTCGGACATTGTAGAACGAAGAATGAAGAAACCACGAAGATACTGAAATTGTGCTTTCACAGCTATTGCATATTTCACTGCCCCTTAGAGATAATAAATCAATCACATTTGGAAACTGTATTCTGTTTTTCTGTAAAAGTTTTTTATTTTGATATCGAATATAGTGAAACTCTGATATAGTGAATCTAAAATGTTAGTCGACAGATGTTCACTATCACTAGTGTAGACTGGTGTATTCGATGAATGAAAAACGTTAACCTCTGTAACGAGCTGGATACGAACTTGGACCAGTTTCTGAGAGTTTCTGAGTCGTAAATCTAATTTACTGTACACGTCGAGAAAATCTGCAGGTGTTGGAGGTCCGTAATTCAGCGACCACTTATAAGTGATAATTTTCAGTCTTCGGGGAGAGGTAGCGATCTTTTCCTTAAATAAAATTTATTTTTTGATTAATGTAATAACCTTTTTTGAAAATTTCTGTAGTTTTATCATGAATAAAATATGAGCAATAATAAAAAATTGAAAAAAGAAACACAAAAAAGTGTCAAAAAACGGTACCACTTTTTTAAATAACTTTTTAAGCGGATACTGATATTTGCACTGCATCAGATCACATAAATACTATTTTTTGCCATATGTGCCCTTGGTGTCAAATTACACAAATTATTCTTTTATATATCTTACGTCGTTAATATTTACTTTGAATTTTGAACTTTAATTTGTATACATTTTTGTATTTTTGATTATTATATCTTAAAATGATGACATAAACATTCTCTAAAATGCAAAACTCAACTGAGAAAATAAGTTCAAATTGAAGCATTTTCAGAAATCGTCAAACGACATTTTCTCAAAAAAAAAAAAAAAAGGCTTCAAATTTTAAAAAAAATCTTTTGAACGGTATTTTCTGAAAAGTTATCACACGTCGTTACTAATGTTTTCACACATTATTGCTTCTATGAGTAGAAGAGATTCAAATGATTTCCAATTATGTTTATTGAAAACACACACACTTGCATGCACTACACCACCACAAATGCCAGGAGACCAGTCAGGAGCTCAGAGTTTGTCCCGCTAGTGGGAGATATCTGGTTGGGGAAAGCAGCGCTAGACGACGGTAAGTCGGTATCGGATCTCATCATCCAACGGGGTAAGATAGCCGCCTCTTCCCGAGGAATATAATGCACTACCCTTACGGGGATAATGACCTTAGCAGTTGACACACCCGAATTAACTAATCAATCAATCCTTCATTCAATGTGGCCTTCATTCACTTGCTACTGCATAAACGTACTCACAACTGCATTAACATAGTTGCTTCCCCATTTACCCTTTAGCCACATATTTATATTATTCGTTCGTTTATTTATTCATTAACTTTTATTATACTTTATTAACATTTTATTTATAATAACTTTCACTTTTCATTAACCCAGAAGTGTGTGAGACCGCCTCAGGGGGCGAGAGCTGAGCAGTGCCAATGTCAAAGGGGTGGAGGCGGGGGCGGGGCGGGGCGCGCAGCTGGGCACTCAGCCATCGATCGCCGTCCAGCGAGGGCTCCGGGCCACAGGGGCTGCCCGCTCGCCCGTCCCTCCGGCAGCCGGGGCACGGCAACGGGCATTGGCCTGCAATTTTGGGTTTATTTGTTTATTTAGGTTAAGGGGATTTTTGATTAAAGAAATCAATGAGGACCGCTGGTAATGATGTAATGAGAAGATGACTGGGTTACGAATAGTGAGGTGAATGATGATGGATTTTTACTGAGTGATTAGTGTCCGACAGAACCAACTGTTGAGGTAATTAATACCGTAAGTTAAGTGCATGTTTTATTGTTGCCACTGCTGGTGGTAGTGGTGGTGATATTCATCCGCTAGATAGCGAGATCCGGCCGCGACCTACACGTCGGTATCCCTATCAAGGTATCTCCCACCACCGGGACACCACCCTAGCCAGGACACGTCCCCAGCTTCCAACTGGTCTCCCGTCATGTGTGGTAGTGTAGTTAATCATGTTAGTGTAAGTGTGTGAGGGGTATGGAGTGAAGATTAGAGAAGGAAGAGAAAGATTTCGTGGAGTTCGTGGCCCGTTTGTTAGGGTACTCCTCCGGCATTCACTTGCTTTTGATTGGTGAAAGCATGTAAAACCCATTTATATAATTTACTACCAGCAACATGTTTTTTTTCGCTTGTCGCTAGCTCTTGGTCAGCTTTTTTACTTTTTTATTACGCGGCCCTGGTCTAGCAAAGACTATAGTGTGCATTTTCCTTGCAAGGTGCCCCGTTTTCCTTGTTGGTGTGTGACGATGTGAAAATTCACTTCTCCGGTTGAGAAGGCCAGAATATGGCGTGGGAAGATCTACATCCTAACCGTAACCCCTTACCCCATGGCGGCGAAGTAGGAACGTCGCCGGTAGGCCTGAGCCCGTTCACGGGCTGTCGCGCCAAGTACATACTTACAATATGTTCTTTTTGGATGGTAAATTTAGTTCCCATTCTAATTAAACATGTTCCGAAGTCGCAGAAAGTTCATTTCTAGAGAAATATGTACATCATCTTTGGGAGAGAATCCTGATAGTCTCTCTCCGAGGACGCGTTCATCATTTTGAAAAGAAGCAATGAGTCTCTCGATCTCGGTCCACCGCGCTCCTTCTTCTTTAAGACGCATCTCGCAGGACCACTCTCGCGAACCGTCGGTATCTTTCAACGCGGCGTAAGCCCCATGGCGAGGAGGGTTGGGGCTGAAACATAGGGCTCGATAAATCCATACGCCCACCGCTTTCTCGCCTCTGTGAGGGACTGAGCATTTTTCCACGTCATTCGTATCTCCAGGCCCTCCACCTCGCTCCCCGTACACCTCCCTGCGGCGCCGCTCTGTCATTGCTTTATCTCGCGAGTGTCTCTCTCTCTTTCACGTATTGATTCGGGTGTTTGTGTGTGCGTGAGAGAGAGAGAGGAGAGGAGAGAGAGGAGAGGAGAGAGAGGAGAGGAGAGAGAGGAAAGGAGAGAGAGGAGAGGAGAGAGAGGAGAGAGGAGAGGAAAAAGGAGAGAGAAGAGAGGAAAAAGGAGAGGAAATAGGAGAGGAAAGAGGAGAGAGAGGAGAGCAGAGAGGAGAGAAGAGAGAGAAAAGAAGAGAGAAGAGAGAGGGGAGAAGAAAGAGGAGAGAAGAAAGAGAGGAGAGAAAAGAGAGAGGAGAGGAGAGAGAGGGCAGAGAGAGAGGACAGAGAGAGAGAAGAGAGAAAATTAACTCTAGGCCCGTCAATTACTAGTTACTACATTCCCGTATGTGTAGTGCGTATTATATTTCTGAAGGTGACGGCGCCAAAATAAACGGCGTATTGCGAGTTTCAACGCCATGTATCTTCACCAGTGGGCACCGCCCCATTGGAGGCTAGTGCTAAGCTTCAGACAGGACTATCCGCATGTGTGATGATGTAGTGCTTGTGAAGGAGGGGACGAGGGAACAAGGGAGACGAAAGAAAATTCGCACGCGGTCCGAGACCCATTTGCTAAGATATTCCAATGTTCGCCTGTTTTTTCTTTGTTATTTGAAGGTCGCATCAACTACTAGGTCATTAGCGACCACTATTGCGTCTAACGGTATGGTAACTATGAGCATGACACGATATGATGATAAGGGTGTGAAAGGACGAACACAATACAAACATGCCCGAGGCGGGACCACCTTCGTCCGAGATCGTTACGGCACTACTACCTTAGCGATTTCGGCCATCCGGACCGGCTATACTCGCCTGTTATTTCTCGGAGATATCATAGAAATCTACCGATCAGAGCATCCGGCAACTAGAAGTTTCCTCCACATAGTACGTTATGAATCTAATATCAAAAATCAGTCACCATCAGAACTCGAACCCTAGCACTCGCCAGTCAACGATGCTGCAGAAGCTCGAAAGTTACTGTGGAGTTTTCGCTGGCTGTCCCATTTCACTCGTATGTTCAACCCATCGCTTTCCCTTTAACGGCCATCTTCTCGTTGGATCTCCCTGCAACTCCCTGATATTTGTCATTGTTTTATCTGTGTCTCTTTCGTATTCCTTCCGTATCATTTTTCTGATTTCTATGCTCGAAAAACTTTTGTATTAGACGTTTCTCTCTCCACTCTTATTTTGTGACCATTTATATACTTGTTTCTTAGATATTTTGTTTTCTAACCTCTTCCTCATCATTTGATTTGTATTTTCGCTCATTGTTCGTTTCTCGCTCTCCTGTAATTGATTCCGATTTTATAGCATTCCTTTTCTAAAAAGATTTTATGTCTCTTTCGCTTTTTCAGCGCCTCCATTCATCTCCCCGACGATTTTTCTAATTCTCACTTTTCATATTCATTTAATCCTATGTGGAACTCCACCTGATTCCATTCTAAGTGTTGGCAATCTCAGAATTCCTTCTTCAATTTTCTTTCACTCTACCATTCTTTACATTTCCCTTGTACACTCATTAATTTCAGTATCCTATCGGTTCATGTCTTCCATTCTATCTTTTTCTCCCTTACACGAATTGTCCTTCTCTATTTATCACTCTCCCATTCATCAATACAGTTTTCATATCTCTCCCTCTCTCTCTCTCACTCTCACTCCTCACACACACATACTTACATATAAACACTTATTTTTTTCATATCTGCCCCTTCTCCTTTTCTGGACGTTCTTCAAACCTCCTTTGTTTCTTTCTCTCAACTCTGTCTAGTAATTTCTCTCCTTCTCAAGTTTTCTCTTTCTCCCTCTCGCTCTCTCTCCCTGTCTGCCTCGCTCGCATTCTAGAGCTGTCTCTGTCTCTCTCACTCGCTCGCTCTCTATCCCTACCCCTACTACCTCTCTCCCTGCCCCTTTTTACTTCACGTTCCATCAATTTGAGCGTTCGTTGTGAAGCGGGCAGTTCGAGGAACGATTCGTCAATGGGTTGACTTCGTTTATGGAGGAAGGTAGCATCGTTGGCGCAGTTGGATGCGAGGCAATTTATTTTCTGGGAGGCGCGAAGTGCGTTCGTTACAGTAGATGCAGCGATACGGCGATAGCAGGCCCCGCCGCTGCTTCCTGGAAAGCGAAAAACGCGCCAATGGATTACTTCGTCCCGTTTTATTACCATGAGCTTCAGGTGTTAGGTTGTCATCGGGCAGTTATCAGCAAGTGGGGGCGGGGTGGCTTAGCTGCGAAATACGTTCAGGAATAAAGCAGGGAGTTGGAATAACAATGTCTCTCAAAGGAATAGCGGTTTTAATTCCATGTCCAATGAAATGTTTTTTTATTGAACCCTGAAAAATGTTGACTTAACTAAATTGTGCAAAAGTGAGATTGATCAAGAAGTCAAAATGCCAGTATTAAAATGCTTTGGAGAAATTAAAATTGTTTGTAATTCCCGCTAATGTTTAATAAGCAAATTTCAATTTTAAGAGAATTATGCAATGAACTGTTAGCTATAAACCAAAGTTCATTAACGATATAATTTGTAGATATTGCTTACTAATCTAACAATAATTAATAATTAATGGCTAATTAAAGAACATACGATTTTGTTAATGCTATTTCGTTATACTAATATAGTAAGATTAGGTTCATCGGTGAAATGCAGTTGACAAAAAACAGACTGACCCCTAAACTGTTTAATATTAATTTAAGTGTTCACAAACGTACTAAATGCCATTACCTATTCAAGCATTGTTCATCTTTAAAAAATATTCGAGCCGGGTAAGACAGTAAAAAGCGTTTGCCAGGTAAGACAAAAAATATGCACATTTATACAATGACTAGCGGAACTCGACAGACTTTGTTTTGCCATATCCCTTTCTCTCATCGTATCTTCTCTCTCTCTGTCTCTGTGTCTCTCTCTCCGTCTCTGTTTCTCTTTCTCTCTCCCCTCTCTCTCTCTGGCGTTGCCCCTGTCCTCCGTTGCACCTATTTTGCGTTATACAACTAAGTAATGCGCTTCAGAGCCGATGGCTAACAGCAATCGCGAGCGGCTAATCGCGAGAGGCGTGCAACCGTTCTGGGGTTCGAGTCCCGACGGTCCCGACGGATTTTCGACACCGGCTAATTAGCTAGGTCGAGTTCAATCGCTGTTGAGAGGAGAATTCTCGTATAAACACCATGAGGACGGCGGAGTAGTTCACTGGCTAACGGGCCACGGGCCACGTGCGATTTTTTGTTCCTCTTCCTTGTCCTGTCCTCCCCTCTTATATATACACGCTGAAGTATACCCTACACTACCTTTAATACCGGAAGAGCAATTGGTAGCTTAGAGCTTGTCCCTGCGGGTGTGGTGCTCCATTGGTGGGAGATATCTGGTTGGGGAAGTCGATTTGTAGGTTGGCGTAGAATCTTGTCATCAAGAGGAGGAATATCACCGCCCCCTGCCGCGATAAAACATGCACTGCGCTTACGGAACTCATGAACCGAGCAGTTGATGAGCCCGGAATCATTCAAACTTAAGTCCCATTCACAATGCAAACGTAAACATAAGCATAACGCAACGACGTAAACATTAATATAAGTGATAGACTGAAGTGTTCACAATGTCTAAGATAAACGTAAGCAAAATAAGTTTCTATTGGTTGTGAGACATTCTAGTTTGCTATTGGTTGGATGTGGGAATCGATTTCAAGGTATCGACTGTGTCCATGGCCCTTATGGCGTTTGTTCATCTATCGACTTCACTCCTCTTTCGATTCTCGATTTTGAGTTAACGTACTGTGATTGGTTCAATGCTTATTTCTTACTTAAACATCAGCACACAAGCTAAGTTAACGTCTTACGTGTTATGCTAATGCGAACTGTTTGTGAATGAGTCCGCTTATGGACGTACTACTAACTTTTATGTTAACGCCATGCTTGAGCTCATGTTTGCATTGTGAATGGGGCTTTACACTGCTCTAGACAAGTGGCTACTCAAAATATTTCCGTGCGTGGTAGCCTCTGGGCGAGTTAGTAGTCAGGCTCAGTCAGGTTGTGGCTTTGAGCCTCCGGAGGGGGTGGTAAGCGGAGCCTCTGGGAGAGTTCGTTACTGCAGACGCCCTTCATCTATCGCTAGGAATTACTGATAACTGAGATATTCCCGCGATATCTATGTGCGAGCGAGCTCAGCTCACAATGAGAGGCATGCAGCGAGACGCTAGACACAAGACGCAGGACTTAGTCGATCGGTAGCGGTTAAAGGGTCCGCAGCAGTTAAAGGGTTAACGAATGAATCAATCGACACATCGCAGCTCGCACACGGAATTTCTGCGCTCGTAAGCCACGATCGGCTCGCTGCGGCTCGCGGAGCCACTGAGTTGAGCAGGGCTGACTTGTTAGGCCCTTCGTGGACCACACCCCGTTGCCGCTGAAGCCCACAAGCCTGTGGCGAATTTTGGAAACTTTTCAACACTTAGGGAGGTTCGATGGTGGACACGTGGTTGCAGTTTGTAGACCCACTGACTTTTACAACCCTCACGCACATTCTACGTTTGGAGAGAGGGAGGAAAGGAAAATAATTGTTATTGCGATATGATATGAACGGTGTATTGGAAGAGCTCAAACCTTACCACGGCACACAACGTCCACGGTAGTGGCAAGATTCGAACCCGCGGGCTCCGCCCTTTAACCGGTTTGCGTTAACTCGCAATTTAGAAGGATTTGATTTATTTAGCCATTCTCAGCTATTTGTCTTACATTAAATACATGTTTACATACATTGTTTAGTCTGTAGATATACTGTACTAACTATTAACACAATTAATTTTCTATTTATATATCTTTCAGATTCTGTATTTTTATCATAACTTTTAATTTACAATGGTAATTTTTAAGTAATTCAAATTCTCTATCAAATAGTCTATTTTTTGAACTTCAATTATTTACCGTTTTGTACTTGTCTTGTTTCTCTTTCTAATTACTAGGTCTATTATGCAGCCGACAGCCAGTTACCATTTACTTCCTAATGAGACGCATATTCGACCCGACACTAGACACTACACACTTGCTGGCTCTTCTGATCTGTGGTCAGAAGAATGCCAGAACATCCGCGACAGCAGAGAGAGGGACAAACAACCATGCCTGAGGGGGGACTCGAACCCGTGACCCTTGGTACCGACGTGCTATGTCTGTGCAGCCTCTTTATCTACCAGATCACCGCTAATTAATTTGAAAATAAAAATAAGCGTCTTATATAGAATTCTCTGTTATTAATGTAAATTTAAGAGTTTCTATCAAGTCTAGCACTAGAATGTATCTATTGCATTGAATTATTACCCTAATACTTCAATTGAATTGAATATAAAGTTTTTGAATTTCAGTTTTGGGGCTACAAATGACTAATACTCAATAATCAAAATGGGGTGTAATTATGGATTTATATATCAAACATTTTGCATAATAATTTATATACGACACAATATTGTTTAAAATATTGATACTTTCCCATTTTTGTTTACTCTGTATTTTATATAACATTTTAAATTTAATTTGGTAATAATTATTATGATCAAATATTTAATTTTGTAACCCGGTTTTCTTGCCTTCAATTCAATGGGGAATAATTTAGTGTTTGTTTCTTCTATGTTTCTTCCATTACGTAAAATTATAAATTTAGTCTTTTAAACATTCGTTAGTAGTTTGTTAACCATTTACCCATCATTTAACCGCAACTTAACCGTCGGTGAGGCGTTTCGTATGAATACTACGTTGGTGAGACAACACCCTTCAGAGGGGAAAATGGCTTCATTTGGCTAAATTTTGCAACTTGTGAAAATCCACCAAAACCGAAATTATTAACTAAACGTAAGTTTCATAATGTCAAAAAACTCTCTTATATGTAAACTTCTTTACATGAAACCAAATAGACGTTACTGGGTATATGTAAGTGTAAAAATTAAGAAGCAGTTAAGCAAAGCCTGAAGATATTATTGAAGTTAATAAATAAAAACAAACGTATCCTGAACAAATAACAATTTAAACAATCCTTAAATTGTAGTTATTTTTTAGAATTTTATAATTTCTATGTATGGTCTTATTTAATAGTTTTGGTTTGACGTCGCTAGTGAGGTTTCTAACATGTTAAGAAGTTAAGATATTTTCAGTGTGAAGGTTTACAATGTTGTTTTAAATGTGTGAATAAAAACTGTTTATATCCTCCAAAATAGCGATGAGTAACAATATAAACTGCATGCTCAAGTGTTAGCACTTTTTTGTAAACAAAATAGATTATTTTAATGAGTTCAAAACTCTTCTTTAGAACTGAACAAATTCAGGCATTTTTTTTTTCATTTTTGTATGCATTCTGGACTCCATTTACTGAGCAAATATTCCGCAAACAGGAAGTTGAGTTGA
Source organism: Gryllus longicercus (assembly GCA_038098605.1). Taxonomy (NCBI): domain Eukaryota; kingdom Metazoa; phylum Arthropoda; class Insecta; order Orthoptera; family Gryllidae; genus Gryllus; species Gryllus longicercus. Next base: position 7,449,587 of record JAZDUA010000010.1, read on the forward strand.
CTGTTTCCTGCCGTATGTGTTCTGTACATTAAGGTGAACAGAACATAGTACTATATTCGGCAATACTATTAACTTTCTTTGAAAATTAAGTAAATGATATGGCTAAAAAGGCCTGAACACATGCAACAAACATGAGTGCAAACGTCAAGATCAGTTCTGTAAACTCGTTCCCTGCTCAATGCTATTTTGTAACATGACAAGATGCATTTCCTTCAAAACGAACCAAACCCGAAATTCTATAAACTCTAATAAAATGAATGTACAAGAGATGCAGTAAAATAAGAGAGTTTTGAAGCTAAACTTTGAATACGTTTGTACTATTTCTAGAAATTACAAAAACGTGTACTACGAGAAACAATCTCGTTCATCATTTTCGACACGTTCGCTAAAAATATCAACTCACGTGTTCTATCAGCAAAACGACATCAAAACCAACTGCCTAAATGACAGATGGGACATTTTGTAACTCGCCCCGCGCGTGAATGAAAAACAATAAAAACAAATGGATAACAATGGATGCATTTATTCCATCGCCTCCATTGAAGGCAAAAACGGGTAAATGTCATGCCTGTCATCTATCAACATTTCAGCTTTAAAATGGATTTACTTAATATCTCATTGACTGATCGGGCTGCACACGGCAGGGTAAATTAGATATCACTGCCAGCTATTTGACTTCTGAATGATCATATATCTTCAGCATGTGAACGTTTAACGTGAATAGAAAATAATGCATCATAAATAATGAGTCCTGTCTAAATCTTTTACAATGAAATGAGAGGAAATGTGATTGACCTAACGGAAGTCTTCAACAAAGATATAATTTTCAGATTTAGTTATAAATTGTGTTATCCTAAAGAATGAAATAGGAACATGAAATTCACTTTTCAAAAACAATTTTTTTACTAGTAACTGGCTCATTATTGAATAACACGTTAAAAATAAGAAAACGCCTCCATATTTTCTTTTTTGTGGTAACGCTACATCTTAAGCCTACTTCGGGCCTTGACTGCGTACTTAGGAGTCTAATTGATAATTGAACGTTGAAAAAGTGGTAATGTCCTCTGGTCCCCGATACTTAGAGTCATCAGCAATCAATACTATTTGGCAATAAGGCTGTCTTCAAATTCAAACATAAGCACATATGCGACTTTTTTAGTATTTGCCTTTTCAGAATGCCATATCTAAAAGTTTTGAATTTTAGGGAGAAAAATTCATGAAACCGTCATTATTATTATTATTATTATTATTATTATTATTATTATTATTATTATTATTATTATTATTATTATTATTATTATTATTATTATTATTAGCTTATGCATACTTTGTTTTATTCTATTACTCCTCATTGTGATTGTTGATAAGATCGCAGTTTATGTGACTTTTAAAGAAAGCAAATAAAAAAGAGTGTTCGTACGAAATTCCCGCATATGACGAATGATTATACCTGAGGGGGGGGGGGTTCTCCACTTTACCGCATAATCGAAGGTGTTGAATGGAAGAGCCCACTTCCATTTGCTGTCAATCAGTGCGCGTAGAGGGAGAAATTAATTTCGAGCCGTTTGATTATCAGTTCAATCACTCAGACTTCAAAATGAGTTTACCCATTGATGACAGACATTACTGCTAAATCAGATTATATAGCACGAATAGACTGAGGGCTTCAACATTACCTCACTTTATTCGTGAAATTACTGTTTCTGTCTTGCTAGAATTAGCAATCTATAACTTTAATGAATGGGAGAAAACTTTAGTTGTTTAAAAACATAAATTTTAAGTGAACAAATGAACTAGATAGAAAAATTCTTTATTGAAGTCAGTACTAATCTCATAAAATAAGCAAATCTTTCAATTCTTCTAAGGTTGTGTAAAGTCATGGTCAAAGCCCGTATTTTTTTTAGTGACAGGATAAAATATGATACTTATGCAATTTTGTTATTATTAAAAGTAAGATGATAATCTGTTTTATACAAAAATAATAAGTATGTATAACGTAGTAGTTAATATATTTGAGTTGTAGCTAAAGGTATCCCAATGGTAAGTTTCACCGTCTTCCTGGGTCTGAAAGAAAAAAGCTTCATGGTTTTATTGTTTGAAACAGGAATTGAGGGTACGTGTGATTGGTTTACTAATATGATAATCTGTAATTGAGATGTAAGGGTGTGATTCCGGTTAATCGGTGGGTTTCTTTGCTACTACCTTCGAGGTGGAGGGCTATGAAATTTGAATTGTTTTCCAGACGATGATAGTCCAAGCTATTTGTTTCAATACATTCCAAGACTCGACATGTTTAGGTCTCTGTGTAGCTGCAGATAAGTCGTTTGTCTAGATGTATTCCTAAACACGAGATCACCCTTTATCTGTATTGCTGGTTACCGTAAGACCGAATTAATATTTACTGTAAAGCATGTTTGTGGATTCTGTCATCATCCACGGATGGAATGACAGAATTGTCTGCGAAAATACCTGTTTTAATTTTTTCGGTTTAACCGGCGTGTAGAGTTGACACAAGACTCGTCAAAACTATAATACCTTGGGATACTCCGGACTGAAATGGAAATAAGTCAGATAATTTGTTTTGGTACTTAATTGGGAAAGTGCGATGATATTTATGTAAAATCAGGAGATATTGAGGTAATGAGGTTACGGAGCGTTTGATTTTATAGATAAGTGCGTTGTGTCAAACTTTTTGACACCCACAGTGATATGTCAAAAATTCAGCTGAGCAGTATTACTTTCTTAGAAGAGTTTTCTACGAAGTAGAAATTAAAAAAAATCAAGAGCAGAACGGACTAAAAATGTAAAATCCGGATGTATAAATTGCTAAAACGACGTGAAAAATTGTAAGAGAAAGTCGGGTGAATCGGGAAGAGTTTTGGTTTAACTTCATAAACCCTACAGAAAAAAAATTCAAAGTTCTGTGATGAAGAGATTTTATTTCCACAAAAGAGCAAATAAAAGTAATTTTTATCAATTTACAGCCACTAAAGATGCCGTTCCCCTATTTTTGCGCACATCCCGATTTACCCAACTATTCCATTTATTTCATTTACATTTCAATAACTTTCGGGTTGTTTTGGCAGCAAAACCTTCGCACAATAGGAACACGTGACCCCAATCATCACGAAAACAAGTCAAGGAAGGTTCCCAATGAAACGACTGGTTGAATAGTGTTTCCTTGCACGTCAACTGGGAATGTTATTAGTTCAGTAAGTGTAGTACGTTGATCGTGGGAGGTGGCGGTGATCTTGCCCCGCTGGATAGTGAGATTTGGAGCCGACCTACTCGTCGATTTGCGTTTTTTTTTCCAACCAGATATCTCCCACCAGCAGGGCGCCGCCCCAGCCAGAACAAGTTCTAAGCTTCGAACTGGTCTCCAGGCAAGTGCGGTAGTTGTGCAAGTGTAAGGGCGTATACGTAAGGGGTGAAGATAGGACAAGGAGATGGGAAGGAAAGATGGCGCGCGGTTCTTGGTCCGTTTATTAGGGTTCTTCTCCACAATTCTTCTGGTATTGATCACAGAAACCACGAAAAAATACCTATCAGAGGAGCCATCTCCAAAATTTCCTTTTCATACAGTGGCTGCATTCGATCTAGTTATCTGAGTTATTCTAGTGCCGAAAATCCGGGTTTGAAACCCTAGGATCCAGGACTGAAATCCGGTCAGATGCACTGCAGTGTCATCAATGTGCTGAGGCTCTTAAGCCGGTGTAATGAGACGACAGACCATTGTGTTGTTAGAAGCATCTCAAATATTTCAGTCATTACTTTGAGAAATACTACTTAAGAATTATTAACGTTCAAATAACTAAAATTACAATTTTATGGTACAATGCTGTGCAAATGAACTTAATGATAAAAATAAATCGGAAGGCTGTGTTAAAAGTTGAAGTAATGCAAGTTCACAGACGCATTGGTTGAACTTGTCAGTTTCAGAAGAAGACCTCTTGCACAGATCAACGTTACGGTTAATTCCACAAAAAATCTAGCAATCTCTATCTTTTAACATCTCTTTCACGTCGCTAGCGAATGACACACAAGGAAGGCTTATCACTCCAATGTGATCTAGAAGCGAACAAAGATATTTTAGGGCAAAATAGTAAATTAGTTAAACGCAGTTATGTCAATTTCGATTTAAAGGTTCTGTTACGTAGTAAACTTCTGAGATATGGGAAATTCCAATGTGTGCTGTGAATTTTTTCATGCTGCTTTCAGAGTACTGAAGGATTGTCATATACACTGCTTTGGCAAGCGCCATCTCTACCTTCTGAGAGCATTAACAGCCTCAAATAAGGGATGCGATATCGTTGTTAATGTTTAAGAAAACTGTATTTTACAAAATTATGAATGGACACAAAACCGATGTTTTATGGTGACCGTTTTTATGTAAACGATATTTTTTTAATAAAATCCGTTCCCATAATAGAAAAATCCTATTATAATTTTGAAATATACATAAATTTAATATTTTTCAGACAAGTGTGACCGTGAGCAAAAAATAAACAAAATCGAGTCTTCGCTATTAAAGAAGCCTCTATTTTTTGAATTATCGAATTAGATAATCCAAATTTCGTAAACTGCTGTGTTGATTTTTCGACTTGGTTTTGCCTGTTAAATTTCGATTAAAAAATAATAAACGATATCAGTATGAAATTAAATCCCCATGCATAAATGTCTGTTTTAAATATACAACTGCATTTCCGGCATAAAATATTGTCTTCGCCGCCAGCCCCGTCTTTTGCTGAGCAAAGGTAACCAACCTGGAGGTTTCCAGCCCCGGTGAGCTGTTGCGAGCTGCAATCGGCACCTTGAAACTTGCAATCTGCCCATTCGGCTTATGAGGCAAACTGTAGGTTTTGGCAGCTCGGGATGGCTCCGAATACAAGATAATGTTGTTGAATTTTTGGACTGCTGGAGGTAATCTCACTGCCGTGTAGAGTTGCCATGGCTCCTGCAATACTGTGACCTAGGTCACAGCTGGCTGAAGGGGGCTCACCGTTATTAATAACTGATAAGCGACTGTTGGTTTATGGCGCACTGTATATTAGCTGATTGTACTACACTTCACTACACGAGTACTTCACTGTTAAACACTTAGTGAGCTTTCTGAGTAACTGCACTGACTAGGCCAGTGCGAGCGATGTTGTCGCCACGGCTGTTCGGCGCTGAATGTGTGAGTCGAGTCTGTCTGTCTGTACTGGTACAACATCCTCCGACTGGGCCAAGGCCTACCACCGGCGTCCTGGCCTTGCGCCCATGGGTTAAGGGGTGGTTAGCACATAGACATCCCCACGCTCAGTCTTCTCAACCTGCGAAGTGAGCTTTCTCATCATCACACAGCAACAGATACTGAAACATTCCAAAGTAAGTGCACGCTATGATGTGCTCCGACCGGGAATCAAACCAGGGGTCGTGTCATGGAAAGCGCGTTTGGTGACGTGTGAGCTACTCTTGGGGGCACGTGGGTCGAGCGCCCCCTTCAAATGTTGGCTTTCGCAACAACGTGGCATATAAGATGCCAATTCTGAGTTGGTAGTGTGAAAATAATAGCCGATAAAGAGCACATTTCCATTCTCTTACAATAAAACATCGTACAATTTAGAAATACCATTTCTTGGAATAAGTGTAGACAATTCAAGCGTCATATTTAGGTACAAGTCATTTGTTTTGATTTTTTGTTAATGGGCAGCAGTCTGTTAGTGGCCAAACCGACGGCGTCGTAAAACGTTTGTTTATGCTCGTTTACGTTAAGTCTGTGTGCGTGGACAGCATTTTAACTAAGAAAGTAGGGAGTGGTTCAAAATAAATTACGATAACTTTCAGATTAAGTAGAGGATCCCATTCTCTGTTCAGGCTACATAATATGTGAGACCTAATACTTACTCTCGCCATAAGCAATTGGTATAATAACACGGGACAACCGACTTTATTACTTTTCCAAGAGGGACATAAAAACGTTTTTCTCTTAGAAATCCATGACTTCGATGGGAATTTAATCCACGAGGTCATGTAACTTTGTATTTATATTTCGAATATACAGTTTCAAAATTATAGTTCAGTAGATCTACTAGAAAAATTAAAGATAAACCAATTTCAAAGAAGTACGTGATTGTCAAAGATTGCCAATCGAATTCCTATACATCGAATGTATCAAGAGTCCTATCAATGTAGATTCTTGGCTGTACAACTAATGTAGATGAACGACGCTTCAATTTCTCTGATGTATGTGTGCTGCTGTACTTGCTTTACTAACACGTTTTCGAAATCGAGTAAACATTGCTGACCTACTGACACATTAACGGATCAGCAACTGTGTACACTGATTTGTGCCAGGAAATGCAAAACAGCGATATAATCCTGCACTCTTGGTTTGTTTGTAGAAACCATTCACAATGGACTGTGTACATCCACAGATTGTTGACTGTTTAAAATCACACTGCGTAATGCTACTAATTAGCAAAAATAACTCCATTATAAATTAACGAAAATGAAGACAAAAAGTGAACAATTAAGTGGCTTATAAATGAGAGTCTGCGTGACATTTCAACTTGTATGTATGACAGGAAAATCGACTTTATATTATGAAGTATGGCTACTTCTATAACAAATCGGACACTTTTGGATCATCTTTATGGATTTTTAATTTTTTTTTTCGCAAACGAAAGAAACCCATGATTTTGAAGATTGTTGTCGTTAGCTGATATCTTATTGAATATAACTATATTTTGCAGGAAAGTTTGCTTCTGAACACCCTTTTTGCAAACTCATTCTTGAAATAACTAAATAATAATTGAACAATAAATGTTTACATATTCATTTTTTATTTTTCAGAGCCAGTTATCTCTAGAATTGATTGGCATCTAGAATTAAAAATGTACAATGTGGTCAGAAGAGTCGTATACCGATTCTTTGTAGGATGTGCTACAAAGACCTGCCACCTACCGAACTCGATCCTAGGACCCCCTAATCTACGTAGCTCCAGGATGTGAACTCACAACTACAAACATCGAGGCCAGTTGGTAAATATTAATGAGGAATTTTACAAATTCAGAGATGGCAAGGAGATTACGTTCAATAAATTAAACCCTACCTTTATACATAATTAGTCTCGTAGATAACAAAATTTCATTTACAATTCTCGGTATTAACATGGCTAATGCTTCGGAGTCCAAAGGAGCATGTTCATCGTTAATCTACGTCATGTTATCGAGTACGTCACCGACACCACCGTAGCACGCACATCCCCTCGTATACACACGACGGCGTGAGTAACGCAGAAATGAGAACAGCGTAAACATGGACCTGCTATAAGCAAGTACACCACAGTTTACTTCTCGAATCAGAGTCGATGAGTTTTCAATAGCGTGAACGAACATTTCAAGTTAGGATGGAATTGTAACGCTGCCTAAACACTATACTTTCATTTCCTGAGTAGGGATATTTTCAAGATTATTTTCAAAGATATCTCAGTAAACATATTTATGCTCACGTTTCATGCAAAGTTCCGTGATCCACTTTTTAAAGGTCAAGATACAACACTATCATTGGTTGAGTAACACATATTGTAAATGATCGTTTATGTCAATTACCTTTCAGCCTCTCTCAAGATTTTTTAACAATATTTTCTTAAATGATCTTCTATTGTAATTTTAAAGGGCGTGAATAATCTCATTTAATTATTACGATTATGTAAAATTATTTATAAGACTTGCTAAATTCCTCTGTTACTCCACATTTAAAATTTTGTTAAAATCCAGGAAAACTGTTTGGAACTTATGTAATAAGGAGAGTTTATTTATCATTTATAACTTGGTCCACTTATCTAACTAGTCATGTAAGGTTTTTCACACAATGCTATCTACTAAAATAAAATAAAAACAGGTACCGTCAAACTCTGGTATGCGGAACAAGTGTAATACGAACATAGGTGTACTAATGGAGAGTTCATCCTCTATCAACGAATGTAAAGGATGCTGGCCTAGTAAAACCTATAGCCCATTTCTGCCCTCTTCGTCGCTTCTCCGTTTTCACATTCCCCACGCAATTTAAATGCGCCACACACCTCAAGGAAACTCTGCTAATTTGAACTTGTTCCCTGCAGGCGAGCCAGAAATCAATGACCCAGCGACGGCTACGAGAAGGCAGTAAAACGACAGGAGAAGGAAGGGGGCGGAGAACGAAACGAAAGAGAGACCTCGTAAAACGCAAGGGCTGCCCCCAAAAGGAAGGAAATTACCTCTTCTAAAAATATCCTCCGCATTATCTCTCGTCGTTCGGTTAACAAACTCATGGCATCCGTCGTCAGACCCACAGAAAACACCTAACCTAGTACATTACGGAACCCTATGGAATCTCCACAACATTGCATCTACAGATAACATGTTAATTTGTCTTTAACATTTTTGTATTGACGTATTGAATTTTAAAACATTAGGATAATTAATTACGTAATTATTTACTCTCTATTTGTATTTACATTTGTTTGAAAACGTTCGTGATTTACATTGCCAGTACGGCGACCATACGGAAATTGTATAGAAATACTTATGCAAAATTTAATTGGACAACGTACCAATTTATGTATACATTTTTGCCCTTAATTCCTCATAAGTCCGAACGTTTGTGTGATGGAATGAAATACAACGTTGTGTAATAAAATCTTGGCAAACCATCAAGTCTAAAACCACAAATATGTTCTTATCTTAATTAATAAAACAAAGAATGCGGCATTTAGAATGCTTACACATCCTTCAGCAATCAACTTTCAGTTTGATCCATTACACTGGTGTACAATGTAGTAATCTCAAAATGTATAGTACACACATGTGAATCCAAGGCCGATTTTTGATCAGAATTATGTTATTAAACAAATAGTCAAACCTTGTAAATACATTTAATTTCCATTATAATTGGAGATAAAGAACATCATCATTCGTTGTTAATGCCCTCAACCTCGCCGTTACCCTTTTAGTTCGAAGTTGAGCCCGACTTCCTTGTTTGTGTTCAAAATATTAGTATTTCCTGAACGTATGATTCCACTTGCCAGCACATCGTCAACGACATTTCCTGTACAACAAAATATATTTACTATTCTATTTTAATTAATCAAATTATTCAGCAATAAAAGAGTATTCATATATGAAATATTTAATACTCCCCTAGTTTTTATCCCCTTTGCTTATCTGAAGTCAAATTTTAAGAAACTGAAATCAGTTTCACAATGAGTTATTAGATCACAAGTGTTGCAAATAACTAATGACATCTTATTAACTACTATCAACATCAGTCTGTCACCTGTCGCAGGACGACTAGTCAAATTTGAATGAAAATTACATTTTCTCAAAATGGGTAAAACCTTGTAGGATATTCGTATTGCAACATCTATTGACAATAGTCGATTGTTTATTATTTGCAAATTGACTCGTTTATCTAATGATACTCCTCAAAACTTGAGAGTAATAAAAAGTCTTATGACACTTAGTTCGTAAAAATATTTAAATGAATGCAATTGAAAATAAATGTGATTGAAATGAGTAAGGTAATTTAATAATCATATAAGTTACTACAATAATTCCTGTCCATATTGTTAAGTTGAATTAGCATCTATTGAATTTGTTTTCGTTAAAATTAAAACACAAAACCATCCTAGGAATTTATTTCTGTGTCTAGCTTTGATTGTACAATAATGAAGGCATTTTAAAGTTGTTTATAATTATTAAGACATGAATAATAAATAGTCTAGTAAAATAAGACTATATAATAGTAATTAATATCATTTTGTAATTAATCAAGTACAAACTTTCATGAAGAATCAACAAGGATTTACTCAGTAGTTTCTAATTTGACCCGGGGACTCAGGTTTTAAGTCCCATCCCCGGGTTACAGGTTACTCTGGTAAACTCCAAATCACTACTGTATTCTTAAGTGGTGAACTCAAATTTTGAACAAATTCACTTCTATCAAATACAATATATTTCGACAGCTAAAAAAACGATCCAGCAGTTTCAATTTTGACCTCAATAAATCGATGAATTTTAACAAACGTTTGAATTTTGTATCAAGCACGTTTTTAACTAAAACATTGCCCTATACAAATCCTAAGACTTTCTTAACTAACTCTACCTACCCTCTCTATATTCGCTTTTTTAAGATTTTCCGATGCGGAACTTTCTGCAGTAGACCATTATAATTGCGATTATCTAGTCTGACTGACGTAACAGACGAGTGAGTCAAATTTGAACCGGAGGTATCTTGGCGGCGAAAATGGCAGTGCAAGAACCTTTGAGTCCGTTCCATATCGGACTGCGGGGGGTTTCGCCCTGCCAGTTCCACTGCGAGTTGAGTTGAGTGCCATTTGTCCTTCTCCGTATCTCTGAGATAAGGGCCATGACATGAAGAGACCCACAGAGACCAACGGGGACACTCCGCTTTGATTTGGTTTCGACTTTATGGCATTGCCTTGTTTCTTTTCGCTTTAGTTTTGTTTTAAAGCTTCACAATCACGGTAGAATCTTTTTTTAATTACATGTACACATATAATCACATATAAAGTAATAAATAAAAAATGTCATTTTCCACGGATTTGTGATAACTTTGTTTATATTTATGAACATTTTCCAACTTTTGGCGTATTTTATTTTGTTTTTGATCCCTAACTTTTATGTTTAACGAACACTTATCGTTTCAACGATATTTTAATCCGTTATCAATTGTAACATAGTAGTATGTTGTGTTACAAGGGCAGACGAAAGGCTTTTTTGCTCGAGGTTTGAATGTTGCAAACCGAGGCGAATAGCCCAACGATTGCAATCAAATCGAGAGTAAAAATCCTCGTTCCTCTCATGTATACTATTTTTCTCCAGGCTTTCACATTCACGTTTTCCTCGAATATTTTCTAAATGATTTAAGACATTGTGATGATATTTTCACCAAATATTTAATTACACAGGGGCCCTTCAGTTGTACTTATTAACTTATTGATAGCGTTTTTTAATTTTAAGACATTCGACTAACTTCATTTTTTTAATAGAACATTATATTTTTTACGGGAATTTAATAGTTTTTGAGAAGGCGAATCCAACAACACTACTTATGTTGAAATTTTATGAATAATTTTAAACAATTTAAGATGTCAAGTTAAACCGTCACAATTTAAGATCACTAGCGCTTTTTATGACCTGTAAATGACAATCGATGCCGCGATACACCTTCCTGGAGATTTTTGCAGCTTCAGAGAATGCCGATTTAGGTTATTCGCGCCGGGTACCCACTCTCTCCGTTTAACCCTGCTCCCCGCCATCTCACCCTGTTTATACCTCAAGTAATCGTGCGGGCTACAGGCGTAGGTCAGCCATTATATTTTTTCGGGCGCTCAACTTCCACTAAGTTTATTGTGGTAGGGGTATCAATAGCTTCAGATAACACGCCACTCGTGCCATTCAGTTTGCCTCCGTACTTTCCATTGCAAGCATATTCTTGTCACGTAGTTGGACCACAATTGTAGCTCGCGTGAGCACTTCCATTATGGATTGTGGAATGGAAGTTAGTAGTGCAGGAAATCCGAAAGACGATATACTATTGCCAGAGTCATATACTATTATCAGATACTTTAGTGATATACTACTATCACGACTGCTGAATGACTCATGATCAATTATCAATGCAGAAATAAAATATTTCATGCGTTAATAGATGTTGCTGAGTTCAAATCTTCATCCGGAAGACAACACAGGTAGATTTCAATGCTATACGTTAAAGTTAAATGAATAACACTTTATATTAAAATAAAAATTATAGTACTTGTCCAAAGTTTTTACGGATAGATGGTTATATTTTTATGGGTAAAATATAACCATTATATTTTTATGGGTCAAAACATAACTTTATTTCATGTCTGTATTTTTGCTCTTTCGGAAATTTACCGAAACTGTTAAAAGAAAACACAATGAGCGAATTAACTCTCAATGATTCCAAAAAATCAGCGACGTAATGTTTACTGTGGAGTGTATTTTGCAGCACTTACACTACCACGAGATACAAGTATGCCTTTTTTACTAGTCGAATCTTTTTTCATTCTGACTTTGATTGATTCTGCTAATGAAAACACACCGGTGATTTCCTTGCCACATGTGATAAGGAACAGAGATTTAACATACCGGGGTGGCGGGATTCTTCTACTTCCACTTCTACTTCTTCTTTATCTTCTCTTCAGCGTATTCCCTTAAGAGTTCGCCGTTTTCGACATGGACAGATCTCAATTTTCCAATTCTTCGGATGATATTAAACGTCTGACCTCCATGACATGTTTGAGGAATTTTTCCGTCTTCCTATTTGATTGTTTCCATCCCAACATTTTCTTTGTCCCCCCGTCAGGCATGATCTGACGGACGTGTCCATGCCACTGGAGTGATATGTTTTCTAATCTTCTTTTTAATTGAACATATTACCTCTATCTGTTTCCAGACATCCTCATTTTGGACGATTGTCATTTCATGTTAATATAGGCATCTTATCATGGACTCAATTTCCACTGTCGTTATTTTGTCTCCATTTAAAAAAATGATACATATTTCTCATTCATAAATTATATTTTTCTGTATATTTAATACCCGATGGAATATAAGTATATTTTTTTCTTTATTTCTTGTCGGATATTGTCATTACATATCACACTTGTGCAGAGCTCTCGTTGCTGCTTGTAGGCCAAATTATCATTTATGATTTGTTTTCAGTACTTTTCCCACAGAATTCATTGTTCTTTCAATTATCATTTGCCTGGACGATTTATTACGAAATTTAGGATTTTTATTGCGATGTTTTTCTTTGACTCTTTTCGACCATGCTTGATAAAAATATTTAATTATTTGTAGGGGTTTCGATGGTCATTAATTGCTTAGGTCTTTGAATCCGTGAGTGTGGCTCTAATTAGATGCAACTCTAATGGGTTGCTCTATTGACAACGATGACAAAGTGAATGATGACGGAGAAATGGTAGAAAAAGGCGTAGTAGAAACTGGAGGAACCCAAGAAAATGTAATAATTGTAAACGTTGTCATTGCCAACAATAGTACCACAACACCCAAGAAAATGTGCCAAATTTGCGCGCTTTCTCTACCCCACATTTGACATGGATTGACCCACATTTGACATGGATTGACCCGGATTTGGGGTATCTAGCGATGGAAATGAACGGCACGGCCAACACATTAAGGGTCACCCCAAAATTTAGGGACTAACAAACTAGGATAACAGAGAATATTTATTTTGCAAATTAAACAATTTGCTCTGTATCATTCCTAATTTCTTCTCATTCCACTCGAGCATCAGATCCAATCTACTCAATTGCTTACTAAATACGATGACCACCTAAAATCGAATGGGGTTCAGTTGGAGTCACATGAATGCAAATGAAAACAAATAAATATTATTAATACCAATGTCTATCAACTGAATTTTAAGCTAAGTAAAAACGCCAGAGTGTATTAATATTCCGAGAAAAATCTTAAATTAAAGTCAACGAGAATACTCGGAGTTTTCAGGACTCCTTGTCTTATGAATTTGTATATCAGTAATTAATTTCGACACTTCATCAGAACATTTATTTGAACGGGAGAATAAATCAAAATAATCACTGCCCAATGTGTTTTATTACCCTTCAAATATGTCGTTGATTATATTAAGTAGTGTGGTTATTTTTTCAAATTGTGCATATCTTTGTATTTGAAACACTGGTCACAAGAATCGTCCTTAATTATCAATTTGAATTTTTTGTAGAGAAATCCTTGCAAATGAACCAGTAACGTAAACTTTAGTTACATTTAGAAGACGTATTTGCATTTCAGTGTTTCGTAATTATTGTAAAACCTCGGGTCGAAACATTAGACATTCCATTAAAGCTGGTATCTCAATTTCCAATTGCGGAGTTTTGCATCTGCATGAATAAAGACTAAGGAAAATCTCCCAAACTTTAAGTTGTCGTTTCTCACACCTCCATGTATGAAAAAAGTCCCCTTGTGACACAGTAGCGTCAGTTAAATTTAGATTTACCTAAAAAACTTCTTTAAGAAAAGTGTAAGAAAAGAAAGAATATGTTGAATTTATATGCAATTAGACTTCTCAATTTCTATAACAAACAAAGAATGTACGTTTTTTAAGATTCATTAATTCTTATTACTTACTTATAAATGCAAAGCCGTGAAAAACTGAATATTATTTCCATACAATATTATTACTGTAATAATATACTGTGTGGATAATATAGTTTTAACTTCTAATATAATAATCAAGCATTATAGAAAATATAATAATGCTGCAGACGCAAAAGCAATTTTTCATCATTAAAACTCATTGGCGTGACCTGGTACCTAAAAAAGTGGATAAATCTTATTCTTATTTGTAGTAAATGATTTACTTTAATAAATTGTGTAGTCAGGATGCATGTTTTGTCGGTCCTAGATTCCGAAAAATCGATTGACTGCAAAAGTCTATCTTTCGATCTATCCCTCTGATCGTTCGACTGTGGTCAACTAAACCGTTCAAACGATTTTGTTCAAAATTTATATTCTCCGCTTTACCTAAAGAATCTGGAGACTCAGCGTGTTTGAAATTGATATTTGGATTTTTAGGGAGGGAGAACTTAACATGAATCCTCAATTACATTTTAAACTTGAGATGCGTTAATATGGACAGATATTGCGGTATTATAAGTTAACGCCATTGTTACTGATGCGAGAAAGAACGAGCTATTGCAGCATGAATAGTTACGAATGCTACAGAAATTACGATGAATATCATCTATGACGAATTCTATTCAAGTCTAAGCAGATTTAAATGTCTAGATTTGAAGGCTCGAGTTCTCCATTTTTACTTTCTCATTACGGAGTAGATATAAAGTTATGTAATGCTGCGCGAAAAAAACGCGAAATTTCGGCAAAAAACTCTTATTACGAAGCTTGGTAACGAAAAAGTGGATAAATCCAGTCGCTAATTTTTAAAAAAATCCTCTAACACATGGTGAATCCAGAATGCATCTTTCGTAGCTCCTTGATACCAAAATCGCATGACGGTATGACCGTCCGTCCGTCTCTCTATCTGCTTGTCTATCAGTCTGTGAACAATGCTAGCGGCTAAACCCTTCAGCCGATTTTCTACAAAATTGATATTCCCCAATTCATCTGGCAGATTTCGCGCCGCCTTGAATTTGACACCGATATTTTAATTTTGGGGGTACTGTACATGAAGCTTCGAGGACATTTTCAAAATTTTTTAAAACCAGAATCCATCATTTTTATTACATATTTTTTTGATAGTGAGAAGCACATTTAAGGGAATAATGTAGGTCTAATGTTTTTTGATAACTCTGTTGTAATTGTAACAAAATCAAAATGTTTTCGGCGTCTTTCTACAACTACAATTATAAAGATAGAGATTTTTTTAATGAAATCTGTTTCTTAAAGATAGGTTTTTTAGTAAGGTTTTGTACAATTTTTCGAAAATTTGAGTCCTTTTCGATTAATGTTACATAGAAATTGACAATTTTTATTTTTTGTTTAACAAATTTTTTCCTGAAAAACGGCTCCACTGTATGTCATGACATTTTGTTGGTGGGTTTAAGAAAATGGTGCAGGTCTCATTTTGGTTAAAAATCCTATTTTTCGGCAGTTGAAAAAAAAATTCAAAAAACCTTTTTTCGGTGTCATCTTACAACTACAATTATGAAGATACATTTTTTATTAATGAAATGTGTTTATCAAAAACAGATTTTCAAACAAGGACATGTACAATTTTTCGAAACAATGAGTATTTTTGGAGTAATTGGGCGTCAAAGTTAATCGCCTGCTCTGAAAATGCTGCGCTTCTTGATCGTAACTACGAGAATTTTTAGCACCACAAGTCTCCCCGAGCAAACGCGGAAGCACATTCGCAGCCCAGGACAGAGCGGTCCCTATCACAGGATGTCGCGCCGCAGCCTCCGACGACATCCTGTGCCTGCATCTCAGCGCGGCTATCACAGCTCCCGTCGGGACGACGGTGCTTCCGCCCTTCACACTACATGCGGAATTTCTGTTGCGCAAATAACGCAGGCCAAGGTCGCACTAGACGACCCATTAAAATATCACAGAAGGCGACTGTGTAGGCCAGCCGCGTCAAAACTTGACCGCACGAGCTACTTGCCCGCATGGGGAGATCGGTGCTCCTGTGAGTACGGTCTACTTCCCCTCACTCCGTATGCACTTCCCCACCACATCAAGAAAAGGGTGTACACGATCGAAGTGAAGTGACTCGCAGAGGGGAATAGTGGCTTCATAGGAAAGTATGTTTGTCAGATGTATACTATCAAACATCTGAGATTTGAATTATGGTTCTATTCTTCACAAATAGTTATTTCATGTTTATTCTCTTTTTAAACCCAGCTTTGTATAAACATTTTTGCCAAGGTGCAAAAATATGTTTGAATGAAATCCTTGCTTTTCTTTCTTTATATGTTATATTTCATAAAATCATTTTGTTATTTGCGTATGCACCAATGTCAAATATTATGAATAAGTCTCTATAAGTTAACAATTTTCGCTTACGGAAGGACACCTCTTTTAACAGATATCTCTGTTAAATCTTCAAATCTGAACGTTAGGCATTTTCTCTGCCCTGTTAAGATACGATCACTGTCCTTTCAGTAAACAATACAAAATCATTATATTTTCAATTCAAAATATTTAATTTTACTCTCAAATGACAATTTAAACCCTGACTTATGTATAATTGAGTATTTCAATAGAGCATTTCTTTGCTTTACTAGTGGAAATGGGAAATTTGGAGCAATGACTGTCAACTGACTCGTCGAAAAAACTGTCATGGACCAAAACTCTCGAACTCTAGTGAGCTAGTTACCTTGCCCGCGATCTTGATATGCCTGCTTGACGAAAGATTCAAAACTTGAACTTGTGCTGAGACGAACCAAGCCATACTGTCTTATACAGCACCTGCACCTTGCCCGTCATTTTCGTTGTTTTAGTATTTTTAAACCATGGGCGACTCTTTCGATGGAAGGGGGTACTTTAATTTCTCGCCTTCCTTCGTAAGAGGAGAAAGGATTGCAATTGTGCGCGAAATACAGCGATTTTTCGATAGAAAAAACTCTTATAGCCAAATCCTCTTAACGGAAAAGTGGGTAAATCTTGTTCTTATATAAAAATGATTTCCTCCAACACGTTGGGTAGAAAGAATCAATTTTTTTGCGTCCTTCGTACAGCAAAATTGATTGAAGGTAAAACATCTACCTGTCTGTCCGTCCCTCTTTCGACGTGTCCGTCTTTTCGTCTGTCCGTCTGTTTGGCTCTCCCTACATGGTCAAACGCTAGCGCCTAAACAGTTCAGACTATTTTCTCCAAAATTAATATTCCGCGATTGATTTAAAGCACATCAAACACTGCAAGATTGAAACAGATACTTTGAATTTCGAGGAAAATTTATACGATGTCTCAACCACATTATTAAAATTTGCTTAACAATGACTCCAATTATTTTTATTAAACTTTGTCCCCCAATAGCGAAAGGCACGCTTAAAAGAATGTCAGAAGTCTAATTTACGTTGAGATTCCTGATTTTTGGAAAATTCCACAATATACCTTACAAAAGTGACCCGGCACCGATCCGTCACTACCTAGTGGTGAATCGAAGACCAGACATTGTAAGTAGTCAAGAACAAAATGTTCAAACCTCATATCAGGTTCCTGAGCCACTCAGACAGGCCAGGACTGATATGGAAGATATAATGTGTCTGCGCACCGCGCGTCCGTGTCGTGCGAGCGCGTGCAGACGCGGTACTCACCTGGTACCCACCTCTCACACGGCGCCACGCACGATGATGAGCCAACAGCGTGGACCGTGCTGTTGGCTGTAGACGGGCACAGCACACACACATATCGGCCTCCGGTAGCTCAAACGGTGTAGCCAGAGGGCTACTAAAATAAAAGGGCTGGAGGACCACCTCGTACGAGGAAATGATGGATCGGCCGAAATGAATAGCAACATGGAATAGCTTAAATGTTAATTTAATTATATATTGCCTCTTGGATTAATAAAATGTAAACTTACAATCTAAGAGAGGACATGAAAAATAAACCAATTACAAAACTACTATATACAAAACGTGTACCGGGCCCGAACGGTGAATTACTATAAAAGGTATTACAGAAACTAAATCTAAATCTTAATCAGTAATTTACAATGACACATTATACATAAATTGACACAAAATGACTTCCAGACAATGACAAAATGAGATCCATAGTCCAATACATGATCCTTAATGAAGGAGAGAAAACGTTGAGTCCGATCAATGTTGATTAATGCCAATGTTCTATTGCACGATAAGAACCTGAGAAACTTGGCTCGGTACTTAAGAGGCAGAACAGGTACCTGCTATTTGAAGGCGCTGAGCTCGTCCCATTTCTCGCTGCGCGGAGGTCGCCGAACACGTACAGTGCGCCTCTGAGCGAATGCTGCAAGCCCCCCGGACGCGATGACCAGGCAGTGCGCGCTGTCGTGGTCCAGTTTATGAGATGTGGACAGCCTCAACCCTGAATGAATGCCGAGATGGGCAGCCCTGGTGTCGACCATCGGCTATGCGGGCAGTCTGAGGCCCTGATGATGTGACATGTGTCAGGAGCGGAGCAGACGTGACAAGACGCGTGCTCACGTGCCTCGCCTTCACATGTTTAACTCTCAATGAATGTCTGTGTGTCTCTGCGCGGGCGCGGTTGTGCCTACGAATATATAGAACCCCGTCCCTCCCTGGAGCGGGGGTGGCTACCACGAGGCGTGGCGGGGGGGGTGCTCTGGGCCGCCGTGGGAAAAAAGCTGCCGAAACCTCAGAGACCACCAGCGGGGCCGCGCGGTGCACTTACGGCCGAGCCGCTGGCTGGGGGTGGTCGCAATTCACGGAAGGCGCAAATGGGTGTCATAAACCGCACATGCCGACAAGGACGCGGCGTCGTGCCTCAGAGGGTGGCAGAGCCGGCGGTGCGGTGTCAAAGAGTCGGATTTGCGCCTTCGCTGTCCCGGCGGTCGAGCAGAGAGGGGAGGGGGCGGCGCAGGTGGTTGCAAACCACGTGCGTGCGTAAACATAATGATATGACTAAATGAATGATATGGAAGGCATTTATTGTATCCAAACCTTTCAGAAGGTTTTTCTAAAATCTAGCGACAAAAGGGCCATTCCACTAGATTTAATCAGATCATTAGGGTTTGAAATTCGCACTTTAATTTCGATCAGGAATTAAGGTTGTAAAATTTCGTCTCGAGGAATAAAAGCAGCACAAAACCGAAATGATCCTTCAATTGAAATCCATGAATTCAATAGTTAAATTGCCTGGAAGTTATAGTGTTTTTTTAAGAACTTATTTGCACAAAGAACCAGGAGTCTTTGTAACGCAGATACACCAATAAATATTTCTTGAACCTTCAAACATTAAAGAGGAGATTTAAGAACACTAATTTAACAATTAGTACTTTTATTCAAACTTTTTGTAACTGCAAAGATTGACAGGTAGATTTTAAAAGAGATGATCAGCAGATATCTACCAATCTTTTGCTATTATTATTATTATTATTATTATTATTATTATTATTATTATTATTATTATTATTATTATTATTCCTTTTACTTCACGAATAAAGACGTAATGAGTTGGTTGGTTATAAAATCTACTCTGAGTTGCAACCACCTTCCTATGGAGCAGATATATGGGCTGTCGGTGCCTCTGCAGTACTTTGCGAAAATGGCGGTGTTCCCAATAAAGCAATGTCTTGTACTATTATTATTATTATTATTATTATTTGTTTAATTCAAATCTCTCCCCAATTTTACGTACCAAATTTCAATTCGCAGATCTATTATCATGTAATCTCTTTAGAAAAAGTTTATTTATATCTCGACTCCTTCATGAGCTATTTAGAAGTTTAATGCGGCTTCGATAATTCAAAGGCAACACCGCAGCTTCTTCAGCATCACTGCCTGAGCAATCCTCGGTGTTGAGCCGGACGGTGGCGGCTTAATCGAAGAAGCAGCGGAATCGTCATGGTCTGATGGAGAATTATAGTAGCCGGCTGCTCTCATCGGAAGTATACAGTGGTTTCTTCGATCACCATCACACGAATGACAGAACAGTATCCTAAAATTTGTCACAAATCGCGCGCGATTCTCGGTTTTTTCTTTCTTTTCCCAATTCTTGGTTTTTCTTACACACGCCTTACACACTTACACACACCTTACACACGCACATACACAAACTACACGACACCACATGTCGAGAGACTAGATGGGGAGCCAGCTCGTCCAGGCTTGGGCGGTGCCTCATTAGGGAGATATCTTACAACTTCTTAACCTCTTAGAATTTATTGCTAATATTGCTAGCATAGCATGCATACATATTAACATTTGCATAATTCCCATGGATCTAACAATCTCCAGAACCTGTCTTCACATCCTCGCAAATCATTTTTCTTGTTTATTGAAGATCTATCATAATACCCTTTTTTAGATCAAGACAACTGAGCAGTTACGTTATAGGGGATATATAGTTAGATTGCTCACAATCTCTTTGGAGTGCTCTAGCAGTATAATTCTTCGGTATAAGTTGGAACCAAACAGCTTAGTTGGAACCCAGTGCCGATGAATGTACACAGTGCCGCAAAATCAATTCGGGCGCTAATGAGTTAATCAGTGTAACAATTGTCGTGGTCGCGCTCAACTCTTTAAAAGGCCCTCCGCAGGGGTACCAGAGTGAGGCGGCACCTGGTGCTCCTTCCAGGAACCAGCCCTTGATTCTCCTGGTGAGTTATCCAGAGGCAGATCGGAGGCACGTGTCACGCCTCGGCAAGCGCCCACAGCAGCGACAACGGCCGTATGCCTGCACCGACAATGAGCCAGCCAGCAGACCCTCAGTCAGAATGTAAGGGGGTCCCGGCGACGGGAAGGTCTTTCAACTTTGTCTGGCGTGTGCGTGGTGGTCACTGACTTCGGAGGACTATGTGATCAAATGTATCCGGACATGTGGCTGCAAATGACTTACCAGTCTTCCATCGGTAATGCTGGAATTCAATAGGGTGTTGGCCCACCCTTAGCATTAATGACAGCTTCCCCTCTAGTAGGCATACTTTCAATCAGGTGCTGGAAGGTTTCTTGGGGATTGGCAGCCCATTCTTCACGGAGTGCTGCACTAAGGGATGTATCGATGTAGGTCGGCGAGGCCTAGGACGAAATCGGCGTTCCAAAACATTCTACAGGTTTTCGATAAGATTAAAGTCAGAACTCTGTACAGGCCAGTCCATTACAGGAATATTATGGTCGTGTAACCACTCCACCACAGGTCGTGCAGTAAGGACATATGGTCGATAGTGTTAAATGATGCAATCCCGTAATTGTTCTTCAACAGTGTGAAGCAAGATGGTGTTTAAAACATCAATATACGTTGAACGTGTTTGGATACTTTTGATCACGTACTGTAGAGTTTCTTGAGGTAATGTTTTGGACTGTGGTCTTTGGATTTCTCCCCGGCACACTAGCAAGTTTTGGCACGAATGTCGATAAGTGTTTTTGTGACTGGTACGAGTTTGTAAATTAGAACAATTTTAATAAATATTTTTTTCAAAACTTTCGAGTTTTTCTCTCTACAATAAATTATATTGGGTTGATTAACTACGTGTCACTAATTTGCAGTACGCATTATCGTTGCCACAATCTCAAAACAAAACGTTTCTTCCATCTCGTATCATTCTTAAGACATTACCCCTCATCCACTCACCGTCTTACCCCAGCTGTCACAAAGCAGTGAGCTACGCACTCTCTCAGTACAGCGAGGGGTTGAAATCTTACCTACTACAATTCGATTCCCCACCCTGTAGTGGCACATGATTACCCTAGATCGGTTAGACCGCTATGCCTGCACTTCGTGACGGGCAGTTATTACTTGCAGGGCATGGCTGATAGGTTGTTAGAACTGCTCTAGGACTATAATTTAGTAATATAACAACTCAGCGACAAAAGTTACAACCAAAATTGCAATCAGATAGCTCCAACAATGTACTGGTGTGCACGACCACAAAGGCATGCTCGCGCTCGATGTGTAGTGAAGTAATTCTTGGCGTTAAGGGGTCCATTCGAATGTCAACCCAAAATTAGCATCCTACTACCAATGCACATGATACTACTTTTTATCACTCAACCATCATATAAAACGTTACGTGCATGTCTTCTCTCTAAAAAGTTCTCACATGCGTCATAGATATTACTCATCCTTCGTAGGTGACAAGACAGTGAGATAGGCACTCTGTCTCCGCACTGTGAGGAGCCGGAATCTCGCCTCCCACGGTCCATTCTTCCACTTTGTCCCGCCTTGTCCCTCACCTTCCCCGCTCGCACATAATGACCCTACGCGCGCATTTCCGCACTTCCTGCACTTCGTAACATGCGGCTATTAGGCGCAGATCGTGGTTGATAGGCACTTACAAACTCCTCGGGAGTATAATTTTGTTACAACGACAAAACAACGGAAACATTTGCAACCAGATAACCCCAACAATGCACCGGTTAGCAGGAGCGCAAGGACAATGAACGAGCGCGAGGTGCAGTGCATTGTGGGTATGCTGATGTGGTAATGTTGACGTAATTGCGTGAAGAAATAATGGAAGTCATCTCCTCCAACTTAATATTTTTATTTAGAGAGCCAGCTTTTGACGGATTTGCCACCGTCATCAGTTTCGCTGTGTGTGGCAAAAGTCTGAAGCATGTAGCGGTCATTTGCCACACACATCGAAATTGATGATGGCGGCAAAGCCGTTGAAAGATGGCTCTCTAAATAATTAATATATTAAGTTGATAGAGGTGACTTCCATTATTTCTTGAGATGCAGTGAAGTTAATTCCGGCGCTAATGGTTTAATTCGAATATCAAACCAATATTACAGTCCACGTTTCACTGCGCAGGATAGTACTTACTATCAGCCAACCTCTGTATAAAAAGTTACGCCCACCTCTTCTCTTTCAAAAGCTCATACTATAAGCTACATACTTCATAGAAATTACTCATCCCACCCAGCTGACACAAGGCAGTGAGCTGGGCACTCTGTCTCCGCGCTGTGAGAGGGTGAATCTCGCCTCCCACGATCCATTCCCCCTGTCCTCCCTGTCGCGGCGCATAATTACCCCAGACGCGCTGCACCGCACTACCTGCACTTCGTGACGCGCGGCTATTATTCATAGTCCTCGCTTCCTGGACGCCGCCCCCGGCGCGCAGCCCGTCACTATTCCTCCCGCGAGACGGAGGAGAAAGTCACGTGACGAAATTCGCCTTTGGCTGTTATTTTAAATTTTACAAGATTCAACGTTTCAATCCACGTAGATGAAACCGACGAAAATTTTCAGAAGAGACGAGTATAATTTTAATTCAAAGCAGAGAAATTCTTACTTTACGGAAATATAATAATAATAATAATAATAATAATAATAATAATAATAATAATAATAATAATAATGTCGTTATTAATGGCCAGGCCCAGGCCATAGGGCCTGCTCTTCCGCCTAACCACTGAATTTAAATACATATAGAGAAGTAAAATTTTAAGAGGGGAGGACAAGCTGTACAATTAATAAAATAATTTTAAGAGGGGAGGACAAGTCTGGGAGAACAAATCTAGGGACCATCCCGGCATACGTCTTAAGCGATTGAGTAAACCCAGAAAACATCAATCAGGATGGCGGTTTAGGGCCGAACATCTTCAATTTACGGAGAAAAGTGGAAGAGAAGGAAAAATAAGAGAAAGAAAACATAAATGAAAATGAAGAGGAAATATGGCAGGAATCGTGTGTTTTTGCAAGTCTAGAGCAGTTTTACCGTGTAGAAATAATGCGTGTCTCAGAATAATTGATATAAATGTTCAGAGCATTTAAGGAGCACGGTCGACGTTGATGAGATTTTCCAATGAACACTTTCTTTCTTTAAAATGCCTTATTTCAAAATAACTGCTTCTCGATAATTGGATTCCTTTCGTATTATAAATCTCTATACTACTGCTTTTCCAATTTTTGCCTGACTTTCTGTCCTTCTGAATGTTTGTTCAGGTTAATATCTAGAACGGATAAACTGATTTCGATTGATTGATTGTTAGTGATTCCGGCATTAATTGATAGTGCCACACAAAACAACAAGGGGAGCAAGCCTTCTCCATAAAAAACACGACAACACGATAACACCATTTCGATACGATAACACCACTTTTGATCATATACTGTACATCGACACTTCTCCTCAGTGCAGTACTCCGAGAAGAATGGTCTGTCATTCCCCAAGAAAACTTCCAACACCTAATTGAAAGTACGCCTGCGAGGGTGGAAGCAGTCATCATGGCTAAGGGTGGGCCAACACCCTATTAAATTCCAGCATTACCAATGGACGGCACCACGGTCTGGTAAGTCATTTTCATACACGTGTCTGGATACTTTTTGATCACATACTGTAAATGCGCTAGAAAATGTGAACCGCCACTCACCCCAATCGGGGATGCGTACAAAAAATTAATAATGACTTGTTTGTGATTAGGAAGTTGGAATGTCACATAAGGTCCATTTTAGTGCAAACATGTTATTAATAAAATAATTTTAAAACCAAGCAATTAGCCAAGCAATTTTATAACAACACAGTTTTGTACAGAATGAATTTTACTTGTTGCGTTCGAGACAGCCTTAGGAACTCACTCGGAACACCTTGCTGGAATCTACTCCCGTAGGTTCTGTCCTTGGTGGTGTTTAATTATACAGACATAATGATAGGACTTAAAAGGGAATAGTAATTTTATATAGGCATATTCAAAATACTGCACTTCCATTACCACAACTACTACAACAAATCTACTCTTCAATAGGAAAACGACCTTTCTTCAATCTCTACCTCGAGTTAGTAAAAGTATGGAATCGCAAGCGATGGTGCACTCTCTCTAAAAAATACGAATTGTTTCGAAAACGAATAACAATTGACAAAACAATGAAAGTGTTAGTGAACATGTACTAACACTGAAATGGGATGGCGTACCTTCACTAAAACTTTCACTATGATGTATACAATATTGATATACAAAGTAAAACTTTCGCGTGAATTCATCTATAGGCAATTGAGAAGATCCGCTTCGCAAACATAATACCAAACCAAAATATAAGACCAAACAATCAATGTTATAGGTTAATCCAAAAAGTTTGTCAAGAAGCATGGACATCGGCTGATAGCATCCTTTAGGGAAACTACTCCAAACAAGGTAGGTATACAAATACTTTTCGATCACCAATGGTTTTCTTTAAATTTCCTCCCAGAAGCTCCTCTACTGTCAACATCTTTGCCGTAAAATCTGCAAAACTGCCACAGAAATATACTTCATCTCTTATAAATAGCGTTGCTTCTCTGTATTCTGTATACGTTATTCGGAAATTGTTCATTTGCTGAACGCAAAAATATTTTGCAAAAGTGTTTGTTGCTCGAAGTGTTCACATCTGCATTGCTCGACCTTTCATATTTTTGAAAGAAACGTATTAATCGAAAGTGAATGCGTCAAATAGTTGGTGGTTAAGATAATCTATAATATCTATGCTTTTTGAAGCAGGAGATCTAACATCAGAAAAACGTTCTCTCTTTTAATTCACGTGAGTGGGCCTGTCTGCTTTCCCGCTACCCTTCAAGACCAAGTCGTGCCCGGAAGGGCCCAACCCTTCCTTAATTCCCCTTGGAGGCCATCTCCAGTAATAAGCAGGCAGAGCAGGCGGTGGGTAAAACGGGCAAGCCAACGGAGTGGGTGAGCGGAGGGGGCAGAGGGGAAGGGGGGCGGGGGAGGGAGGGGGACGGGGGACGTCGGTTGTGAGGCGAGCAATTAGCAAAGACCGAAGACTCTGGTACGGTAGTCGTCCTTGGGGGACCAGATGTGTTTCCTTCCGAGCTACTTATAGACTAGCAAACGTAGATTCTCTTATCACAAGATATCGTGGAAGATTATATGCAGCAAGATGTGAGATAATCGAGTAAACAAAAGATAATTTTGTTGGTCTGACGAGAGTGCATAGACAGAGATGAGTTTCTGCTTGCTCCGTACGGAAAAGACAGTTACGTAGTGCTGCGCGAAAGATGCTATTATTAGAGGGTCCTGGTAACGAAAAAGTGGATAAATACAGTTTCTAAATTTGAAGATAAAATCCTCCATCACGTGGTGCAGCCATAATCCATGTTGTCTGCGTCTTTGATGCCGAAAAATCGAATTACGGCAAAATGTCTGTGTGTCTGTCTGTGTGTCTTGTGTGTCTTATTGTGTCTGTGTGTCTGTCAGTCTGCCTGTCCGTCTGTGTGCCCGTCTGTCTGCTCTTCTGTCTGCCCGTCAGTCTGTCCGTCTGTTCGTCAGTCCGTCAAATTAAAAAAAGGCACTATTTTTTATTAAATTTTGTTCTTGGATAGTGAGAAGGGGGTTAAAGAGAAAGGTCCATGTCTCATTCGTTAAAAACACCGACTTTTTGAAAATAACATACGTTTAAATTTTAAGATTTAAGAAAAATTGAGTCCTTTTTGCATGAAAATACGAGAGCCAATATACGTGCTGATTTAGCACAATTAGTTATTTTTATTTTTAACTAATTCCATGAATATTATTAATGGTCTAGATGTTAATCATAGGCATTCTATTATAATATATTATATTTCATTACAAATATAACCGTTTTATGTCATTGTATACTGTGCAATACAAATTTATGTATTCATTATATTCTTATACTGTTCTGGCAGAACCCGGTAGGCGTTGTGCTGCCCTCATCCTTCCTCTTTCCCCCTCTCTTTTTCACTCTCCCTTTCTCTATATCTTTCTCTCTATATCTCTCTTTCTATCCCCACTCTAACCCTAACTATCTCCCTTTCCCTCTTTCTCTCTATCTCTCCATTCATCTCTCTATCTCTGTTTTTCTTTCTCTCTCTCTCTCTCTCACTCTCTCTCTCTCTTTTTCCCTTTCTATTTTGTTTCCTCTCTCAGCCTGTCTTGATTGATTGATATTTCCGAGCGCGTCAACTGCTATGGCCATTAGCCCCGTAAGTGTAGTGTTTTTTCAGTGCGGAAGTTAGCGGGGGTCTTTTCCCGCTAGCTGGAGAGATCCAGGGCCGCCATTCATCAGCTTGTGAGAATTTTCCCCAACCAAGTATCTCCCACCAGCGGGGCTCCGCCCTAGTCAGCACAAGCTCAAAGCTCCTGACTAGTCACCCGATATTTGTGATAGTCTAGTGCATGTGAGTGTAAGTATATGTAAATGAGAGGTGAGGATCGGACAAGGAAGAGGAAGGAAAGATTGCGCGCGGTCTGTGGCCCGTTTGATACGGTACTGCTCTAGCATACGTATGCCGTCGATCGAAGATATTACGGCAATCTACCGATCAGAGCAGCTGGTCGCTATAATTCCCCACCAGACTGCGGCTGAACTCGACCTAGCTCTCTAGCCAGTGTCCAAAATCCTGCCACCGTCGGTACTCGAACCATTGGAACTTCCGGTCATTAGAATAGCCTCTCATAAGAAGAGGTGATGGGGGCGTTTGTTTATTCCATTGATTGAACCACACATGTAACATTAGTACCGAAAAAATAAAAGTATAAAGGCCTGCAATAATTTAAGGGTTTAGAATAAACAAAAATGCTTGCCCCTATCAGTTTCGAATTCCAGTTCTTCCAACCCATTAAATGGTGCGTTGCTATTTCATCTGACGCAGATGTTTTTGCCGCTTCATTAAATCTTATTGTTGTCATAATGGCTAGCTTGTGGCATTTAATTGTAGGGAAAAGTTCTCAGTGATATGTTAAAACAAAAAGACCTATGTAGTGATATACAGATTCATCCGTAAATTAATATCATATTTGTTTTTTTATTGGAATTGTTTACACATGATTTACAGGAACGACAGCAGCGTCTTGGAGGTGAGAAAAAATAATGATATTGCTGGAGACTGAAAATAAGAAGTCGAGACTGAGACTGAGACTGAGAACTGGGTCTGGAAAGAAGAGCAGGAGACTGAAGATAAGAATATTTTGATGGAATTCAATGTATCAGTCAAATAATTTTGAATAAATCATTTCTAATTCGAATTCATCATATTATTTATTACATTCCTTCATTGTTTACGTGACAAAACAACCACACATAGCATTAAACCTGCATATGTACTGCCTGTGAACGGGTATTAGACATTATAAAAATACTTATCTTTCGCGAAACGAGCAGATACCGATTTCGCGTCTCGGTGCGGCGTGCATCAAGCGACGGAAACACGGCCTGGCGGAGACCCCTGGGGCACTCCACATCCGAACCGTAATGGCGCGGCCGTTTGTGGCACCGCGGCCGCCCCCGCCGCCCGGTTAACGAGATGGGGCGTGCAGGGCGGGTCTCGGTCGCGCCCCCGCTCCGCCCCCCTCCCCCGCCCCGGCCGCCCGCTCTTCCGGCTACTCCCTCGGTCAACGGCCTGCGGCGCCGACGACCAGGCGACCGAAGCGCGCAATCTCCATCTCTTGTGTTCGTGTTGGCGCCAGTCGTCGCAGCTTAACACTCGGACTGGATTAAGTGGCTCATCGCATCAAGTGGTGGTTAGTGCTGTGCCTCTGACCGGGACGTTCCAAGGTTCGAGTCCTGACTGTGGCGTGGTTTCTTTTACTCGCTAGTTAGATAGTGACGCTCTAGCTGGGTAGGTCGATTCAGTCCTCGTCTGGAGGAGAATTGTAGCTGCCGGCTGCTCTGATCGGTAGTTTTTCATAGTTTCTCCGATCAACACCAGGCGAATGCCGGAGCAGTATCCTAACAAACGGGCCATGGACAGCGCGCTTTCCTTCCTCTTCCTTGTTCTATTGTCACCTCTTACTTACACACATACTTTCTCACTATAACACATGTCGAGAGATTAGTTGGGAGCTTAGAATTAATCCCGGTTGTGGCGGTGACCTGCTGGTAGGAGAGACCTGGTTTGGGGGGGTGAAACGACGGGTAGGTCGACACCTGATCTTCCTATTGGCTGAGATCACCGCCACCTCCCGCTATAACAAAAACATGCTCTACACTTACGGTACCAATGACTTCAGAATTTGACGCCACCGGAATCACTAATCAATCAATGAATCATTCAATCAAATATCGTCAATTAAATATGTTGTCTGGTATCAAAAATTTATTTTGCTAATGATCGTTTCGATCGCGTAGCGATCAGCCTCGGAGCCTTGCAGCTTCCGGGCCGAAAACAAAGTTGTCAGAAATGGTTTTGGAGAAAGTAGTGCGCGCAATAAAGCTAGGATCTTTGTAAAATAGTTTTAGAGCTGGTAGCCTTGTTTCTTGGAGCCCTGAGAGCATTGATTTCTCTAAATGTCTTTGGCGAATGGACAATTATTTCTCCTGAAATGTGGATAATGAAAACATTGTAACCACACCACACAGAACAAATCATTGATATATGAGAAATTGTGTTATTATTGAAGACTAGAGAATAAAAGTGCAATAACATTAAGCAGAAAACACCATCTAGAGAAAACAAGTAATCGGAGTAACAGGAAGCCTCCGGAAAACAAACGTTAATTATGTACGAAGAATGACATATTTATACATTCAAGGTTTAAACGCATTTAATTTTAAGAACTACAGTGTGTTCTGCCAATTGTGTCAACAGGTGTCTTACATTTAATAAAATGTGAAGTATAATGTTCAACCTTTTAACTTACTGGCCTCATAAATGTATAGGGATATATTAATTCATTTGCCAACTATGATTTTTCTATAGTTAAAATAAACAATTATACTTTCCATAAAACATATTGGTTGTCCTTACTGTGACATTACTGTGTGTTCTACCCTACATACGAATAGAAATTCAAAGTAACGTTCTCGTAGAAGTAGTGAAGAGAAAGTAATGAAATCAAGCAAAAATGAATTCTATATTATTTAGAAAGTGAACCCAGATTACAAAATAGTGTTATTTTTTGTTGTTGTAGTTTTGTCTCTTGACGGTTCATCTGAGAACATCACTAGCTGGTACGCATAAGTTTGATACAAAGTTTATCGAAAGACGGTTGTTATGATTCAATTAGTGGAATACAAGTTTAGATACATCTATTAAAATTTTGCCCAAAAGGAACAAATGCCCAGGTATAGTCAATGATATTTTGTGTACCACCACTTTCCATTTATTTGGTGTTAGTTTTTGTTTTGTATCAGCAACGTTTCCCCGGAGTTGACACAAAAGGAATTAATATTCAATTAGCAGGAATACAAGAGATGCTTCGCGTGACAGGATTGCGCAAAGTACTTGACTATTGACGTAACTTCTGTCACGAAAGGTTTAAGCAGTGCTCAATGGACACAAGGTCAGCGGTTGTGTAGCTTTCAGAATTGTTGCACCATTGGCGATGCCATTTGTTTTATTTCAACACTTTTCGATTGATTAGTGATTCCGAGATCGTCAGCTGCTAAGGGGATTATCTTATGAGTTAGTGTATGTTTTATAGCGGGAGGGGGCGGTGATTTTACCTCGTTGGATGGCGAGATCCTGCGCCGACCTACCCGTTAGCATGCGCAGTTTTCCCGAAACACGTAAATTTCCTCCCAACAGCGGAACGTCGCCTCAGCCTGGACCAGCTCTAAGTTCCAAACCGGTCTCCTGACATGTGTGGTAGTGTAGTGCATGCAACCCAAAACACATCTTCATAAATAAAGAGCTCGAAAAATAGTTGGTCTAAAATGAATCTAACTGACACGAAAATGGGATGTGCAATAACTATTTTGAAAAGCTCATAAAGGGTGTATCTTACTATTATTATGTAGCAGCTCATAATAGATGTATTATAATTGTCTTACAAAGCTTACCCAAAGTTTTAACCAAGAGGCCATCTTCGTAAATATATAATTCGATGATTGTGTTTGTCAGGAAATGAGCACAGAGGATGAATTTCTAACAAAGGGATGAATTAATTCTTCTTTCTGTATGAGCTATTTAAAATCTTTGCAACGAATATAAATACGATTTTATGCTAAGGAAATGTAAATTTCTCAGCAAAAAGCATTGATTCACGTAATTTAATTACACTATAAGTCTTTTCGCAGCTTCAGCATTAAAATAATCTGATAAATTATTTCTCTCTTGAATTCTTTGTAGTGATATAATTATCATTCATCTGATCTTAACCAGCAAAATATTTAGGGACCTGAAATTGCTAAATTTATTGTTAGTACAATGTAAATTTTAGAGATATTGGCGAATATTCTTTGTTAGATTTATATGGAATAATATACTTGGCATTACCATCCAACAATCAAAATCTTTCCAATCGACATATTTCCCCCCTCTACGTCACATACGGTTTTTTACTGACTGAATAAATCCAAATCTACAAACATTGAATTGAATTGAAGTCTTATTTTACGTTGCGAGACTCGGGCCATCAGACCCGCTCTTCTGTCTAACCATGCAAATTTCGCTACGCTCCTTTCAACAACTAGCGGAGGAAGGAGGTATTTCTTGGGCGACGAAACAGGCGATTTGAATTTAGCTCAGAAGTCATTTAGGCTTGAAGATCTTTTACGCGAAAGTAAATCTATTAACATGGGACAACCAGCTTTACTTCCCCTCCGAAGGAAACCGTACAAAGGATTTTTTCGCCCTTAATTGTCCCTGTATTGCCCGGTCCTGTATTGTACGGTATTAATATTAATTATTATTATTATTATTATTATTATTATTATTATTATCATTATTATTATCATTATTATTTTTTTTGTTAGTTTGAAGGCTTGGCATCTAAGGCCTTTAGCCTTTTTACTGATTGATATTATGATTAATTAAATCTAAATTTTGAAGAAAAGATTGGCTTCTTTCAAGAACTGTATTGTTTTGTCAGTTGCTGTCTTGTCGGTGCCGAGATCTATCTTCATGTTGCCTCTCATGCCGTATCTGTGTCTAAGTCTTGAGAGATCTACGCAGTCTGTCAGGATATGTTTCACTGTCAGTAGTCTTCCGCAGCTGCAGATGGGTTGTTCTTCATTTCTTAACATGTATGAAGAAGTCATTCTTGCATGGCCTATTCTTAGTCGGGTTATGCACACTTGTTCTCGTCGAGGGTAACTGACATTTGGTGACCATTTACTGATATTCTGTTTAATGGGGTGTAGTTTCGTGTGAAGACTGTTCCACGTGGTCTGCCATTCTGTGAGGATGTACTTCGAGACAGCATTTCTTGCATCCTGAGGTCGTATTTCAATATCCATTTCTGATTGGATGTTCCCGGCATTTCGTGCTGCAGAATCGGCTTCTTCATTACCTAGGATACCCACGTGTCCAGGGCACCAGATAAACGTAAATGATGCTCCTCGCTGCTCTAATTTATGGCATGTTATGAGAATCATTTGTAGCAGTGGATCTACAGTTTGGCGCCTGTCTATTGCAGTGAGAAGACTTAGAGAGTCTGTGCAGATGACGAACCTTCCTGAATCGAGAGTTTCACAGTGTCGCAAAGACTGCAATACTGCATATAATTCGGCAGTGTACACACTTGCTTCAGGTGGAAGCGCCCAAGCCCTCGACAAGTTCTCAGTTACAAATGCGCTTCCAACCTGATGTTTTGTTTTTGAACCATCTGTGTAGATTATGACGTGATTTGCCATGTATTCTTCGAGAACTGATTGAAATCTAACTTTTAAATCTATGGGAAGGCATTGTTTTCTTTACACTGGTAGTATCGAGTCTTACTTCTGGCATTTTCAACATCCAAACTGGATTTTCATATGGTTCGTGTTTCAAAACTGGTGGTAGGACGATGTTGTAGCATTTGGCTATCTCGATTGCGCGGATGTTGGCTGGACGAGTAGCTGAAGGTCTTTGATTGTAAATATTTACTAGCTTAGGTCGAGTCATCAATGAGTGGTTTAAATGTTTCGGTAGAGACAGCAATTTTGATCTATAGTTGAGTAGCATTGTTTGTCGTCTGTGATGTAGCGACAAGGTGCTGGTTTCACAGTAGAGGCTTGAGGAAGGACTAGTGCGGAACGCGCCAGATGCATATCGGAGGCCTGCATTGTGAACGGGGTCTAGTTTCCTTAAACTTGATTTTCTGGCTGAGGAGTACACTGCACATCCATAATCTATTTTGGTCATCACCATGGATTTGTACAGGCGGAGTAAGATGTCTCTATCTGCTCCCCAATTTATATGGGAAATGCATCTTATTACATTCAGAGCTGTTTTGCATCTACGCAAGGTGTATTCTATATGCTGTTTCCACGTTAACTGCCTATCAAAAATCAAACCAAGGAATTTTGCCGTTTCATTATATGTCAGTTGAACACCATTCAGCGTCAGCTCTGGATCTCTGTAACTTTTTCTTTTCCTACTGAAGTGAACGCATTTCGTTTTGGCTGCTGTAAATGAGAAACCAATGTTTTTTGCGTTCTGTACTAATTTATTGATGGCATTTTGCATTTTGAATTTGACCATTCCCAGTGATTTGGCTGAGTAAAATATAGCAATGTCATCTACATACATGCATTTTCCTATTGACGCTTCTATGCCGTCAAACATCCTGTTAATCGCTATGATAAAGAGCGTGCCACTCAATGGAGAGCCTTGCGGTACTCTCTAGTGCGGCCTTCTCTAGTACGTAGCTTTCTGAGATAGACTGCCCAACGCGAACTTTGAAAGATCTGGTACTAAGGAAGCTGGATATATATTTTGGTAGATATCCTCTTATTTGCCAGTTATATAGTTGTCTCAGAATGTTATGTCGCCAGGTCTTATCGAAAGCTTTTTCCAGGTCAAAGAATACGGTAACCATATGTTTTCTTTTGATGAAGGTATTCTGAATTGCATTTTCTAGATATATTAGCTGATCGATTGTAGAGTGATGTTGTCTGTATCCGCACTGGTGTATGTTTAGGAGGTTGTTTCTTTCGAGACACCATGTTAGCCGGGTGTTGACCATTTTTTCCAAGATTTTTCCTAGACAGCATGTCAGCGATACCGGGCGATAGTTTTCAGGATTTAATGGATCCTTGCCTGCCTTTAAAATCGGAATTACTATCGCTTCTTTCCAGACTTTGGGGTAATTGCTTTGTGTCCAAATGTTATTATATATATTTAGCAGAGTGGTCAGTATTTTCTTCGGTAATCGACGTAGTATGCTGTAAGGGATATTGTCTGATCCTGCTGCGGTGTCTCCAGCTGCATTTATGGCGTCTTGCAATTCTCTCCATGTGAAAAGAGCGTTATATGGCTTATCTATATTGGTTGTAAAGTCAAGTACTTGTTCTTCTTCTTCTTTCTTTTTGTCGAGAAAGTCTTTAGGACAGCTATTTGTGCCACTGGCTTTGGAGTATTGGTTCGCTAATGCATTGGCTATTTCGTCAGGGTTGCATATTAATTGTCCTTCGTGTTCAATGCATGTTATTGGACTGAAAACATTTTTCCCAGCTATTGACCTGATTTTCTGCCATATTTCCGTGACTTTGGTCGTCCGAGTTATGGTGGTTACGTACTTTTCCCAGCTTGATCGTTTTGCTGTTAGTATTTTTCTGCGAGCGAGCGCACGCAGACGCTTGAAAGCAATAAGATTGTCTTGGGTTGGTGCACGTCTATATCTATTGAGGGCTTTTCTTTTCTCCCTTATTGCTTCTTTGGTCTCCGTATTCCACCATGGTACTGGAATCCTAGATGAGCGGCCACTGGTCTGTGGAATGTATTGTACAGCGGAAGATATGACAGTGTTGGTAAAGTCGGTAACGTCTTCCTCGGAGTTTCCACTGACATTTATTGGTGGTATATGTCTGGTGAAGCTGGACCAGTCTGCGCGGTTGGTACACCAACGTTTTGGTAAGTGAACTGTGTTCTTTGGCATGTTTGATGATATCAACAGAGGAAAGTGATCGCTCTGATGAAGATCTGGCAGTGGTTTCCACGTCAGCCGAGTTGCAAGATTTGGACTACATATTGAGAGATCTATGGCTGAGAATGATCCATTTCTAGCATTAAAATGAGTGCTTGCTCCTGTGTTTAAAAGTACGTATTCGTTGTTAAGTAGCAGGTCATCGATTCTGCGACCGGAGTCATTTGTCCTAGAACAGCCCCGTGTGGTACTGTGAGCATTGAAGTCGCCTAGAATTAGAAATGGAGTCTGTAGTTGATCGATCAGGTCTTGTAGATCTTCATTTCGCCATGAGGCATCGGGTAAGTATATGCAACATACCGTCATCTTCAATGGCTTGTACAGGGTTACAGCTACTGCTTGTAGAGGTGTGTTGAGATCAAGACGACTAGCAGGATGAGTATTGCTGATCAATATGGCAACACCACCTCTAGCTCGTCTATCAGGTTCTACGTCACTGCGAAAGGTTTTATAGCCTCTAAAATTGAAACGGTCTTCTGGTTTAAAATGAGTTTCTTGTAAGCGCACACACATTGGTGTGTGATTGGCCAGTAGCAATTTCAGCTCACAGTAATGCGAGATACAGCCGTTGATATTCCATTGAATTATATTTTCCATGGTTGGAATGGGTTTTTTCTGCTGTAGGATGCGTAGATCTTGCTTATTTTCTTGGTTTTCCTTTTGGCCATCCTTTCTTCTTTCTCTTCTTACGCGGGGTTTTGCATAGATCGATGGATTGGTAATCATTATGTTCAGCACTTACCATCGAACTTGTCTCAGAGCCAGTGGTCGTGTCTTGATCATTGGTCATTGATTTCATTTTTTGTTTGAGGAAGTTGTCCTCGGTGTGCTTAGGAGAACGAGGCGATCGACTTCGATAGCCTGTTGTCAACACTTCTTTGCTGGGTATGTCTGCAGGCGCAGCTACTGGATTTCTGTCTGCCTCATTTGGTGGGGGTCTTGAAGATTCTTTATCATTTACCTTTTCACTTTGAGTGTTTGTGGTTAAGTCTTCTGTGTTGATTTTGTTATTGTGAATTTCGTTGAAGTACTTTTCTATGCATCGGGTTATTGCAGGCATTAGTTCTTTCACTACTAAAGAAGGTAAATTTGTGTTTTTAGTAACTGCTTCCACGTATGTAAAATTTCCTTTATTTTCGGGACACACAACTTTTTTTGCTTCAGGATAGCTGATCTTCTGTCTGGCTTTAACTTGTTGTTTTGCTGCCTCCTGCTTATATACAGGGCAGTCTCTCGACCTCGATGAATGTTGTCCACTGCAATTAATGCATTTGATAGGATCTAGGCATGGATCATCACTATGAAATGGCTTACCACAATGGCATACTTTGATTCTCGTACATCTAGATGCTGGGTGTCCAAATCGTAAACATTGGAAACACTGCATTGGTTGAGGAATGAACATTCGTACGGTTAGACGATGAATGCCTGCTTTAATCTTCTCTGGTAACGTACAACGCTTGAACGTCAGGACATGGGACGCAGAAGGAATTATCTGCCCATCCCGCCTCATTGTTAGCCTACGACAGGCAATGACTCCTTGAGAAGCTAGTTCTTGAACTATTTCCTCTTCACTGCAGTTTAGTAAGTCACTACAAACTACAACACCTTTGCAGGTATTCAGTGTGCCGTGAGCACTTACTTCAACATCTATAGTGCCTATTTTCTTCAATTCTAGTAAGTTTTTACCTTGATTGTCATTAACTGTTTCTACCAAGAGTCCAGATGAAGTTTTCTGTATATCTTTTACGGCAGATCCAGCGCAGGTGCTAATACTCCTCTCTATTATAAACGGGCTCACTTTATCAAAATTTCCTTCGGTTCTTTTTACTGTAAGGTACTTTAGTACCGCTGCGGTGTTCTTGAACAGGTCATCATAGTTTGTTGATTTTCCAACTTTCATTCTTTTAGCATTAAACTCCGGTCTTTTTTCTGGACGAGGGTTTTTAAGGGTTCCCTCAACCCTAGGTTCGCAGACTTCCATACGAGTCCCGCGAAGCTTGCTATCACTCGTAGCACTATCTGCCAGCGGTGCCGAGTGATCCGCACCCCTGGCATTGCAGTCGCTGGGTGACGACGCCCGGTGGCCTGCTTGCGCACCACCGACCGCCGGTACTGGGGCTCCGATCCCCTGCACCGTAACTGTTGATCCTGACAGATCCTCCATCTTGGGTTTTTTCTTCAGGGTCACCTTCCCTTAGCGTTTTTGAGCTACCGCCAGCTTAATGAAACGGAAGGAACAAGGGGGGACAGAGAAGACAGAGTTAGAATAGAAGGGTAGAATGGAAACGACTCCCTAGCCCTCGCAACCTAATAGCGTCGGGGCGGAAACACAAGAGTTGGCCGATACAAGATTGGCCTACAGGACAGAAAACAGATGTGTGCCACAAGTAAGTGGAAGCAATGACACACAGAGTTAGTGGGAATGACGGGATGTTTAGGGGAGTGACACCGGACAGCTGCTCCGATTAGTCGCCTTCTACGACAGGGGGAGGTCCCGTGGTGCTATTCTACTAAAATCCCCGACACCACACGGGGTCATTATAATTATTATTATTATCATTATTATTATTATTATTATTATTATTATTATTATTATCATTATTATTATTATTATCATTATTATTATCATTATTATTATCATTATTATTATTATTATTATTATTATTATTATTATTATTATTATTATTATTATTAATGTAAGTGTTATAATTTTTGCAATTATTGTCATTAACTGCCACCGGGTCATACCCAATTGCAGTTCTAATAAATGTAAATGTAATTATAATTAATTGCTCTTGAAAGAAGGATAAAATTATAAATATATAAATGTAATCGTATCTAATGACAATAATAATGACAATAAAATGCTTCGATCGGGTTTGAACCCGCCATCTTCAGTATAACAGTCCGATAAGCTAACCGTTACACCATCGTCGCCGCAGACGTTAATGGACGTTTCAGCTCATTACGGCTGGGGTTCCTTTAAAATTGATAAAGTAGAATCAATAGGAATAGAAGCAACGCTATTAGAGTTTTGAGTTGTGGAAGAATATTGTTGAGATACTTTTTTTATTTTTTTTTTTGTTTTTTTGAAAAAGTGTGTCTTCACAACACGACGTGCGTGATGAAAACAGAGGTGTATAAAAAGTACTTTATAAGGCAGTAGGGAGCGAATGGTCAAGGCAGACAGGCAACGGTTCCAGAACCACAAGCAACGGTGAGTTGAAGCACAGCTGTGCATTTAAAAGCATATAAATTAATACTTTCCTTTTTAAAAAAGTTGAAATTTATTTATTTAGTTGTCAATTTGCGTTCAGTATTCAATATTGTAAAATATTATATTTTAGTTCACAATATTAATTAGTAACTTTTTCTTTGGAGATTTAATATAATTATAAATTACCATTCAAACCTGGGCTTCGATAATAAACTACATGGGATTAAGGACTTTTATAAGTCAGTGTTAAGGACTTGTATAAGTCACGTGCTCAACAATGGATGTGATTCATTTTTTTAACAATTATGTTACGTTGTTTTTGTAAACAAGTTCTCTTAACCATTTACGGGCGTCGAATGTGAAGTATTACCCCATTAAGTTAGTCAGACTGAGCCAGTAATTGTTTTTTTTAATTTCTTTTGCCGGTGACCCGGCGCCGTTAGATCCCCGATATTTCCAAACGGTCACGCGTCCAGGAACCCGCAGTGTCTCAAATTGCTTGACCTGCATGTCTTCACGGAGCATAGTTAAACAATTCGGCTATCGACGCCGCTGATTCGAAATATGAATGAGTGAAAACCAGAACGGTATAAGTCACATTTCGTAAATTCTGAGAAACATGTTTATTTATATCAGTTTCAGTGTAAAGTCGTGGTGCTTTAATTTTATAATTAAAACCACGGCATTTATATTGTTGATTACAATCACGAAAATACATTACCACTGAAATGCAACTTAAAATAAAAACGTTTTTCTCAGAATTTATAAAATGTCACGTATACCATTCTGGTTTTCACCCATTCATATGACTGCTAGCATTGCCTCCCACAAAACGTGTCATAGCCGGCGTTACTCATTTGTTGATATATTTTAGGAAATTGTGCTAAATTAATATCTAGTTTTAATATGAAATTTAAAAAATTGATTGCTGAATGTTTAGGCTCTTTGAATAATGAGACCCAAGTGTGCACCTCTGGAACCTCTGCGGACAAACGTCACTGCTTAGGAGCATCGCTATGAAACTGCTTTCTAATATTTTCGATTTTATTATTTTCCGGTAATGTCACTTTTGTAAGATTTAATTAAAGGGAGTGCAGCAACCCTTATACAAGTTATTTATTACAAGATCAGTTAAAGTAAACACAATAATATTTATTTCATGAGCAAAGGTTAATTTATTTTCCCAAAATATTTTCCACTTCCCACGTATTTTGGAGGTGTTAGTCATATCATCAAAAAGATTGAGTTTAAGAAAAAACTCGAAAAATTAATCTATCTATAAATGGCTGTAAAATTAAACTGTCTTTACTTCAGAAAATGTCTGGAGGCTCTGAAAGCCACAAGTGATGAAAATCGTGGTTATCTACCTAGTGGTCGTGATAGGAATAGCACACAGCCTTAAACATCATCCACTACTCGGTGACCATCCAATTCTACAACTTCAGGTAAGGAATCGATGCTTTAATTACAAATACAGAAAATAT
Source organism: Gryllus longicercus (assembly GCA_038098605.1). Classification (NCBI taxonomy): domain Eukaryota; kingdom Metazoa; phylum Arthropoda; class Insecta; order Orthoptera; family Gryllidae; genus Gryllus; species Gryllus longicercus. The sequence goes on from JAZDUA010000010.1 coordinate 7,489,267, forward strand.
TATTTTTTCTACAACTGAATAACAACGGTTAGTTCTGCACATTGCTATCCGCAAGTAATGTAAGTAATGCTTTTAATATCTATTAAAAAAGACGACTGTCAAGGTAAGTCTTTGTTATCGAGAACAAAAGTAAATTTCACCATTGAACTATAACGTGGTAAATAGACGTATCCCTTAGTAACCCTTCCGCAATCACGGTTCTACGTAATAAACTATTATTATCCCACATATGAAACACCTTATTTTATTTTAAAATCAAAATTTTTTTTTCAAATCTTCTAAATTGTATACAGTTGTAGAAAAAAATGTTGTTCATATTTCGTGAGTGAAGTGATTGTTTCTCTTATGGTTTCTGTTCATTTCGACCTTGAAACTCTCGACCGATATCGACCATGAAACTAGTGGGGGGTCAACAGCGTATATTTTCTCGCGTATTTATCACTGTTTCTCTACATTACACTGATAGGTAAACCTGCAAAAGTGTTTTCAACCAGCAAACCTTTTATTCCGCACCGGGACTTGAACTCAGGTCAGTATACTCGCGGTGAGCCTTACCTCATTGCTGTGTAACCGCTGTGAGTTGTGAACTCGGATAGACGCGTAAAAATGTCTTAACCCAATATTTCCAAAAAACAATTTTCAAACATTCAGAGATCATCGAATATGAAACTTACTCCATTCTTTTAAGCCATCCTTTTTAAATAATCGGAAAAAATTAAAGTAAAGAATAAAACCAGAATTTGTGAAAATGTTTTTATAATTTGAATTAATTGCAATCAAAATTACGTGAAATCTACTTGTTTCTTTAAAAAAATAGTATTTTATTTTTTAAACAGGTTATTTTTGAGAACATGTTGTTTAAGGTAAAAATCTCTGTTTACAATTTTGTAGTTTTGATATGCAAATTTACGACTAAATGAAAAACGTATACAGAGAGTTTGTCGAAAAGGAGACTAGCACAATATTTTTACCATCCTTCGTTACATACGAGGAGAACATTTAATGGAAAAATCTAGAGCCCTTTTTAGAGAAAATATTTTTTTAGAAATATCATAAACTTGAGACCAAATCCACTTGTTTTTTCCAAAAAATTCACATTACCTTGTTTAAAGACAGATCTTTTACATTCTTTATCTAAGTCAAAAATGTCTTTCTTCAAATTTGTAGTTTGGAAATGTTATATGTTGAAAATACGATCTAGGCACTGTCGGTTCCTTGCTTTAGGTTCCCAATCGGTCTCCCGACATGTGTGGTAGCGTCATGCAGGTGTAAGACGGGTGTGTGTGTCAGGGGTGAGGACAGAGCAAGTTCAGGGAAGGAAAGATCGCGTTCAGTCCGTGGTCCGTTTGTTAGGGCACTTCTCGGGCATTCGCCTGGTGTTGATCGGCGAAACCACGAAAAACTACCGATGAGAGCAGTCGACCGCTAGAATTCTTCTCGAGATACCCAATTCCACCTAACTATAGCTAGTGGTGCAAATCTTTCCACGTGCGGGACTCGGACATAGAACCTCAAGATCAGAAGCGCTGCAGAGACCTCAGTTGATAAACTAATTGAATTACAAGTGTTATTAACAAAGCGTGGTCCGATCCGGTGTCGGAGTCGTTAAGTAGTAGTGCCGTTGCGATCAGGGACCGAAGGATCGTGGGTACGAGTCCCGCCTCGGGCTTGGTTGTATTGTGTTCATCCTTTCACCCCCTATCACTATATCAGTCATCTCCATTGTTACCATAACTTAATGCAATAGTCCATCCATAACGTTACCATAACGATAAATACAACTATTTCGATCAGGTTTTTGTCCAGTTTCCCTGATCCTTTGAGAAAATGCTGAGATGGCCCATTGTTTTGCTTCTGGACGTAACTAGGCGCACGTTTTGTTGAACACTCCTTTTGCTTGTAGCGTTAGTAGTAGAGGTAAGGGCGAGTCACTATTTTGTTCCCAATGTAGAAAAAAGCATATCTACAATTCGTTTATCGGTGCAAATACGTTTTCTTTATCTCGAGAACGAAAATGTCTAACTTTTTCTTTTATTGCTAATATTTTATGATATTTTAAATTTTATTTTTTATTTATTTAATTATCATTGACTTTTACTAATATTTCAACTATTTTTAGTAAAAATAATGGGAAGTGGTTCTTGAACTCAAGAAAAGTGCGCAAATGAGCTTCTCTTCCATACGTCACATACAGCTTTTACTGTTTCTTTTTTTCACTAAATAAATCTAAATCTAGTGGTAGCTAATGACGTATTTGTTGATGCGATCTTAAATAAATAAATAAATAAATAAATAAATAAATAAATAAATAAATAAATAAATAAATAAATAAATAAATAAATAAATAAATAAATAAATAAATAAATAAATAAATAAAAACAAGGCGTGGCCGCCTAGGCGCGGGAGGCGGGCGCGGCGGCGGCGCGCCTGCTGCGCTGCCTGGCGGCGGACGCCGGGCGTCAGGTGGCGGTGCACGCGGTGCGCGCGTGGGCGAGCCCGCCCGTCCAGAGCTCGTGGGGCGCGGAGGCGGCGCGCGCGGCGGCGCGGGCGGTGCTCGGGGCGACGCGGGCGGCGGCGCTTGTGACGGCGGGCGCCGCCATGGAGCCCCTCAAGCACTTCCCGTCGCGGGGCGGCCTCTACTTCCAGCTGGCGCCCGACCCCTTCGACGGCATGGAGACGTACTACTTCTGTTGGAGGGTGAGCTTGTGCAAATGGATGACACGGGTCAGTAGTCGTGGATATGAACTCGGTAGTACTCGCGCTACCGAATGTTACTCGGGCACATGCGGTGATTTCTCAGATGCATCGTTTCACTGACTGCTACTCTTGCTTTACATACAGAATATTATACTTTTTAGGTACAAACACTTCTAAAACAACTTTTTTGACATCGAAACTTTAATACTTTCCTGACCTACTGTATAATATTTAACAATAAGAAACAATATGTTACTAAATATTACGACATATGATGTACATTTTTTAAAAGTTTTTTTTAATTACATTAAAAAATCATTCTCGAAATTATTGATTACATGAAATACAAAAAATAAGTGAATCCTGGAAACATTAACATTCCGCGTTGTGTTAATGAAACACCGTCTTATTTGCAATTACGTCCGTACTGATTCTCAGCATTCATTTCATTACATGCGCTGATCTATGAGAATCTACACACTCGACGGGGGTCGGCGGGGGGTCGGTGGGGGTCGGCGGGGGGTCTGTGGGGGTCGGCGGGGGGTTGGTGGGGGTCGGCGGGGGTCGGCGGGGGTGTGCGGGTGTCGGCGGGGGTCGGCGGTGGTCGGTGGGGGTCGGTGGGGGTCGGTGGGGTGTCGGTGGGGTGTCGGTGGGGGGTCGGTGGGGTTCGGTGGGGGTCGGCGGGGGGTCGGTGGGGGTCGGTGGGGGTCGGTGGGGGGTCGGTGGGGGTCAGCGGGGGTAGGCGGGGATGAGGAGTAGTAGTGTGTTGAGAAGAGAATTCATGAGGATAAGAAACAATATTACCTTCCAGTCTATACTCTAGTGTGGCTTTATGTACTGGTCACATTCACCTCGTGCTGATAATTCTCAATGTGTGTGATGTAAGCAATACAGTTGAGATGACAGGGGTCGGCAGGCGCAAAAACATAGACGGTATGAATCACAAAATATTTATATAGGAAAGTTCAGAAAATATTTTTTTTGTATTACAATGTGAAAAAACCTAAGTCTTTGACTACAGAAACCGGATTTAAAGTCCGTTAAATATATCATATTTGGGTTAACCGGTTATGCACGATCGATGCCAAGATGCCGTTAAGCTGGCTGGGAATGGTGAGGAATAGCAAATTTACACGTGGGTTTTCAACATTGTTAAGTATAAAGTACAACTGAAATTCGTCAACTCCCTGTAAAATTGCTACCTTTTGGTGCCCCATTGGGGATTATGCCTAAAGACGTATCTATATTATAAAGATAAGTTATGATAATACTAAATAATGGATGAATTACAAGTGTTTCAAAAGTATTTTGTGCGATTTTTAGAATGGGGACATTTAGTCCGATTTCCACAAAATGGAACTAGATATATGTGAATAAACCACGCGATCTCTTGCAGCTTAGGCAGATGTCTATAAGCAACCCGCAAGCATGGTACATAGCGTTGACAACAGTCCCTTTGCGAGTCATGGTCAAACGAGGCTTCTGGGGAGAAGATTTCATCTACTTCTATCGGTGTCCTTCGGGGATGCGGCTCGCCATGTTGGTTCCAAATTACAATCCAAACAACATGACGGTGCTAAGTAGTTTCAACTACGAGGTGAGTTCGTTTGAAATTATAATTCCATTTGGAACGTATAAGAACTATAAAATGGTAAAAATTCATAATCATCAGCCAAGAGAGAAGTGGAGAGCTAGTAACGATGGAAAGTTTTCAAGTCTCTTTGAATGCCACAAACATATTGATGAAAAATGTCACAGTCTGAATAGTTCAAAATGAAAGAAACATAAAAATGAAACAAAATGCAAAGTTTGCTCAATTATGTCATATTTTTGTATATCAAAGGTAAAGAGTGATAATGCCATTCCTTTGCTCTTATATGACATTTTAACACATGTTCTAATTTATTTTCTCTCCGTGGTTTCATTGGAACTATAGCCAATGTTCATTCCTAACGAGGTTAAAGCAATCTAAAGTATGTTCTTTAAGAGAAAAATTACATATCTTAAGGGCTCTTCCGTAAAATTACGTAAATGTGAGACGAAGCATTTAAAAAAACTTGTTCCAATTTCATTGCTATACCTGGAACCGCCCGCTCCATACGCATACACGGCGTGTTTGTAATTAGTACTTTTTCAATTTGAACTGTAATTTAATTTGGTGTAACTAAAAGTCGAAAAAAAGTAATTGCTAAAGTTTGATATCATATAGTTTAATATTATTTCAAAATTATTTTAATATACTTTCATTGTCAAATGATCCGTCAATTTTCACACAAATTACTATTGATAACAATTGAAAGGTTTGGGTGTAAAATATGGTAACCCACGTAGAGGCGTATACGAGATACAAACAATAGAACATTTTTTCTGGAAAGAGTTTAAATGGGATACATAATGATGACAACAGCCTGGGGACAACAATGCCTCATAATTTGGAATATTAGAGAATCCCAGCGTACGGACAGCAGATGTAATTGTTCGAAAGTGTTAATATCACAAAGAACTATGATTCCAGGTTTACCATATTTCACTTCCGGGCCCTTCAATTACATATGCCACGCGTATCGTTTCAATATTATTATGGCAGATCGTACTCCAGATAGCAGGCCGAGATTCCAACGAATATCCTAAATATAAGCTGGTGAGTGTGGAAGAGTTCTGCGCTGGACGTCGCGGAGACAGCTATGAGGCAGTTTCCAAGCGGATCCCAACTCTGGTCAGCGTAATCAACACCTATCTCTCCTTCCACTCCACCAATCCGGACGGAACCATTCACCAAGATGGCCCCGACGAGCTCACCATGTGGGAGATGGGAAATCGCAGAGCGACCCGCTTCATGTTAGTAGGCGAAAGTTAAATCCTCAAGCCTCAATGAAGCCTCTGAGCTAAATTCAAATACATTCGGCACCGCTGGGGGAAACACTTGGAGGAGAAAAACCCTTCATGTCTTCACTTAGGTCGGTGCCGGGTCTCACATGGCGGCGGCGGTGGTGTACCGATTAGCGATGGTGTAACGGTTGCGAATCAGACTGTTATACCCAAGTTCCCGGGCTCAAACCCGATCGAAGCCGTGGATTTGTAAGGACGAAAAAATCCTTTGTACGCCTTCCTTCGGAGGGGAAGTAAAGCCGGCTGTCCCATGTTAGATTTACTTGCATGTAAAAGATCCACAAGCCTAAATGACGCCTCTGAGCTAAATTCAAATCGCCTGTTTCGTCGCCCAAGAAATACCTCCTTTCTCCGCTAATGGGTGACAGGAGCGAAGCGAAATTTGTGTGGTCAGACGGATGAGAGGGTCTAAGGGCGCGAGTCTCGCCACGTAAAATAAGGCACCATTCAATTCAATTCAATGCGATTCGATTCGATTCGATTCAATTCAATTCAATTCAATTCAGTGAAGTTAGATTGGTTAATTATTTCGTGTTTCCGGGCGTGTCAACTGCTATAGACTTTAGTGAGGTAAGTGTAATGCATTTTTAATCTCTGGAGGTGGCGGCATTATTGCTCCACTCGGTGATGGCATCCTTCGCCCACTTGCTCGTGAGCTTGTGGGGTTTTCCCCATCCAGGTATCTCCACATAGCGGCGCAATGCCTCAGCCGGGTCAAGCTATATGCTCCCGCCTGGTCTCCCAACATTTGTAGGAATGCAAGCGTGTAGGGGTAAGAGTGTGTAAGTTGGGGCGAGAATATAACAAGGAAGGAAATGTCACTCGGTCCGTGGACCGTTATGATTTATCTCTGGCTTTCGCCTTGTATTGAGCGGAGAAACCATGGAAAACTACCGATCAAAGCAATCGGATGCTAGAATCCCCCCCATATAGCTGACTACATTCGGCCTAGCTCTCTAGCTATTGTCGAAAACCCCGCCACAGTCGAGACTCGAACCTAGAACTTTCCGTCAGAAGCACTACAGTGACATCAGTTGGTTCCGTGACTCACTTCAGCTGGTTCGACTTATCTTATGAAGGATATCCGCCGAACAGAAAATTAAAATTGCTTCAAAAGTTTACTGATTGAAATGTCAAAAATAAGTTTTGAAAGACTTATATCTCTTATGTATTGAACTCTGCCGCTTATACAGAATGAGTCGCATAAATTTAGCACCTCTGTAATTTATGAATGATTGAAGTTATTTCTATGCAGTTTTGACAGAAGTGCATGAGGGAATGGGGCTTGTTTATACGTATATTTCTTTTCTTTTCATTAGTTGTATTTTACGAGATATTGAGGTAACTTTGTTTGCCTTTTATCAAATATAACTAGAGTATACATTTTTTTAAGTATATCATGATGTTCGCCAAAAGACTAATCCAGTGATATACATATTGTCATATATGTTAGATAAGCATTTTTGTGAGTAATTTTAATTGTCAATGGACAATGTAATGCCCTTAGCGTGCGTTGGAAAGGAGAGAGCTGCGTGGCTTCGGGTGGTGGACTGTAACATTAAAATATCTGTAAAATACGAATCGCAAAAAAATAAACAAATATAAAAATTTGTATCTTACATATCGCAATATGTATACCATTGGGTTGGCCTTTTTACGCTCGTTTTTATAGACTAAAAACAGGCGTAGTTCCATTTGAAGAAAATAAAGTTACCTCAATATCTCGTAAAATACAAATCATAAAATGGAAACGAATACATATATCAATTAGCCCAATTCTCTCATCAACTTCTGTAAAAATTTCATTTAAACAACTTCAGCTGTTCACAAATTACAGGAAGTGGTAAAGTTACGTGACTCATCCTGTATAGTGTGCAGCGAAAGATATACAGAAGGGTTGAGTTGAAATTCTGCATAAGGCGTGAAAGTTTTTTGTGTGTGTGGCTAGTTAGCCTTTAAACGGCCCAATGAATCTAATTGCCAGATGTTAATCATCCATTATTCTCCTCCATAGTAGCTGATATAGGCGTGAAGGACGCTTCGGTGGACAATAGGTATTGTGGGAATGCTAATGGGAGGATTTCGACAATATTTAAGAATGAAATATATCTGTCATATTCCATTTGACATTTTGAAGTTCAAAACTACATCAGATTCGTGTTCAGTGACCCCCAAAACATCCCATTATCAACATTTAATGGAAATAAACTAAAAGAAAGTTCATGAATCAAAGGGTAATGTTATTAGCACTTATAGCTCAAATCTGACTATTAAAAATTGATTGATTCAAAATGACATAACACGTTGAGGCTTTACGTCATTTTAGGTACCTTTAGGCTCAAAATAAGTCACTAAAATACATTTTATATCAATATTTCCTGGACACCTGGGGATGTTCCCTTGTGTATAAACCGAATTCAGGGTCTCAGGGCATCAATTGATGCAGCATTTTCGACACAAGCTACATACCTAGGTCTAGTTCAGTAGATCGGTAGTTTTCCATTGTTTCACCGATCAACACCAGGCGAATGTCAGAGTAGTACCCTGACATACAGGCCACGGACCGCGCGCGATCTTCCCTCAATCTTCTTTGTGCTATCCTCACCCACTGCTTACTCCTTACAAGAACTACATTCACTACAGACCAGTCGGGAACTTAGAGCTGGTCCCGGCTGGGGCAGTGCTCCGGTAATGGGAGATATCTGGTTGGGGAAAATGCAAGCCGATAAGTGGGTCGGTGCCGAATCTCACCATTCAGCGAAGAAAGTCACCGCCACCTCCCATACACTACACTTATGGGACGAATGAGCTTAACAGTTGACGCGCCCGGAATCACTAGTCAATCAATCTTCTTTTATGAGTCTTTAATAAAACAATTTCCAGCTACCCGAAGCCACTTCCTTCTGAACTCGGTCGATGGGTAAATGGCTCACTCACCGGCATCATTGGACAGCTATCAAGAGGAGACTCCGATCTGTCCTTCAACCTGTTTCCCATGCAGACTGACTTCCTGGACTATGTGGAGTACTCTATGCCCATCATCCAGTCAGACTACTGCATTGCGGTCAAAAAGGCAGGACGCGTGCCGTTTACCCTCGTGCTCGTACTGCCATACCAACCTCATGTCTGGGCTTTATTGCTTGGGTCGTTGGCAACCCTGGGCGGCGTGTGGCTTGTAGTCCTTCAAGCTACTGGGGTACGTTGTGTAATGAACTTGTGTGGTTTTACGAACTGACGAGGAGGATATCAAGGATATTTTCTCCTTGCAGAGCAAGCAGACGTAAAGGTGAACACGGTTTAAAGAAGCAAAGTGTAGAATTTCTATTGTAATTGTTTGTACGTTTATTCCAAAAAAACCTTGTTATGTTATGTTTTGTTTTGACACTTGCTACATCTTTTCTTTGCCATCTTTCCCAATCGGATTCACAGTGATTTCTTTCAAAACTGATCCAAGTTTATTCAACCAACGGGATTTATTTGTCAACTTGTGTTCTTATCGTATGACACGTAATATTGACAAGTAGAAACCGTGCAAAATTTGACGGTAACTAAAAAGAAATCATCAGTGACTTCCGTGAACTTAAGAATTTAAAGAATTTTTCTTGTCTTTCACCCACTATTCCTTTTCTTCAAACACAAGTAACAGGTATTTTATTATAAATGAATATACATATGGTTTCACTACATTTAAAAAAAATTAAATCAAGTTTTGAGTTCTGTGCATTTTAACAGTTCTTGTAGGAATGTCTCAGAAGCATTACAATCAGTAAAATACTTTTGGACCAAATTAACCGGAAATCAAATCACACAGCGTGATTGTTCAGGCGTATTGTAGGTGAAAATTCTGTAGCAAACTTTACAAGTACTCATACACGTAGTATTTAAAAAACGCGGTGATCTCAAAGTAAATACGGTTATAATAAATTTTCTGTTGTAATGTGCATGTTTGCGCACTCAGGGTCTTCGTAAGCTCACATCCTCGATCAAATTTACTATCGCATGCAACTTGCAGAAAACAATAATAAACAAATGACGACTGATAAATGTTCATTTCATTAATTTTTCGATTTATTAAAATTCATTTTTGTACTAATACCCTTGAACGATAACTACTATACAAATTTGAAAAATAGCAAACAATAACACATCTATGGCTACCAAGCTTTCATTTTTAATGCAATAATAAAAGACCGATTTAGTAGAAAGTGAATAGATTGTATTCTAAACGAATATCGTTAGTGTTTTCAAGGGTGTGAGCCTCCACGGGTTATGCAACCCGCAATGTAATAAATATTATTTATTTATTTAATAGGTAATTATTACAAACAAATTAGCTTACTTGATCCTATGTGGCTAGGCCTAAACCTTTAAGCCATTACAATACCTACATCCTTTCGCATTCTAATCTTTCGAATTCTGGTATTCACCCCAAATGGTCTCTCCATCGCATCAAAGCCGCGGAAAAGAGACCATAAGGTATGGCTCAGGAAAAAATCCCTGAAGGGGGATAAATATCTTTGAAGACAGAGCGTGGTGACAGGGCAGGGCAGGGCGTAATTTCTGGGAGAGAATAATAGCCATTATGCCGAGTAGAAGACTATACTTTCTCTAAGACCTTGAAATATTCAGAATATATTTTGAACATATTTTGTTTTATTTCAAACTCAAGTATAAGAATTGCCTACATTAAACAGTGCTGTAATATAAGGTACATAACAAGTCTGGATATATTTTCTGGCGAAATTAATGGTGAAATTACTGCAGTTAAAAATACGTAACATTGATTGTTATGAGTAATCAAAATTGACATGAGTACTAGTATGCAATAATGTTGGTAAGGTATTTTAAAAGTTTTTGTTCTTATCAACAGATTGCAGTCTTTTGTGGGACCAATGGGACATGGAGAAAATGGTCGGAATTTGGACAAAAAAGGACAAGTGGGGGAAAAAGGGACATATATATTCAAATATTTACGAACAGGTCTAAAATCTAAACTCGAGAGTCCGCTAAAATATTTTTAATGGACTCGAACATTTTAAGAGCCATTGTTAAGGGCGCGCTCTTAAAGCGTTGGATGGTTTGTTCGCTAAGGAACTAAAGAGCTAAGCGCGTGTTTGCCGACGTAAATAACAAAAAAATCTGTTCAAAATCTCTTCTGAAAATGTCGAGAGCACATTTTTCTACTCGCCCACAATGGCTATTATTATGCGCCCGTTGAATAATATTCAATTTTACGCTCTGTTGCGGCGTGCGTGAGCGGCAGCCGGCGCGCGGGGTGGGGTGGGCGCTGGTGGACGTGGCGCGGGCGTTCCTGCTGGGCGCGTCAGACGCCGCGGCGGCGGGCGCCCCTCGGCGCTTCGTCCTCGGGGGCCTCATGCTGCTCAGCCTGGTCGTGGCCAACGCCTACCAGGGCCAGATCATCAACTTCCTCACGGTCAGTACCTCCGCCTCGCTGGCGATCTTTCTTAGCTTTACTATTCTTTCTTCGTGGTAGTGTGGCGAAACCGATTTCATCATAATTTTATAAACGAAATTCACCGGATCAAAATTTAAACAAATAGATTCGGCCACCCAGGATTTCTGCCGAGAGATTACGCAAACGGTCACACGTGCGCGACTCTGTTATCGCGACAGTCCCTTACGCCCCCGGCGCATTAACGAAGTCGTTTAGAGGGCTGGCATTGACAGATTCAATAGACACACGTGTTCACTGAGCCGGCTACGCAATTTCGACATCGCCCGCTCGTTTCGGGGAATCCCAAACTCATAAATTTCTTTCACGCAAACGCGCCCCCCGTTTACGCAAACATGGGGCGATGTTCTAGAAGGAATTGGAAAATTCTGGACGCTTGCAGCTGACGCGGGGAGAGGAAAGTTCTGTGGCTTCATGCGTGGCGATTGGCTGGAAATAGTTCACTGCGCCACAAATTTTGGCCAATAGCTACACGTCTATTACAAGGATCTGGGGCACATACGAGAATATTGGGTGGGGGAAAAAGTTTACCTTATAAGATTTCGACGGAGAGAAAATCAGAAGAGCTTGGGCATCAGACGGGGCCAGATCATTAGACGGGGGGGGGACAGTCGTCGGTCAGAGGCAAAGTTCGCCTCTGCCGGACTTAGAAATTTTTCATTAATCTGACGGGGCCAGAGTATTAGGCGTCGGGGAAAAGACCAGTGTGTCTCTGGAAAACTTGTTATTTTTCGAGCTTGAATATTAGACTGAGGACAGTTGAGAGAAGAATTTATGTGGGGGTGGGAATTATTCGGGCGATAATGCCTATGTGGGGACTTATGTTATTTTACTGCGAGTTTTGAGCTGTGAGCCGACTGCAGTGGAGAGAGAATTTTCTCTGGGGTGGGTTTTCCGTCGTGAAGAGAGGCGAATGTTTCTCCAATCGAATTTTAAACTGTCCGAAGTTGTGTTCAATAATCATCAGAAAAGTCAGAGAGAGACGCATAGTTGGTAACTCCGTTCCTGAGATCATCCGGCCAGCTCAGCTAGTACTGCCAGTTTCGACCAGAACTTCTAGTACTGCCAGTCACTTCCAGAACTTCTAGATCAGCCAGACTACAAAGGGCGCTGTCAACGAGCCACGCGTCGCCGCCTTTTGGTGACGTCACAACCGGCCGCCAGCTGTAGCCCGTAGGGTTACTGACCTCCGCTGCATTTTTTTTTTGAAGGACGCCCAGCCGCCGCCCTCTACCGCATCGTGGCCATTCTCGGCTGCACAAAGACCCTTCTCCAAGCGGTATTGTTTAGGGCTACCGCCCTATTGTATAAAATTTTCGTAATGCGGTGTCACGCTCTGACACACAGACCAATAGCAATTTCACCCATTGTAATTGTTAGTTATAATTCTTCTTAGTTTTTTAAGCTTAACTCCTAAAACTAACTTTTCAATTTTTTTTTCTCTCTTCATCTAATTTTCCCACTATTCTTTTTATTTAATTTAAGAGTGTAACTTCCCTGGGGCATGTTAATCATATTGCCCAGAAATAAATGTGAATTTTTACCAGTGAACAAGTGTTTATTTTGTGTTTCCACCGTACTGTGTAACAATTCCTTCCATCACCGACTTGAGCTAGCATCAGGGCCGCTATCCGGTTCCCCAGGTAACCGGGAGTGTTACAGTAGAAATGAACGTGGTTTTATTTTTTCCCCATGTTTCTTGATAACGAACCTTTAGACAACTCTCACATGGCCAGAGGCTGCATAGTCTTTTTCGGTTTCGACGTAGTAATGCAGATTAGTAGTAAGATAGATGTGATATATTGATTCGTTAGTAATATATTACTAACGAATCATGTAATGTAATTAAATTATTTAATTAAATGGAATGTGATTAAATGATGTAATTAAATGGAAATTAATAATGTAAAATTTAAAAAATAAATTATCATGGAGATACTTTGAGTGCATCAGAAACTGTACCTGCCAATCACCAGTACATGATAAATTTCAGACTATTTAGGGGCCAATGCCATATGTATAACTTCACTGTATGGTATTCAATGGCAAAAAATGGACATCAGCGACTCCTATATATATTCTAGAAGTTTGTGACATTTATTTTGAGATACTATGTAAACACACACACACGTATATATTTATTTAAACGTTTCAATTATATTTTTACTCGCGTTTGTAGGTATATAATAAATTTTGGTACGTCCTCAGGTACCAAAATTCTACCCCGAGATGGATTCTCTGGCGGAGATCGCTCGCTCTATGCGATACGTGTATCACGGCGGCCATTTTGGCGAGTTCGCGAACGCGGGCGACGAGACGCGCCTCACACTCAAGCGGAAACTGGTGGTGACGTGGAGCTTAGAGAAGGTGCAGCGCAGTCTGCAGGACATCGCGCAGAACGGGCTCGACGCAGTGATGGGCGTGGAGGTGGATCTGCGGACGCGTGCGCGCCAGCGGGACCTCGCCGGAAGCCTGCACGTGGCCCGCGAGAAGGTTCTATCGCCGCTGTGAGTACCGCAGGGTTCAAAATAAAGTCCATTTTTTTTAACGCAATGGACTTCATAATACAATACCATACTTTTTATTGGTAACAGGCGGAAGTACCCCGCGTTATTCAAAAACAGTGTTGCTGAATTCAATCAACAGTGAGACCGTCGCAATGCCTCAACATACTTTCCTTCCTACTTCGTGGCCCAAGAGAAGGTTATATCGCCGCTGTGAGTACCGCAGGGTTCAAAATAAAGTCCTTTTTTTAACGCAATGGACTTCACAAAACAATCATATATATTTTAATGGTAACCAGCGGAAGTACCCCGCGTTATCCGGTTTCGTTTCGCAAGACAGGAAAGACAATGAATTCAATAGACAGTGTGTCTGTTGCAATGCCCAAACTCACTTTCTTTCCAACTACGTGGCCCATGAGAAGGTTATATCGCCGCTGTGAGTACCACAGGGTTCAAAATGAAGTCAATTTTTTATTGGTAACCGGTGGTGGTACCTCGAGTTATCCGGTTTCTTGTAGCGAGACAGGAAAGGTAATCAATTCAATCAACAGTGAGTCCGACCCAATGCCCAAACACATACGGGACTAATGATCACAACAGATCACGCGCTCAAAAACACGAAATAATCACCCGTACTATCGCCATTCGTAGCTCATCACGAACAAATGGCGTTAACATACCGGCGCTCGCGCCATTTTGTGTCACATGCGCGATCGAGGAGCGGTATTTTCGCCGTCGAAGAATATCCTTCCTTTTTCTCTACATTTCAGCTTCTCTTAATCGTCAGTCATCAAATATTTATTAAGTAACATCAACTGAGCATTGTAGTAGATTAAAAATTTATTGAAATTATTTTAATTATTCTCTAGAAAAGAAATTTATGGAGGTAATCTGTAAAATCAGTCTACTACTTTGGCTCCGCAAAACACTGATGAGAAATACATACAATATAATAATGGCATAATCAAAATCTAAATTAAAATGTAATGAAGAAAGGAGGTTAAAATCTAATACGTAAGATGAAAATGGTAAAAAGGGGGAAAAGAGAATGTGTATGTAGCTACACATGTTATAATAAAACGAGATTAGAAAGTATTAGGAATATAGATTTCTAAAATCCACTGAAATCACAGACAAATGACACAAAGTAAATCAAAAAATTCATTAATTCACACAATAATTAGCATAAAAGTATTATTATGAAATTTTTATTAGAAAATCACATGAAAAATATTCTTAGATATTCATCACACTCAGGGAAAAAAAACCGGAACAGGCGCGATGGCGTGGGGGTGTTTATGCCGCGTAAAGCGAAGACTGATGTCGTTGACCACTTTTGCGCGAATTTGACGCAAATGTGATTGGGTCTTGGAGACGTTACCACTATCTTGTGTATCAATATATAAGTAGAGAATACCTAGCTCTCCGCAATGCTGAGTTGAAACATCAACAAGTAGCGTCGTTTTATTTTCAAAGGCGGCAATTCTACCGCCTGCGCAATGGCTCGAAGGTTAATAACTCTTTTCTGAACATTTCACGTCATTAATCGCGTAAAGTGAGAGCCGACCTAGATGGCCAAGGTAGCTAGAGCGTGTGCTGATTCGGCAGTCGGGGGTTCAGGTCCCGCCATGGACATAGTTGTTTGTCTCTTGTGTTTTATGTATGTGTATTTCTCGGAAGGTCTTGATGGTGTGCTGAACACAGACCGACGAGCACGTAAGTGTGTCAGTGCCTAGTGTATAGGTTAATGTGTCCCCGTGAAGAACGGGGTACGTGGCGCGGATAGCCCAAATCGGCCTCCCCTGAAAGCTGGGAAAAGCCTCCGGAAGAAAAACCTAGAAATGCAAACAAGATGCTACTTTCTCGCTCTTTATATATGTCTCCCCTACGTAATACTAATATATAAAGCAATTTCTCTCCGTATTAACACATCGCATTCATCACTTTTTGTGAAATTCAAATTTTCGAAAAATTGTACATGACCTTATTTCAAAATCGATCTTTAAAAAACAGATTTCATTAAGTGAAAAATCCTTATCTTTAATATTTTAGTTGTAAAACGGCGCAGAAAACATTTTAAACTTTTGAAATTTTCGAATTATTAATGTTTTTAACGAACATGAAATCTGCACCATATCTTAAACGTCCTTGACACTATCCAGCAACAAAATTTAATAAAAAACGTTGAAGATTTTTTTCGTTTTGAAAATTTAGAAAATGTCCCAGCCAGAGGTTTTATATAAGGTACCCCTCAAAATTAACATTTCGGCTTCAAATTCAAGGGCGAGCCAGATCAATTACGGAGTATCGATTTTGGCAAAAATCGTCTGAACTGTTTACCAGCTAGCGTTGATCACTGACGGACAGACGTTTTGCCATCATTCGACGATTCGGTATCAAGGACCCACAAAGCATGGATTGCAGCTACACCACGTGTTAGATGATTTCTTTTCTAAATTTAGAAACTAGATTTATCCACTTTTTCGTTTCCAGGGCCCTGTAATAAGAGTATTTCTGCCGCAAATTCGCAGCATTTCATAGCTTCCTCTCTACTGCATAAGCGGCAGCGTGTTACAAAAAACGCTCATTTTAATATAGAAAGTCTAACGCTCATGCGCACAAGCTGAGCGGCGTTGCCAAAGTTCCCGCGTTCCCGGACAAAAGAAAAACGGACAGTCAGTCTACCGGTGGATGTCGACTGAAGCAGATGTCGAACGAAGAAGAGCCCGTGTGTGCTTTCGCCATTCTTTGCAAAACATAACTCCAGAGAATAGTTGTCGTGATCAGCGATACTGTCAAACGAGTCAAAATCAACAAACTTGCATACTTTAAAGGTGTTATTTTGCGGTGAAAATGACGACCAAAATCAAGCCAACGGGGAATTTCGTCAACGGTTGTGGCGCCAAAGGAACGAACAACGGATTCTACCTGGAAGTTGGCACATTGGTACTGTATCTAAATTTAAGCTTAAACTATTGGTACCAAAATTTAAGCAAGGCTAGCATTTTCACTCAATGTTATTCATGTATAAATTAGTTTTATTGATTACGTAGTAAAAATTTGTTCACAACCATGTACAACACATGTTCATACATTAATTGTAATCATTCATTTCACTCCCGTTCATAACCTTCCATACAAATTAGTTAGTTCTGAAGGGAGCTACCAGAAAATCAAAATTACCATCGCACTTCAGAATACATCACAACGAGAAAGTCAAAATCCGGTCCAGTGAGAACCGTGTTGGTGTTTGCGCAGGTTCCTGTGCTACATGTTCCGCCGCAACTGCTTCGAGTGCCCGCGCCTGCAGGGGCAGCTGCAGCGCCTGCAGGAGAGCGGCGTGCGCCAGCACTGGGTGGGCCTGCAGGCCAACCGCCTCGGGGCTGCGGGCGTCACCGTCGGCGAAGAGCGGCGACGGAGAGTGCACGACGATGACGCGGTGGCGACCGTGCTGGCGGTGCACCAGTTCCAGGGCCCGTTCGCGGTGCTCGCCTTCGGGCTGGTGGCGGCCGCTCTGGCGTTCGGGTGGGAGGTGGCGCGAGGTCGCGGAAGAAGGCGAGTCGTCGCACCGCCACCTGCAGTTCGTAGGGTTAGGAACCATTTTGAGTTGCACGGAGGCAAAAAAAGACCCGCTCAACGCTTGCCCACTCTAGAGCAATTGGAATTTCGAGCTTTAAGACGTGTGAGAATTCTACCATGAATAATCTGAGTTAATTGGTTAATTGATTACTGATTCCGGATGCGTCAACTTCTAAGGTCATTAGTCCCGTAAGTGTGGTGTGTGTTTTTCTCTAGAGGTGGCAGTGATATTCTTCCGCTGGATGACGAAATCCAGCGTCGACCTAGCGTCGGATAACGGGGATTCCCCCACCATGTATCTCCTACTAGCAGGGCACCTCCCCAGCTTGATATTCATGTATTAAATGCCACGATAAGTTTCAGAGACCCAAATAAGTAGAGGAGTGAAAGAAGTTGCCCAAGCTACTTCACCCTCTGAACGACACTTTCCAAAGGAGGAAAGTGAAACATTGAGACCGCCAGTAAGTTGGGTCAGACCATTTCATCAGGGTAACCGAAGCAAGCCAGGGATATACCCTGGTCAGGAGCATACAATGCTTTAGCGATCTAAGTTAAATAGCCATCAGGAAGGGGGGGGATGCTTATATTTAGAATGTATTTGTCTATTTAAGACACAAAATTCACTAAAGAATATTTGAGATAAGAAAACAAACCCTTGAATTTGACTGTTCGAGTTTGGGATTAAATTCGTTCAAGCTTTTATTATCGTTTAATTTTAATTATAACTAAATATATTTCCATGCCTCAAATGACAGAATCAGTTTAGGAGCCCCATATAAGTAGGGAGTGGGTGAAGTTACCCAAGCTACCTCTCCTTTTAAACGCCATTTTCAAAGGAGAAAAGTGAAACATTGAGACTACCATTATGTCGGGTCAGACCACTTCATAGGATGTCGTAATAAATAATGACGTGGTAATTCATTAGCGTGGTCACGCATTTTTAACTTTATAAAAGTCGATATAAATTCGACGTTTAATGACCTTAATCAATGCATAGCCGGAAGCAGTTTCAGACGTTGAGCAACAAAACGTTGGAAATACCCCCTGTCATGACAGTACGTACACGCGATGGAAAATACTGGTCTCTGATATTTTTATTTTAACTTCGAATGTTGAAACTTATTTTTATCACTGGCAATAAATACATTCTACCTTTGCACATGTAACTACGTGCGTATTCATATGCTTATATTTTTCATTAAAATACATTTTTTATATTATACTGCATTGTATTATACATTATATTACAATTATAAATCATTATATATTATGTTGTATTATGTCGCTCTTAAAAGTTCAAAATGTCGTAACCAACAAGAACTAAATTTTTCAGGAGAGATAAAAATCTGTTTAACTGAGCTAAACAGCTTTTAGAGGTTCAAGTTAGATTTTAGTTTTAAACTAATTGTAACTATTCTATTCTAATTATACTTCGTTAGTTTTCTACTTTATTATTACAATGAATATAATTTGGAATTTTTTAGTTTTGATTTTTTTGTGAAATATGTGGCATACAACATTTTGCCTGAATGTAACAAATTATTCCTACACGACAATTTGTTTTCATAAAATTAAGCAGGAAAATATTAATTTGGGAATGTGGTATTTTATAACAAGGTGTATTTTTAGACAACAAATCTGTTCACGTTAAAAACTCAATTTCATTAATAATGTGGGATTCACTTTGCTGTTTCGTAAGCGATATTGTTTTTATTCTCAGATGCTAATAAGTGTTGACCATCCTTCAGCAAAGTTAAAATAATTTCTAACAGAACTCTTGTATTAAATATTTTAAATGCAACATAAAAGAGGAACACATTTTCGCATATGTATACATGTATTTGTCATTTTTGGGTCAATTGTCCAAGTTTGCCGACTAGCTAACGATGTTCCCCATTTCTGGGCCTAGTTTAATTCCCACGCCTGGGGGTATTGCTAGCAAGTGACGAACATGGCGTTATCCCATCACCACTAACAGCTAATTACGTCTGTCTGAGCTTTTTTGTTCCTCAGCTACAGAAATTGAGACGATTATAATTAAAGTTACAACTCCATTTTGCCTCAACCGGGAATCACACCAGAGCAAGCTGGTACATTGGCGTTCGGGGGGTACATTGGCAAGCTGGGTTCGGCGGCGGCGATTAGCGTTTCCGCGACGGTTAGCGTACCGAATTGTTGTACCCAAGTTCGCGGGTTCAAACCCGATCGATGCCGTGGATTTTTCAGGGCGAAAAAATCCTTCGTACGCCTTCCTTCGGAGGGGAAGTAATGCCGGCTGTCCCATGTTAGTAGATTTACTTGCATGTAAAAGATCCTCAAGCCTAAATGACGCCTCTGAGCAAAATTCAAATCTCCTGTTTCTCGCCCAAGGAATACCTCCTTTCTCTGCTAGTTGGCGAAAGGAGCGTAGCGAAATTTACGTGGTCAGACGGAAGAGCAGGCCTAATGGCCTGAGTCTCGCCACGTAAAATAAGGCATTAATTCAATTCAATTCAATACATTGCCCATGGTATAGAAGCTTATTATGATATCTAAATGGTTATTTTTAAAATTAAAGTAAGTAAAGTTGCATTAAGGTGGGAACAAAACTGTAATTTGAAACGAAACATTCTTCTTGATATATATGAAACAATCAACAACTGAAAATATTAGCCAAAATTATTATTAAAAAATTAATCATCAATAAAAAAGACTAGTAGCTTCTCCTTCGTCATATTCGCTCGGAAAAAACAACAGTTCAATGGATTTTATTTATGTAAATCTGTACCATATCAGATTATAGAAAAAGTTGTTTTAAAATCTCAGAGAGCCATGTCAATTGTTTATACAGATAAGCTCAACGTACATGGTCTATATAAGACGAAGTTGTATATTCAAAAAGACTCAATACATATTTTAAATGCAAAATATTACTAGTTTTAGTGTATTAAACTTCTTTCTAAAATATCACCATGAAAAATATTTGTATGTATCCTACATGAATTCATCTGTTTGAGTTTTGTTCGATTTTTTTTTTTTTGGTCCTGATTCTTTTTTAGTAGCACGTGTGCTAGCAACAGATCTGCTTTCATTAAAATGTTCGCAGAACCGGGAGTCGGGGGTTGTGAAACACAAGTCCCAACACGGTCTGTCCGCAACACACAGCTTTCCTGGGTGACAGATGGTATCTGCGTTCACGCCACAGTCTGGCAGAACGAAATAAATTAAATTTAATTAATATTTCTTTTCTTTTTATATTTGTAGCGCAGTGTGGGTTCCGAGAACTCGGGATGTTAGTCTTTGGAGGATTTAAAGGGAAATTCTAGAAATTCTATAAGTCGTCAGTTAAGTACAATTCTTTTGGTTGCGTTATTTATAGAAATTCACTGGACTTGGTTTCTTTCTTCATTATTGTACTTTATTTTTACGTTAAAGGCGACCAATTGTAAAGTGATATGATGACAATTCGTCAAAACATTTACTTTATATATATATATATATATATATATATATATATATATATATATATATATACGATAACTAAATCGGGGCAAACAAAAATGTTCCGATGTCCCATTTTGCCGGTTTTAAGTTAACGGTGGGAAACAAAGAATAAATTCAACTGTCCGGATATTAGAACAGTTTTGCTTGCTCTTCAGAATTTGAAGCTCCCGCTCATGGAGCTATTCGTTTTCACTGATTCAACTGTTGTAGAATTTGGAAGAATCCATCGTCACAAAACACTTGATTGTGCAACTGCTTGGTAGATAATTACTCCCAAGTCCTCCATCAAACAAATTCAGAACGAAAAAAGAAACCTCGCAACCGTCTGAAATTTATTGAACTATGTAAACATCGCAAGGTTATAGTGATTTAGACCAATACGATTTCGCATAGATTTTCGGGACAACCAATAGCTGAATATGTAATTTAGCATTTAACGTGTACTACGAGATTTATAAGGAGGTAATTTAGCGAATGAACCAAGTATTCAATGTAACCTATAATCATGTGGTACATTGAGGAATTCTACGAATGTTTGCAGAACCTACGATATACGTTTGAAAAGCAGCATTTTGGAAGAAGATTCGTGGAATTATGCTCATTTTGCATTTTGACAAAACGTACTTCATTTGAGGTGAGTTCAGCATTGATTAGCATTCATAAAGCACGAAATGGGGAATTGATGTGATATTAAATCCGCACGGCAATTAGCATTACAGTGCGGTAAAAAATAGCAGTAACACAAGCTCATTTTTGTATTAAATGTGTCATTTTGTGAAGTGACATGAGAGAAATGCGTCAAAAAATAAGATCGTTTGCATACTCATATATAAAAATATATGTTGATTGGTTTAAATGCGGTAAACTCTGACACCGTGTGACTGATCTCCACGAAATTTTGGTATATTTATGTGTTTTTCACCCAGAAGATTTATGTGCTCTTAATTTTGTTGTAAAAAAGAGAGATTGAGTGAGAGAGAGACAGAGAGACGGGGAGTGACGGATATGGAGAGACGGAGAGAGATGGTGAGAGAAAGAGATAGGGAAGAATAAAGAGGGAGATGAAGGGCAGAACGTCTGCCTGGTTCCGCTACTCCTCTATAAATGTAATATGCTAAGGAAATATAACAAAAAAAACAAAAAACGTTTTATTTATATGAAACCATCGTCACAGAACACATTAATTTGGATTGGAGTGGTTGGCTTACTCGATTTAGTCAGACGTCAGAATCTCATTGATGTTAACAGGAGTCATAAAGTCCTATATCTCCCTTTTTAATATGGCTCTTCATTTGATCCATTATCTACAAAAATATTCAACCTAGTGTCGTAAAATATTAGGAGCCGCTTGGTAGAAATACTGTAAGTAATTGCAAGCCAATTTTCATATTTTTGAATAATTTTGTAATTATCAGCATATTTTAGGTGAGTCACAATTATTCATTACTTTTTCTGTTCTTGAAGCAGAAACTGCAGAAACTCTGAAGTTTGAAACTAACTATACTCATTTTGCTTCCATATACTACTTATTATACTTAATTGACCTCTCCAAAAAATGACAAGACTGGTTTCAGAGACAACGGGAAAAATGAGTTTTAAAATACTCTTTTTCAGAAATCGTGTACCGTTATCGAAGT
Organism: Gryllus longicercus; assembly: GCA_038098605.1. Classification (NCBI taxonomy): domain Eukaryota; kingdom Metazoa; phylum Arthropoda; class Insecta; order Orthoptera; family Gryllidae; genus Gryllus; species Gryllus longicercus. Next base: position 7,511,529 of record JAZDUA010000010.1, read on the forward strand.
TGTATCTGCTAGAGTCATTGTTGTATCATCTTCTAATAGGCCAATTTCTGAACGGATTGAAATACGCATTCTTTAGAAAGTACTGCATGTCTTTTGACGTTTCTGTGTGGTCTGTGTCGGCCGTCTGTGCCTCAGGGGTTTTAATGAAAAGGGCAGGAAAGCCCTTTCGAGTCTTCGCGGACAACTGAATGCATTGCAAATGCATTTAGCATTGCAAATGAAGCGGTGTCCCAATGGTCAAGCAGCAGTTGTACAAAACAAAGTTGAACTCGAACTCGCACCAGACACGCTGCTCCACAACAACTAAACGATTCTGGCCTTTTCCTTATTCACCCGGGAGTTCTCAAATTTTCAGTATTGTCTTGATACGAAAGTTCAAGTTTTCATGGAACTAAATAAATGTTATGAATGTATAAGTTATATTTACCTTATTCAGAAAATGTTGCAAGCATGAGATATTTCACGAAATGAATTGAATAAAAGCACTTCAAACAGAATGTAAAGGCTGTTTGAAATAAAAAAGTCAAGAACATTCATTCTGTGGTTACGGGGTAAATGTGCTCAAGCCAAAACCTTAATTTGGAAAATATAATTATTACAATATTGAGCCATAAGCTATATTAAGCCGATTGAGATATTACCTAACGCGTCTTTGTCGTTAAGGAGGCAACATGAATGCGGTCGTTTTACTAAAATAAAATATAAATTCTTAACTTGGAGTTTGAGTACTTAACCCAATTTCGCCAAAAATTTGTCGTAAGAACTATTAGCTCGTGACAACAGAATTACTGATAATAGTTACTAACATTTTGTTGAAGTTTCAAAATTGATCAACGTTTATAGATGAGGACTGTTTAACAACTTACTAGAAGTTCAAATCTATTATGAAAGTATCAAACATTAATATTTATGCTTTTAAAAAATATTACAGGATACCGACTTAAAATAGATACAATAAAAAAGATACACATATTCTCTCTTTCACGTAAAATAGTGAAACCTGAAATAAGAAAATAACTGAAAAGTAAGTGACTAAGCACAGTAATAAAAACTAGTGGTGCCTCAGAATAGCACAGATTTTCCCGTATTAGTTTTCTATTTCCTTTGGTCTTGGCTAGCAACTCGAACTTGCGACATACTCTTGCCAGCTGCCATCTATTCCCGCCCAAAGTACATTTTTGGCATTTTATTTTCAGTTTTCTAATTTAGAGCGAAAATATTATTTTACTATTATTACAGAACAATTATTAAAAATCTAGTCCTAAATGGTAATTTTCTTTGAAACATTTGGGGCCGTTTTAAAAAACTAGCGTTTAAGCGCTGCTGTAAATTCGAAATTTGAAGCTCCTTTTCACAGAAAATTTTTGAGTTTTCAAAAAGCTTCATTTGAAGTAATTTAAAGGACTTTAACCAATAAGTAAAAGTATTTACAAATTAATGGAAGTGCACATATTGACGGTGTGAGAGATCTTTGAAAAATACTGGTTCTGGGAACGTACATACTTTCTCGTATTGTTTCTAAAAGCTCCGCAACATCACACTACTACATGACCCGCAAAAGTGTTTTCAAGCAGCTAATTATTTTTCTAAAGTGAAAAATTATTTTTCTATCTAAAAACTCCATTAGAAGTAATTTTATGTACTGTAACTCACAAATACAATAGTGTTTATAAATTGCTGGAAATGTGCATGTCATTCTTTCAAAAATTTATATTTGTGTAATTTTTGAAAAATAAAAAAATACACCGAAATGAACCTGGCGTCATATTGAAGAGTGCATTCAGTTATAACTATTCCTTCTAAATGTTTGAAAAAAATTGGAGCCGTTTTTTGAGAAGATGACGTTTGAGCGTTTCTGAAAATGCGCAATTTTAAGACAGTTTTTACAGAAAACGGTAAGATTTTCGAAAAACTTTATATGACATTTACAAGGACATGCGCTCATAAATGTAATAATGTGAACGAATTGCTTCTAATATAAATGTTAACGACATGAGAGACAAGTCAAAAAAATTACATTTTTGTAATTTTTGAAAAAGCAAAAGAATATAGAAAATATTGCGTTTATGTCATCTTATTGAGTGCATTTAGCACTATCCCTACCAAAAATGTTATGAAAAAATTTGAAGCCTTTTTTGAAAAAAAATTATTTTCGTAATTTTATAAAATTGCACATATGGCTCGCAATATTGCGCGAAAACTATTAAAATTTTCAAAAAAATGATCATGAACTTATTGTAAAAACCAACTATGGACAACAAATTTTGTTTCAAGGAAAATCTCTCTTACATTTTGTAGTTTTAGAAAGACGCGCAAAAAATTCAAAATTTGAATTTTTTACAAAAATTCCGATTTAACAGTGAAAATCGGACCTATGCCACTTTTATTTTACTCTTTTCTTACCAGAAGCTGTTAAGAATAAAGAAGCTTAGCTTAAAGAAACAAATTGAAGCTGTTTTTAAGAAAATTTTGAAAATATCCGGAGTGCTGCATGGTAAGTACTCTCAAATTTTAAAAACTGTTTTTGAAAATCTCAAAGCTTCGACTCGAGCCATAGGGACAGACGTTTCTTCAATTTGGAAAAAAATCCTATATATGGTTTAGGCACTGCCTGTTCACAGGCGGATAGGCAGACGGACGGACAGACTGGCCAGAATTGTTCTGCCGAAAAGCCGTTTTTTCGCGCAGCATTACACAACTTTCCATATACTACGTATATTACTCTGTATATAGTATGTATGTGTATATGGTATGTATTCGGGAAAGTAGAAAAATGATTGTGAGATCTTCGACTTCATGAGAACACTTTTTAGGTCACGTTTTAACAACTTAGCCATATAGTGATCACTGTGACTGTGGGAGAAACTGTAGGAAAAACACGTAAGGACAACACGAAACCACCTAGGCCAGAGGTGGGATTCAAACCCGCGACCCTTCGAATCGAGGCAGCTATGACTCTTCATCTTTGGCGACCTCGACAATCCAGACCGGTCTTGAGAACATTATCATTGACCATAATAACTCACTACGGGTATGCGGTTTAAAGCAGACTTTACAATATAAAATTTGGTGAATTGTGAATTGGCTTCGGGAATTAACAACAAGTCACACTCGCCACAGGCAACCTCCCAGTATTAATATATGTTAATAACTCAATAGTTTTGTAACTATGGCTTATCTTACTTCAAATTAGTATTTATAAAATAAATGTTCAACTTAATACAAGGCATTTTTGTGAAATTTTTAAAATGTTGTGGCTCCGTGTATAGAAACTCCAAAATGCAAATATCAATTTCCAAGTCGCAGGATCTTGAGTTCTATATGACCGATGAGGGAATATCAGTTTTGGAGAAGATCGTTTGAACACTTTGGACTATAACGTTGATCAGAGAAAGACAGACATTCTGCAGTCATTACATTTTCTCGGTACGAAAAACATACAAAACGTGCAATCTGTCTCCACAGCATGTAATAGGAAGTAAGTTCCTGCATACTACTTGTCAGAACAAGCAAGCTGTTTATGTCAATATATTTTATATGAATTTAATATCAATTCTGCATGCGCATCTCCTTACATACTTACGTTTTTGGTACAATTTCTTTGTAATTCTTATCCAAAGCTTTGCATCCACTCGCAGTTGCGAGCGTTGGCAACAGCGCAGAGTGTACCTGGTTCCAGGAATCATTCGAACACTCCTGCCATGCGCGGCGTAGTCGAAATTCTAGGAACTAATTACACCACTGAATTATTTAACACATTAAATGTAGAATGCGTATCATTATTTCTAACATTTAATTATAGTACAGACGTACAATCCATTTTTGAATTATAAATCAAAATTATATTATTTTGAAGCACATCAGAATTGTAACCTCCCCTTCCATTGGTGCGGAAATACCCGTGGCGGTACCCGTGATGATCTCTCAAACACACGCACTTCTGGCGAAGAAATCTGTTTCCTCTTTCTCGCCATACGAATTCTTCGTAAGAATCGTGCGCCTGGAAATGTCGAATTTGCACTTTCCCGCAACCGCGTATGCAGTAGAGAGATGTAATTCTCCGCAAAAAAACGCCGAAATTTTGGCAGAAAAATCCTTATCACGAGGCCCTTGCAAGGAAAAATTGGAAAAATCTAGATGCTAAACTTAGAAACAAAAAACTTTAACACGTGGTGTTTCCAGAATCCTTGATTTGTGGGCCCTTGATACCGAAAAATCGAATGACGGCAAAACACCTGTCCGTCTGTCTGTCCGTCTATGATCAACGTCAGCAGCTAAACCGTTCAGCCGATTTTCTCCACAATTGATATTCTTCGATCAATCTGACTGATGTCACGGCTTCTTGAATCTGAAAATGGTATTTTAATTTTGGGGGTACTAAACATGCAGTCCGCGAGACTTTTCAAATTTTAAAAACCAATGGCTCGATTTTGATTAAATTTTGTTGTTGGATAGTGTGAAAGACGTTTATGAGAATGGTGCAGGTCTATTTTTTTTTGAAAACCCTGATTTTTACAACCCTGAAAATTGCAGAAATTCAACATTTTTTCTGTGTCTTCCTACAACTAAAATATTAAAGATCGAGATATTTTCCTTAATGAAATATGTTCCTTAAAGATAGATTTTGAAATAATTTTACGTACAATGTCTGGAAATTTGAGTAACTTTCGCTTAATTTTGAATGAAAATACAGACAAAAAGTATGTGATAGCATTACTAGTTGTTCTGGTGGGAATGAAAATTATACTGTACATATTTTATATATTTTATGGTCATTAGTCAATCATCATTCATATTTTTTTTAAATCACTGCACATTTTTTGCAAATTCTCTTGTAATAATGCAATAGAGAAAAATCACCTGATCGGGAAATTACTGAAAGCACGACGAGGTTGAATTAATATATTTTACAATGGTCGTTGTGTAAGCTAAATCGTGATTTATAATTTGGGCACTGACATATCAATTTGTATGAATCATTATTTTTTATTCAAAGTGTTCTCCAATTCATGCAAAAAGTGCTCGTGTAACAGGAAATTAAAAAGAATCGTTGAAAAATATTTCTTCCGTAAATCAATAATGGATAAATTGATGTTTAAATATGAGAAAACAATAAATAGTTACGTACACGAATGAATATAGAATGTAAAAATAAATGACTAGAAATTTATCAATAAGAAATGCATTGTTTAAAGTAAAATATACTTCCCATATTTCACACTTCACCTGACCGTTATGCAGAAATTACCAAGCAATTATCACGTAGAAATTCCAGTGATTTTTCCAAAAAGGTTTACATATCACAAAATGTTTTCAACACCATGTTTGCATTTCACTTCACTCACACAGGAGCTTACGTACACAAATTGTGAATATTCAGAAGACTTCTACGCTGTGGTCCATGTCTCTGCTTGAGCAGTAAGTACTTTCTATTTGTATTTATATGATATTATTTGTTTTTTCACTAAATTTCACTGTAAACCCCCCCGGTTTGTGTTCAACTTATGTTAATGTTTCATTTCCCCATTTTGCTAGAGATCCACTGAGGATGGGAAAAGTGTTTCCCGAAAGTTAACTTTGGAAAATTGTTAATAAAATTATTAAAACTTTTGTGGAGATTATTTCCTTGACAATACCATGGATTGCCACAAGATATCTGCTACCACCACGGAATTTCCGCAAAATCCGTAGTAGAATCTCTAATATTATCAATACTCGTAAATTGTCGATGCCCTATTGAGGCATGACCGTGTTTTGGCAATAGTTTTTTGTATCTATGTATTTTAGGATCGGATTGAGTCGATCTTTGCCGGATGGAGGTGTTCTTGGTTGCTTTCATTTATTATCCACGCCTGGTGGTAAGGGATACACGTGGCGTGAATCCTAACTTACTTGCCATGCCCGAGCTCTTTTTTCGTCACCCGACTGTAGAAACTGATTAATGGAAAGCTACCTGAAAATGTGAGTTTTAAAAAACAGGGCTCTAATCACGTATTTTTCAAGTGTTTAGTTGGAGCGTGAGAACACCCAAAATACAATTCAACACAACGAGAGTATTTAAGCCATTTACTTCAGACATACTTCAATAGAGTTTTCAAATTTCGAATTTAGTGTATTTGTTTGTGAAATTTGCGGAATTTAATTGTTACGAGAAGGAAATAATAAAATGACGTTGAATTAGAGCTGCTTGATTATTTACTATTTCCTAGCGTGTCTCCTAGTACGGCTGACTGGTAAGTTTAATGCACGTTATATCACAAACGTTGGTGGTGTTCTTTATAAGCCGTGAAACCGGCGTCTGTTGACACGGAGGCTTTGGGGCTCCTCCCTTCAGGTACCTGCCCAACAAGGCACCGCCCCCGTTTGTTTGTTAATGTACTGCCCCCGAGCTCGCTTGGTACTGATCGGGGACACTGAAACCTCCCGTTCAGGGCAGGCTGCCGCTAGGATTCTCCCATCAAAAATAGAGTTGTAGGATAAAAGAGCTCGTGCGTATACTCCGCTCATTCTTTCCGGTATTTGACAACGGAAGATCTTAGAGCAAGGTGGAGTTATAACAGAAGACCTTAGAAGTAAAATATATCTAAAATAAGATGTGAGGAGATGGAATAATGCTGATATTTACACAATTAGTTCCTTTTTTAAAAAAATAGTTCCAAATCGGAATCGATATTTTGAGTAATGCCTCAAACAATTTTAAGATGGTATTCGAAGGAAGACGGAAATATTTGAAAAAGATAGTTATTTACTACTATTACAGACCGTTTACCTCGGCCTGTAATAGTAGTATAGCATCTCTAGTTTGGTATCTGTGGAAAAATAGATTGAGATGCAAAGTGACGAACGCATAAACCGACTGTGTGGCTTGCGTGTCCCGCAAGTCCCGCTTCCTCCGTCGGGGCTGGCCGTGCCGCCGCGATGACAGAGGGCCCACAACGGGCGGGTGGGTGACGCAACGGCGCAGGAGGGGAAGGGGGGGGGCGAGGTGTTTTCGTAAATTTCACTTTACGACGCTCCTATTCGTCCGATTTGCATGATTGTCACGGCGTTGGATTCAGGAAGCATGTCGCCATCGCGCTATAAGCCCACATTTTACACGCGCAGTCCGTTGCCCATTTGTTACGGTACTGCTCCGGCATTCGCCTGGTGTTGATCGTAGAAACTACGGAAAACTACCGATCACAGCAGCCGGCCGCTAGAATTCATCTCCTGACAGCGACTGAATTGGACATAATTAAGTACTTGTCTCGATAATCCTGCCATTATCAGATCTGGAACACTAACCGATCCCGGTCAACGACATTGTAGAGCTAACGGTAATACTGATATGGTAACGCCATGTTTGGGTGGCGAAATGGTTTTGTCCACGTGTATCCGTGGAATGGATCAACGTGCGGCCGTTTGTTTGACCGTGGCGTCTCGCGCCTGCGCAGCTGTCAATCAGGGCGACGACGGCCTGGTGGGCCGCGAGGAGGCGCTGATTGGCGTCTGGGGACGGCGCGCGGACAGGATGAGCTACGACGCCGGAGGACGTCTGTCGGAGAGCGAGGAATTCGCCCCGGGTGACTTTGCTGCGGGCGGAGGAAGGTTAACGTTCTTTGGAGTATACTCCGATTTAAACACAGTGGCGCTTGAAGGTCACCAGCTGGAAGGGGAGCGAGACATTGCCGTTCAATCGGGAGCTCCAATACCAAAAATTAAGTCGTAACGAAGCTCCCCATTGGATGACAATGTCCAGTTCCCTTCTTGCTCGTGACCTTGAAGAGCCACTATCTTTAAACCGAGTTTAAGAGTTCTCGTATTCGCGGAACACAAAAAATAACAGTTTCAAGTTCACTTCTGAGATTTAAAAACAAAACATGACGACGTCCACCTACAACATTTCTGTGCACGGAGGTGATAATATTATGAATACAGTTTGTATAATGTGAATTTGGTGAATTGTAAAATGTAAGGCAATATTTTTATTCTAGAAAAATTTGCTTGTAAAAAAGACTAGAAAGGATAAATATTTAAAAAATGTAACTATACATCTCAAATAGAATATTAACGAAACGAAAAATGTAATGTATTCAATAAGAAAATAAATGTAAAAGGTGTTAATTTCGGGAAACAATATACATTCTTAAAGTACTTCCTGGATTCAAAGTTAGTTAATATTCAATAAACAGTCTCCAATTCAAGAAATAAATAACTATTAACCAACCCATTTTTATTTGTCTGTATTTTCGACGTTGCTTCGTGAAAAGTATTTTACACGCTATTGAAACTTTTCTCTTTGTGATGTGAGAATTTTAAGCCGACTTTATCTTGAAACTATAATTTAAAATATATTTCCAAAACCATTTTTCTGTAATTGGGTTTTTACTTCTTGACGCGTGAGGGCCTGTCATCACGATGGAATATCTCACGGCACAGATCACCAGCATTGGTCGATACGGTCGCAATCATGCGACAGCTAGCGGAACGACCAAGAAAGACGCGAAATTCCATCGTAAAGACAGGCCCTCAAGCGCCAAGAAATAAAAACCAAATCACAGATTTGGTTACCAAATTACAGTTTGAAAGTTGTAATTTTGTTAGTTGTTGAAATAAATAAAATAACTCTTATTTCTTGATACAACGTTCACATTTTAATTTTTTTTCGAAGAGGGGAGGGGCTATGTTTCAGCATTGCCCTGGGTCCAAAATTGTCTTGCTCCGACACTGATTATCGGGTGATAAGTGAGGAGCTCAAGACTTGTCCCGACTTGGGGAGGGTGTTAGTGAAGTTAGCAAGAGTAGAGAAACCCCGCAAGCCAACTTGAACATCGACGATGGATCTCACATTGTAGTGGGGGGAACAACAGCCACCTCGAGGAATCAAACACGCAATACACTGACGGAACTGGGAACTGATGACCATAGTAGTTGACGCGCTCAGAAATACTAATACAAGGTGGTTCAAATATGACCGGGACTTATTTTTTTACGAAATACTTTATTAGCAAAAATTTGTACATGTCATTCTTCAAAGTACTCCCCTCCAGATTCTATACATTTTTTCCAACGTCCTGGGAGCATCCTAATGCCCTTTTCATAAAAGTATTTTGGTTGTCGGCATATCCACTCCCGAACACTGTGGATGACTGCGTCATTATCCGCAAATCGCATGCCTTGCAAATGTGATTTAAGCTGTCCAAAAAGGTAAAAATCACTTGGGGCCAAATCTGGACTGTACGGCGGATGTGGTAGAAGGTCCCACTTCAATTTGCTGATGATTGCCATGGTTGTTTTAGCAGTATGAGGCCGTGCATTGTCTTGAAGGAATGCTACCCGTTTCCCACCTCTCTTCCGTTTGGATCGGATCTTTTCTTTGATTTCTGTTTCCAAAAGTGCTGAATAATAAGCTGCATTGATGGTGTTAGCTTCTGTAAGAAAGTCTACATGGATAACACCCATCCAGTCCCAAAAAAATGTTGCCATCACTTTTCCCGCCGAACGGATCTTCCGCGCTCTCTTGGGTTTTGGAGAAGAGGCGTGTCGCCATTCACGTGATGCCTGCTGGGACTCAGGAATAAAATAGTGAACCCACGTTTCATCAGTGGTTACAATGGACTTCAAAAATGCATCTCCTTCATTTTCAAACCGCATTAGAAGAACACTGGCAGCTTGCATGCGCATCAATTTGTTCTCGTCCGTCAAAGTGCGTGGAACCCACCTAGCATTCACTTTTCTATATTTTAGGTGTTTTTTAACATATCTTCTACACTACCCACACTGATGCCAATTACTGATGCAACTTCTTTGATAGTGATGCGCCTGTTCTCACAAATAACCGCATTAACACGATCAATGTTTGTTGGGGTTATGGATGTTCGCGGCCGACGATTATGAGGTTCATTCTCAACGCGTTCTCGTCCCTCTCTGAAACACTTACACCATTCAAACACACGGGTCCGTGAGAGGCACTCTTCCCTGTACTGTTTTTTGAGTCTCTGCAAAATTTCCGACGGTTGAACGTTTTCTCCAACGAGAAATTTGATGATAATGCGTTGTTCCACGCACCGCGGCACCTTTTGTTCACTCATCGTTCTAGCAAGACCCAGACGCGACTGAACAGGTTCTAACCTGCAAAGGAGGGAGGTGGGGGGTTGTGGCTAGATTGTCTCCAGGCGGCGCAGTTAATGCGTTTGTCGGGGTATTTGAAAAAAATCAGTCCCGGTCATATTTGAACCACCTTGTAAATTAATCAATCCATTTCACTTCCAATATCAGGATTTATTATTTATAAAATAAGTACAATAAACCAAACCAGCAGTTTTGAACATATTCTGTAGATGGTTTAGGGAGCAAAACCGTTCTTACATATCTACTCATGAAAACCTGACTTATTTTGATGACGTTGACTTGACTCACCTATTGCTCCAGATTATAAAAAAAATAATAGGAAATTAGAACTGGAATCAAAAAATCATAATTAAACAATATGAAAATTTATAACAGAAGAAACGATGCATCAAATTTTAAACTTCATCATCTAGTTTGCGGTTCACCGGGTACATAATCCTCAAAATGGTTTTCGCAGAGATATACAGTTTTTTGAGTCTGATTTAATATACAATACACCGAATCAATCGTAAATCAGGAATTCTCGGGCATTCACAATTTTAAATTGAAAAAATCAATATGGAATGTTGCATTAAATATATAATTTACAAGTTAAACTATAAATTCTTATGGCGAAGGAAATAAATTTTAGATCATTAACATATTAAAAATATTAATCTCGATGGACACAACAAAGTTTACTCGTAAATTACTTCCTAAGATACTTGTTTGCATGGTCGTTTGTACCCAACTACATTTATTTCAGAAATGGGAATGAAATACTGCCTTTCTTATTCCTGCTCATTATTCTAGGTGTGACTTCCCAACTGCGTCTCCAGACACACAAGTAGCTTAAATATCTGCTTTTAAAGCACCTTTTCCTTGCACTGTAGTAAATGACTCAAACGTGACCAAAACTTGAGAGAGCCACCCTTATCCACCTCCGAGGCCAACTAATTCCGCCCACACTCCTCACTCGAGAGATATACTACTCCGCAGGGAGTACGTCTTTTTTCTGGTCTCTTAGTCCGCCCTCTCGTGACCATCTCCTGACCCTCTGGAGTTACTCAGTTGCCTCCATTACAGAAAGTTCTCTCGCCGTATTTCTCACAAACAAATCCCTCAAGCAGATGATTTACTGATCTAGTTTAAGAATTTGTATATATTACGTATCTCCAATACACGTTCCGGTGGCTCAGGGCATGATGTCACTGCAGTGCCTCTGATCGGGAAGTCCTAGGTTTGAGTCCCGACGGTGGAAGGATTTTCTACACTAGGTAGACAGCTAGTCCAGGGCAGAATTCCAGAGGCCAGCTGCTCCGATCGGTAATTTCCCCGTAGTTTCTCCTATGAACACCAGGCAAGAATTCCGGAGCAGTATCGTAACAAACGAGAAACGGATCGAGCGCGATCTTTCCTTCCTCTTCCTTCAACTATCATCGCCGTTTACTTACACACTTACACGCGCGGAAGAGACTGCCAGTTCTTGAAGAATAGCTGAGACCTGTTTCGATTGTGTGGACTGAGATCGAGTGCGCCATAGTGCATATTACTGATTCTGGTACGGCGACTACGCTGAGTGCTTTGTTTATTCTTGTTGAATTTTTGATGATTAGTATCCAAACGTGGACATTACTGGTGATACTATGAACGGGTTACAGACTTGGTATTTCTCTCCTAGAGAGAATTCTGTTGATATGCTTGCTATACAAAGAGCTGCTGTACTGTATATTTACTACATTACGTTACTCGTAAAGTGAATGTGGACGGGTGCGTTATCGTGTTATCAATTAGGCACCACAGTGCACCGCTACGGTGGCCCTCCGTCGCTATACGACATCTCGCCAAACAAAAATTTGTCAGGACATCGTTGTACGTAGACCCGCGAATAGAGATGAAAGGAACGTATTGACTCGAGATGGCATTCTGAAGTCAAGGGATACGGATGACATTAGTTAAAACTGGCAATCAGTAAGTCCCGGTTAAGCCCTTTCTCACCATTCAGACCGGCTTAAGTGATGTCACTGCAGTGACTCTGACCGGGAGGTAATAGGGTTCGAGTCCCGACGGTGGTAGCATTTTCGACACTTGCTAGATTGCTCGTTTGGATACAGACAGCTGGAGGAGATTTCCAGCGGCCGGCTGTTCTGATCGGTAGTTTTCCGCGGAATCTTCCAATAACACCAGGCGAGCAGAATTCTACCAAACGCGGCATGGGACACGCACAATCATTCCTTCTCCTTCGTTTTCGCATCTTTAACCTCTACTTACACACACGTGCACTTTCAAGTACTACACTACCTAATATGCCGGAAGAGCAGTCGGTAGCTTGTGCCGAATGGAGAGGTGCCCGGCTGATGGGAGATACCTACTTGAGAGAAAACCCACTGAGAGTTACTACACGTGTAGGTCGGCGCCGAAGAAGGGGAATATCACCGCCACATCGCCCATCTTCATAATTGTAGTTGTAGAAAGACGCCGATTACAAATGTTCAAAAATTAGAATTTTAAACAAGCATGAGACCTGCACCATTCTCTTAAATGTCTTTTCCGGGGTCAAAATTTAATTAATGTTATCGCTTTTTACGAAAAATTGTTAAAATAAAATTAAAAATTGCCTGTATTTCACGCAAAATTACGCGAAAATACTCAAAAAATTGTACATAACTTAATTTCGAAATGTATCTTAAAGAAAAAAATTATTATCATAACATTCTCTCTACTGCTTAAGTGGTAGCGTGAAAGTAAAAACATAAAGGTCTTTTCAGAGGTTATACTCCTCACGTTTGTACATAATCACTTTTGCCCTGACGTCAGATGCATCCAGGAGCAGAATTTCCTTTAGAGAAGGCCTTGGCCGAAATTCCTCGTCAGCAATAGGCAGATCTTCGTTGATATCAAAGTAACTTTTATCGTTAAAACTTAAAGGTACTTTCTAGAGGTTGGTTTTCCCACGCTTTTACACCATCACTACTTCTGTGACGTCTGCTGCGTCCAGGAGCAGGATTTCCTTTAGAGGAGAGTTGGCCAAAATTCTTCGTCGGCAATACGCAGGTCTTCGTTGATATCTAGGCAATTTGTATCGTTAAAAGCTTTTACACTATCACTACTGTCGTGACGTCAGTTACGTCCAGGAGCAGGATTTTCTTTAGACGAGAGTTGGCTGAAATCCTTCGTCGGCAATACGCAGATCTTCGTTGATATCAAAGTAATTTTTATCGTTAAAAACTTAAAGGTACTTTCTAGAGGTTGGTTCTCCCACGCTTTTACACCATCACTACTTCTGTGACGTCTGCTGCGTCCAGGAGCAGGATTTCCGTTAGAGGAGAGTTGGCCGAAATTCTTCGTCGGCAATACGCAGGTCTTCGTTGATATCAAGGCAATTTGTATCGTTAAAAGCTTTTACACTATCACTACTTCTGTGACGTCTGCTGCGTCCAGGAGCAGGATTTCCTTAGAGAGTTGGCCGAAATCCTTCGTCGGCTATACGCAGGTCTTCGTTGATACCAAAGAAATTTTTATCATTAAAACTTAAAGGTGCTTTCTAGAGGTTGGTTCTCCCACCCTTTTACACCCTCACTATTTCTGTGACGTCAGTTGCGTCCAGGAATAGGATTTCCTTTAGAGGAGAGTTGGCCAAAATTCTTCGTCGGCAATACGCAGGTCTTCGTTGATATCAAAGTAATTTTTATCGTTAAAAACTTAAAGGTGCTTTCTAGAGGTTGGTTCTCCCACCCTTTTACACCCTCACTATTTCTGTGACGTCAGTTGCGTCCAGGAATAGGATTTCCTTTAGAGGAGAGTTGGCCGAAATCCTTCGTCGGAGGCTAGGTCAGCTGCCCGGCGCGGCGCCAGTTTCGTGGAAGGGCGACGGTGTTTGGGTGCTCCCCCGCACGAACTCCCATCGTTTCGCGCGGGCACCTCCCACCCCCACCCCTACCACACCCTCACTCGCTATCTCCTGTGAATGAACGAGTGCGAGATCGTGAATGAACGGGTCCGGGAATCGACCGTGGGCACCGTGCCAAATGCGTCGACCCCGGAGAGGCGTTTGCGAGGGAAAGGGAGAGTCGAAAAAAGCTGAAGTGGCGAAATACGAAGACAAAAAAAAACAAGCTGAATAGCTAGAGGGAAAAAAGATTATGAAAGATAATGTTCTAAATAAGAAATAATGAGATCATGATACCAGAAGGGCAAGTAGGGAAGATAAGAACAGAGAATACATGGAAAAAGGATGGTAAAAGGGAAGTGTGTAAATATGATAATAGATTGGGAAGAAATAAAATATCCCGGCGCACAAAAAAGTTATAAATAAAGCAAGAGTCAATGTGGAAAACAGAAGAGAATTTGACATATAAATAGAAGAGAGACGCACCTTTCTAAATCATGCTATCAATAGATAATTTCCAGTAGTAGTCGAGACACTTCACAACAGGAACAGCACAAATACGGGTAATTTGAGGTGAATCTTATAGGGTACCACAAGGCTCTGTTCTTGGTCCGCATTTTTCAATAACTTGCTGACATTTTTTTCAGTTCTGATTACTTGTGGAAAGAAAGATAATCACACTACTCGTTTTGCCGTTTTTCATTATTTGATCAGTAGTGATATTTCAATTTAGTGACAATTATTTCGTGAGCTGAAGATTATTGTTAGCAAGTGAATGCTAACAAATTCGTTCTTATACATTTAGAAGCAACAAATCATGTATTCCATGATCACTATCATATTATACCAATTCTCATCGCGATTTTCTATTTTTCGAAGGTTTACCATCTGTTTATTATTTTGAATAATAAAATGCTAATAAAGCAAACTGGAACTCATTCATTGGAAGTTACCTTTCGTAAAACTGTAGTAGTATCCCATATCAAAAGTTGTTATCGTAAGGTCATTCCGAACAGAAAGAACGCAATGTATGTTTTGATCATTGTGCTTTGAACTTAAAACTACAAAATTTTAAAAATAATATAATTATGAATGTATTCTTCAAAGTCGATCAAGTTCATGTATTAAATGTAATTTACCTAACTATAAATTATTTAAAATAATATTTACAAGTTAAACTGACGCAATATAAGGATGTACAGTTCAACAGTAATTTTACGTATGCTGTTAGCCATTGACACTCAGTTTATTCATATATCGTGTAAAACTCAAAATAGATCTTTCTGTTGGTTTCGCATATGCATTTGGTCGAGAAAGTGCACTTGTTAATTATATATGGCGCAAAATGATCATTTTAATGCGCAAGTGTGTTATTTCACCGATGAAATACGATTTACTTTTTAACTCGTACTTATTCCAATTGTAAAAGAATTTTTAAAATTAAGTAACATGTTTTAAATGGCTCAACACTTAGGCAGTAGTTCTCTAAAGTTAATTTTTCTGTGATTCTTTTTAGGAATCAACGACGAAGAATTATGGACTTATAAAACGTGGGATTGTGAGACACCTCCACAAAGTTCCAAAAGATGCTATCGTAAGATAATTACTTGTTCTAGCAGTATTCTGTTCGCTCTTTCTAGCCCCCAGATAACCAGAAGTTTAATGGGGAGAGGCTTCCCTCTTGATTTATAAACTAAAAAACTTTTCATTGTTCTCTTCGAAGCAAAACAATCCCATATAATAAAACGTATTGTATTAACACTGCATTGTGTTTGTTAAGTAGGATAAGGAGAACTTTTGTAAAATATTCGCATAGCTCGAAACCCTTCCGGTAGGTTTTAAGGTCTTCAACACAAAGCCACTATATGATCTAATGAAAGACATAGCAGATAATGTTGCATAATGCATAGTAGACAGCCATTGCCGGCAACGTTACTATCTCAAAGGAGGCTCTCAATACGTCTTATGGTTGATGCGAACAGAAAACACTTCGTTCCCACTGCATTCGTAACCGCTACTTAAATTAAAGGTAGTGATAGATGAAATTTATGAAAATCAGAAAGACTGGAGTACCAACAAAACAGTTTAGATGATCATTACGCTTTACATAATTTAACAATATGAATCGTACAATATAAACAATGCCAGGTTCTCGTCACGTGGCTGTAGAGAGTTCACGACACGTGTACAATCTTCAAGATTAAACTCTCCAGAAGAGAAATACCAAGTCTGTATCCCATTCACAGTATCACCAGTAGATGTTCACGTTCAGATCCTAATTATCTAAAGTTCAACAAGAATAAACAAAGCACTCAGCGTAGTCGCCGTATCAGAATCAGTAATATGCACTATGGCGCACTCGATCACAGTCCACATCTTGTCTGCATGTCGGGCGCCGGGCCGCACATTATAAAGATGTCGCCGCTGCTGGCATAGACTCACGCCGTCGGCTTGATGCTAGTTGGAGCGAATATTGCTGTGCCGACTTCCCGGTTTCAATATAGAGCGAGTTAACTTCAATACAGAGCCCGTTAACTTGAACGTTCGCCGCATACACATCAATCGACATAAAGACTGATACACCTGGAGCTACACTGAAAAAATGGACACATCCTTAGGCGTCTTAATTTTTATTTGGTGAAATGGAAATTATTAGCACAACGAAGTACATTCAAAATATCACTTTAAGCACTATATTCTGATTTCTAGCCTTTCTTCTATTTCGGATGGATAAGAAAAAAATTGATGGTAAGATGATAAAGAAATGACAAATTGTAACAAAATGACAAATTGGAACAATGATGGATGGAAAAGCAGAGGTGAAGTAATCACCCAGAGAAATACTCGCACCCTACGAATAACACCCTAAAAATAATTCACGTTGCCTACCACAAATTCCATCGATGGGAATTAGAATCTCGACCACGATAATAAGAACGACTTACATTATTTTTACTCAATGTACTCGTAGGACGATGACGAGAAAAGTAGTTACCTTTTGTGAATGTGGATTTGAATGAATTTTGCTTAAACTTTGAGATGAGAACTGACGTATTTCATTACGTTTCACTCTCTTTCAAGTATAGTCAAAACGTACTAAGAAATTATATTTTTATGACATTGAAATATCATATTGCAACCAACATTACAGTTCACATTGCAACGATATCTGAAGTGGTACATGGTTTGCATGTCGAGTTCAATTCACCAAAATGAATTCCTGAAAAATCATAAAAGACCAACATAATTTTTGCAATGGTTAATGATAATTATTTTATACAATTATTTTTTAAGTCTGTAGGATAGTTCATGGGCAGCGTACCAATCTCTCGTGGTGTGGTCCCGGGCTCGATTCCCGGTCGAGGCAAAACAGAGTTGTAGCCTTCTTTTAAAATAGTCCCAGTTTCTGAAGCTGTGTGACGAAGAAAATCTCAGGCAGGCGGATCTTGCTAGTTACGGTGAAGGGAAAATGTCATGTTTGCCACATGTCTCTCTCACCCACCCTCAACTATGGGAATTAAACTAGGCCCAGGAGAGCACCGTTATCTTGCCGGCAAAGTCGAGTTATAGACCCAGAATGGCTAATATACACTGTACATGCACAAATTATTTTCTATTATTATTATTATTATTATTGTTATTATTATTATTACAATTTTAATAAACAAAATATCAGAGTCCAACGTTTTTTTTGCACTTTTGACTTTTCACTTAGTTTCTATGAATTATCTTTTAACTCTTTCCTCTTCCTTTCCAGCTGCATTCTCATCCTTTCTTCCATTTAGAGTGACACACCCACTTTGTCGCACCGGCCCACCCGTCGCCGGCCACTTCCGTCGGTTGTCGTGTTCCGGCATCTCTTCGAATCGTGCCGCTTGCTGCCGTCCTCCCACTGGCTGGCAGGCTGGCTGCAGGCTGAGTGCACACGCCACTAAAAGGATTAAACAAACCCTTGATTTCCAACGAAGGGGTTCCCGGCTCAAGGGAAACAGGGCGTGGCAGGGCGTGGTAGAATTTCCTGTCGCGGAATCGAGCGTAGGGACCTTGAGTTATTTGGGATTTTCGTGGCGGCTGTGATATTCTAATGTCGTTTCCGTCCTTCGATGATGCTTGCGATAATTAAAGTTGGTTGAGGATGTGCGTGTGTCCCTAACTTTGTTTTAACGTATAAAGGTATTCGTCTACCTGAGTTTTAACATTTTCATTCGGAGCATATATCTTTATTTAATTATGATTACTCTTGTTGGACTAGGTGCTAAAAAGTCAAAAATGTTTTTCTAATATTTTAATTATTTCACCAGATATGCCCGTTTCTCCTTAGGAAAAGTAGAAATAAATCAGAAACTAACAAACTTAAAAACGAATGGTTTTAAGCATTGAAACGTACACATCTCAATTCACAACAAAGAAAATGAAATTGCCAATTATTCACAAAAAACGTTATTTCGAGGTAGACCTCGAGGTAGACCCAAATTAATTTTGTTCGCAGACCACTCGCCCATTGTCGTCGCGTTCGGTCTTTGTTGGTGGTCTCTGGTAAAATTATTTTACAACTTCTAGTGCGAATTAGAATTTCGTGGCGGCTGAGATATTCTAATGTTGTTCCGTCCTTCAATGATGCTTGCGGTAATAAATGTAGGTTGAGGTTGTGCGTGTGTGTCTAAGTTTGTTTTGACGCATTATCGCTCAAATTAATTCTGTACGCATAGCGTTTGTCCGTTGTCGAGCGTTCAGTCATTTTTAGAGCTCTCTGGTAACATGTTTTTGCAACTTCTAGTGCTAATTGGGATTGTGTGCTATTTAGAATTTTATTGGTGGCTGTGATATTCTAATGTCGTTTCCGTCCTTCGACGATGCTTGCGGTAATTAATGTTGGTTGAAGGTGTGCGTGTCTGTCAATGTTTGTTTTAATACGGAGTTCCTAAGGGAGATAGGTTGGATTTTACTCCCAGAGTAAGGTCATGATGTAATTTACATCTCTGAGATAGGACGAGTTCAGAACATAGTTTGTCGATTTTTTATCTGATGCGTTAATGTAAACAAGGCAAATCAAAATTACCTTCAGACTTCTGCGAGTCAAATGCGTCTCGACAGGTAATGTGTGATAAATATGTCATGTCACATTCGTTATTCTTGACCCAAGATTACGGTACTTTGGATTTTTTCAGAATATAAAGAATTCCGAAGTATATATGTAGAAATTACTAAAACTACCGTAATTTGTGGTCGAAAAAAACGAATTTGACAACAATTTTCTTTTGTTAGCTTTAGTTTTTAAGATATACTAATTTTGATGTAGATGTATTAATTACAAATTAGTATATCTTAAAAACTAGAACTAACAAAAGAAAATTCCTGTCAAATTCGTTTTTCACGACCACAAATTTCGGTAGTTTTGTAATTTTGTGGAAGGAAAGAATTCCAAAGTTCATTTTTTGTTCAACAGTGTTTTCACTACAAAGAGGGTTTTCCTCAAAGCAAAGTGAAGGTCTTTGACTGCGCCACACTCAGTGCTTCACAACTTTGTTCTCATTATCGTGCTGCTGGCAAAGTGTCACACATTGTACCTCATGAATACGCTATCACACAGCGATTAAATTTCAGCATGTTAATGTGGACAGTGCATTTTAACGTAAAGCAGTGTTTCATAGCTGTCGCTCTCGACACATTACTATGACTACACCACTCGTGAAATTGATATCAATGGATTTTAACTATACATACAAAATGCCCCAATCAGGACGGTGTATTTGAAAAAGTTTATCGTTTTTTTCTATCCGACTTTTTCTATCCGCTTCTTCGTACTGACCAACCATTAACTGTGTCTGATCTATCTTAGGAAGCGCTAAATATCGATCGCTATGTCGATGTCCATTAAACAGCGTATGTAATATAACAATCTATTGTATTGTAACATATTTTTCAGTTATTTTCAATATTTGGCGCATTTTGGAACATTTTTGGAAATAATTTCAATCTAGTGGAATAGTCCTATTAAATACCACTCGTGCTATGGAAATTCTCAGACAATTCCCGTCATCGCTTCGCGAATCGGGAATTTATCGACAATTTCCAAAGAACTCGTGGTATTACCTATGATAATATTTCCTTGGTAATTTCAAAACGACGATTTCCACATTTTATTTTTGCAGAGATTGCATCATCGTAAGAAAGAGAAGCCCCAACCACTGGTGAATCACACTTCATAAATACACGTGAACAACAGAAGCTTGTCAGACAGGAAAGTTTCAGTTGATAGATTAGTGATTCCGTCAACTAGTAAGGTCAGTAATCCCGTAAGTGTATTGCATGTTTTGCCCTCACGAGGTGGCAGTGATCATTCCCCTCTGGATGGCGTGATCCGTTGCCGATCTACCTGTCGGCTTTTCGGAATTTCCTCAACCAGGTATCTCCCATCAGCGGGGCACCGCCCCAGGCGGGACAAGTTCTAAGCTCCCGACATGTGTGGTAGTGCAGTGCATGTGTGTAAGGGGTAATAATAGTACAAGGAAGGGAGGAAAAAGATCGTGCGAGGTCCATGGCCCGTTTGTTAGGGTACTACTCCTGTTTCGTCTGGTGTTAATCGGAGAAAGAACGGAAAACTACCGGGAAGGTTTCAAGGCCGAGACCAGGAGACGTCTGAATTTTCTTCACCAGTTATGTTTCTGGGATGCCTCCGCTGTCACGAAGTTTGAGTTGTAGCAGCTCGCTGCACAAATCGGTGATTTCCGTGGTTCTCGCCTGTCAATTTCAGGCGGATGCAGGAGAAATACCTTCAACAACGGGTCACAAACCAAGCGAGATCCCCCTATTTCTTATCCTTGTAGAGCTATTCCTCATAAAACACTTAGGCTGTGCTACGACGCAGGCCAAACCCAATTGGATCAGAAAAGGAAAGAAGAGTTCGGTATTGTACTCCAGCGAGGAGAAAATCTTGCAAACCAACATGTAAGTCGATGGCATACCTCAAGTTTTAACTGAGAAGGAACTTCGCTTCCTACCAAAATACAAGCTTCACACACTTACGGGACTATTGACAACAGTTGTCCAGGCGCTTGGAAATAAAATGATCAATCAACTATAATCATGATGATGATTGTCATCAGAAACATTGAAAGAAAGTGAGGTGAGATAGTAGGAAAAGGTCAAACAAGAAAAGAACGTATTTTTCGACAAACGTTTATATTTAAACAATTCGTGATGAAAGAGCCGTTTTCAAGGAACAAACTTTTTTCTATGTTTCTGTTGCAATATAATGTGCGGTTTGCACGAACCGGGATGCATTAACCTGCTCTAGGAGTAAGAAGGTGGGGTATTGTCTTCACAGAAGAAAGCGAAGGAGATTTTCGTGCCGCAGCCATTTACCACGTAAATAGCTACGTTTAAACTTCCAACTCAGCAGGTGTTTTTGCCTCGCTGAAGATACAGCACTACAGCGGGCACGAATTAACTCAAAAGTTTGGCGGAGAGAAAATGAAAGAACTTGGCCAGACGAAAGCCCTTAATACAGGCGATTAATGTTTCGTGGGGGAGAAAGGATACACACGGGAAGAAATGGTATATTTTTCATTGTTTGGGATGGTTTTTAATTGTAACGCAAGGATTTCTTTAAATAACTCATCCATATGCAGAATTATCTTTCTCATGTAATGGTGAATTTCACAAATGAACTCAAGTGACACATATTTAATTCTACATATCTAATATATCGACGTGAATATTTTGGATGAAAACTCAAAATAAATACTTTTTATTAATTCGAAAACATATAATTATTTAATAATAATAATAATAATAATAATAATAATAATACAATTCAATTCAATTCAATAATGTATTATTTTACGTGTCGACTCTCAGGCCATTAGGTCTGCTCTTCTGCTTTATCATGCAAATTTCTGTATGCTTCTTTCACCATTTGGCGGTGAAAGAAGATATCATTCGGGTGACGAAATGAGCGATTTGAATTTCGGTTCGAGACTTCTTTTAGGCTTGAGGATCTTTTACAACCAGTAAATCTTCAGAACGGGACAGCTGGTTTCACTTCGTCTCTGAAGAAAGGCGTATGATTTTTTTCGTCCTTAAAACTCCACAACTTCGATCGGATTGGAACTATTGAACTGGGCATGACAGCCCGATACGCTAACCGTTACACCACCGAAATTGCTGACGTTTTAGTGGATTTGAAAATGAAATCATAATGATGGGGAAAATGTTCTCGTTTATCCTTTACGTCCCGATGGGACGCATATTCAAACATCCACCAACACACTTGCGGGCTCCTCTGATCTGCGGTCAGCAGAACGCGAGGCCCTCCGCGACAACACATACAAGGCATGAGATACAAGGAACAAACAACTATGACCAAGGCGGGACTAAAACCCATGACCCTCCGGACTGATGTGCCAAGTCTGTACAGGTTCTTCAGCTACCTTGGCCATACAGGTCAGCACTAATTAGTTTGAAAATAAAAATTAGCGCCTTATAATAAATTCTCTGTTATTAACATACATTTCACAGTTTCTAGAATGTCGAGCACTAGAATGTACCTATTGCATTGAATTCGGTCGGTTTATTTTCTTATTTAATACTTGTATTTATTTGAATATTCAATAAAGTTGTGAAGACATGACCTTTAAAGTATAGAAAAGTGACGTCTCCGTAAGATATCGTTAGAACTGTCCCCACCTCAATTAAAGATTTGAATGACCCACTCTCTCAGTTTTTCAATATCTCGAAAACAGTGAGAAAAAACAAACCAAGAGAGTCAGAATTTTCTGAAAACTCTTAGATTCCTTCTATATATTTTTTCATTCACTTCGACAGCTGTATTAGGTTCCGAGTAATTGAAGGCGAAAACTGAAAATTAGTTCCATCAAATAGAAGCTTGGTGCAAGCGGAGAAACGGGCGCAGCGGAGCGGGAGAGAGGATGGTGGTGAGGATGGCGGTCAGAGAGAAGCAGAGTGGATCGGAACAAAGAGGAGGATTGAAGCGGGCCAAGCGGAGCGGGAAAGGTGGACGGAGCGGGGCCAGGAGGAGCAGTATGGGTAGAGTGGTGAGAAAAGGAGAGTATGGGAAAAGCGGGGCAGGGACGAGTGAAAAGAGTAGACTGGAGTGGAAGAAAGGGGATGGGATGGATCGGGATGGAGATGAGCGGGATGGACGGAGTTAAATGGAGAGGAAGGACTGGGGTGAAGTGCGACGGAGAGGAGGAAATGAATGGTCCTGGACGAGGATGAGCGGAACAGGTAAAGTTAAGAAGAGATAATGGATGGAGCAGGGCGGGGAGGAGTGGTACGAATAGAGCAGATCGGGGAGGTGATAGGATGGATCAGGACGGGGATGAGCGGGATGGATAGAGTGGAGCGGATAAGGGAGGATGAGTAGACCTGGTCAAGGAATGGAACGGGCAGAGTACAGCGAAGAGGAGCCGGGCGGGGTGGAGCGGGATAGGTGGAGTGGAGCGCAGAGGAGAATGCGGGTAAAGCGGCGCGGGGAGAAATGATACAAATAGAGAGGAGCGGAGAGGGGAGAATGGGATGGGGCGGGATGGAGGTGAGCGGGATGGACAGAGTGGATCGGAGAGGAGGGGATGAGTTGACCTTGGCAAGACGGTGCGGGTAGAGTGAAGTGGAGGAGATGGCGGGTGGAGCAGGGCAGGAAGGAGCGCGATGGGTAGAGTGGAGCGCAGAGGAGAAAGTAAAGGGTTAAGTGGAGCTGAGAGGAGTAGAACGAGCTGAGTGGAACAGAGAGAAGAGGATAAGATGATGCGGGTAGGGAATGAGCAGGAGGGATGGAGTGAAGTGGAGAGGGGTGGAGTGGAGTGGAGTGAGGTGGTGAGGGTGAAGGAAGGCGAGGAGGAGCGAGGTATAGTAGTGGTAGAGAGAATATAAATGAATGTCCTTTAACATTTTTGTTCCATTCATAGTTTTGAAATACTTTTTAATCTATTTATAAATCACTTCAATAATTATCCTGAACCGTAAAAATTATTTTTCCATTTCTGAAATGGAAAAATTTATAAAAATAATTCGCGATAAAATGCTGTTCGCTTCTTTTTCTTGACGCGTTCTGAGGCAGAAAATCTACCAGGAAACACGCCAACTTTGGACATTCCACAAAACTTACGATAAACGAACTCGAAACTCCCTGTAAATCTAGGTCCAGTGCGTTGACCATCTCTCATCCCAGCTCATATATTTACAAGGGACTCAATGGCTCATCCTTTAATATTCTGCAGGACCGAACTTTCGTATCACTGCTTCCCAGGACCTCGGCGTCTCCCGAAGTTCAGTTTACTCTCTCGTTCTTTTGGGTCCTCTCTCACCCGCAGGCGAAAAGCTAATCCAGAGAAATTGCTTTTCGGAAATGAAAAATCTTTGCTGCTCTCCCGGAATGCGGACGTTGCACATCTGATTCTTGGAAGCGAGCAGAAGCGGAAATACGCCCATCCAACACAACGGTTCTCTTATTGTACGTTATGTCGTGGAAGATGTATGAATAATTTTTGAGACGTATACGAACTCAAAAACGGGCAAAATACAGCTAGTAAAACTGCAACGTCGCCCAGACTACTTCATACATTTTGTGATGATTACGAAAAAGTATAATAAATAT
The DNA here is from genome assembly GCA_038098605.1 of Gryllus longicercus. Lineage (NCBI taxonomy): Eukaryota > Metazoa > Arthropoda > Insecta > Orthoptera > Gryllidae > Gryllus > Gryllus longicercus. The sequence goes on from JAZDUA010000010.1 coordinate 7,536,125, forward strand.
GTTACAAATTCAGTATTTCTAATATTTCAGCTCTGTGGGTGCAGAACGTTTCATCAGACTGTTTGAAACACCACACACTATGTCCATTTAGTAGTGTCTTATAAAGCTCACTTTTTAAGTAAAACTGATCTCTCCAGTTCATGGCTATTAATGAGTTTAGCAATACCGAGTCTATACTTCTGAATGATAATTAACAGAAGTCATTGCTTTATCAACAATGCATGAAAGTTCCTTTAGTTTTAAAATTTGTAACCTTTGCAATAATTAATAAGCGTATATCTCTTACTGAATAGGTAACGTTGAACAAAACAATATTTGGAGAATACATTAAATCAACCATTTAGTTTCTTTAAAGTAACCTTTATTTTACGTTCATATTATCTGATGAAAACATGCAAACTTCTTCGGTTTTCTCAATGATTCGATTATCTATTTGCTCACATAAATTAGTCGCGTCGGAACATCAGGAGAAAATATAATTACCTTTCATACGGTAATTATCCGTTAAAACGTATTAACGATTCTTAAAGAATGTCGTTGAAATATTTCTGAAAATGCGCTAATTCGGTTCACAGACACAAATCTTTAATTTTCATGAAAATTGCATTTTATCATTAGAAACGTTTGTGCCTAAAACTTTATTAAGTTACGAAATACATCAGTAATGAAAATGAAGACAAAGTGATAGAGGTCAGACTTCTGCCTTCAAGACTACTTACAAAACAGAAATACCTGTGAAATGGATAATTAACAACGAAGTAAAAATATATGAAATTAAAGTATACATAATTTAACAACAATTCAATTGAATTAATTAATAGATTAATGGCGGTCTTGGAGGTCAGAGGCACTGCAGTGAATCAGTTAATGACCTGAACCACTTAAGGCGGTACAACAAATCAATGTGTAAGTAATATTAAAACCCTTAATTTTCTCGACCATTGTTCACAACTTAAAATGTACACATTTATTCTTCACGGATTATATACATGAAGCAGATATCATTTTCATTTCATAAACTTTAAGAATGAAATTAATTGAATGAATATTCGAATAACAACATGAAAACCTACAAAATCTAGCTTCCAGAGTAGAAAGCTGTCACAACAGAACCCCTTGTAAAGTTTTATTACCACATCCTCCCCTTCTCAACTAAGAAAATTGAAAAATATAAAAGAGCAGAATACAACGAAGGGGACTGTATCTTGCCCTTCGTAGTCATATCGCTATAAGAGGGGATGAAAATGTCTGCCCCAAAGGGCACAATTTTTATGATCCATGGAGAAGGGAACAGTTTCGGAGTGTAGTCGTATGTCACGTGGAATGACTGCCCATCTCCCGACAGTCGACCAAATATCCCAAGGGACAAGGCAATGTTCATTGCAATGCGTTCTATTATCCAAAATGCTTCCTCGTTGATAATGCCCTGAAATATAGTGCTTGTCTCAGATGTTTGCGTGCTAAGTGCAAAATAAAATTGTTTTAAATTTATTTGTTTTGGAGGCACTCGGTGACGTTGGTAAATGATATAAAACTGACTGTCTTGGAATACGATTTCGAAGGCGAGGATCTTTGTACTATGAGTTCCTGGTGATATAAAAAATCGCTACATACGAATACCTGTTCACTCAACATTCCTCACCACGGCGCAGAGAGAGTATTTGATAAGAAGGTAAAATAATCCCTGAAATTATATGACATGAGTATATACTCTAAAATAAAATACAATTTTTGAAAGGTTTCTTAACCTCCTCCACCACACCTCTATAGGCAAAAATAGATTTTTTTAAATTACATTGTTTCGTACTTAACATTATTTGAACTAATTATAAATATACGAAAAATAAGAAAATACTTTATACTATCAGAAAAACATTTTTTTAAATTTCTTGGCACCAAATTTAAAAAATATTTTTGAAAAAGAATTGAAACACAAGTAACAAATAATAATTTTACGGTGTCTTGAAACCATGAAACAGGTACGAAAAATCTCAAAACTTCATCTCAAAACACAATTGGTAGTTTTTCATTTTTTCGATTGCTGATCTGTGGTAAAAGAATAAAAACTATTTTTACATTTTTACAGCCTTAAATTTGATTTTAAATACACATTGAAAATGACTGTATATTTATTTTGGTGTTTATTATACATTTGTATATACTGTAATAGCACACAGTTTTTTTACCTTGGAATTCAGTTATTTATCATCATATTTTCTTCTTCTTTTTCTTCTTCTTCTTCTTCTTCTTCTTCTTCTTCTTCTTCTTCTTCTTCTTCTTCTTCTTCTTCTTCACTTCAAGGATTAGGCGGCTACCTGTTCCGTCTTCACAAATCAAACCATCTTCTGCGTGGTCTTCCCACACTCCTCCTTCCTGTTGGTTTGTACCGCAGCACTTGTTTAGGAAGCTCTATTATGCTAAATTAGCTATTATGCTAAAAAACTATTATGCTCCATTCTTTCTAAATGGATTCCCATATTTTTGAAGCTTTATAATCATTATAACCATGCTCATGATAGGCTGAGGAATGATAATAGTTTTTTTAAAGTGCATTCCCTCGAATTCCCTCATCCACGGCCATACTTTTCTAAATGCCATGACACTCGATTTGGCAACTTTGCGAGCTTATACAGCAGTGGTTCTACTCCAGGCACGAATTTTCAATGCTTTCCACATTCCTTCTATAATATGCACATATTTTTCAGAAGGCATGGTCGTAAATAACATAGCGTTAATTATTTAAAATTCAATTGTAAAATGGCAGCCTTAGGGGAGGGGGAAGTCTTATATTAAAAAAATGTTTTTGAATTGCATTTGCAGACTCTGGAAACGAAAATGGAAGATTAATAAATGGAAAAAAATATAATCATGGGAAATCTTTAACTGAGATGATATTTTTATTTAAAAAATATATTTTTCTTTTCTTTCCACCCTGATTAGAAGCAGTAATGGCCCCTTTACATGTTTTGTATAGTTATTTCTGCAGTATGACACAGTAATGGGCAGCATTTATATCTGATTTCTTTCTCACACACTGCATGCATTACCATCTTGAAGTCATTTCATCAAATATTTCATTGTAAGTCCTAGAACCTTCTCTAACCTTTCTGATTGCCATTCTTTAAAAACATTTCCACATAGCTTTCAGATATTAATATCAGCCTCAATGTTATAAATTGAATGACAAAAATAAATCAGATTATCAGAGAAGACTGTAAATCCTCAATTAATATTCTCAAATATTATTATCTCCTATATTATTTCAGTAGTATACCGTTTGCGACGCTCACACGCAACCGATCTTTATAAATGATGTCTCTAAAGAAAGATAAGTTCACGGGTACGTGACAAATTTCACTTTGACTTGAAAAATATGAAGGATTTGTTTTAAAAAACGCATCTAAATATTCAAGTCATATGCAACCCGCAGCACTAAGTCAGATATATGGTTAAACAACTCCTAAACGAAGCGTTCCAAGGCTTCAAAACAAAAATTTTGAGGCCAAATGCCTCCAAGAGGCGTTCATCACATCGTAATCTACAGGAATGTGTGGACATTCTATTACATTTTTGCTGGTTCGGCACTTATCGATATTATCAATGACACCTAGATTTCAACTCTTGATGGTGGCCATCCTTGTAATGTCACGTTGTTACGTCACGCATAGAAGGCTTAGATTCCTCTATCTTATACTATTTTTGCTTTCTCTGTACACCGTGGTTTGCGTAGACTGACGAGGCTTATTTGCATATTTATTAATTCAAGATTCGCTCTCGCAGCAACAACTAGAAGTACTTTTCATAGTTGGTTGATACCGATTAAGATTGTTTCTTATTCGTGTAGAGAAAACATTTATTTAGCGTTTTACTGTGCGTTCTACAAGTGCTGTTTATCTAATTATGGAGGGATGTAGGTGTACAGTGAAGATTGAAGACGTGTCTTGTTAGGTTAGAGATGGTGCGATCTATTGGTGACTTTTCGAACCAGTTGAAGCAATTGAAAGACGATTTCAAAGAACTTTATACAAAACATTTTTGTTTCAATTGTAAATGATTGCACGCGGTTTTTGGCCGAATATCAAAGAAGTTTGAAATATATGATCTTTTCTTTTGAAATGCCTACAAAGAGTAGTGAAACTGTCATATTCGAAGAGTGGCGCGAAATTTGAATTAATTTGGTCATCCACGTGCCAACAATCATTGAATGAGTTGTTAGCTCAACGTTCCGTTTAATTTTTACCTGAGGAAACTTTAACGTGTCAGATTTTCTGCATTTATTCATTTTTGTATATTTGTACTTTATTGTTGCTAAAGATGTTTTTAGAAGATTATAATTATAAGACCTTTGTAATAATTAAAACTAAATCCAGGAAAACATTGAATTTCAGAGATTCGTTCTCCACTCGGCTCATTTGCAAATGTTTTGCAAATGTTATACATATCTCACATCTCATTTCGGGAAACTGGATAATAAGACGACTACATACCGACGACGAATCAATTCCTTACAAAAACTGTGTGTTTTGTGTCGTTCAACTCATGTTTTTAACAAATGAAGTTTACGAAAAAAATAGATATTTGCTGAAATGTGAAAAACTGCCCGTTCACTTAACAAATATTAACACTTGTTAATTCCTAAATTAGGGGCAAATGAAATATCGCATCATGCGACTAAGCTAAGCAGACTGTTTCTTGACGCCAGTCGAAAAATTGGATTAACTGAATATTCCGGGCACGTCAAGTATTACGGTCATTAGTATCGTTAGTGTGATGTTTTTATTCTGGGAGGTCAGATGTTCCTCACTGAATTTCAAATTCGGTGTCAACCTACACGAGACTTGCCGGTAATTTCCCCCTCCAGTCATCTCCCAACAATCGGACACCGCTTCAACCGGGATAAATAAATGTCTTTGACTTTATTGATGGAAAGGCTCAGGCCATTTAGCCTGCTCTTCTCCTAACCATTGTCAAAAAAATTTAATACAATAGTTAATGAAAAATAAAGGTCATTCAAAGAGAAATACGTACGCAATTTGGATGAGGGTTTTTTTCACATTGAAGACAGGAATGTAAGCGAGGGATGAAGGTGTAGATAGAAAAGGGGATACTCTCACAGCATTGATGAAATGAAATCTATGAGAATTTATTCAAAATGTTGATAAATTATATTTTCTGACTCAGGAAATTAGGTACAGGAAGGATTGGACGGATGTGTATAAGTATTGTTGTATAAGACAGTGAAAGGTTATTTAGTACTATTAAATAACATAGGTTTTGAAACTTTGGTTGTAAAATGCACAGAGGTTTTGAAGGAGAATAAATTACGTTCGTATTATTGAATTTTCCCTAAAGAAGACTAGAAAGGGGAGAAATATCGTCAGCATACGAGCTGAAACGCATCGAGTTCCCTGAGAAAAATGTGCCAGGATAAGTACTCGTCTCCCGACATGTAGTAGTGTAGGTATGTAAGTGTGAGTCCTGTGGCCAGGTTTGCTGAAATTATTCGATCTGAAATCTGTTGCTGACTCGCTTCTTTATAGCAGCAAATACGTCTTATTAGAAGAACCGCTTCATTTCTAGAAGTAATTGAAAACCTAATAATGGCTAAAATATTTTCTTTTCCAAAGCATACCTTCTTCCGGATATAGTCCGCGCTGCTCTCTAGAATCCGTTGTCGAATCGATTCTTTATAGCAAGGAATACGCGTCTCATTAAAACAACCACTTCATTGCTGGAAGTGATTCATACCAGATATTGCCCAGATTCAAACCAGATATTGGCAAAATATTTGATTCGCACCATTCGCAAAGCATTTCTCCAACAGGCTAAACTCCGCGTCGGTGTCTGGAATCCGTTGCCGAATCGATTCTTTATAGGACCTCCTTCACAGAATCGGACTGCGAGGCAGGGCGGGGTAAGCGCAGTAAAACTCTGGCCATCCCGTCGCCGCCATTTGCACATAAACTGCGCTCCTGTTTGCGAGTGCTCGCCGCTTGCGTTGATCGTTCCGGGAACTTGACGGCGAAGCTCCGGAAGTTAGACGAAGGGTTGGAAGGACTCCCGAGCAATGCGAGGTATAATCCCATTGAGTTTTGAACTCTTTTGTTTGGTTAGTGTGCTAATGAAAAAAAAATATATATGTAAATCGATTACAGGAAACTTTCACAGTACAACATACACTTTTAACCAACTCATTACTTTTGCTCATTTTCGCAATATTAAATATAAATTAATTCTGTCAGTAACAAATTGATAACTTATAATACCTGTTTAGCCCTAATAATTAGGGACAATGTCCGAGTGACCAACGCAACTCACCAAGTCAACTGTATGTATGTATGTATGTATGTACTTGGCGCGTAAGCCCGTGAACGGGCTCAACGAGGAGTGGAGAGATAAAATTTTTCTAGTTCCGTCCGTGTCTCAGACTTTTTATAGGGACTTTCTAACGGCGTCCGTGGTCCGTTGTATAGTGCTGTTTTGGCATTCGTCTGCAAATGCTCATAGACCTGCAGCGATTGAAAGAAAACGTACGAAAAGCACCACGTCGAAACTCGTGGCCACAATAGCCGATGAAATTCTTTTCAGGAGAACCCATGTAGAGCCCAACGGAACCCAAGCAGTCCCTACGTGTTGTCTCATAGGCAGCGCAATTAATCATGTGTCAAAAATATAATCCCATGGAGAATGCGCACAAGGTGATTCACCTTTACATTTTTTACTACTCAGCCAAAACCTGAAGAATTACAGTCGCCAACCGTCCGCCATATTAAGGAAAACGTGTTGTTTTGTGTAAGTAACTTTCTACTTTCTAAACCACGCTAATTGAAGGTGGACAAACGAAAATTAATTTATTTGCCAATTGTGAACATAACTGCATTGGCGTTTTCGTATACTCGCTCCAGTCTTACAGTGATGACCTCATAAAATACATACCCCTGTAACACAAGGCAAACAGTCCTCGCATAGCACGCTGTAACCAAAGGTCGGCGTCGAATGGAAGGCCTTGTCTTTTTGATAGAATAATATGTCCGGGCACGTCAACTGTTCCGTTCATTAGTCCCGTAAATGTAGTGCACTTTTATTGCAGGAATGCCGGTGGTATTCTACCGATGAATGGCGGGATCCGGCGTGTAGGTTTGCGGGTTTTCCCCAGCCAGGTATCTCCTAAAAGCGTGAGACCATCCAGCCAGAACTCGCATTACTCCCGACTGGTCTCCCGTGATGTGTGGTATTGTACTGCATGTAACTGTGTGTGAGAGTTTAAGGATAGAACAAGGAAGAGGAAGGAAAGATCACGCCCGATCCATTGCCCGAATGTTTGGGAACTCCATTCGTCTGGTGTTGACCGGAGAAACCACGGAAAACCACCGATAAGATCAGTCGGTTACTTCGATGTCTCGAAATATTCGCCTAATTTGTAGAAACATGACCTCACGAAAATCCAGGCTGCTATTACACGAAGCAAGCACTCCTTACGCTGTACGCTGTAAGCACGCTTATCGCTCTTCTGCCCGGGAGTGGAGGGAAGGTCTTGAGAACTGCGACATTTTGATTAATCGATTAGTGGTTATGCGCGAATGAACAGCTAAGACATTAGCTCCTTAAACGTAGTGCATTTTTATTGCAAGAGTGGGCGGTGATATTTCCCTGGTAGATGACTCCGGTTTCCAGGTTTTTCCCTCATCCAGATAACCCAAACAGCGTGGCCTCGCCCCAGTCGGAACAAACTATACCCTTCCGACAAGTGTCCCGGCATATACTTGTATGATAGTGTAGGACATGTGTGTAAATAAGGGATGAAGTAAGAACAAGGAAGAGGAAAGAAAAATCGTGGGCGATTCCGTGAAGCGTATGTTTGAAATGTTTCCCAGCATTCGCCTGGTGATGATCAAAGAAACCTCGAAAATCTACCGATCAGAGCAGCCGACGGCTAGAATTCTCATATTACTTCGGTGCCTCGGAGCACTCCCCCATATTCCGCCATATCCCCATGCATTATTATTATTATTATTATTATTATTATTATTATTATTATTATTATTATTATTATTATTATTATTCCGTTTCGTACAAAGATGTCCCTACGCAAATCCAGACCGCTGTCACACGAAGCAAGCGTGCCTTGCATGGTCCATAGTCCCCATTGTAGCCAACGGCCCTTGTCGCCCATCCGGCGTGGAGGGAAGGCCTTGATAGCTGCGACCTTTTGTGAGCGCCGTTTGTTGCCCCGTAAGGGCGCGCACCACGCGTCGAGGACACCGCAGCCATTTCGCCCGCTGTTTATTATGTCGGCTGCGCGACGACGCTTCTGCGCGGTCTGCGCCGCCTCTGCGCCCTGCATTTCTGCGCCGCGCCACGCTACTGCGCGAACGCTCTCTGGCGGAAATGTCACCAGCCACCTCGCTGCGCACGCCCTTCAGCTACTGCGTAGTTTTTTTTTTTTACTATCCCGTATGCATTCGTGTATACGGAATAATACACGTAGTACAGGGAAAGTTACGTAAAGCTGCGCGAAAAAACGGCGGAAAGAAATCATTGGCGAGACCTGGAAAGGAAAAAGTGGATAAATCCAGTTGCTAAATTAAAAAAAAATCCTCCAACATGTGATGTAGCCAGAATCCCTTTTTTGTGGTTGATACTGAAAAATAAATCGACGATAAAACGTCCGTCTCTCCGTCTGTGAACACTACTAGCGCCTGAACAATGCGTAGGACTTTTTTTCAAATTGAAGAAACCCCTATCCATCTGGCTCGAGTCAAAGCTTTGAGATTTTGAAAAGCATTACTTAAAATTTGGGAGTACTTTGCATGAAGCCCTCAGAACATTTTCAATTTTCTTTTCAAAAACGGCTGTAAATTTTTTCTTTAATTTTCTTGTAAGAATACAGTAAAATACACTTATAAAAGGGGCAGAGGTTCGATTTTCACGTTTAACTCTGAATTTTGGAAAATTTTAAAATTATGAAGTTTTTTCGGCGTCTTCCTACAACTAAAAAATTAAAGTTAGAGATTTTTCTTTGAAATAAAATTTGTTGTCCATATTTAATTCTTTCATTACTATCGTGTACATTTTTTTAAACTTTTAGTAGTTTTCGCGCAATACTTGCGCAATATTGCGTACAATACTTGCAATATAAAAAATAATTGTAGGGATAATGCTGAATGTACTTTATGAGATGACATAAACGCCATATAGTTCTATTCTTTTTTTTTTTCAAAACTTACAAAAATATAATTTTTTTGTCGTGTCTCTCACGTAGTTCATATTTATACTTGCAGCAAATCGTTCACATTATTATATGTATAAATGCATGTGCATTAAATAATGTCATGTAAGGTTTCTCGAAAATTCAACAGTTTTCTGTTTAAAAAAGCTCAAAATTTCGCATTTTTAGAAACGCCAAAACGCCATTTTCTCAAAAGCGTCTCCAATTTTGTTTTCAAACATTTCAAAGGAATATAGATAACTGCATTATTTAATATGACGTTAAGTTCATTTTCGTGTATTTTTATTTTTTTTTATTTTTCAAAAGTTGAACAAATGTAATTTTTGTTGAATATCTCTCACGCCGTTCTGCACATTTCCACCAATTTCTAAAAACTATTGTATTTGGAAGTTAAATTACTTTTAATAAAGCTTTTTGGAAACTCAAAAATTTCCTGCTAAAAAAAGGCTCATATTGCCAATTTACAGTAGCGTTTAAATGCCATTTTCATAAAAATGGCTCGTTTTTTTCAAAAACAATTTCAATTTAGAACGTGGTTTTACTGTTCTTTAATATTTATAAAATTATATTTTCGTTCTACTATAGAAAATCGTAATTGAGGAAAATATTTAAAAACATGTACTTTGGGCGGCGATTGATGGCAGCAAAGTATGTGGCAAGTTCGAATAGCTAGACTACACCAAAGGAAAAATAAAACTAATACGGGAAAGTTTGTGCCATTTGTAGCACCACTAGTTTATTTGTAATATTCTTCTTTTAAATACCGATTGATTGGACCGGGAGAGGTGGCTCAGTACATCAATTGATGTCACTGTACTGCCTCTGACCGGGAGGTCCTAGGGTTCCACTACCAAAGGTGACAGGATCTTCGATGGGTCGAATTCAGTTCACAGATGTTCGAGTCGAGTTCACAGATGATGAGTGAGTCGAGTTCACAGATGATGAGTCGAGTTCACAGATGGGTCGAATTCAGTTGTTGTGGAGGAGAATTATTGTAGTGGCCGGCTGTTCTGATCGGTAGTTTTCCGCGGTTTCTTCGGTCAATACCAGGCGCATGCCGGAGCAGTACCTAACAAACAGGCAATAGTCTGCGCGCGATCTTTCATTACCTTTCCTTGCCCTATCCTCTACCCTTACTTACACCCACTCGCACTAACACTACAACAAATGCCGGGAGATCGGTCGGGAGCTTAGAACTTGTCCCGGCTGGAGAGTGCCCCGCTGGTGGGACACACTTTGTTGGGGAAACCCTCGTTAACCGACGGTGCGTCGGCGCCGGATCACGCCATTCAGCATGACAAGATCACCGCCACTTCCTCAGCCAAAACATACACTACATTTACGGGACCAACGACCTACGACCTTAGCCGTTGTCGCGCCCGAAATCACTCGATTTTCCTCGAGTAGTTATCACTTCTCCCGGCAACATGGTGGCATTAAGGATTGGATTTAACTGAATGTTGGAAAGAAATTAGATCACATGTTGGGGTAACATTTTCAATCGCAATCCCCATTATGCCTTTTGTAGGCCGCTAAACTATATTTGAGCACAATTGGGACCAGTTTCCCCAGTTTTAGTGGTTCAGAATTTTTTTGTGGAACCTCAATACAATAAATCCAATCACTTTTGTATAATCCATTATATTTTATTTTCTAATACGTGTGCCGTAAAGGAAAAAAATGAATGACTACGGGACATTTTCGGAGGGAGGAAGAACACAGATAGAGAAGTAAAGAGGGAAATTGGGGGGCAAAGGAGGGACAGGTTATAGGCGGGGAGGAAGACAGGAAACGATGAGAGAGTGATGAGAGGGGCAGAGTGTGTGCAGAAGAGAGAGAGAGAGAGAGAGAGAGAGAGAGAGAGAGAGAGAGAGAGAGAGAGAAAGAAATCATTTCACCATATTTAATTTCCTTGTGTGCAGAACATATTCTCCCTTTATAAAACTCCACACAGATTTCTTCGAATAAATTTCTCTCTACGATCTCACTACCTTAATTGAAATGTAACCGGTTTTAGGATACGCAGGAAGGAAAAATGAAAAACGCATTACCAGCGAGGAAAAATATTTGTTTTCACCGGCGACTCTTTTCTGGGGAAAGCGTTTTAACACATTAGACAGCGACATTAACGTTTCCTGAAACTCTTGTTCAAGAGAAACTTTATACAGCGATGTCTGTTCTTGCGTTAAACATGATTTTGTAATGTGCTCAGGATTTTAAAGATGTTTCTTTCATATTAAATACTGTCACGATTAAATAAAAACGTGTATAATATTTCAGTAGCTTTTGTATATTCATGTTTATCTAAATTCAATAGATTTTGATTGTGATTGTGATTTTTATACCTAAAAGTTTGAAAGATGTGATTCACAAAAATTAGTCAAATGAGTACAACTGCATTTTACTTTTTCATAAAACGAAATGACACTTGGCCATCTCCGATCAGTCACCCGTTTTAAAGGAAGATACAATAGAACGGTCGACATGTCGGAGCAATCGGTAGTTTGCCGGAAGGATTATCAAGTAAACATTGAGGAGTTGCAGGAACAATAGTTGAATTTGGCTCCGCAGACGCTGTAAATTGTTGAATTGAATTGAATTGAATTAATGCCTTTGAGGCGTCATATCAGTCGCCTTGTACAAACGTACCAAATATCAGCCACGTGCATTTCATGCTCAAGAGACGCCGGGATGAACAATGGCAAACCTAGGGAACGGAAGGGAAGGGGTGCCGTGTCGTGGGTGGCAAACTTGGGAACCCCGTAGGCAGGCCGGCAGCGGAAACGCGTTGGCGGAAACAGCGAGATGACGCAGTTCCGTGAGCCGGCCCAGAAGGTATATAAACGGACCTAAACTCCTTCTTCTGATTCTTGGGCGCGTCGGTAGGAAGTCGTGTGAGTTGTGTTTGGCGCTGCATTTCAATGCATAGGCTACTGAGGCAGGGAACTGGAGCCGGCGTGCTACGTCGAGACGGGAGGTGCGGCATACTCGCGTGTATGCTCACGTAGGCTACTGGTGCATCACACCGAATAAGATATCTAATTATCAGGCCAGCGGTGGTGGTGACCAGGAACATTGCTTCTAGTAACGGGTCAATATTGTTTATTGAAATTATTGTTCATAGTATTCAGGTGTTGGAGCTTATTTCAAATAAATACTCAATAAATTACAAACTGTTCACGTCTGTGATTTATTGCCCCGGTAAAGACGCCACACATTATTTTACGTGGCGAGTCTCGGGCCATCAGGCCCGCTCTTCCGTCTGATCACGCAAATTTCGCTACGCTCCTTTCACCATAGAGGAAGGAGGTATTTCTTGGGCGAGAAACAGGCGATTTGAATATAGCTCAGAGGCGTCATTTAGGCTTGAGGATCTTTTACATGCAAGTAAATATACTAACATGGGACAGCCGGCTTTACTTCCGCTCCGAAGGAAGGCGTAGGAAGGAGTTTTTCGCCCTTAAAAATCCACGGCTTCGATCGGGTTTGAACTTCGGTATAACAGTCCAATACGCTAACCGTTACACCATTGTCGCGCGCCGTTTTAAATGTATTTTCATGTGATGGAAACTTCTTTCACACTTTATTACTTTCATGCCTAGCTATGTTCAAATATGTTCTTACAGTCTTGGGGATTGTACATACTACTGAATCGTGGTAGCTGACAATGTTAAATTCCCGTTTCAAAAATTCCCAACTATCAATGGCTTTTTATGGGATATGAAGAGTAATATTTCAATTTCAAAATTATAATCTCTGTAAAAAATACTTGCCGGCATAGATGATGATTGATATCTACAAAAATTCAAGTAAAAGATCACTTGTATGCTGTTTTTATGCATTATTTTCTAATAAGATTCTCTAATCATTTTCATTTAAACCCGAAAATTCTGTCGCAAAATAATCTACAATTACATTTGATTCTTCTGAGGAATTGCGTATCACTTTCACATTTCTCTTCTCTAATTTTTGAAGAGTATAAAACTTTACAAACCCTGTTAAATTTGTGCTCACGAATAAGTTATGAGACACATTTATTTGAAAGTCGATATTTGCACATTTATGAATGAAAATGAGAAGTCGAACCAAAGAACGTTCATTAATTAATTAGCATTATTCACAGTTTTTATCCTATTCACTTGAAGGTCTTTAAATTTAATAAGTTCCAAGGAAACTGTGTTCACAGGGTTTTGCAAATTTATTTTTTTAATGCGATAATGAACCACTCTCTTAAGCGTTTTTTACGATGTTCAGGACAAAGCTTAATCACAAAATTTGATACCACATGAGAAAAATGTGAGAAAAATTTGAAAATATTTTTGGGGCCTCATTTGAAGTATCGTCAAAATTCAAAATATTCTTTTGAAATTCCCAAAGCCTTGAATTAGTTAGGATCAATCGGGAAATATCAATTTTGGAGAAAATCGGCTAAACGATTTAGGCGCTATCGAAGACTTCAGACAGACTGATAGATGTTTAACCGCCAATCGATTTTCGGTAACAAGAACCCACAAAAACATGGATTTGATCTACATTTCGTGTTACAGGAAGTAATTTACTTGATATAAGATCATGATTTATATTATTTTTCGTTACCAGCGCCCGACAATAAGAGCTTTACGAAGTAAGGGCAAGAATGTAAAAACGAAAAATTTCGTAATAAATTGGAGAGTTCTTGATCTTAAATGATGCGTGTGAAGATACATATACAAATTTTAATTAACTAATCAAAATTATTGACTTGAAAGAAACACGAAGTGTTTTTCAAGAGATATTGAGAACCAAATGTATGATCAAATGCTTGCTATTTGCTTGTCATCAGATAATGATGGCAGAAGTTAAACTTGCCATCATTCCATCGTTAAATTCCATTATTTAAGTGCATCATATTTTTGTATGAGAGGTGCCAAAGTATTCTTCACAAAGTGTATTACAAGAAATAAATGATAATTGGAATCCATAATTGCGATAATGTCTGCGTGGGATCCCGCCATTTCGTCAGAGATGTAATAATGTTTTCACAAGGTTCATCAGCAGTAATGTATGAATTTTCAATAATGCAATAATGTATGATATTTCAAGGAGTGTCATGGCATTAATGATTTTTTCAAATGATCTCTGATATTTGTTTATGAAAAAGTGTGTAGAGTGTTCTGATATGCCTCACTTGTCTCTTGGGTATTATATATCTCTGATGAATGTCCAATGTGGACTGAAAACTCGGCAAACGAGTAACTAAAAATAGAGTTTAAAAACGTAAAACCTCGTCCAAATGCAGTTTTATGTACTTCATGTATTATAGATATTTTGTAAGACCCAAATAATAATGTTCCGCAAATCTAGAAGATTCGAATTTAGACTCAATGCTATATTTTGTGGCGAGGGGAGGGGGTTCCAATCGTCGTAATTCCAAACTTTCTATTTTTTCGCTCATCCAGCTTTATTATTACTCTTACATTTAAAGTACGTAAATGTTTAAAAAATACTAAACCAAGCCAACACCTAACAAACGGAGCACTGATGTAAAGATCAGAGATCCAATGATGTCCATTCCTAATAATGAAAAATATATTGTATTCAAGCTCTTGAAAGGTAACACGGCCGAAAAAGAAGTAAATAAATGAAAAAAACTATTACTCTCATATGTGTTCTGTATTTTCCTGAATTAATTTATGTACTATTGTTGATTGGCTATTTTCACTAATGCTTTCTTACATGTTCTGTAATTTTCTGCTTTAATTTACATAATGTTGTTGGTTGGTTACTTTCACTATTACTCTAATGTATGTTATATATTTTCAATTGAGTAAATATTGAGGACGTGTTATTTTTACTCTTTAAATTTACATTTCAAAACAGAAAATACATGAATTCTGACACCAGTCTACAACCTTCCATGGTACACTTACGTAATCAATGTTACTTAAAAGAGTCGCGGGACAAGAATACTGAAGAAAGCTTCATCACGGTCAGTAAATCCAAATTCAATCACGTATTTTTTTACACGCTTACACGAATTTTGTTCCTGTAACTGTAGTAGCTCATGCTTCATCCCGGGCTCCAGAAGCGTCGTGACATGCAACACCCCGAGTGCACAATCTGATCGAGAAGGGTTACGAGTCTAGGCTCTCAACGTTTTGCTTTGGTCAATCGACCCAAACAGCATAAACCTCGCCTGCCTGTTCGGGCACTTCAGAAGAAACGATGGGCTCTTAAAACAGTTCCCTTCCTCCCTCACTCTTCGTCTCCCACCCTGTTCTTTCACTCCCCTCCCCACTACTTCCCAATGAACGAACTGCAAGGGAGAAAGAACTACGAGGAGGTCGCGAAGAGTTTTTCCTTGTTGCAATAGGCGGAAGTTATAATCGTTCTTTACGGTCTATAAAAAGAAACCCGTGGCGTGGAAACGGAAATGCAACCCACCCCCAACCGATAGTCCCCCAAGTGCCTACGGATGAGGAAATATTACCTTATTAGATTAAAAGATTTCTGGAAGATATTCGGGGATTAGTTCTTTGTCGAAAAAAAGTCTTAAATGTCAATCTTTCATCATGTTCTTAACTGACACATTTTTAATTTTGTATTTATTATTACAAAAATTGATTCTTATTATATTCCAGACAATCAATACTCAGATGAGTAATAACTATTCGTAACGTTTATTTCCACTTAAAATACTTATACGAAATCGCGTTTTTATTTACAATGATAGTACACTTAATAACAATTTTAAAGACACATTTTTAAAATTGAAGAAAGGTATAACTATTTCAACAAATTCACTGTCTCAAACAATGATTTACATGAATCGTGAAAAAAAGTCACGAAAAGGTATCTTAGTTTTAAAGTGAAAATTCATTAATTTAATCATACATTATTTATCTTACGATTTTTGGTTTTAGTTCTTTTACTTCCAGATCAAGCCTTTTCACACCAGTATAGCGTTGTGTGTGAAATACCAACAATATGTTTGTGTATCGGTATAAGTAACTATTCTATATATGTATGTATTTTGTATTTCTACACAACAACGCATATTTGCAATGATACTTCTGTGTTGGGATTTCACACAAAAATGTTTCCAGTAGTAGGGGAGGCCGAGAATGTTTGGCACTCGGGTTTCTACATCAGACACAAGCCTTGATTTGTCACGTAACTTACACCACCTAAACAACGAATCAGAGAGTTTCAATTCGATCAGATGATGGAACAATGATCTCAAATTTGTTTTAGAGTTTATAGAGTAATATTTTCCTAGTACATTAATTGTCTCATGCAATATTGGGAGGGAAAGAATTGATATCTCTCACTTTTTTGTCTGAAACCTTAAACCGAGATCTGAATTTTCGTGAATCAGTGTTTTGATTTTGAGCTCCCTTGTCATATTTAATCAAAAATCCTGTTCTTCAATAGTTAGCACGTTTTATATTACTGTTTTTGTTCTAATTACCTACCCTAAGATGGAATTTCGTGTTATTTCCGACGCATTTTCAAAATCTGAAATGTCTTTTCGAAAAGTACCAAACCGTCTTAGGTGGCTGACGAAATGATTGTTGTCACTGCAGTGCCTTTGACCGGGAGGTCATAGAGTGTGGGTTCTCCGATCAATACTAGGGGAACGCCGGAGCAGTACCCTGACAAACAGGATACGTACCGGGCGGGATATTTCCTCCCCCTTCCTTGTCCTATCCTTTCCCCTTACGTACACTACTTACTCTTACAGGATGGGCTCAAAAGAATACGGACACGTATCTGAAAATGACTTACCAGTTCGGGGCGTCCTCCATCGGTAATGCTGGAATTCAAAATAGTGTTGGTTAGCCTTGATGACAGCTTCCACTCTCGCAGGCATACTTTCAATCCGGTGTTGGAAGGTTTCTTGAGAATAGTAGCCCATTCTTCACGGAGGTCTGCACTGAGGAGAGGTATCGATGTAGATCGGTGAGGCCTGACACGAAGTCGGCGTTCCAAAACATCCCAAAGGTGTTCGATAGGATTCAAGTGAGGACTCTGTGCAGACCAGTCCATTACAGGGATGTTGTTGTCGTGTAACCACTACGCCACAGGCCGTGCAGTACGAACAGGTGCTCGATCGTGTTGAAAGATGCAATCGCCATCCCCGAATTGATCTCCAACAGTGGGATACAAGAAGATGTTCAAAACATCTACGTAGGTCTGTGCCATGATAGTTCTACACAAAACAACAAGGGGTGCAATCCTCCTCCATGAAAAACACGACCACACCATAACACCATTTTGGAGGTGTCCGAAAACTTTTGATCACATAGTGTATGTGCAACACACTTCCACACACACACGTGCGCGGGAGATCAGGTGGAGCCTAGAGCTTGGTGTTGTGCCCCGCTGGTGGAAGATGCCATTGTGAAGAAAACCCCGATGGGCAGGTCGGCCCCGGATCTCCACATCCAGCCGTGGAATATTACCGTGAACGCCTGCAATAAAAACATGCAATACACTGACGGGACTAGTGACCTCAATCAATAAATCAATCAAAAACTATCTAACGTTTCATGGTGTTTCTAGTTTCGTGCTGCCCTGTGGGTCTACGATCTGGAAACGTCTTATTAAATTGGCTCTCCGATGCTCATGGGAGGACACGAGTGGGCAGCACACATTTATTGTTATCGTACGTTGTATAGTGGGGAGACTGCCCTTAGGCAGTTGTTTCGCACCCGAGTTTTTATACCCATGTTCCTTGGAAGCCTACCCCCGACGCGGGTCTGGGGACGTTTATCGATCAGGGGCACCCCGCGGGCGACCCCCTAATTGCGTCTAGGATTTAACCCTCACTTTCTCCACCAGATGTAGGTCTCAGTTAACTATAGCTGAGCTGTCTGGTTGGGAGACATTGAGATGTCGTTAGAGCGAGATATTGTCGGAGAGATTTAATTTTGCCGGGCATACCGCCAGGGTTCTTTTACATGCCACAAGTGTGACATGGCGTCTGTGGATATTCCGGAGGCGTATATGAAGCCGGCAATTTACCGTGTAGTAGCCGCAACAGTGGGCCGTCCATCGTGGCGGTGTCGGGATGCGACATCGATGTCAACGTTTTCAATAACTTCGATGTTTTTAATATCGATGTTTTGTGTTTGACGTTTTTATGTGGTCGACATTTTTTAGTGAAAAAATCCGTTGTAACAAAATCCTATAATAATTTTCAGATATCCATAAATTTTGAGTGTGAGTGTGTGTATGTGTATTATTTAGACCAAAATGACCAAGACAACAAAATTAATAAAATCGAGTTTTCGCCAGTAAAAATATCTGTATTATTTTTGTATTATCGAATCAGATAATCCAACTTTTGTTAATGGCCCTGATGATTCTTTAATTTTGTTTTATGAGTGAAATATGAATAAAAAATTAACAAACGATCACACTTTCTTATTAATCCCTCCCATGAAACGTCAATAGTTACTAATCCAGTCTTAAACCATTGATTCTTAATAACATCGATGGTTCGCGGTCGTTGTTTTATTATCACCAATGTTCAATATTTGAGCATCGATATTTAGAGACATCGATTTAGAGACGGCGATGTCGGACTCGAGTAGTGTCGCGGTGAGAAACCCGTCTCAGGGAAAAGAGTTCCCCTTGTGTCGTTTCTCTTACGATAAGAAACACTTGGACTTGGCAAATATAAATAGGTTCTAACTTTATTATCAACCGGTATTGTTTAATTCTCTAAAGTGTTATCATTCATTAATATTTTAAGAATATATTTTTATTTCTTTGTAAATTAAACATGTGGAATTGCCTTGTTTCTCGGTAGAAATTTTAATTCATCTTTCGCGTGAAACTTGAAACAATTAAATGTGGTTACCTATATGATGTTCCAGCAAAAACAACAAGCGTGTTTCTTTAAATAAGTAATAGACTGATTAAATCAATTTAAAAACCAATATTTAAGTACTCAATTTTAATACCACCCAGACTACTAGTTGTTAATGTGAAGCTGTTTTGCAAAACCCAGCGGTGCTGAATTCATTGGAATTTGTTTGTGTTATTAAAACTTTGGGAAGAGATGCGTTCATTTATTACTCTACACTCTCACGGAGAATGTGTTCCAACCAAACATTGTTAACTTGATGACTTCATCATTTGTTAGATTAGATTTATGTTTGTTTTGTTAAATTTGTTAGATTTGAACCAACATATTTTACATTCATGAATTAAAAATTCCATAATGAATCTAAATAAATGTAGTTTTTATTGATACATTCAACCTTGTTGAAGATAAATCGGAGTTCCGTAAAAAAATATTTAAAAAAACTACCAACTGGTACCAACCAGACCCGATCTCCCTTGCAGATATTTTACGCATTAGAAAATAGTTATTTTATTGGAAATAATAAGAAATGCTCATAAGGTTTCCCACGATAGAAGATCTAATACGTAATTTCATGATTCATATACTGTATCCACAAATGGGGTACGAATTAATTCGAACTCCTTTTCTTCGAAGTCAATTATTGCTTCTGAGAAAACCCAAAGAGTATTTTTAACGTCTCGGCCAATATAGCTGCACCATTTGTTGAAAGGGCACCGACCCGTTCACGCATTCGATGTGCGAGACTCAGCTTTGCCTATTGTTCTGAGAGCTATTAACAGAAATAAATTGAAGTGTCTATTTTAGTAGAAGGGCTCTCCAACAAGCTCCTTTCTTCTCTTCATCTATTG
Source organism: Gryllus longicercus (assembly GCA_038098605.1). Lineage (NCBI taxonomy): Eukaryota > Metazoa > Arthropoda > Insecta > Orthoptera > Gryllidae > Gryllus > Gryllus longicercus. The sequence goes on from JAZDUA010000010.1 coordinate 7,556,058, forward strand.
TTTGCGATTATTACGGCAATTTCAGATATACCTTAACATAATTGGGCACCCGAAATTCCATGTTTATTTATTCAACCCTAAAAGTGCAGTAAAAACTGTTTGACGTGTAGGAAGGAATGAACAATGCCAACATGTTTTTTTGAGCTTCTGAAGATCTTTTCCTCTCTTTGACTACACATATGATTTATTATCAAAGGTACCAACTAGCGTGTTTACCAACAATTGAAAACAACAACCTTCTTCCTAATAAAAAAAAATATTTGTTCGGGAAACCAACTACAAATTTTATTTTAGAACATTGCTGACAAAATAACAACCTACCTCCTCTCCCATGCCTTAAAAAACAAGTAAAAATTTAGTTCAAGAAATCATGCGCAAATAGTAAAGCTACATCCACAGTACAGAAGCAAAGCAAGGAATTATCTGAAAGTTTGCTTCGTGAATCAAAGAAAACTAAACGAAAAACCTGACCGAGATGATTTATTTCGGCATATGTCAGAATCAATTAAAATATTTTAAATCAAAAAAAGAAAAATCCCTCAAAAAATATCATCTATAAAAATAAAACTGCTGTGTGTCTGTGATTTTAAACTAACTGAATTTTCTAATCTCATAACAGTTACAAAATATGAAAACCTGTTCACTTGTTTCCACATTTATTCCGTCAGACCATCTAGGTTATCTCTGGAATAGTTGAACCGATTTCGATGCGGTTTTCTTTGAAAAATAGAGTATTTTGTGATGCATAATGACTACTTATTCAATTATTTTTTTCTTTCTCGCTATTTGTCCTTTGGTTGCTATCAATATATTTACTACTAACCTAATATCGAGAAAGTTATGTAATTCTGTAACAAAAGGGATGATTTTTTAACAAAAAATTGGTGTTGTAGTATCTTGATAACAACAAAGCGGATAATACATGTTCCCATATGTAGTAAATTACTTCCTCTAACAGACTGTGTAGCCAGACTTCACATTTCGTGGGTCCTAGATACCGAAAAATTAGTTTATGGCAGTACGTCTGCTCGTCTGTTCAATTTAGCATTAAAAAGTAATATTTTGAAAAAATATAACCTTAAAGATACTTCTTACATAAAACGCCTTTTCGAAAATTGCTTAATTAGTGTGGTGGCGGGACGCCTTCTAAATATGGTTGTGTCAACCAAATGCCAATAAATGTTTTTACTCAGATCACAGCCAATACACAAAATCCAACAATCCTTTGTTGAACAAACTTATATTAACTTATTAAACTTATTTTATATTAAATTAGCCAGCGTAATAATGTTCTCGCTTGCAAAATAATACCTATTAGGAATTGCATTAGGGTCAATCAGAAGAGGGTTAACAGGTATTCAACAAAAATTCCTTAACCGTGGTGTTCATCTCGTCGGTTTGAAGTGAATCTGACACACCCATAAAGTGAGACAATATGAATTCTTAAACAGTTTGCCTTACTTTGTTTTTTGTATATCAGTTCCCTTTTCGTAATTTCGCTGTAGCAACCACCTCTATTAAGAAACTGTATCTGTTATAATGGTTCTTTCACATTTCATTTAATTCTGTTAACTCTTGCCAGTATTCGTATACAGAAGAAACTCTCTAACCGGTGAATCGGCTTGTAACTATGTAGGCAGCCAAGTGATGATAGTATAACGCAGCTGCTTTGCAGGGACATTTTGCCTCTTTCCACACTTGTTAATTAAGGAATCAGTTTAAAGGGATAGAACAGAAAGTCTTCAGGCAGACTATTTCACGATACTCGTAAACGTTGTCCTTTACTTCGATGGATCCTCTATGATGTTCATGTAAATACTTTTATTTTTCCATTCCGGTGGATTCAATTGCCACTAAGTTCACGATGCTTTAGCCAATTACGCTTTGGAAGCAACGTAAATACCCGACAAAAATCGCTCGACAATGTCTGTATTTTGCTTCTCAAGACTCTATTTCAACAATGTCTCTATTTCACCCCCCACCCCCCAAAAAATGCTTAACTCTACCACAAACATTCTTTGCTCATACAAACATTAATGGCTAGATTCTTTTTAAATAGTTGATTCAACAACTACAGCTTAGGTAACAAAGGACAAACGAACAGAAACAAAACCGATAAATCGTCTTGCTTGATTGCCCAAACGTTTCACCCTGCCATCCCAGAAATTCCCCAACTTGCGTTAAGCACTTGGGCGTTTGGGCTATTCTTGGTTCCTTTGAGGTTCCTCTTTATCTCACACGTTTCTGTCTTCGTGGCGTGTCCGATGCATTTAGTGGGCGGCGCTCTTTCGAATGTATTCTTTTATGTTCTAAGATTAGCAGAGAAAAAAAAAAAGTGTGGAGTGGAAATAAAAATAGATAACACTCGAGTCCAAGCACTTCTGTGCCAACAACAATGTAGCGAAACTCGATAACACAGTGGTATTTCAATGATACATTGTGTTCATTTGTTATAAGTGCCAGGCGTTTTTCAAGTTCACTCTAGATAATTTAGTTAATGGAATTAAAAGTTCATCAGTAGCATATGAGAGAAACATTACTAGAAAGGGAAAGAACACTAAATTATCTATATCTTCAAGGGAAAATTATGAAACATATCTTGCGTGTTGTCGAGCATTTTATTTTTTCTTGTGTGAATTTTTGCGCGAATGTTCGTTATTGACTGCAGTAATAAGAGGCATTTTGATGAGCAAAGAGGATATACAGTCGACTCGGTTATAGTGAACTTCTGGGGACTAACATTCGCGCTTCACTCTATCAGAGGATCACTATACCCGATGATCTCAAAATTAAATAGAATTTCTCGACAATGGTTAATTTTATTAACTTAGAGGTGCAGCAAAATTCATAAACAGCACGAACCGAAAATTTAAATATCTTTATTTGTACTCTAAAAATCAATTATTTTCAATTGTTTTCTTCGTAGATTTTTCATTAGTAACTTCTCCAGGGTTCGTACTCTCTCCATACTTGATTCTGCATTGTTCTCTGTTTCTCAGTATCGTAATGCTCTTAATACACAACAATGCTTCTTGCACTGTTGGAACACTGTCCCACTCTCCGAAGGCCCATTTACTCGCCTAATAGCATACGAGATTCAATTAATTTATGGGACTTCGTTCACTATAGCCGAGGTTGAGGTTCGCTATAACTGAATCTTATTATTTGTATTTGTAATGTAATTGAAATGGGACGTAAGTTCACTGTAACCGAGGGTTAACTTTATTCGAGATCACTATAACCGGAGTCGATTGTATTTTCAAAAGGAACAAAGTAGAAATTTTGATTGAAAAACCTTCTGGGAAAATGTCGGACAACATCATGTGCTACAAAGGACACAAGTGTTCAGGTATATATAACCGAACTTACATTAATTCACTCATTATACCTTCCTACAATGAATCTTTGTTTATGGACGTCATATATTACAGGTAATGGACCTCCGTACAGTCCGATTAGGCGATCGAGCTGACAGAAACGCGAAATCTCACTCGGATCGATAAACTTACCGCCGAGCTACGCCTCTGTCAACGTCGCACCCGGGGATGCATCGAACTCCAAATATGGCAAACGTGTCGCGGCTGTGATACGATCTGAGCAAGAGATACGAATACATGTGTGATCGAGTACCCACCAGCGGGGTACCGCCCTAGCCGGGACAAGTTCTTAGCTCCTGACGGGTCTCGCAGCATGTGCGGTAGTGTAGTGCATGTTAGTGTAAGTGTGTGTGTAACGGGTAAGGATAGGACATGGAAGAGGAAGGTGAGATCGCGCGCGATCCGTGGCTCGTTTGTTAGCGTACTGCTCCGGCATTCGACTTGTGCTGATCGGAGAAACCACGGAAAACTACCGACCAGAGCAGCCGGCCGCTAGTATTCTCCTCCAGAGAACGACTGAAATCTTACAAGGTTATGTTGAAACTCCTGCCACCATCGGGACTCGAACCTAGCGGTCCTAGGACCTAGAACCTAGCGGTCAGAGGGACTGCAGTGACGTCGGTTGATGCCCTAAGCTATCTCTCCCGGTTCTCATTTGGATGATAGCGTCTCAGCTGAAGGACTTCAAAGGACTTAATTGTTTTTATCGAAGTGTAGACTAAGGATGACTAGATTCATAGAGACAGTAGCACCTGAATTCGCAATGGCTCAGTGAAACAACTGTTGTCGCAACAGTGTCTTTGACTGAAAGGTCCTAGGGTTCGAGTCCCGATGGTGGCGGATTTTAAACGCTAGCCGCATTTCAGCCGCTGTCAGGAGGAGAATTGTGGCGGCCAGCTGCTTGGCTGCCGGCTGCTCATGTAGGCAGTTCCCCGTAATTTCTCAGAACAATACCAATCGAATGCAGCAGCTAACAAAGAGGCCAAGAATGCAATCTAGACGTTTTATCCTTAACCTCTCACTTCTCCTTCCCCCTATAAACATATACGCACTACAATAGCAATGCGGATAACGGAATATCTGACACATCAATAATTACATTCCGAAATCGAAATGAAAAATAATCTTTTAATATAATAAGTGTAAAATAAGAGAAATATGTTCGTATGACATGCTCCGATAAGTCATGGCAACTGACGTCTCCATTCTACGTGGTCTATGGCAAATTGGTCAATCTATTCACGAGTTGTAATACCGTTGCATATTTAATTGAGTACATGAACTTTGATACAAACTTTGATTTCTGTTCAAATTCAATTTTAGTATTCCTTTTATAAATTCTCTCCAACTCTCTCTCTCTCTCTCTCTCTCTCTCTCTCTCTCTCTCTCTAATTCATCAAGTTTCAGAGCTTCATTTGCAATCCTGAGGAACGAAGGATAACAGGCTACAGGGAGTACAGGCTACAGGGTAACAGGCTACAGGGTAACAAGGCTACAGGGAGAATGTCAAGGGGGTATTATGTTCTATACGTTGACAGTCCCAGGAGGACTATCCGAAAAAGGGGACAATCCCATTTGTGGATCTGCTTGTCGAACCGTTGGAGGGGAGGCGCTACTCCCTAGACACATGTCAAAATATTGATAGCCGAGGGAGAGACAGGGGGAGGAAAGAAAATGATTTATAACATTCGAGAAAACAGTGCAGTGCAGAGGGGGCCTTACCATTAAATCAGGGCGGTGAGTTGAAAAGACTAAGAAATGCCCCTCAGAAAGGAAAAATATGCTGTTTTTCACATGCCATTCTACATATTTTTATATCTAATTTTCGTTTTTCAATTTTTTCCATTTTTATCTTATTATTCTTGTTCTATGTCATGAATTTCATTTTTAATCTGCATAACAATCCACGAATTCAGTATACTCGTAAAAATACAAACTTCGATTTCTGTTCAAATTCAATTTTAGAGTTCCTTTTATCAATTCTCTCCAAAACTTCTGAATATTTTTCTGAGTATTTTGTATTTTCAGTATAAAAAGTATAAAGTGTTATTCATTAGGTTTTTTGTTGAATATTCAATCACAAAGTCAGTATTCATTCCTCATCAAATAGAATGAATAGGTTTTCAATATTACAACAAAAATAATGCTTTTTTATTACCAGGGTCAAGGTAGAAGAGAGATTCGTAAATTAATACGGTTCACTTTCATATTATTGGATTAAGAGTTCTTACAAATGAGTACCTATTACTGATTTTATTCTACAATATGCAGAAATCGTGAAATAAATTTACTTTCTTACTCAAAAATAGAACTCACTTCTAATTCTCGCAGCGGTTTCTACAACATAGAAAAATTTTGCATTTAGCTTCTCAACCTTCACTAAAAAAGTTCTGATTAATGATTCTGGCCTCAATATATTTTCAAGAGGCTCGCTACTTTCAATTCATCTCTTCTATATTACTAAAATATATTATTTTTATTTTATTTGTTTAAATGCCTTTCTGCTTCAAATATTTCAAAACAAATAATTTTCTTCGTGTAAGAACTGATGTTATCCAGAAAAATTTTCATTCCATCAAAAATTCGAAAAACGAATATGTGGGAAAGATTTTAAAACTAATTTGTAAAGCAGTGAAACTTTTTTCCAAAATTATCGAAGGTAAAAATTGTAGTTGTAAATATTATTTCTTTCTTTCAGAAGGGGGTGGTGGGGAGGGAGATTAAGTGGAGTAGTTGGCAGTGGAGGGACTGATAAGGATTTGAAAAGAATCTTGTGATAATAGCGAAGAGTCTACAAGACTAAGGTAATATAATAAACACTCATTCCAATAAAATGAAGACAAACGATTTGAACAACAATCCTGGCCCAAAACTTACAAAAATTAAATATTTCGAAGCTTTCTAACTCCACTCACCTCTTCTATATTACAAAATGTACTTGTCATTGTATTTTTATTTTGTAGTGTCTGTGTTTTTTTTAAATTAAAATATTATTGATTTTGATTCACGAAGAAAATTAACATCACGCCGTTAAAAGAAGATAGTCAGAAATGTAATAAGGTCTAAATAATAATAATAATAATAATAATAAATGAAGAAAATATTAGCGCTTAAACTTTTATTATAAAAATTACCAACGCATACAAAACGTGTAACATTTATACAGTAAGCGGTTAAGCGGTTTAATAATATTATAATTGCTTATTTCTAGTAGAATAATTTGAATTTCTCTTCGCTTGTGTATACAAAGATTGTCACATAAATACCTTTTTTCAATATGAAGATCCTATGCTATATATATTCTATAGGATCCTATAGAAGAAATGTACAAATAACTAACTCATGAATAACGATGTTTTTCAGCATATTAAATAAAAGCATCCATCTAACATGAAGACGAAAAATAACGGTCCACTTTGTTGCTCTAAGCGAAACCGACGAACCTCAGCTGCCGAACAAAAGAGAACACTTACTACCACGTCCATCGCCATAGTTCTTTCGCATCTCGCCATCCTTCTTCGGGAAGGCACCACTTTCATTTTACGGCACGTAGTACAGTTCTCCACAACACTCCCGCAATGCATGCGCATCTTGGAGAATATAAAACTTTTTGCAGAATATGAAGGTTATGGAGGCATATCTTGAGAACGCAGAAGCTTCAGGAAAAACAGGCTAAAGAGTCGCACTGTGGTCCAGATTTTAAAAACAAGGGGACCAAAAATTACTTCTTTATACTGATATATTGATTATATTATGTTCAATATTCATTGATTATATCGTGTTCAAGGAGTGTCAACTTCTATGGTCATTAGTTTCGGAAGTGTAGTGTATGTTTTATCACGGAAAGTGGCGATGATTTTCCTCCAATGGTTGGTGAGATCCGGCGACGTCACGTCGGCTCTAGAGGTTTTCCACAACCATGTATCTTCCATCAGCTTGGTTCTGCCCCAGCCGGATCCATCTCTAAGCTCCCGACCTATCTACGGACATGTGTGGTAGTGTATAGCAATGAAGCGTGAGTGTGTGTAAATAAAGGGTGAGGGTAGGACAAGGAGGAGTAAAGGAAGATCGTGCGTGGGCCGGGTTTTAGAGAATTGCTCGAGCATTTGCCTGGTACTGAACCCACAAAAACTACCAATCTGAGAAGCTGCACGCTAGAATTCTTCTCCAGACAGTGGCTGAAATGGACACACCTGTCTAGTCAGTGTCGAAAATTCTGCCGCCACCAGGACTCGAACCCTAGGACCTCCCAATGAGAGGCACTGCGGTGGTATCAGTTGATGCACCTTGTCTTCCCTGCTTACCCCGCCCGTGGTGTCCACGGCCGAGGATTTTCGAAATTAGCAGAGAACTAGGTTAAATTCTGCCGATGTTTGAATTCTCTAGACCGACTGCTCTGATCGTTACTTTTCCGAGGTTTCTCCGATAAACTCAATGCAAATGCTGGAGCAGTATCCTATCAAACAGTAAACCAACCTAGCGCGATCTTCCTTCCTCTTCCTTGTCTTATCGTCACCCCTTACTTACACTCACGCACTCACGCTTACATGCTACATATGACCACACTTGTCGGCAGACCCGTCGCGACATTAGGATATAGCTTGTGTTGGAGGGAGATACCTGATGGGGCGGTGCTACGCAGGAGGGAGATACCTGATGAGGGAAAATCTCCTGAAGCCGTAGCAGGTAGGCGTCGGGTCACGCGATCCAGCGGAGAAAATTCACTGTCTCATTCCACGATAAAACAGACTCTATACTTACGGGACTAATGGCCTTATCTGTAGACGCGCGTAGAATCGATACGACGAGATTTTTTTAATTTGTGGAAAGTAGAAATGTTGGAAATGAAACACTTTTTTTCATATATGGAATACCAACAACGCATCAATTAACCAATATCCATGTAAATTATACATTTTGTCCGCATGTGACGTGTTTCCATCCACTGTGGTAGCATCATAATAACATGGGTGCATTTTCGGAGGGGTTCCTTCCTCCGTGACCAGTGGTGGAAATAACGAAGAGAGGAAGGGCAACCTTTGGGGGTGGGGGTGGCAAACGGGAAACAAAACGATTCGCTCCTTTTCTTTGAGTTTCTCGACTTCATTTCGACTATTGTAGTCTGCGTGTCTTTGCCGGGAACGGAAACAAACTGTGGGATAAGAATAGTAACGTTGCATAAACACGTTGTTAAAGTTTATGTCGTATTTCGTGCTAAAGCAATTTATTGGCCGCTGGGGAATACGACTGTATTTGAAGTTACTGCAGCTTTGTTTGCAGGAATAAGTAACAATGACCTAAATAGTAGCCGCGATATGTAGCTTTTGAATGTTATTTTATAGTCTTTCCAGGAGTAAAGGAAAACTGACTTTGTAATATCGTTTCAAATGAGTTAATTGTTATTCTGTGCGTTTATTGTTATTGATCTTGCACAATAAAAGTGAACGATGTCAATCATTCCAAAAGCTGTAAATGTTCGACTTAACACGCTTTATTTTTTTAATTATTTGAAAAAGTTTTCTTTCCCTACATGAAAGTTTTATGAACTTCACATGCCTGAATGTCTCTTCAATGATTTTATGTATTATTTTCTAGTTTTTATGTTTATTTTTTATTACAATTAGTTAACTTGAGCTTCACCTTTTCAACGGTTTACATGATTAATATCAATAATATAATCAAATGTTGTCTATTGTAATATGGAAATAGAATTAAGAAAATTGCTAAGTCTCTTAATAAAAAGATGATAAGTAATTACAAATTGGTTATTAATACAACAAATGTTTATCTTCAATAATTGGAATTTAATTGTTACGTTTCTCAAAATAATGAGAGACTGAAAGCAAATGAAAAAAATTGTATCCTAAAAACATTGTAGAATATTTCAGGGTGCAAATGTCTTCGACCCGATCTCACGGATAGCTCACTGGCCAGCGTGATTGCTTTCAATGATGCGTCCCCGTGTTCGATTCCTGGGTGGGGCAGATTATATGCTCTTCCCATGCAATGTCTGAGTATCTTTTGCCGTGTTACAATGAGAAAGCTCACTTCTCAGGTTGACAAGACCATATTGCGGCTTAGGAATGTCTATGTCATAAACACACGACCCTCTTAACCCATGGCCGAGACGTCGCTGGTAGGCCTTGGCTAGGTCAGGAGGTACGAGTATAATGGCAGTACAGGCAGCAAATGTGATTATTATGGATTACTTCGAGTTGGAAAGAAGTGGTCCGATTGAAGGTAGCCCGTAAATAACAGGATTGTTTGTTATTATATTACCGGCCGTTCCAGCTTCTTGTCCCCAGAGTTTGTCACAACCAATATGGACACCACAGTTCGGAACTCCGACACTAGAGACGTAAGACGAATTCAGCCACTATCTGGAGGACAAATTCAGCCGCCGAATACTCACATCGGTAGTTTTCTATGGTTTATCCGATCAACATCAGGCGAATGCCGAAACAGTGTCCTAACAAACGGTCCAGGGACCGCGCGCGATCTTTCGTTTCTCTTTCTTGCCTTATTCTCGCCCCCTTACTCGCATACTTAAGAATACCACACTACCACACATACCGGGAGACTACCCGGGAGATTAGTGCTTCCTCTGGCTGGAGCGGATTCCGCCGTGGGAAGATTCCTAGTTGGGGGAAACTCCACTAACAGACATGTAGGTCAGCGCTGGATCTCGGCATCTATCTGGGAATTACACTGTCGCACCCCCCGATAAAACGTGCACTACACTTACGGCCCTAATGACCCTAGCAGATGACGCACCATTAAACACTAATTGTTTGTTAACTAATTGAATCCATTTTTCAATCATCCAACAATTTCGAATATACTTTGGCACATAACGTTCCGAATGTGGAGAAAATTTCCATCCTCAAAATGATCAATCCAAATGACAAAATTAAAGAATACAATACCAATGTGCGAATCATATCAATAGAATAGATATATCAAGATTAACACAAATTCTATATAACTATAAACCTTTCGAATATCGGGATGTAGGACGCCCAATAAGAAGATGGCAGAATGACCTCTGAATTGGAACGGACCTTCAGTGGCTCACCATGAAGAATAAGAACAACAACAACAACAACAATTTCGAGTTTTAGCAAACCCGCGTATTCGCAATATCGAATCTGGGGCTACAGATAACTAATTTTTCTATCGCGCACATTGTCCGAAGGGAGCGGTTAAATCGGATCTTAGTGATTCCCTTCCCCTTCCTGAGCCGACGGAAATGTCACCCCTCCCCCCACGCACAGTCTCCATGTCTGCGATGGCCTTGGCCCCGCCCGCCGCCGCGTCTCGTAGTTGTGAAGTATCTCGGCGGGGGCGTTGCCGGGCTGCGGCGTGACCTTCGGGCGAATCTGTGTCGCCGGGGTGCGGTGGGGGGGGGGGAGGGAAGACGGTGCGTGGGTGCCGCGCTATGAGGCAGAAAATGTCTCTCCGAAAGCAACACGACTCCTCGAAACCACACACCTGCGAATCCCACCTGGGAGAGGGGGGATGTAGCGTACCCGTTTTGGAGAATGATCGCTTCTCAGTGATAGCCCCGCAAAAAAATGTTGAACGCTAGTGGCCTGCCGGCAGAAGTAAAATGCTGATGTTGAAAATGCGGTCTTGAGCTGTTCTGAAATAGAACAGGTGAATACTAAAGTTTATTTCTTTCTCGTCACAAAACGTGAAATAGGTCGTACCCACTGTGAGGGTATGGTGGTAATATCAACTATTAGAAGTTGCGGATCGATTCAATCAAATATTTGCATTTTTCAGTAAAAATTGAAATTCATTATTGTTATGTTTTCCCGATATTTCGTGTACCTAAAGAAACCGTTCACACCTCTTAAATGCGCAAAGGCCATTTTATTATTCCTGCATGTAGTAATGTGAGTAAATTCGAAATTAGTAATATAAATATTTTGAATTTTTATGAATCATTCAATATTTTTCCAAAATATTATTTCAAACCAACAGGGGAAAATGTAGAATAAAATTATAAATCCCTACACATATTTATTTTTAACCATTAAAAAATAACTTTAAAATATTGTCATAAGTGAACTAACTTTCATTTCAATATAAATGAAAATAATTCAGTATCTGTCTTGAATTTTAATGAGATACTATAAATTAATAGATAAAATTTCGTAATCTAATGAGCATTTGTGACGTTATAATTAATCCAATTTTATTATATTAAGTTTGTGTTTTTCAAATCAAAATGTTGGAAGTTCTAATAATTCATTTACGAGTGTAATCCTCTTTTAAAATATTGATCAATTTAATATGGTTCGTGGAATTCAAAGTAATAAATTTAGACACGAAAGTTTGGCGATCGCTCTAATAGAGTTTTAGATCCAGAGTCTTTATTTTCCCTAAGATAAAATGGAAATACTGAACTGTTATACTCGTAATTGACTCTTTGACCCCGATGAAATCCGTGGATTCTTCACTTGGAATTTGCGAAGTCTTCTGGAGAAAAGTAAAGTGGTTTACCTATGCCGCGGATTTGCGATATGTTCTGCAGAAACACCTCAGAACAAAACTATTGAATTACCATTTGTACTTTTCTTCATTTGTACTTTCTCTTTCTTTCTTTCCTTAGTGTAACATGAATTAATTTGTAGTACATAAAGATATTGCACGATACATCATTAAAATTATTTATTATTATAATTATTATTAATCATTATTATTACTACTAATAATTTCAGGGAGACATCACGGTCCTAATTTGGCATCAGGTACAAAGGATTTCAATGGAATCTTCAGCAACCGTCATTTAACATCACGTGACTACAATAATTTACAGAACAGCTCTAATAAAATAATGTTTAAAAAATTATTGAATTACAGTGTACGCAATTCAATTTCATTGAATGGTGAATGGAGTGATCAAGATTGACAGACAAATATCCAGATTGTTTCATTCATTCATTGATTCCGGGCATGTTAGATACTATGTTAATTGGTCCCGTTAATATAGTGAATGTTTTATCGCAATTGTGGCGGTGTTCCTCTCCCGCTGAACTGTGAGATCCGGCGTCGGCCTGTATGTAAAATCTCCATCACAACCTCACTCTGCGTAGGGGACACCAAGACGTTGTAATTCACGAAAGCAACAAATGCCTCCATTAAAACCACTGCCTCTGCTTCAGAAAATATTAATGGAAACCTTTGCACGGAGCTATAACCTGGGGTGTCATTTACCTAGGCCAAGATATCTGACGCTACTCCCTACCCTAAGACTACACCAATTACCTACCTCGTGATTTAGGAGGGACATAACAAAACTGTCCCTTAAGAGATATCCAACCGCAATTTGGGGGCTAGAAAATGCCGGAGCCACAGGTGAACAAATTAATTCACTGTTTTCGTTAGAAAACAGTAATTCAGAATGCAGTGTCTCTAACAAGAAACATGTAAATCGCACAAGAAAAATATATATTTCATTTATTGGCAATCAATGAAATTAAGAAATACTGTTTACAGTAAATAGTGTCACAATTTTGAAAGCATTAAATACATATCACACATAATAATGAAAATGTTTTAGAGGCGTCGATGTGCACCGTATGATACAAACATACGTAGTACAATAAATACACGAATTATTTGTTTTGTATGTTTTTGAAATCTAGGAGATGATGTCTATCTTTATTTTTCGCTCCATAGACTTCCAATAGTGAATTAATAATTGTCTTATTATTTTCAGTAATGAAATCAAATAATCTGGATACGGAAGTAGTACCAATGACACAACATTTCCATACTTCAGTATTTGAAGTAAAAGATTTCAATGTTCCAATATTTTCGATTTGTTCAATGACAATTAAATAAATATAGTAAATAGTAATAGTCCTATCAGCACAAACTCGATTTTCCTAAACAGTTAACAAATAATGATTTTTTTTGCTTCTGGATTAAATTCATTTTTTTCCTACAACCACCAGAATCATCCATGATTATGGTGATGAATCTTTGCGTTAACAATGAAGGCGCCAAACATCATATTAATGAGATTTCGTGATTTTTTGACGAATCAGATTGTTTGGAATGTTTTTTCGAAATTTCTCTATAATGTGGGTTTAAAGCAAAATTGGCTTATTTTCTGTATTTACGACAAAAACAAAACGAATATTGCAACAGGAACACGTAAATTGATTCGCGGTCAAAGACATAGCACAATTTTACCGTTGAGCTATTCAGGCTGGCACAGAATCTGAACTTTCTGGACATTGTATTACATTTATGGAGGGGCACTCCCAGATTGCAGGACGACTTGTCAGAGATGTTCGAAGTCCTGTTCTTTAGCTCGACAGCCCGCTACGGGCATTGGACGTACAACAGCAACCCAGCCTGTCGGCCATGGGATAAAGGGATCATGGGGTTAGCATGAAGACATCAAAGCTTGAAATGTCGTTACAAAATAAATGTATTTTCACTTTTAAACCTATGATACTTACTAAGTGCGAAATTTTAGAACGGTCCAACTAGTTTCTTTATTTTTATTTTTTGATCGGGTTAGTTCTATTCTTCAGTAGAGGATGACCTACGATTGATTGATTATTGCGTATACTCGGGCGCCTCTCAAAATTAAAATGTGGATTGCAAATTAAAGAGGCTGCGAATTAGCCAGATCGATTGAGAAATGTCAATTTTGTAGAAACTCGGCTGAACAGTTTTGCCGGTAGTCTTGTTCACAGACGAACACTCGGACGGACTGACGGACTGACGGACGGACGGGCAGAGAAACGGACGGGCAGACAAACGGACGGACAGAAAAACGGACGAACAGACGATTTGCTGACATACATTTTTTACATCAAGGACCCAAAAAACATGGATACTACCTACACATCGCGTTAGAGGATTTTTTAAAAATTTAGTAGCTAGATATATCCACTTCTTCGTTACCAGGGCCCTGTAATAAGAGCTTTTTGCCAAAAAATTAATCGTTTTTTCGCGCAGAGTTACATACCTTTCTTTCTACTACGTAAGTGATAGCGAGATAGTAAAAAGGTAGGGCAAACAAATCTTAGTTTTTTTTTCATTGATACGCCTCAACAATGTAATACTTATCTGATCGTTATTGTAGTTACAAAGAGTTACACTTGGCCGGTTTTCCGGATCCGGTTTTCCAGTCAGGCTCCCTTTGAACCTTTCTGCTGGTCATCATCTAGCTTCGCATCCACAACTCAGCACATAGCGGTCGCCTCCACAGCCATTTGCCCTAATTAGATCGCCAAACGTGTCCTATTCCCTCGCAGTTCCGCACTGCTGCCAACATAAACGACCGACGCTCCGGGACTTTCCCGCAGGCCGTGCCTTTGACCTCGAATCGTCGCGCCGCGCCGGTCCAAATCCGATTCGGAGCAACCCAAACACTGGCCGGCGAAAAGGCGGCAGCTGTGTAAAGCGGCGAGGGAAAATATTTTGTGGGAGCAAGTAACATGCGTTGGCAGGGGCGGTGCCTCGGGCGCGAAAGTCAATGGCCGCGATGTGTGTTGCGGGATGTTATGTCTGCGCGACCAGACGACCGAGCCGCGCTGGAGTGCTGCCCGCCCCTACCCCAGCGGACTGGCCCCGCAGCTGCGCCCGCCGAAAGCACACCCCTAAATACGTCCGACTAGCGGACGAGATGGTCCTGGGCAACAACTGTGGCCACCGCTGTGTTGCTGAGCGGTGGCATGGATGGTTCGAGTTCTGATGAGGGGTAGATTTTCAAGAAATGCTACATAAGAGCCACATAGCTACATAGTAAGAGCTTTCAATAAAAGCTATATAGTAATGTACATATCGCATGCAATCCTTAGCGATCCACCTAAGAGGATATTCAAAGCAGAAGTATGCCAGTCTCGTTTTCGACACTGGCTTCTTTGGAAGCATATATCCAACGCGGGTCTGGGGATCCTTCCATCAGGCGCGCCTCGCGGGCGGTCCCTTGACACGCCTGGGGTATGACTCGCACTTTCTCCATTAGATGTCGATCTCAGTTATCTATATCCAGTGTGTTTGTGATATTATGAGACCTCGTTAGGGCGGTATATTGCCGGGCATCTGCCAGGGTTCCTTTACATGCTGCAAGAGTGACATGGCTACTGTGTATTTTCTACTTTTCGACACTCTACTCAATTCGGTCGGGATGGTACACCGGGGATTCAAAGTGTGTCTGAACTGTGCGCGCTCAGGCGACGGGGTCTTGGCTGGAGTGCTTCCCGCGCTCATTCCAGCGAACCGCACCGGCAACTGCGCTCGTGGAAAGCATACCCCTATTCATGTCCGACCGAGCGAAGTGGTTCGGAGAGAATCGTGCTGACTTTTCATTGCGGAGGGCCGGGTTCAATCCCCGTGCCGGCCATTCTGACCGGTGTTTTCGTAGTTTTCGTCCGTCATCCAGACGAATGCAAGGATGGTCCTACTGAAAGGCCACGACCGAGATATCGGCGTTGCTAGCCAAATTCGTTAGATACGCGAAGTCACGAAGGTAAAGCGAATTCGAGACATTGCGGGTTCCTGGATGGGTGACCGATTGGGGGTCCGGGATCTAACGGCGCCGAGGCCAATTGCCCTTTACGGCACATAGAATGCCTAAATATAAACACAAATATGTCGGATTAGAGTACGAGAAAGCTCCCGGCAACTATCACTACCGCTGTTTTCTAAGCGCGAAGGGTTCGTGATCTGACGGGGGCGGAGTTTGACTAGAAGCTACATAGCTAGATTAAATTTCGCCGCTCCGGGTAGCCGAGTTCAGTAAGGCAGTAATGCCGTGACGGACCGAAGGATCGTCGGTTCGAATCCCGCCTCGTGCATGGTTGTGTGTGTTTTCGCAATTGTGTGTGTTTGATCTATGTGTAATGTGCGGGTGTGTCCTCTGTGATTGGTGCCTGGAAGGGCGTGAGGCGGTAAAATTATCGCCAAGTCAATATAAAGATGGAGTGCGCGGAAAATTAATAAAATGAGTTTGCCTCAATTGAAGTTGAAACATGAAAAGGCAAGGACAAAACAAAACCTAGGTCCAATTTCAGTCGCTGGCTGGTGGCAAATTCTAGCTGTCGGCTGCTGCGATTGGTAGTTTTCTGTGGTTTCTCGTATTGATTCGATTCGGATGTCGTAGTAGAACCTCAGCGACCGGCTACTATGATCAGACGTTTCCTGGGATGTCTCCAATCAATACCAGGGCACTGTCGGAGTAGTATGTAATTAAATGGGCCACTGATTGCACGCGATCTTTCTTTCCTTCTTTCTGAGCTGTCCTCACCCCTTACGTACACACACTTACACTTCATTGCATTACACTACTCTACATGTCGGAAGCATGTGACTTATGCAGGTTCTCAAGGTTGGCGGTGACACCTAGAAGAAGGAAACCACATAAGCCGACTTGCAGGTGGCGTGGTATCTCACATTTCAGGTATTTAGGTGTCATCCTGTCTTTTAATACTTGTATGATCTATTCGGCCTGAGCTGGGAGGAGGATCAGAGAGGCTAGCAGAAAAAACTGCGATGATTCATAATATGGTACTTGTGCACGGGAACCTTGATTGCTGCGAAATTAGGACTACTCCCGGTACAATGCTCTGACGATTGCTAGTGATATGTTCTGTCTAATGAAGTCACTCGGCAACACACAAAACCTCGGAAAGTTACGACAGCCATTACGCTCTTGCTGAGTATTTTGCTGCCGCCGAGATAACAAAATATAACTGAAACGTAAGAAAAATTACTCAACTCCGCGTATCCTGCGGGTATTTCGGGTAAAAAGTGTTACTTGTGCTGTCATGTTCACAACGAAAGGCAATTTTAAACAGTTGTCCACTTCGCTAGTTTTGAGGTCGAAGTTATAAGAAAATATATCAACGGAAATTCTTTAGACAAATGTTTAAATTCCGGTCCAAGTGGCCTATATCGTTAAGGTAGTAGTGCCGACCGACGGATCGCGGGTTCGAGTCCCGCTTCGGGCGTGGTTGTATTTGTATTCATCCTTTCACCCCCTATCATCACCATATCATGTCATCTTCGCAGTTACCATATCGTTAAATGCAATAGTGGTCGCTAATAACCTAGATAGAACCTAGAAGAACTTAAAAAAATGTATGTTCCTTTGCGTAATTAGGTTTCATTTACATTATTTTTTATAAAGTTTAAGTTTTAATTCTCATCATAATAAGGTTTAATTATCATCAATTTTTCAAGGATTCTTCCTAAGTATTATTGGGGGATGCGACTAAAAATTAGGATAGATTTGCCTGTTGAGAGAAATGTCTCCAACTGTTGATCACTTCTGTATGGGCCTTCAAAATCCCCAGGTTATGCTGTAGATTCGAACCACCTCCCCACACACCACATTTATTCGCTAATTCTTCCAGAAAGTTGTCGAAAGATCTGAAAAACCGTCAGACATACGGATAAACGGACGGGCGAACAGACGAATAGTCGGAGAGACGGGCAGCCGGACAGACGCACCGATGCACAGTCTCACAGACGCATATACCAACAGAAGCACATACGGACAATAGCACAGACAGAAATAGGAGTATGACAGATGAGCAGAAGACATACGGACAGACGAACAAACGCACACGTGGACAGACACACGCAGGTTGCACTATTACTATAACACGGATACGAAAATTAAAAGAAAGAAATGATGATTACTTTCGCTACGTTTTGCCAGTGCCAACTCCTTTTACCCCGCTAGGCCCCGCTGGCCTCATCGCTAGCGCTGTTGAGTCTGCGCGTCCAGACGAGGGGTGGGCGTTGAACCAGACAGAGGCAGCGCGAGGAGAAGCGATGAAGAGGGGATGTCCCTGCGCGTGGGGAGAATATCTGATGAGAAAAACAAGCGATAAACATTCGCGCAGCCCTCCGTTGTATTTTCCTCTATTTCAAGAGCCGCGCTCCCGCGGATCTCATAACCGCACGGCGTAGGAAGAAACGATGCACTCATGAGGCACAATCCTAAAAAAGTAATAATAAGAGAAAACACGAATGAAATCTGCAGAAAAATAACACGAGTTGACTACAGAATGAAGAGGAAGATCGCGAGAAAGAAAATGACAGGCACATTTTAGGAAAGAAAATTTCTGGAGATGTCAGAGAAAGCTAAAGATATTAAGGAATTATACAAGATAGCAAGCAAAGTATGTACAAGAATAAGACACGAAGGAATAAAGTATTGAAGCTAAGAAAAAATGGAAAGTAATAAAACTGAAGTATAGGATAGAAGGTAAGAAAAAAACTCAATATTAATAAATGAATGTTTTCAAACTAGGCGGACAATGATCGAAGCTTCAAACATGGAAAGAAAAAGGGTGATACAATTTTTCTGCCAAGTTTCCTTAAAGCGCTTGAGTTTTGATGCCAGTTCTGAGGATGAATAATATTTTAATGCATAGATTACACTAATAAAAAAAATGAAAAATTGTAGATCAAGTATGGAATAAATGAAAAGAGAAACGAGAAAAAAATCGATTCCTGTTTCATAGTACAGCTTGTCACCAACCTGATTTGTCCACCCCGATTTCAAATGGATTTATAGAGTTTTGAACCCAAATACCTGAATATTAGACAAACCAAGGGATCAACGTGTCTGAAAACTTTTGCTAAAAGTCCCGATAGTTAGAGAGGTGTACGAATCGAAGAAAGCAAGTGGTTCCTGATGATAGGTGTGCAAAACAAAGGAAGCATAAGAACATAGTAGTTCTTTAAGAAAAGAGCCATAAAAGTTACAATTTATTTTTTTAATAGGAAAGGTTGCAAGGCGAGGTCGAGTAATGCAATTCTACGAGTAAAATAAAATCACTTTCATCACGTGTTTTATTATATTTTGCTCTGCCTTATTGACTTTCCATTTATATTAATTCCTGTACGCAAATCACATAATTGTGTACGACGTTACGTTGGTTACTAGTATCTGATGAGATCGGACAAAAGCGTTTTGTTTTCTTTGTTGCAGTCAGACATAATCTGTTCTATCAAACTCATCTCAATATTTTGCGCTAGAATCAAAAATTGAGTTTTAGCTCGCTCAATATGTCCTAAAAATGATCGCGTTTCCTTGTAACTATCCACAAATATAAATTGGCTGAATATGTAGTACAGATATGTAGTACTCAGTCCTGTGAAAACGAGATCGGTACGTAGGACAGATCTTCTTTCCATTCTGGACTTTTCAGGCTACATCATATGTACTTCTTATACAAATGTCCATATGTATGTGTATTCCAACATAACTCTTTAACGCTTAAGACATTTTCAACAGTGCTTAGTACTCATTGCACTTGGATCGCACTTATTTCACTTTCAATAGCACTTGCAACATAATTTGGGTTCCCTTCAATGCCGACCGGTAATGGTTTGGGAAGTTGCAACCAACATAGTTATGCAACCCTAAGTGCCAAACACGCGGACGAGCTTACAGTCCGGCTTTGCGGAACTGTTTAATATATGTTTATGATTGTAATTCCAGGTAATCAGCTGTATATTAACACTAGTTACACCATTAAATAAGTAATCCCGTGCTTAGCCAAAGGCGTGCCTCCAAAGCCAAATGCTTAAATTTTGATTTTATGGACGTTTTAGATTATTTTGCAAAATTCACAAATTGTGATAACTAATAATATACGAGTGCCTTTATTGAAACAAAAAAATCACTGAATTTCGGGCTCTCCAAATAAAAAAAGTATATATGTTTTCGCATCAGTATTTGTAAGAAAATAAGCTACTATTTATACAACCAATATTTGTAAAAAATTAATAAAAAAATTCTTGAATTTTATGTGGAATAAAGACCGATGTATTTTCATACCGTAACAGTGTAAACTATATTATACTAAGATTTAAAATATTATAAATTTTTCCAAAATGTATTGTCATTATATTAAGAATGAATTGTGAATACAACGTAGAGAAATAATAAAACTCTTAGTCTAAGAATAAAATATACCACAAAGGTAAATGTAAAAAACAAGGTAATGACTGCAATTGATATATGTATCTTCCAAGAGAAAGGGTGAAAATAAAAAAGTTACAGATTTTCTAAATGCGTTCTTCTCATTTCTCCAAAATAAGTAAGAAAACACGCATGTTTACTACATTATAATCAAACAATAAATATAATTATAAATGTACATGTATTATTATGTATCTCGCAGATATTATAAACGTTGCATCGAAAGCCTTTGTAGGTAGATGTTCGTGCGCGTGTGTGTAAGTGTTCGAGCTTCACTATTTAAAGTGAAAATAATTTCTTCTCCACAAAAATTATAGATTATTTCTTCAATGAGAAAAATACATTGGGGTAAGGCACGTTTAAAACTTCTAGATGTCGGCGGTGGAAAATTAGTGACGTTTACAAACACGATTATGCAACCCGCACCGACATTCTAGAAATTCAAGAAAAATCAACAATTCTACAAAAGTCTAGTGTTTTTTTGGTGAGAGGCGAACGGTCAGGGGTAAAAACTACAATGACGAATTGCTGCGATTTAATACATTTCTTTTGTGTTAAAACTGGCACTACTACGACTTGCATCATCACACGGTCGCTAATTAAACCTACTTTTGCAATGAACACACACACCAATCAAACTTTAAATACCAGTACATCTATCAAACATTTTTCGTGTAAATTTCATTGCTCGAATACTGGTGAGACATTCAACTCTGTTATTCTTAATATGTTATTTTATTACGAACATGCAAAGCAAAAATGAAAAAGAAAACAGCATGGAAACATCCTCCGAAATCGTCACGCCGGGCAAGTCCGCGTGCAACGAACACGACCACCAATCCGCCAAATTCTAAAACCGCAACGGCACACAGCGGACACTCGTAACTTCTCATCCGACCTGTGGAAGTTCCCGTCGCGGAGTTTTCGCAACTGTTGGCAGCCGTGCGCCAAACGCTCGCGCGTGGAGGAAACGGCCCCTTCTTTACGGTGCGCGTGTTGCCAACGTGGCGGGCGCCCGGGCACACAGCACGACCGGCGGCTGGCCCCCGCGACATCCAGACACGCGGCGCGCCAAGTTTACGGCGTGTTTGGGTACCGGCGAGTGAGTAACACGCACTGGAGCGGAGGCCCAGACCGAGTGCCTCGCTTTGACTCCGCGACGCGCGCAGAAACAGACAGAAAGAAAGTGAACAAGAATGAAAGCGAGAGATAAAAAGAAATAAATGAAATGAAATAAAAAGGAGAACGAAAGAAGGTAGGCAGAAAAGAAATAAGGAAAATGGGAAAGAGAGATAAGGATAGAATGGGAATGGGAAGAGAATAGATATGAGAAAATGTGAAGAAAGAGAAGGAGAGAAAGAGATAATAAGAAAAAAGTGATCAAGTGAGAAATAAAGAAAGAAAGAGAGAAAAAATTGAGAAAGAAAGAGAG
Source organism: Gryllus longicercus (assembly GCA_038098605.1). NCBI lineage: Eukaryota > Metazoa > Arthropoda > Insecta > Orthoptera > Gryllidae > Gryllus > Gryllus longicercus. Next base: position 7,577,836 of record JAZDUA010000010.1, read on the forward strand.
AGAGACAAAAGCACCTACAAAGACACATTCCTGTGAATAACTACATTGCCTTTCCTGTATGACTTGGATTGTAACAATTTGGCTCTTATATTGAAGAAGATTAAACTTAATTGTGTATTGATAACCCCCCAAAAATTGAAGAAACAGTATGTCTATCGAAACGTTTTCGTGTGACTTCGCGACATCCAGACACGCGGCGCGCCAAGTTTACGGCGTGTTTGCGTACCGGCGAGTGAGTAACACGCACTGGAGCGGAGGCCCAGACCGAGTGTCGCGCTTTGACTCCGCGACGCGCACAGAAACAGACAGAAAGAAAGTGAACAAGAATGAAAGCGAGAGATAAAAAGAAATAAATGAAATACGAGGAAGAAAAAGAAAGGAAAAGTAAAAGAAGGATGGAAAGAAGGCAACAAAGAAAGAGAGAGTGAGAAAGAGAGAAGGAAAGTGAAATGGAAAGAGAGACAGAGAGAGAGAGAAAGAAAGAAAAGTGAAAAAGAAAGAAAGAGAGAGGGAGAGAGAGACAAAAAAGGCACCTACAATGATGTATCTCTTTGAATTCTTACATTGCCTTTGCGGTATAACTTGAATTGTTAAGACTTGGCGTATTACATGGACACATGAAAATATTGAAATAAGAGTATGTCTATCGAAACTTTTTCGTGTGACTTCGCGAGATCCAGACAAGCGGCGCGCCCAGTTTACGGGATGTTTGTGTACCGGCGAGTGAGTAACACACACTTTAGAGGAGGCCCAGACCAAACGTCGAGTCATTAACTCCGTTTCTAATGCAGCGCACGAAAGAAAGCAAACGAGAAAGAAAGCTTCCCAATTAGAGTCCAAACCTCAAATTAATAAATAAAAAAATAGTGTCTGTTCTAATAAAATGTCAGAATCCTATTACATAGAAAGAAAGGGAAAGAAGAAATAGAAAAAGAAAAGAAAGGAGGGAAAGAAAGGACGAAAAAAGAAAACGAAACGGAAAGAAAGAGAGAAAATAATGAAAAAAGAAAGACACATTTAGTATAGGAAAAAAGGAAAGAGAAAAACATGCTCTTAATAACGAAGTGTTCGCAGTATTCAAACAAAGTTCTGAAATAAGAATGCTATATTCAGAACCAGTAATCTGCAGTATTCATGATTTTGCGATAAACTCATTTGACCAGCCTACCGTTGAATGTAATGATTTTTTATTTTTTTCAACGATATTATATGAATAACTTCACATTTCTTTTTATAGTTTTGCATCAAACCATGTTAGGATCATGTAATTGGCGAACTTGAAGATTCCTCACTTGAAGGTAATTGCAGTAACATTTCTTGTTTTTGATCTTATCAAATATGACTTTAACATGACCTTTCGAGTTTTCATCTATGAGACGAATCTTCTGAGAACGTCTTTCTTTTATTCCGTAAGAAAATGTAAAGATTGATAAGTTACTTAGATGAACATATATATTGTAAAATGCTAATATGTCATCATTTGTGCCACATAACGCTCCTTTATGAATGTCTTCTTGTAACAGAAAAGATCGTTTATAATGCTGGTATCCAAAAAGTTTATTTATGCATTACAATTATTAATCATATGCAATCTATTGCACTTCAGGTTATGTGCACGATTCACTACATTAAATACATTTCTGAAACTGAATTAATACTTTCAGCAACATTAGTTTCATACCACTTACCTTAGGAGCGTTAGAAACATTTTATGAAATCACTTATTTTATTCCTTAAGTGAAAAGTTGGCCCTATAGGAAACTTCAATTCTTGGTCTGTTTCCTAGTGAAGCAGGGGATACAAGGATACAACTTGTAGCCACGTGACAAACTACCCGACCTCAGCAACAATTCATTTGCGTCACCATATATTTGACTAGAAACGACCACGTCTAATCGCATGAGTTTATGATTCGATGCGCGATGCCTCACAATAAAGAGACTATGTGAAACTTAACGAATAATAAAACCGGAACATGGCACTTGCTTGCATACATTACGAAATCGGTTATTTTATTCCTGATGAGTAATGTTGACCATATGGGAACTTTCAATACCTGCTAAATTTCCCAGTGAATCAGAGAATACAACCGGTAGCCACTTGACAAACTACCCGAACCCCAACAACAATTCATTTGCGTCACCATGCATCACACTAGTATCGACCACGTGCAATCTATCGAGTTTCTGATCCCGTGCACGATGCACCACATTGATATTTACGCTCGAGGAGCTTACGAGCGAGGCCAATAGATGCGGCTAAAGGGGCGACGCGGCTACCGGCGTTGCCAAGAGCAACACATATTTCAGGCTAACCGGGCGAACAAGCAGTGCATCATTCGGTAAAGAGGGTGTGCCATCTCTTGCTGCCCCCAAAACATGGCGCGGAAAGTACATGGCAGTCTCGCGGCGAATTCGACCAGCAATTACGCATTTCGGAAGGTCATAAGGCGCACAGAATTAACGAAGAATAATAAGATTAGATATGAAAAAAATATAGATCCAAATTTCAACAAAGCTGGTATTTAAATTTTCACATGTGGGTTTAAATACAATACCCTACTGAAATAAAATTTAAGAAAACATTAATGTTGTAGTAATTTTACAATTTCGTCTACAATATAGCATGGAATATGAAAATTAGAAACTATAAACCGCTAACAGGCGAAATGACGAAAAATGCAAGATATTGAAATGTTTTTATCGAGTATTTATTAAGTTATCTGATTTTATGTATTTGTTTCATACCCAGAATTTTCTCTTTCTTTTTATTGTTTATTTTACATAATACGTTGGCAAATTACACAACATATTATTTGTAAAAATGAACCTGTTGCATGGAAATACTGTTAAGTATCTTTTCCCTTCTTTCCGTCATACTTTGGTTATCAATGACTGGGATACACTAATAACTCGCGCGAGTAATTGCCTTTATACTGATTCCGCGAGTAACTGAGTATTGATCAGTTAACAACGCAAATAATTATTTAGTCGTTGCCGTTTTCAAGAATGATGTATTGAAACTAAATAGGTCGACAGATAATAGTGCAGGAAACAACTTTTCTCCCGTTTCGCCAGGGGGGCAGAAGTCATTGATTCTCAGCACGCTTTACCCCCTAAAGCAGTTGTCAATAATTAAAGTTAATATATACATTTCATAGATTTGTTTCTACTTTACTTCTTTATACGAAGGTAACTTAGATAAAGGGCGTAGTTGTCGAGAAAGAAGCGAAAAAATGGAAAAGTGATTTGGTTTTTGGTTTTTTAATATTCATTATAAAGCAGATCTATCTCAAATTGAAATTAAGCACTCCCCAAAATGTAAATTCTGTGACAAAAAAATTCTGAAGATTTTCTGCACCAGATACCCAGTGACTTGACCATTGTTACAATTTCGTAAAGTTGCGGTTTTCATCAGTTGAAATTGTTGAGATCTTGTTGAAAAGTTTCTTTTTAATTAAGAAATTGTTTTAATAATATGGAACTTTCCTTGAAATGTGCCATGTGGTGACCTTCACAATTTTTATATTGTGAAATAGAATTCTGGGAGTTTGTACACATATTTGATAAAAGTTTCCAAGGTAGCCAACACATTGTAGCGGAAGATAACGGCAGTTTTTAGAATGAAAACCCCTTGGCAATTTCTGCACTTGGGAGTTCCTTGTCGCCCCTGAAACAACACAACGCTGGAGTCCTTTGAATTTTGGTATTTTCTTTGTTTTGGGGTTCTAGAAAGTTCAAGAATGTATTCAATTGAATTAATTGATGTTTTACACTTATTGTATTCAAACATTTTTTTTTATTTTTAAGATTGTTATTTCTTGTTCAGTTAAACTAAAGTGTAAGTTTTGTGTTAGCACTAACATTGTAATTGAGATCGTCATACGCGTTAAATTCTAATTGTTCGTCTGCGCGTTAAATTTTAACTCTTGTGCACCCTTTCTGTAGTCAAAAGTACTTTTCACTTTTAATCCGCGTAGTATATCACGAAGTCTCTTTCACAACGTAGACATCTCTGGATGGTCTGTTGTAGAATATAAATATGAGCAATTCCAGAATTAACTGCCACTTAGAGGGTCAAAAAAAATTATTTTTTTTTTCAAGTGGCACACCTCTGGAAAGCTATTTCCCGTGTTCAGGAGACCCTAAAAAACTAAGAAAAAATAGGGTGCCATTGAAACAAGCAGGGTGACACCTCCAAAAGTGGAAAAATTTAAAATTACCTTTTAAAATTTAAAAAAATAATTGAAATTGAGTTTGAAGTGTTCGATTTCAGTATGATATTGTTATTTAAGCTATAAAAATTTAAAGGGATCTTCGAAAAGTTAAAAAAATTTTGGCGCCAGACTATTTAGGCGCCAGAAATTATAAGTGCTACGTCTAAAAAATGATTAGTGGGTAAATTTTATTTGATGTTTCTAAATGGTGCTTGAATTTATTTCCATCTTTACACCTAAATATTTTAGAGCCCAAATTCTTCAGCGTCTGTATACTTCGGTGCCCAAACAGTATCGCTATAAACTAATTTCATTTGTCAAAAAATATTGATATATTTTTTTTTAAAGTTCGAGATATTAAATTTTGATCTCAATAAAATTTGTAAATAATTATTTTAAAAAATAAATAAATGTAACATACTTTTTTCAACTTTTAATTCAGCATTTTTATTTTTAGACTATTCAACCTGTAACAAAATTATAATCTATAGTATATATTAACGGATTATGATATTCTAAATAATAATCGACAATCAATCATAAACAAGAATTTAAATTCATTCATAAATTACGCATTTTTCTGCCGCGTTATTAACATAATTGACTTGCTCAGCCGTCATGCGAAGCAGATTTTTGTCGGTATTTTTTGATGACACATGTTGAGGAGGATCGATTTTACACAGAATTTGTGACACGAATAATGTCTGTATGTCTGGAACTGCAGGCCATGAAAACAGTTTTCTTTTTCGAGATAAAAACGATACTGTGAGTGTATTTCCAGAAACTTCTACTCGACCAGGATACCACATTTTGTCATAAATTACAACTACCTAATCACTTTCCGACACAGAAAAGGGAATTTCTGCTTCCTCTTTTGAAGTCAATTCAGAAGTTTTACAGAAGTAGTTAAACAGAAAAAAGTTTTTTTTTTGTTTTTGTACTGGGTAGTTGGGCCGTCACTTTGGAAGTGAATTTTTTGTAACCCGGGTTTTAATTCACGAATTTTTTGAAAGACCGGTTGTAATAAAGCCCAGACAGCCGCCGCATCGTGTCGCAAACAGTCGGATATTGAAGCGAATGAATGAAACTTTATTTCACCTGAATCATTCTTAATTAATTGTTGTTCTTTATTGAGCATATTATAATCCTTTTATTGTTATATGCTGAATAGTTTAAAAACAACAAAGTTGAATTTTGTTTAACTATTAAAAATTAAAAGTTGAAAAAGTATGTTATAATCATTTATTTTTTAAAATAATTATTTACAAATTTTATTGAGATCAAAATTTAATATCTCGAACTTTAAAAAAAATTATATCAATATTTTTTGACAAATGAAATTAGTTTATAGCGATACTGTTTGGGCACCGAAGTATACAGACGCTGAAGAATTTGGGCTCTAAAATATTTAGGTGTAAAGATGGAAATAAATTCAAGCACAATTTAGAAACATCAAATAAAATTTACCCACTAATCATTTTTTAGACGTAGCACTTATAATTTCTGGCGCCTAAATAGCCTGGCGCCAAATTTTTTTTTAACTTTTCGAAGATCCCTTTAAATTTTTATAGCTTAAATAACAATATCATACTGAAATCGAACACTTCAAACTCGATTTCAATTATTTTTTTAAATTTTAAAAGGTAATTTTAAATTTTTCCACTTTTGGAGGTGTCACCCTGCTTGTTTCAATGGCACCCTATTTTTTCTTAGTTTTTTAGGGTCTCCTGAACACGGGAAATAGCTTTCCAGAGGTGTGCCACTTGAAAAAAAATAATTTTTTTTTTGACCCTCTAAGTGGCAGTTAATTCTGGAATTGCTCATATATGGGTGGGATACATTGTTTTTCAAAATATAGATGTTCATTTTGCGAGTGTGGTTGTATCATTGGTCATAATACTAATGCGATTTTGTGAATGTATAGAAAATAGAAACGTTACTTCCGTTGCAGATTGTTTGGAGTTTCCACTCTCCGGTGAACAAATATTTGCGTTTCTCCTGCGTTCATTTGAAAGGACTTATTTTCAAGTAGCGACCGGTGAAGCTGAAATTGACTCGCATATAGTTGTTGGTTATTCCTGTGTTGAACTCACAGTAGTTTATAAATTGAAAGACCCTAAATATTTTGCTCCTTGTTCCGGTATACAAGTAAATTGTATGCGAGTAGTATCCGTTTGACAACAGATTAGCTTGGTTCGTTTGTTGCGGCTCCACTTGTATGACAGCTGGAGTTCATTGCTCTTGAACGTATGGCTATTGATAGTTTGTCTGTGACAATTGAAATCCATGACGATTTTGTTTGGGCAACGTTTCTTTCAATTGATGCTACGTCTGTAATTGTTACAACGTTCGAAGCTCTACTAATTGTTGCTACTGCAGTTCTTGCAACATATCTAGAAATTTTTGTTGTTGCAGATGTTGGAGCATTGGTGACAATATTTGTTACTGTGGCTGTTGGAATATAGAGGTTGTTGAAGAGGTTCCATTGTCACCGGTTTGAAGTTTCCTAAATTTATGTGTTTTTCAGATAACTGTTTTAGCTAGTGTAGCTCATTTAGTACATCAACAATAGCATGTCTCGTCGTGGGGAAATTATTTGTGTACATAAACTGTTTTTACGCGCTCTTAACCTAGCAGCACAAGAAAATATTGACACTAGAATGTTTCAGGGCAGTATGCCCGACCAAGGGCTTATCACCATTCGAGATAACAATGATAGCGAGTACACGTGTGATTTGGTCAGAGGCAAAGTAACAAACCACAATATTTGCATACTTCATGATACTGCATAATACGTCTTAAAAGATCATTAAAATATTTTAGTTGATGTTTTTCACAGGCAAAATTATTTAAAATGCTAATAAATGTTAGAAAAGAAAGAAAGAATGATAGACGATGCATCTCCAACAAGAATGGTGTTCAAATATTTTTCTTATTCTTCACATAGTTTCGGCATGTCTCTACTTCACTCTATTAAGGAAGTAAATTCAATGAATGAACACATATAGTAGTTCAGGGTTGTCCAACTGGCAGTCCGCTGGCCGCATGCGGCCTGCGCTGCCATTTCGTGCTGCCCGCGAAAGTCAAAAGTGAAAGTCCCTTGCATCCATGTCGGGCGAGAACATGTGCGCCTAGCGCGCGTGCATTGTTTGAGTCAACACCGCCTTAATGTAAAAATTGGTTAAATGCTTTTACGTAAAAAGCTTACATTTACGATTTTTTTCTAGTAAATTCAGAATTTGAAAGTCATCCCAATGTGTTGCAATGCGTTATGCATGGTGTGGTCTGATATCACGTATGGTTCCATTCTCCCCTCCCCCCGTATCAGAGTCGCTGGGAAAAGTGCCGAAATCAACAGGGGTATGGGTGTAGCCACCTTCAGTTCACACCAAAATGTACTAGCCGGCACCATTGTAAACACACGCTTCAGCCCGATGGATTCCTAGGAGACGATACTACTCTTTGTGAAAATACAAATCTGCTCCTCACCAATCTAATAAAATATACTATATTCAGTTTTTATCTAATGCAGTTAGAAGTACGATCTTGTATTCTAACAAAAGCTCTATACAAACTTACTGCGAACATTAAAATATATGGAAAGAAATTGTGATACCTACATTGCTTCTAAGATCTGTTATCTTAAATATTAATTTCAACAATATTTCTTCAAAGAAGCTATTTATTTATTCGTTTTTGTAAGTAATTATAATGCAAATCAATTATTACAGAAAAATCAATGAAAAATCAATTGTTACTTGTAACTCAATTACTTATAATTCAATTTATTTTATAATTATTTTAAAAATGTCCACCTTGTGTAAAAATCTCCGACCTTATACATAAGCCTTTCAAAAATAAAAAAAGTGACAAAGGAAATTTTAATGATATTCTTTACTGTGACAGTGAGGTGTTTTCGTCTTTTGTTTACACTTTTCAATCATACACAAGTCATATTCCTTTTTGTATAAGTATGCAGAAGCATATTATAGAATAGAGAAGTAAGGAGGTCGCACATTATTCTATTTGCCTTCCCATACAAACCAGTATCACAAAGAAAGTTTCGACGCTGTGTATCTCGGAGCAAACTCTCCTTGCTTTAGCACAGTACTTCTTTTTGATTACCATGAGTAAAACGACTTTATATTTTGTAGTCACTAATTCAGAACCAGCGCACAAAAAATGACTTCCAATCTGTGATGGCAATGTATGACCACCACAATTAACGTCACATACATAAGGTTTATTGGAACGTGTAGAATTATCTTATTCCAAATTAGAAGTACAAACAGAACAAGCAATTTTATACTTTAAAGAAAATGCTGCGTAACCACAAATATGTACCATATGTACCCAACTTTTCAAGTTTCATATTCAATTAATTACTGTCCAAGGTAGGCAATATCTATCGGGCACCTGCAATGAAACAAATCTCACCTACGTGTAAACATATAGGTTATGAAGTTAGTAAGCTTATATTATATATGAATGATATAAATATAGAATTGGACATAATGTAAACATCTTCACGACTATTTATAATTTGTGTGGAAGACATGTTTCTTCGAATCCAAGCAAGGATCAGGTATTAAAACTGCAATTATAAAAACAAACTTTTCGAGTTCGCAACTACACGTGCGTATCCAGAATGAAAGATTTCAATGAACAACACAACAGCGACTTGGAAATAATGCAAAGAAAACGATAGTTGCACTATATTCATACTCTATCAAATGGCAAAATACTGAACAAACACTATTTATTTGAATTACTTCCGTTGTTGTCTAAATTTGGATCAAGCTAATCGGATCTGAATCGGACTCAATGACAGCATTGTCAAGTCTTCACACTCCGGCCTACACTAAAGTTAGCCGTGGTGTGGATCTCCCGAGAAGTGAATATATGGCCCGTAACTGTATTAAAGGTTTTAGGTGCGACTCGTGAGGCCTTGGAGGTTGAACGCCCCTGAACTAGTTTGTAAAATTCACCGAAGCCATTAATATTTTAATCGGCCCATTGATTATTTCAAATTCTTGAATAAATGTGCTGGAGTTTCAAATTGTAACTTCCCACAAATACGGCTGTAGATAATAAGGGTACCGACAGAATTTCTCTCTTCGTCAGCTTTTTATTGCTGGCCCTGAATTTATTACCCCATTTCGTGTATCATGCTGCCAATCCCAACACAATCGATGGATCGTAAAATTGGATGCACAATCATGAAGCGTCCTTCAACTCTTCCATTAATGAACTTAATTTCTTTCTGGGATTTTTATATCAATTATTTTATATATTTTATATAATTTGATAATTTATTATATTTATAATTTATTTATACATTTTCATCCATTTTGTGGATCTGCAGACAAACTAGTAGTTACGCTCCACTGAAGGAGAGAGAAATAACTAAAGCAATACGCTCATTCTTTTGAATAAACACGTCTCAGAGTTGCGTACAGCAGAATAAATGTCTCAGGATTTTCTTGATCGCAAAGCGTGAATTGGTATTTTTATTCTCAGAAAAATTACAGTTCTGTTTTCATTCGGAAGCGCATCACGCAGTGCCTCAACAGAACAACCTCGTAGAGAAACGGATAGGTATGTTGTTAAGAGAACACCAGAGACCAGTTAAGCAGAGGAGAAAATAACTGAATAGTCACGAGTGTTGTTGAGACAGCAATCTAGAATTGTTACGCAAAATATTATGATTGAGAGCGGTTGTGTGTCATATGTAGAGAATATCATAGATATACTATATTAATAGCGTTATGGAGGAGAACGATTGTGTGTGGTATCAAGAGGGTACAGTGGAATAGTTAAGTAGAATACAAAAGTCACGTAATAAAACGGTGGAGTGCAATGCTTAGAGAACAACGTCAGAGTTGTTTAGAACTATGATGAAGTGACAATCGAATGATTTATTTATTGATGTATCCGGACACGACAACTGCTATTGTCATTAGTCCCTTTAGTGTAGTTCATGAGTCTCACGCCTGACGGTGGCTAAGTTCCTCCCTCAGTGGATGATGAGATCCAGCGCCGACCTACGGGTCGGATTGAGGGGAAAATCTCTTCCGCTTCCAGCAGGGGAATCCCCTTCCAGCTCAGCACCGCTATAGTCTGGATACGCTATATCTCACTGATATTTTGACATGTTTGGTAGTGGCAGTGCCAGATCCAAGGGGGGCATAGTCCACCCCATAAGGTCTAGGATTTTGGCTTGTTACTTTCCTTTATTTGGCGAAATTGAACTAAATATTTATTTATATTCGAATTGTAATTATTTAAAAAATACTTTAATTTAATATTTCATATTAAAATTTTCCACAGTTTCATAGTACAAACATAATATACAATATAATAATAAATGTCTCTTATTTAACATAAATCTATGATGGTCCTTTCCCAAATGAAAGGCTGGACTCGTCCCTGGGTAGTGTAGCGCGCGCGCATGTGTGTGTGTGTGTGTGTGTGTGTGTGTTTGTTAGAGGGCAGGGAAGAAAAAGAAAAGATCGCGCGCCGTCTGTGACTAGTTTTTTAACGAGACTGCTTCGGCATTCGCTTAGTATTGATCCGAGAAAACATGGAAAACTACCTTTAAGATCAACCGATGAGAGCAGCCGGCCGCTAGAAAAGTTGCTGAATTCGATGCAATTACTTGTAACTAACCAGTATCGAAAATCTGCCACTATCATTACGTCTAATCCGAACCCCTTCCCCCAATCATATTCATCAGCAAATTCAACAACATTCTCATTGAGCTATTGCAGCCTTTTAACTCCTACTTGTACTGTTTTAATAAGCATAAATACTTTCATAATTGTTTTATAAAGTAAACCATGGAATATCTCGAGTTCTGATACATTTTTACTAGCCCTCGTCTCACAATTATCTACAACGTTTAGAAGTTGCTTTCCATTAGCCATGCGACATCGAAAACAAAACATCGATGTTAGCAAAAATCGATGTTCAAAATTAAAACATCGAAGTTCAAAATACATCGACGAAAAACCATCCACGTTTTTCAACATCGATGTTTTTTGACTCGATTAGTATCTTCTAATATTAAATTTTTCGTGTACAATAAAATTAAATTGTCAGTGTTAGTGTTTACGCATTCGTCGATTACGGGTATGATAAGAAAGTGGCGATCCTACGCCCACAGCGTACTTGTTGGCCACATCTCAATGTGCGAAATGAATATAAAGAGGAAATAAAATGGCATAAAGTTCATCTAGGGCTAGAGAGTTTGGTCGTTGTAGGTTGTGCAACCAGCATTCCTTTGGTTCCACCACATGAATAACAGTGTTGTTATCAGTTATGTCATTTTTTAACTTTTAACAGTGTTGTTATCATATGCATTTCATTCATAAATAAAACGTCGGAAAAGAAAAGAAAACATTGATCACAAAACATCACTGTTAATAAAACATCGGTGTTAATACATTGTTGTTAATAAAACATCGGTGTTAATACATTGCTGTTAATAAAACATCGGTGTTAATATATTGCTGTTAATAAAACATCGGTGTTAATACATTGCTGTTAATAAAACATCAGTGTTAATACATTGCTGTTAATAAAACATCAGTGCTAATACATTGCTCTTAATAAAACATCGATGTTAATACATTGCTGTTAATAAAACATCGTGTTAATACATTGTTAGTAATAAAACATCGGAGTTAATACAGTGCTGTTAATAAAACATCGGTATTAATACATTGCTGTTAATAAAACATCGGTGTTAATACATTGCTCTTAATAAAACATCGGTGTTAATACATCGAAGTTAAAAACATCGATGTTTCTACAAAAACATCGATGTTTTGAAAACATCGACGTCGATGTCGCATCCCCACGGGCCGGAAGACGTGGGCGTGGCACGTGTAAGCGACAGATGGGTGAATGCGATCGCTTGCTTTCGGAACGCAAAGCACTTTCCGCGAAACTAAAAGCCACTCACGCAATACGTTCACAGCCCACGCCAACGTGCACGCGCCATTGCTCGCTCCCGTGTATTGTCCTTTGGCTCGCGCCCAAAACCACATCTCGGCACAGCGACCGCCTTAATGCTCGGAACTGTATTACACAGTTTTAGTTTACCAAGAATATACCCTACAGATAACGTTGCAATATTATGTTCTAGGTAAATATTGTATATAGTTCTTGCGTGTTTTTGTAAGTCGAACTTCAAAAACGTTTGTCTTTTCGCCTGTTGTATTCTACCCTCTAACAAATAATGCGGGGTTTGCCAGGCTCAACGATTTTTGACTAGACTCTCTGGTCAATGGAATTTGGCATATGGTCTTTCCATCGCTAATTGTACAGACGCGGAACGGGTGGCGCTCTGATTTTTTTGGGTTAAAAATTTTAAGACATTGCTTTGCATTATCTGACTTCTGCATAGAGCGAATAACATGAGAACAATTATCTAATAGTAGTGTATGTAATTATTTTATAACGTTAAGCTTGGTTGCGTACGTTTGCGTTTCGTACTTGGATGAGTACATGTTTTGGAAACTAGAGAAATATGTTTAGGAGAAAGTTTTCAAATCTGTACGAAATGAAATAAAGCAGTGTTTGCCAACTGGTGGAGAAATGACGTAAGAGCAGCGATCCAGTCCACGGAAGGCGCTCGAAACAGTGTGGGCAAAGACGGGAGGACGGAGGGAGGGATCGACAGCATTAGCAATGGGAAATGCCTACGTTTCAGGCAACATAAGAGCCCACTTACGCCCCTTTATTTTCGCCAAAAACAGGGAACAACTGCGTGTGTCGTGCTCTGGGAAGAAGTTAATTTGAAGTTACCGTCATGTCCAGAAGCAAAGCAACAAGCCATCTCTGCATTTGTTCAAGGATCAGTAAAATTGAAAGAAAACCAGATCGAGATGGGGTCATTGACCCAGACGCTGAAGTACAATAACTGTTACAGGTTCTTTAGAATTGTACAACCCAAGTGGTAAATAATACACTAAATAGCGTCGTTAAAATTAATATTACTTTCCTTTTGGATGATCTGTATAGTCTCTAATGGTATTGAACCTATTTATCTATCGATTTGGGAAGAAATGTTTCTTTTTATAGATATCTTAACAATGGCAAAGTGTTTAATGTGCCCGAAAGAACTGCAGTATGTTAAAACGTTCAACCTACAAAAACATTACGCAGCTTTGCAACCCAGAGAAACCCGCGAGAAGATTTTCAGAACCAATTTCTGAGAATTCAATCATTTACTTTAGAAACCCGTCAAACTCCAATATCTGATAGACACAGCGGAAGATTATTTCTCCAACAGAATAGACACAGAGTTTAGTGCATATTTATATGAAAAATGTTAATTTATCAGCTGTTTTAAAATATACAAATATTTTGAGATGAAATAAATTGTGAGACTTTTTCTGTTTTCTCGGAATGAGGAATTTGGCGTTAGATGGGTTTCTGATATAAACGATTCAATTGATAGATAGCCTACAATCATGAGATGAGTAAATGATTTTGCAGATGGAAGATTATAGAAAATGCACTAGGCATGACGAGTATTTACAACATTCTCAAACAAAAATGAACATGAACTAATCAAGCCTGGTGTCAAAATTCTTCCATGCGACCCCTCCAGGACATCTATTTGTATCTAGCTTTTGTTAATATTAATTATTGGTTCTGGAGGAACTAAAATGGTTTTATTATATAATATTAAATAAAATATTTTTATACTAGAATGTTAAAACTGTCTTCTCCAAAAATGTTACGTATTAGAGGAATAGAAGTGATATTAATGATTCTGGTTATGACAAACGGAGTCTGGTAGTGCTTTGAGTTATGTAATAATCTATATTATATTTTTCATATTTTTATTAAATCTTTATTGTGTGATTATTAATTACGATTTAAAAACGTAATTATCGAGCTAATTATCGAGCCCCACTTTCGTACCATCATTGGAACACTGTGCACTCGCCGTGACGTCGGGATCTTCCCTTGCTCGGCAGATCAGATGGGAGCATGAGAGCAGGCTTTTGTGAGGTCACAGAGCATTGAGTTGGCAAGCACTGAAATAAAGCAACATTATAAACGAGTTGCATACGCTATTTTTTGTTTAAAAGCATTATATATTTATAATAGAATCAAACAACTTTCTTGTGACGCCTCGTCAATTTGACATCTGCGCGAGAAAATGGTGGTCATCTGTTCCGTTTACCGCTACCTCCCCACGATACTCTTGCTGCGATTGGTTGAATGTGTGATGGCGCAATCAATCGTGCCGTAAAATGCTAATACGTCATTATTTGTGATGCAAAATGCCCTTTTATAAACAATTTCTTGCAACAGAAAATGTCGTTTATAATTCTGGTGTACAAAAGATTGTTTGTTGCGACATTTCTAAACGTGGTATCGTTCATTATCCTCATCATCCTTATGCTGATGGTTCTTTTCATTACATCGGTTACGCTACCAGCCCACAAATAGTGTTTGGGGGACTCAGATTGCATCACTCACTGCATCCCCGACGCTAGTCAAAAGTATTCTCGCCGATTGAGGGATGAGAGTATTGCCCATCTACTGCTTCTAGATCTCAAAATGAGAACTGTATTGAGACGGAAGGACCGGCCCATTATTTAGGTCTGTACTGCTTCGGCATCTGCATGGAATTCTTCATAGGTTATATCAAGAACACTTTGAGTATTTCCAAAAAAGCTATAATGTATAACTAATTTTCCAATACAAGACTTGTATTCAAAATAATTATTCCATGAATGTTCTTTTGCCCAATACATAGAGAATGTGTTGACTATTAAATGTATTAACATGTTTCATTCAAATCTTTTTTGTTCAATCACAGCCGTATAGTACCTACGTCTGAAGCTTTGCAGCTTATGGTTGTTCAGTAGAGAGATATGTGACATGTAAAATTGAATAGAAAAAGCAATAATATTTAAAATCCACTTCCTGATTAAGGGATACCATATGTATTGTTAAGCGCTATGAGAATTCATTTCATGAGTAGAATAGATAATACTACTTACACATCGAGTCAGAGCAAACATTTCTATAATTTTAAGAGTTACATACTAGTGGGGCGTCAGGGGCAGATTTCAGCGTAGCTTTCTTTTTAAGGTAAGGAGTTACTATTTCATCGTTTAGGACTTTTCATATTAGAACCTTTCATAGTCCTATGGAATAGATTCGTCTTTCAACACTTATAGGATATTTTCAAAACAATTCGACACCATCACCAAAAATGGAGAGAAGGACAAAGGTGGGGAAGGAAAGAACGAAACTAGTTCTTGATCCATTTGTTAAGGTACTGATGACATTAGTCTGGTATAGGTATGAGAAATCCCGGTACACTACCGATCTTTGCACTAGACCGGTAGGATTTTTATTCAGACCGATTGAATTTGTTCTACGTAGGTGGTATCAAAAATTCGTCACCTTCAGGACTTAAACTTTAGGACCTTTCGATCAGCAATGACAACTGTTTTGTACACCATTTCAGCTGATATATATATTTCTGAAGTCATGGATTTTTCGTGCAAATTTCAAAATGTTGCAAATTTATTCATCTTTGGTCAAATATGTTGGTCTAACCTGACCGACAATTTTAAATTCTTCGCGCGCACGAATCATCATTGCCAGGAACTGCCGCCTGTCATGAATGTCTGGAATTACTTGTAGGGAAGTCTTCCAGTTTATGTATTTACAATATTTTTCATTTAATACGTCCCACTTCAGAAGATATCTAAAACCATAGAAATAAATCTATTTAGACTATTCTCATCTGAGTTGTGTTTAGAGCTTGGTTTATTCGAGCGTATAAACATTGTGCGTGAACGGTTTTGATTAATCGCTGCTGCAATTTTATCGTCAAACTCAAGTACTGTGGGTTGCCAGCAGGTACATTGCAGGGTGAGGGGAGATTGAATCGAAGTGTATGTGTGTGGGAAGGGAGGGTCTTTTGCTACACTCATCACGCAGTTGAGAGGTTTTTCAACTGAATTAAAATCATGGCAGGTCATTTCCCTGTCAACGAGTGAACACTAATATTATTTTCCAAGACAAATTTTCTTACGTTCCTCTTTATAACATAACGCTTCTTTCACCTTCTAAAATATTGCGGTGAAACTTTACTCACACTTTAAAACTTATTTTCCCTGAGAACTAAAACTATCTTCTGCGAAGTCTCTTAAGAACCAGGTACTGGCACCTGCCATCAACCATTGGTACCACTAGACTCAAACAGAAATCTTACTGATACAATTGGGAGGGGGTTGATACCAGAGGGAAGGGGAAGAAACGAGGCAGAAATTTCAAATGTCAATTTGAAAGTACCAAAAATTTTCATCAGTATATCTAAGGGCCATTTTCTTATCAAGAATGTACAAAGATAATTTTCTCAACAGGAATCTCTTCATTTTTAGTTAGTTTTTAATTACAAAGGTTGAAAAAGCCTTAATTTATTTTGTAGATTTACAAGATTAGTTTCTCCCAGCCCTCAAAAGGCATCGGGTGGAAAGTCTTTATAACTCGGTGCTGCCACCTGTCGTCTACCGCTGGAATTACTAGCCGCGCAGGTGTCTTTCCATGGCCATTAGTTCCGCTGGGAAGATAGAATAAATAAGGAGGAAATGTTATTTTAATTTGCCATATTTGTAACAATTTCTCTAACTTTTTCAACTGAATTCAGTCAGGGATACTTCCTGGGTCCGCAGATACAATTCGGGTCCCCTGAAGAATTGTTTGTCATTTTTTAGTTGGTATCTTTTAGTGAGTTCTAAAACCTTTGTAAGGAATTTTATTACTTATTATTTGGGGAAGGATTTTGATGACTTAAAACATCACCAAAAATGATCAATAAATGGCTTTTAAAATGTTTTTAAACTGCCCTAGATGCGCGAGAAAACGCATGTAAAAAATTTGATCAAAACCAAATCAGATGATGTTACTGACGTATTCGAGGACTCTTCCTTTCGTTCAATCGTTCAAGTGAAACTTTTGGTTTCGACTGAACCAGGAAATCACTGTCTTTAGTTATCGTAAACTTCCCCGAATACACAATTGTGCTGATAAGCGTCAGAGAAAACTTATATTACATACCATTGCAAGTTCTGAGCCAAGAAAACGAATAGGGTACTCTGAAATTCTGTGACCAACATTTGTTGCATTTCGTAAATATTATTCGAAGCAAGTATTACTAAAAAAATGATTTAAAAAAACAATTAAATCCGCGAAAAATGATTTAAAATAACGAAAAAGGTTTAAAAAATGATTAGTTAAATTCGAAGAAAATCCAAAAATTTCAGATAAAAATTGGTCATTTTCTCTTATTATAACATAAAAATAATATCTATATTAATAGGTATTCTTCTACAGAGAAAAAACAAAAACCACATTTCATTGAAATTCGCCTCTACTTATAAATGTAAAGCTTGGTCTCTGATATTTAAAAAGTGCTCCGGCGAACGTTCTTCATCACTTGGTGCTGCCACCTGTCGTCAACCGCTGGTATTCGGCCACCAGCAGGAGTCATGGTGTGTGGGGGTCGAGGGCGGGGCGGGGGGGGGGGAGGCGGGGGGCGATGCCGCGTGGGCGATTCGCCGCAGCCCCGTGGGCGGGCGCGATCGAAGGTGGCGCTCTGCAGCGGGAGCGCCCGAAGTTCGCCGAAGTTTCCCGAATGAGACGCAAGGAGAGAGGTGGCTCAGGGCATCAACTGATGTCACTGCAGTGCCTCTGTCCGGGAGGTCTTAGGTTCGACTCCGGACGGTGGCAGCACTTTCGACATTAGCTACAAAGCTAGGTGAAATTCAGTCGTTGTCTAGAGGAGAATTCCAGCGGTCGGCTGCTCTGATTGGTATTTGTCTGTGGTTTCTACGATCAACACCAGGCGAATGTGGTTGCAGTACCCTAACAAACGATACAATGTATCGCGTGCGACCTTTCCTTCCTCTTCCTTGTCCTATTCTCACCACTTACACTCACACAAACATAAACTATACTATCACGCATGCCGGTTAGACCGGTCGAGAGTTTTAGAGCTTGTCCCGGCTTAAGCGGGTGGGAGATACCTGATAGAGAGAAAAATCCTCTAGCCAATGGAAGGTGGACGCCGGATCTCGCCATCCAGCGGAAAAAATCACCGTCACCTCTCGAAGAAAAACATGCACTACATTTTTGACGTTAGCTGGAATCACTGACGAAAATAGGCTCATTAACAAGTTAAAGTCGAACAGAGAGAGTCTTCCCTACTAACATACAACTTTATGAATTGTGTGTAAGACGACATAATTAAGATAGGTATTTTCTACGTTATAACGAAAATACATGAATATTAAAGAATAACGAAATAAAGAGAATTAGATTTTCGTATTGATGTACTCGTCAGAGTTTGGTATGCTGATTGATGATTCCGGATCAACTTATCAGATTGTTAGTCCCATATGTATAGTGCGTCCTTGAGCTAAATTTGTTGTGAGAATGTGAGGGGCAAATAGCATTCTTCTTTTTGCATTGAGCATCTGCTCAAGGAGATAAATATTTTATTTGTTCAGGTCTTACTTCGTAAGAAAACGTCTTGTAATCGTAAGTCAGAAATAGGCAATTTTTGTCCGTTTTGTCGGTTATGTCGGTCTCCCTGATAACGAAAAAGGTGTTAAATCATGTTCCTTTTTATATAGTCAATTACGTCATCTAACTTTTTATATAGTAATAATAATAATAATAATAATAATAATAATAATAATAATAATAATACTCGTTTTGTGAGTCTTTGATACCGAAAAATCCATCGACCGCAAAACATGTCTTCTCAACGATAGAGTTCTGTGGTCTACGCTAGAATTTACACTATTCTGACGATTTTCTTCAAAATTGATATTTCTCAGTGGAATTGAAGGAACTCGAGACGTTATGAGTTTGAAACGAATATTTTGATTTCTGATGGTACTTTATATGAAGTCTCAACAACATTTTCAGCATATCTCAAATATGGCTCCAATTGTTTTATTAATCTTTGTCCTCTGGTAACGTATAAAACTCTTTTAAAATGGCAATTGGATTTGAATTTTTCCACGAACAGAGCAAAGGATACTTTAAATTGGCCTAGGTCACATTTTCGTTGAACTCTCTGAATAGGGAGAGAAAGTACCTGCTGATGTATCACGACTATTTAATGAATTTCTTTCTAAACTACAATATTGTTGGTTGCCAAAAATTGCAAAAAAATGCATTTTGGTAGTATTCAGATCTTTGACTCTGTAATTAGGTGTCTGAGTCCAAAAACTCAAAAATACAAGTTCATTAAGAAACATTCAAAGATAAAAATGTTTTCATCTTTTTATTTAAGTAAAAATTAAGTGGAGAAAATAAATAATCATTCTTCTAATTCTCAATATTAGAAGGCATAATCTTCAGTTTCTGCATGTTTGAAGTCAACCTTCATTTCGTACTTCTCAAATTTTGTCCTTAAAGTAACTACAATAGGTGTCATTACTGTCTTTCCTGCCAACACATTTCGTAAAACTTACGACAAATTTTCAAAACAAGAATTCGTATCTTTCAAAAAGTACAAATTTCCATCGTATGGTGATATCCTGCATTTTTGAACATAATTATATTTCTTTCTAGGTCAAACCCACGACTTTGTTGTGCTTGTCTACCCCAAGAGTAATATTTGAAGTTCAACACTGAAAAAGTGTATCATAATTGAATATGCATCAAAAAATCATGCAATGCAATTTTTGACACCTTTCAGTTTAGTTATCATAAGGTAAACAATGGAATTTATTGAAAAGTTTTGTAATGAATACTCTATAATTAATGTTATTGTTTTTCTTTTAGACGTTCTAAATAGTCGAAATAAGTCATTGCCTTCAATGAAATTGCTTCTGCTCTACATCTTTACAGTTTCTGTTGTACTTCTGCTTGAACCACGAGTATTTTTACGACACTTAAGATACCGTAAGAGAGAAAAATTTTCACCTTGCAAATTCCTGGGACTGTAACCGCTAGTCAACAAGGATTTATGGGTTCATACGATATTGATTTTACACGTGAAAATAAAACGAAACACTGCAATGCACTCTCAGTAATAGGAAACGAACTAATTTTATTGAGTTGGACAGTGTCACTATTGCCAGTATTTTATTCAGTTTCTAAAACAAAAAATTACGGTGTGATTTGTACTAGAGATTCTGAAAAAACATCTAAACTTCCCAGCCACAAACCCCAATTTCTAGATACTTTAATACAGTGTGATTCATTTTCAATAAAAAAACAAAACCTGCGTTTTTAACTCACTCAGATGAACCATTGTTTTTTATATTTTATTGATAAACGCTTCGTTGTTACAAAAACTTTGTCGACGATTTTTGTCGATCCAAAAAAGACGCGCAGAGTTTTTCTGTTGTGAATCAAACAGTCACGCTTAATAATACCTAAATTAAGATAAAATATAATTTGTTCAGATGCGAACTATGAAAATAGAACATTTCTAAATTGCTGGATTAGTAATGTGAATATCACCAGTCCTGTAACTGGTGCGAAATTCTTGATTTGCGCTCCGTGTGTGTCAACTGCTAAGGTCATTAGCCATGTTCTGTTGTAATCGTAATAGTTCATCATGGGAAGTGGCGGTGAGATTCCTCCGCTGGATTGCGAGAATAGGCGTCGACCTTCCACCGGCTTGAGCAGTTTTGCCCAACGACATATCTTCCACCAACAGGGCACCGCCGCAAGTTCCATTCTCCGCACCACTCTCTCGCTATGTGTGGAAATGATATGTGAAATACTTGATCATGGAGGGTTGACATCTGCAGCGCGTTTCCATATACACGTATGACCGGGTTCGAACTGTTTCGGGCAAAATGTGAGAACGAAACCAAGAGAAGCAGATGGGTAGAATGTCAGAGAGATCCACAGAGATAGTAACACGGAAAAAGGTAGAGAGAATGAGACATATGGCAAAAGACTGAAAGAAGTAAAAAACAGTGATTCAGTAGTCACCACATGTACGCAACTACTGATGTCTGTATATCGGTCGATCGTTTTTCTCCTGAAAATATATTGGGAATTGATACATTATAAAGGCAGAGAAGTAAAATAATAATCTACTCATGGTTGCTTTTCCCCTTTCAGAATGGTGGGTGGTAAAGCGAGAGATAGGGGGGCGAAGCCAGAGAGAGGCACAGAGAGTCATACTGAGTGACACAAAGAGAGATATACAGACTGAGAGAAAAGAAAAGAGAGAGATAGAGATAGATAGAGAGAGGGAGAGAGAGAGGGGGAGAGAGAGGGAGAGAGAGAGGGAGAGAGGGAGGGAGAGAGGGAGGGAGAGAGGGAGAGAGAGGGAGGGAGAGAGGGAGAGAGAGGGAGAGAGAGGGAGAGAGAGGGAGATAGAGAGGGAGAGAGAGGGAGAGAGAGGGAGAGAGAGGGAGAGAGAGAGGGAGAGAGAGAGGGAGAGAGAGGGAGAGAGAGAGGGAGAGAGAGGGAGAGAGAGAGGGAGAGAGAGAGGGAGAGAGAGAGGGAGAGAGAGGGGGAGAGAAATAAATTAGCCAATTCCTAGGTATCACGAGTGACATGACTGGTCAAGTGTATATATAGGCCTTCAAAATGTGCATATACAAGGATGATTTCTGCATCCCAGAATCTGCCTTATTGAACAATTCCGACGTTTTATGGCACACAGTGAAGGATGTAGAGGCCCAGTGAGCCTCCAAGAGTGGTGCAGAGAGTCAGAGACAATGAGAAATAGTCGCAGAGAAAGAAAATATGCAATTCAATATTTGCCATGGGTAACACAAATAAACTCGATGTCGGTTGATCGTCTCAGTTTTCATAATGTGCATTTCCTCTCAATTGTTTTTGCGCTTTTCTGAATCTGCCTTAGCGAGAGCTTATGCATATTTTTGGCTCTCATGAATAAGATAGAAAGAAGAAAGAGAGAGATACAAGAAAGAGATAGATAGAGAGAGAGAAGAAAGATATATATAGAGAGGAAAGAAAGAGAGGAAAGAAAGAGAGGGAAGAAAGAGAGGGAAGAAAGAGAGGGAAGAAAGAGAGGGAAGAAAGAGAGGGAAGAAAGTGAGGGAAGAAAGAGAGGGAAGAAAGTGAGGGAAGAAAGTGAGGGAAGAAAGAGAGGGAAGAAAAAGAGGGAAGAAAGAGAGGAAAGAAAGAGAGGGAAGAAAGAGAGGAAAGAAAGAGAGGGAAGAAAGAGAGGGAAGAAAGAGAGAGAAGAAAGAGAGAAGAAAGAGAGAAGAAAGAGAGGACAAAGGAGAAGGGAAGCGAGGGAGAGAGAAAGAGAGTGACAGAGTAAGAGAGAGAGTGGAAGAGAGACTGAGAAAATGGCAGGAAAAGAAATATACTGAAAAAATCGTCAAGACTAATACAAGTAACGGAAGTCCATGTCGGTCTATCGCTTCAGCCTTTATCATGTGCGTCTCCTCTCAGTTGTTTTCCTCTTTCCAAAATCTGCCCGAGCTTTTAAGAGGCTTTATGGCTATGAGAAATTGAAAGAGCTAACGTCCAAGAGGTCTTCATAAAAAGGAACAGATTGATAAAGAGCCCGTGAGTTGGGAAGACAAGAATACAGACAGAGAGAAAGAGAAAGAAAGATAGAGAGTAAAAAGACAGAGAAAATGTTACGGAGTCCATATTGGTTTATCGTTTCAACCATCATAATCTGCATCTCCTCTCAGTTGTTTTCCACTTTCCAAATCTCCCGAGTGCTTAAGAGGCTTTATGGCTATGAGAAATTGAAAGTGCTAAAGTTCAAGAGGTCTTCAGAAAAAGGAGAGAGAGGCCGAGAGCCAGGAAGACGAGTCAGACAGAGCGAGAGAGAGAAACAGAGAGAAAATTATAGAGAAACAATCTAGGCAAATCATTAGTCAACTCGGATATCACAACTGAAGTCCATATCGGTCTATCATTTCAGCCTTCATAATGGTCATCTACACACGGCTCTCCAGAATCTCTCGCTCCATTCTTCGCGGGCGCTTTGTCAAATTTCCTTGAAGCGAGCTAAAAGAGAAGCGGTCATGGGGAGATATAGTGAGGAATAGAAAGAAAAAGAGAGCGAGAGAGCAAGAGAGAGCGAGATAGAGCAAGGGAGAGTAAGAGAGTAAAGAGCGATATTGAGCTAGAGAGAACAAGATAGGGCATAAGAGGGCAAGAGAGAACAAGAGAGCAAGAGAGGTCAAGAGAGAGCAATAGTGCGCAAAAGGGGGTAAAAGAGAGAAAGATAAATCAAGAGAGCAAGATTGAGCGAGAGAAGAGAGCAACAGAGAGAAAGAGAGTGTAAGAGAAAGCAAGAGAGAGCAAGAGACGGAGAGGGAGAGAAAGAATCTAGGCAAATCATTACTCAACACGGCTCTCGCATCTGAAGTCCACACCGATCTATCATTTCAGCCTTCAGTACGTGCATCTCTTCCCGGTTGTTTCCCGCTGCCCATAACCTCCCTCCCCGGCCGCTTTATGACGTACCGGGAAGTGCAGATTCTCGCGACCGGGCTCCAGACTTCGCGTGCGCTTTGTGGAATTTCGTTTGCCGTGAGGCAGTTAGAAAAGCAGGGTAGATAATGAGAAATAGGGAGAAAGACTCTGAGAGAAGAAGAGAAAGCAAGAGAGAATAAAAGAGCGTAAGGAAGAGAAAAGAGGACAAGAGCGACCAACAGAGAGCACAAGATATCAAGGGAGAGCAAGAGAGATCAAAAGTGAAAGCAAGAGAGAGCAAGATAAAGCAAGAGAGCAAGAGTGAGCGAGAGAAGAGAACAACAGAGAGCAAGAGAGTGTAAGAGAAAGCAAGAAAGAGCAAGAGAGAAAGAGAGTGTAAGAGAAAGCAAGAGAGAGCAAGAAAGATCAAGAGAGAGCAAGAGACGGAGAGGGAGAGAAAAAATCTAGGCAAATCATTACTCAACACGGCTATCGCATCTGTAGTCCATACCGTTCTATCATTCAGCCTTCATTACGTGTATCTCCTTACGGTTGTTTCCCGCTGCCCATAACCTCCCTTCCAGAGTGCTTTATGACGTACTGGGAAGAGCAGATTCTCATGACTGGGATCCACTCTTGGCGTGCGCTTTGTGGGATTTCGTTTGCCGTGAGGCAGTTAGAGAAGCAGGGTAGATAATGAGAAATAGGGAGAAAGACACTGAGAGAAGAAGAGAGAGCAAGAGAGAATAAAAGAGCGCAAGGAAGAGAAAAGAGGGCAAGAGCGACCAACAGAGAACACAAGAGATCAAAGGAGAGTAAGAGAGATCAAAAGTGAAAGCAAGAGAGAGAGAGAAAGCAAGAGAGAGGAAGAAAAAGCAAGAAAGAGCAAGAGAGAGCAAGAGCCGGAGAGGGAGAGAAACAATCTAGGCAAATCAATACTCAACACGGCTATCGCATCTGTAGTCCATACCGGTCTTTCATTTCAGCCTTCATTACGTGTATCTCCTTACGGTTGTTTCCCGCTGCCCATAACCTCCCTTCCAGAGTGCTTTATGACGTACTGGGAAGCGCAGATTCTCACGACCGGGATCCAGTCTTTGCGTGCGCTTTGTCGGATTTCGTTTGACGTGAGACAGTCAGAGAAGCAGGATAGAGATAATAAGAAATAGGGAGAAAGATACCGAGAGAAGGAGAGAGAACAAGAGAGTGTAAAAGAGCTCAAGAAAGAGCAAAGAGGAGAAGAGGAGCAAGAGTGATCAAGAGAGATCAAGGGAGTGCAAGAGAGAGAGAGAGCAGGGGACGGATAGCAAGAGACGGAGAGGGAGAGAAAAAATCTAGGCAAATCATTACTCAACACGGCTATCGCATCTGAAGTCCACACCGATCTATCATTTCAGCCTTCAGTACGTGCATCTCTTCCCGGTTGTTTTCCACTGTCCATAACGTGCCTTACCGGCCGCTTTATGACGTACCGGGAAGTGCAGATTCTCGCGACCGGGCTCCAGACTTCGCGTGCTCTTTGTTGGATTTCCTCGCAGCGAGAGCTCAGCGCGGCACGTGCAAGGTGTTATTTCACCGGGGAAATAAAACCCGGGCGGCGGGTGAGCGGAAAATATCCGATCGCGTGTAGCTGCGCCGTTTGAGCAAACTGGCGCGGGTCAGGCAGGCGCGGAGAGGGGGCAGAACGCTCCTTGCGATGCAGATTCTTCGAATCGCACCGGCCATCTGCCTCGTAAGATTTGCTGGCGGCGTCTACGTGATATACAGAATATACACGCTCAGAGGATATTTCAATAATGTTTTTATTTGCTTGCGTTACTGCGTGAGACTTTGCTCACGACATGAACTGATGTTACTGCAGTCCCTCTGAACGAGATGTCCAAGCTTCGAGTCCCAACAGTGGCAAGATTTTCGACGTAGTTAGATAATATTCGTGCAACTTTTCTTGAACGATGAACTTGATCCCCCTCCCTTGTGCAATAAACAGTTGAAGGCAAAAGCTCGCAGCGGGCACTAATGACAACCTTCCAAGCATTGAAACTTAGTTGGCGCGAAACAGAAGCTAGTCAAAGCCAGTTGCTTTCATAGTGTAGAACCCCTGTTCAGATTTATTGTCAATATCGAAAGAAATGGCTGAGTCAGGTCCAGGTTCTTCAAGGGAGTCAACTAAAACTCCCGAAAAAGTTAAGCACAAGATGCAGTTTTGACTTTCATTTCACAGACGTTGGCATTACTTAAAATACTCTAGTGGCCGACTTTGTAACTAATACCCCCACTCCACCCGAAATCGTCAATCCATCGTTCAAGAAAAGTTGTACGAATAATACCTAGATTGAGCTCTGTCGCTGTTGGGAGGAGACTTCTAGCTCTGATCAGAAGTTTTCTGTGGTTTCTCCGATCAACACCAGGCGAATGCCGGGGTAGAATCCTAACAAACGAGCTGTTGAGCGCGCGATCTTTCCTACATCTACCTTGTCCACCGCCATCACCCCTTACCGCTATCCTCACCCCTTACTTAGACACACTTACACTAACATGCACTACACTACCACACATGCCGGAAGACCGGTTGGGAGCTTAGAGCTTGTCCCGGCTGGGGCGGTGCCCCGCTGTTGGGAGATACCTGATTAGGGAAAACCCTGCTAACCGGCGATATGTCGGTGCCGGATCCCACAGCGAGGTAAAACCACAGCAACATCCCGAGAAAAAATGCACTACACCTACGGTACTAATGACCATAGTAGATGACGCGCCCGGAATCACAATGAATCAATCAATACTGCGGAAGAAAATAAAGTATTTTAAATGTGCTCCGGAAATCGGTGATTTTTGTCAGACGTGGATTCGTTATATATGGGTTCGTAGGCTTCTGCGGCCGGAGTCAATACATTCTTGGCTATCCGGGATGAGCCGCGTCTCGGTCAATTGTGATAAGGTTTCGGCCATTTTCAGAGCTATACTGTTGCAGTATAGCTCTGAAGAAGGCCACAGCAAGATGGCCAAAACGTCAGTACTGTCAGTACGTCGGACTGAGACGCGGCTCATCCCGGATAGCCAAGAATGCACAGACGTGGATAAAAATTGTTCATATTTGTAGTAAATTACTTTCTTCAAAAGTCCTTCAAAACGTGTATTTCAATACTACTTCCTAGTACTACTGAGTAATCCAATTGCGGTTCTGTGAAAGAGTTTGAATGAATGTATTTCTTAGGCGGATGAATAATGGGTCGTATCGAAGGTAGTGTTGATGTGGGGAATGGGTTCAAGAAGTCACATGTTTTCAGATCATGTCTCAGGAGAAGGTTTTGTGAATTCTCGGAAATATTGTGAAGAATAAGAGGATTTTAAATAATTATTTATAATCATGACTTGAGGCGTTCGGGGGGAAATAATTGTATCTGATATTTTAAAAGATATCAATAATATTGTCTTTGTCAAATGTGAAAGAGTCTCCTTGAACTTGAACGACTAAAGGTAGTCGTTATGAGTTAGGAAGGATAATCCACAACTTATCTAGCAATTCGAAACACTCCTGCAATTCAAAAATGTTAATATCTCGATTTTAATGTGTGTTGCACCCTGTGACAGCACGAAGCTCTCCTGAAATACGAAAGGAAACATGTGTAGTACAATGATAAGCCACACTATCACCAAATCGATATATCAAGAGTTACGATTGGTGGGAAGATGTATATGACTGGTGAGCCATACAAATCATGTTATTGTCCCAAGCTCTTCATTTCAAATCTATTGAAGACCACAAGTGGCCGCAAAAATTCGCTCGTACTTTGTATAATATTCAGTACATTACATTGATTGAGTGATTAGTGATGCGGACGCGCCAACAGCTAAGTTCGTTAGTTCCGTAAGTGTACTACATGTTTTTATCGGGATATGTCGGAGATTTTCTCCTCTTGGCTTGCGAAATTCGGCGCCGAGCTACGTCGGCTAGCCGACTATAGATCGGCGCCGTATCTCACCATCCAGAGGGGGTAAAGATCACCGCCACCTCTCGAGAAAAAACTCGCACCACACTTACGGAAATAATGTAGCTGTAAAATAGCAGCTGATGTGCTCGGAATCACTAAAGAATCAGTCAAACATATCCGTGGTTTCTTCAATGCAAATGCCACAGCAGTGTCCTAAACAATAGACGTAATCTTTTCTTCTCCATCTTGCGATTGAGATTCGGTCACTGGTACTCGTAGATGGTAATCTAGCACGCCAAACATTACGCTGTGGACTGCCCAGCGATGATATACGATTGTCGTATCCCTGGAACTCAATCTGACCATTACGAGTTTAGACCGAGTCTAATTAAACGTGTTAGAGAAGTAGAGAGAATGAGATGAAACGTTAGAAAGTGATAGAGAGTGGTATAGAGAGAAAGAGGGAGCGAACAAGAGAGAAGGGGAATGGGGTGAATTGAGAAGGGAAAAGTGGGGGAAAGAGTTGCTGAAACAACAGAGAAAAGGAAGATAGAAGGGATATGTAGGGAGATGGAAAGGGAGAACAATGTAAAGGGAGAGGTGTGGCTTGACAAGGGGGAGATACGGAGTGGGAGACGGAAAAATTTAAGGAGACTGGAGATAGAAAGGCAGAAAGCGTAGGAGAGGGAGTGACCAAGAGATAGTGATATGAGTCGGGAGGGAAGAGAGATGGAAAAGAGAAACGAGAAGAGGGAAGGAGCGAGTAGAGGAAGGTAGGTTGACAGCGGAGGGTGGGCAAGAAAGCGAGTGAGGGAAAGGGAGGGCGGCAGGAAGAGGGAAGGAGAGAAAGGGATGAAAGCAAGGGAGGAAACCGGAGGGAAAGAGAAAAAAACGAGGAAACGTGAGGGAAAGGAAGGGAAAGCGAGGAAGAGGGAGGATGAAAGAGGGAAGGAAAGCGAGGATGTGCGGGAAAGATAGAGGGAAGGGAAAAGAGTAAGAAGGATCAAGAGGAAGGGGAAAGGAGATAAGGGAGGAAACGGGAAGGGAAGCGAGGAAGTGGGAGAAAGAGGGAAAGGAAGGTAAAGTGAGGAAGAGAGAGGAAGCGGAAGGAAGTGAGAGGTAGGTAGAACAAGGAAGAGGAACAGAAATGGAGAGAAAATGAGGAAGCGATAGTACACTCAGGAGTAGGTACAAGAGAGAGGAGCGAAGGATGCGCGAGAAACACAGGAGATGTACGAAGTCTAGTTCATCTATCTATTAAACGCATTCCACCGCTTCTCTCGATGCCAATCCCAACGAAATCCGCCCGAGCGACGCATCGTCTCCCCTCCCTCTCTCCCGCCACCGCTAACCCTCCGCATCCGCCAGGTGCCGGCGCCGCCGCCGCCGCCGCTGCTGCTCTCTGATAGCCGCGCGTTCCCAGAAGCCCCACCGCCGCCGCCGCTGGCTGCGATCCAGCGCCGGGGAGCGCTCCGGGAGTTTTACGAGGGGATTGTCGAATTAAAGGACGGCGCACGGGCGACCCCACGGCGAGTGCTCCGGAAGAGATCTGCTTTATTGGGGGCGGACTCGTCCCTCCCATTACGCTCCTCTCCTCTCGGACTCCCTCAGCATCTCTCAGTCAGGAACTCGTTTTGAGCGAGACGGAGAGGGTGGGAGGGAAGGAAGTAGGAGGAAAGAGAGGGGGAAAGAGAGGGAAAGACCGGGAAACAAAGAACGAAAGGAAGAGAAAGGGATAGCAAAAGAGAGGGGATAAATAATGAGGAAGAGGGAGAGAGGGACAAACATTGTTTCATTGTTAGTTATTTCGGGAGTTTCAACTGCTAAAGTCATTGGTTTCGTAAGTGTAGTGCATGTTTTCTCTCGGAAGTGGGCGGTGATCTTCCCCCACGTGATGGTGAGATCTATCGCCGATCTACCGTGGGCTTGTGGGGATTCCCCAACCAGGTGTCGCCCACCAGCGATGCACCTCCCCAGCCGGAACAATCTCTAAGCTCCCGACCGGCCTTCCGGCGTGTGTAGTGTATGTTAGTGTATGTAAGAAAGGGGTGAGTATAGGACAAGGAAGAAGAATAAAACTGTCTGTGGCCTGTTTATTAGGTGTCTGCTCCGGCAATCGTCTGGTGTTGATCGGAGAAACTACGATCAGAGCACCTGTCTACGAGAATTCCCCTTCAGGCATCAGCTGAATTCGACGCATCCGAACTTAGTGTCAAAACCCCTGCACCATCGGGACTCGAACCCTAGGACTCCCAGGTTAGAGGCACTGCAGTGATATCCGTTGCTGCCATGAGCCATGTGAGGAAGAAAGAGTGAGGTAGAGAAAGGGAGAGGTAAAAGAAATGGAAGGTGGTAAGAGAGTCGACGAGATGTAAGGAGATGGAGAGAGATAAGCGAGATGGAAAAATATAAGGGAGATATAGATAACGGAGATGGAGAGAGGTAAGTAAAAAAGAATAATAGAGAGACAAATGAAGTTGTGAGCGGGTGATCGAATAGGAAAGGCATTGGAGAAGAACTGTTAAGGAAGGTAAACTGCTATTAGAAATGGAGAAACAGAAAAAAGAAATGCGGGATAGGAGAAAAGAAAGACGTGAGAGAGTTTTGGTCCAGTTGAACTAAACAATTTCATTTCGCCAACTTTTTGTGAAAACTGGTATCTTCATTCATTCGTCCTACACGCTCACGCTTACTTGCTACTCCTCCTCCCCTTTGCTCGACTCTCAGCTCAATTATATCTCTGAAAAATTAATATCTTTTTTTAAAGCTTTTTCTTTCATTTTTAAAATTATTTTTTAAGTTTAAATTTCATTTAAATCACTAAAAAACATTATTTTTATGTTTCACTCTGCCTGCAACACTTCTCCAGAGCTCTCTTCTCTTACTTCTCTGAATGCAAACTTCTTTATCTTCCTCTAATAACTCTGTGTATCTCTTTCAGTTTCTTTGTATCTCTCTTATGTTTCACTTCAATTTCTCAAAAACACTTTTTTAATGTTACACTCGAGTTTGTATCCTTAAATACTATTTCGGATTTTACGAGCCGAAATCGATAAGATAAGGGAAACGCTTTCTTTTGTGGACGCACGCACACACGCACAGTGCACTCTCGTTATCACTAACTCGTTTAATATGAATTTCGCCGTACTAACACGTTTGGTACCTAGCAAGAAAATCGTAATAAAGGTGTTATATACTAAAACAAGAATTTGTATACCACGAACACGAATATTTTGGACTCTTCGAATTAGCTACAAGGATTTACTGTATTTGTTACTATATAATGCAAAGAAAATTAGGCTTGTAAAATATAGGTTTCTCTAATTATTGAATCAATTAAAGTCCTTTTTCTATTAATTCTTTATTTCACATCTAAGCGGGGTTTCGGAGGAAGCTTATCCTCATCATCATCAGTTACCAATAAAATATTTAATATAAACATAAATATTGGATTTTCATTACGGACATACCAAACTACACTTAAGCAATCATTAAATTACAATACAAACTGAGTTATTTACATCCCATAATATTATAGCAATGACAATGCAACAAATAAATACTACTTACGCATTAATAATAATAATAATAATAATAATGATAATAATAATAATAATAATAATAATAATAATAATAATGTCTTTATTAATGGCGAGGCTCAGGCCATAGGGCCTGCTCTTCCGCCTAACCACTTAATTTACATACATTTAGAGAAGTAACATTTTAAGAGGGGAGGACAAGCTGTACATTTACGTCTGGGAGAACAAATCTAGGGACCATCCCGGCATACGCCTTAAGCGATTGAGTAAACCCAGAAAAACCTCAATCAGGATGGCGGCTTAGGGCCGAACATTAATACAACTGAGTATGTTATACTGAGTAGTGAAAGGGGCATTAATATTATGTGATTAATTTTTAGGTGCTTTTTTCCTCCTGATGTTACTCACTCTATATACATTTAGAACCATTGCAGAGAACATAATTACTCTTTGCTCTAAAATGGTAAAATATGAAAATGAGTTTGGTTTCGTGCAATACTTTCGAGCAAAAGAGTTAATGTCAAAGTATGCTTGTAGCGATTTCACTGAAACGACTTTCCTATTTTGTCATGCAATGTTACGTTCGTCGAGGTTGCGTTGGAAGACCAAGCAATCGACTTTTCAAAGTGGGCGGACGCACCTTCAAATTGTACGTATGCATGGAAAGGTCAGCTCTGCGTGCTGTTGTAATGTAAAATGATCGTGTAACAACGTGCTTTATGGTTTAAGCAATACTAAAATGGCATGCACTGTAAAACATTCATTACTACGTGTATTAGAGTTAAGAAGGAAGGACTTCAAAGAATTATTTTTCGGTTTCTTTCTGTCTAACGATGGCAGTTGGTTATTCTAAGAAATGTATCAAAATTCGTGAGTAACTGCATTTTCAAAACGAGAGGTAGTTTGTCAGTACAACGTAAATAAGTACACATTTCTTAGAAATACTTAATTTCTTAGAGCTTACGTTTTTTAAATTTCACAGTAAAGAAGAATCTTCTATATAAAATGTGGCAAAACTAATGTGACAAAAAATAATGGCTTACCTCGATTATTAGAAGATTTTTTATCGCTTTTATTAGTCATGTCAACTCAATACATAGGAGGCACAGGAAGTAAATTAAAAGTATATGCGGTTGAGAGAATAAGTGTGTGTACGCGGGGGGAGTGAAATAGAGAGAAATAAAAAAGAGATAGAGAGAATGAGAGAGGGATCAGAAAAGAGTCCTAAAAAATGTGAATTTGTGCTATTTTTAAGAAAATTTCGAAAATGTCCTAGTGACGCTAAGTACGTAAACTACTAGTAGATCAAAAAAGTTTTTAAAAATGTGTTTAAAATGTTCAGTCTCGGATACGGTCATATTGATCAAGGAATTTCGGATAAAATCTTGTGAACGGTTGAGGGATAATATTCATCATATATCATGGAAGGGACAAAACAAATAATAGCTTTAAAATATTTTGTCGTCAAGAGAAACTAACAAACAGGCAACCCGCAACACAAACGACATATTCTCTTAATTAAAATACCATATTTTCTTGACTAAATGCCAGTTTATTTCTTTGAAACGGAAAATAAAAAAATCAGATTCTAATATGCGAGTACCTCGACATGAAGCGTAATAATTTTTCGAACATTTTCATACTTTTTTTAGACTCTTACAAATGGATAGATATTTTTATTTCCGGTAAAATTTTAATTTTCCTTACGGCATTTAAACAAAATTATTGTAATGAACAAAATGCAAAGTATAAGATATCATAGGAGTTTTCCGACGTTTACATTGAGAAAACTGAATTGGAGATCTCCTGCCCACGCAATCCTAATAAATGAGTTAAAAAAGGAATGATTTCACAAAGGGACTCACTATAGTTGACTTCATAAATACAGAGGACAGCTATTATTGTTATCTTTCTGTGCCAGAGGCAATATAATAATATTAACCGACTGATAACGATAGACGAAAAATTTTAATTAGAAGATTGTAATTAAAAAAGAAAGAGGTTTTGGAATCGCGTCTTGCATCTACTATGAGTTTTCTCTGAGAATTACAATGAAATAAATTCTGTAGTCATCATGGCCTGGAAATCAACTGTTCTGTGTCTTCCACTATGTCGCAATATTTCTAATGCCTGCCTGTTTTTCTTCGTTTTTAGATGCCGAGATGTTTTTACCTAATATTTTGTATTCTGTATGTCCAGCAGATAGAGTATTTTCATCCACGTCCGTCCATTTTCCAATTCGTTTTCCGTTGTATTCGGTGACTGAGGCCCAGGATTAGTTGACGCTAACATCGAATAGTATTTGCTTAGTCTCTCGCGATTCGTGACCCACGAGGGCTCAAAACTGTGCTTAATTGAAATGTATTTCAAAATAATGATAACAATATGAATTTTGATCACAATACACGACGTTTTCCTAATGTTCTAATAACAGTCCAGGCGGGGCATCTTTCGAATGATAACTATCCGTATGATAACAATAACTGTGATTACAATAACTGTATTAATATTTGTTGAAATGGTATACATTAGTGAGGTGCAACTTATATCCCGCAAAATACATACATACATTGCTGAACTCGAAATCGAGTATATAAAAACACATTTTTTGGATTGCATATATAAAATGAAATGTCTAAAGAGTTTAAAAAGTTTAAGAAGAATAACCTTCACTTCCGTTTAAAAATTAAGAACTACACTCATGTAGAGATTAAAAAAAAAACTGTCCATGGCTATGAAGTTTGATGCGTCTTACGGTGACTGAAAAGACCGATCCGCGAGAAGATCACCCGACCGCACTCCGGACACTCGGACACTTCACTGGGCACATTTCTTCTTCTTCTGTTTTGGTGTACTTCAACACAAGTTTTTACACACTCGTCTCCATTCCAGTGTGTCCAATGCTAACGTCTCCCAAGAATCTTGCACTTGCGCTTGCTTCAGCGTGCCGTGGAGAACATCTTTATATCTTTTGATTTGTCCTCCTTGTTTCCTTTGGCCGTTCACAAGTTCACCATAAAGAACACATTTCGGTAGTCGATTCTCTTCCATGCGATACACATGACCAATCCATCTGAGTCGTGCCTGTGACATCAGCATCTCAATATCCCTGCATTTGGCTCTTTCGAGAACAATCTTATTTGGGACTTTGTGGAACCATTTTATTCTCATGATTTGCCGTAGATGTCTCTGCTGTAGCGAGCTGAGAGATTTTATGTGTCTTCTATACGGTGTCCAAGTTTCGCACCCATAGAGCATTGTTGGAATAACCACTGCTCGATATACAGCTGCTTTAGTTTGGACAGATAGATCGTGATTGTCAAACACTCGTTCACGTAGTCTCCAAAAGGTCTTGGATGCAGCATTTATCCTGTATCGTACCTTATCATCAATATTCGCAGTTCTGTTAACTACACTGCTTAAATAGTTGAAACAATCAACATATTCTACCTTTCTGTCCTTTATCATGATATTCGTTTGCGTTGCACTAGGAGGGCAGGACATGACTTTCGTTTTATCGATGTTAATATTTAGTCCAAGTGCCTGATATGCCCAAGAATATGTTTTAAGGATTTCTTGTAGATTTTCCGCTGAGTCGGATATCAGACCACAGTCATCAGCATATTGAAGGTCCGTGATAAATTTCGTTCTAGTTTTAGCTCGTAGTCTCCCCAGATTAAAGAGCCCACCATCAAATCTATGTCTTATTTCTAGGCCTCTTGTACACAGCCTGGTATCGACTATTACAGATAATGCTGTAACAAATACAGTGAAAAGTAGGGGTACTAAGACACAGCCCTGGCGGACGCCCGTCATTGTTTGGAAAACTTCGGTTGGTATTCCATTGTGCACTACATTAGCACGATTGTTCTGATGTAGGCTCCTGCAAATCTGCAGAAATTTTTTAGGTACTCCAAATGATTCCATGATCATCCATAGGGCTTCTCTGTTTAGAGAGTCAAACGCTTTCGCGAGATCAATAAAAGCTATATACATTTGTGTTTGTTGTTCCTTGACTTTCTCTTGAAGCTGCCTTAGTGTAAAAATAAGATCTATGGTTCCTCTCTGTGGTCTAAATCCGCATTGGGATTCAGGGATAAGGCGGTCCATGTGCTTGAGAAGTCTAGATGCCATCACTCTCGCCAAAATCTTGCCACCGGTTGATAAGAGAGAAATGCCTCTATAGTTATCGCAATCTGAGGTACTACCTTTCTTCTTAAAGATATTTATGATCTGCGCATCCCTGAAGTCCTGTGGGACAGTCCCAGTAGTCCAAATTAAATTAAAGACTGACCTCAGATGCTCCAGAGTTGTATCCCCCAGAACTTTATAAACTTCTGCTGGAATATTGTCCTTCCCTGGGGCTTTATGATTTTTAAGAGCCCCGATGGCGCATTTTATTTCCTCCTCGGATATTTCAAGATCAAGAGATTGATCGGGTTCGTACTTAGGAATACGGTTAATGACCTCTTTATCTATATTTGTCTTCAGATTTAGGATAGAGGAGTAGTGTTCCTTCCACCTTTCTCTGATTTCTTCTTCCGCTGTTAAAAGATTTCCATTTTTGTCCTTTATAGGGCAGATTTTTCTGTAGGAGACACCATATATTTGTTTTACTGCATTGTAAAAGCTTCGTTGGTCATGTTGATCAGCAAACCCTTGGATTTCCTCTGCTTTAGTACGCCACCATGCATTCTTTATGGCTCGCACTTGGTTTTGGACCTGTTGTTTAAGTTTCTTATATTGACTTTGAGCGTGGAGATCATTTGCTTTATTTTGTAGAGATTGGAAGGCTTTATGTTTGGCATCTAATAGATCTTTAATTTGTTCTTGGTTTTCACTGTACCAGTCAGGATTTTTACGCGCTCTTGTGGTCCCCAACGTTGTTTCACTTATCTTGTATAATACATCACGTAATTCCATCCAGCATATTTCCGGTTCACTATTTATCACTAGCGACGTTACCTTTCCCTCTATATTTTGACAGAGGGTTTTCTTAGTTTCTGAGGAGGAAGAAAGCCTTTCCAGATTAAGGCGGGGGGGCCGCGTCTTAGGAAACATTTTCCTGCGTTTTGGTTTTGGTTTGAGCTTCATAGACATTTTAGATAATACCAAACGATGATCTGTCCAGTTTTCTACGTGCGTTATAGCCTTCGTAATGTGTACTTCTCCGAGCTGCCATTTCTTAACTATTACATAGTCAATTAAGTGCCAATGCCCTGACCTAGGGTGGCACCATGTCCCTTTACATTTATTTCTCTGCCGATAAATAGTGTTTGTGATGACGAGATTATGCTCGGCACATTTGTTGAGAAGCAGCTCCCCATTTGCGTTTACATTCCCGATTCCGTTTCTGCCGATGGTTCCAGGCCAGAGTTCGGCCTGCCGACCTACTCTGGCGTTAAAATCACCCAGTAATAATATCCGCTGGTGTTTAGGAGTATGTCGGAGGATTTCTTCCAGTTGTTCATAAAATGCATCTTTAGTTTCCTGCTCCGCATCCAGTGTTGGAGCATAAGCACTAATTACGGTGAGATAGGTCTGATCGGGGAGTTGATACTTTAAGGACATAAGTCGTTCAGAATTGCCCTTTGGTAGCTCACTTAGCGATGGAATAAGCTCACTCTTAATTGCAAAGCCGACCCCGTGAATTTTCCTAGAGCCGTTCGGGAGGCCTTTCCAGAAAAAAGTGTAGTTGTTATCCTCAAGGCTACCATCCTCCAGAAGTCTAGTTTCGCTGAGTGCCGCTATGTCTATATCCATACGTTTCAATTCGTGAGCTATAGTTGCTGTTCTCCTTTCCGCATGCTCTGAAGTGTCATTGTCCTGTAGAGTACGGACGTTCCACGCTGCGAAGTTAAAATATTTTTTCTTGACATGATGAGTTGTTCCAGCAGACACCCTCCCCCGGAGATCCGATCGGGAGGGTATTTTAACTCCGGATAATTTTGCTCCACTAGAACAATCCATTGTGTTTTAAGCTGCGTGTGAATTTAGCTAACGACTTACGCTTCCCGCTAGCTTCGGTCACAGTCACGACGCTTGATTTTCCATGGCACAGGAGTCCTGCGACGATGGGTCTTGCGCCGGGCCTATGGTGACCTGGAAAAAATGGTTAGGAATTAAGGATGGGTTGGAGAGGATAGGTCGTTGTGGGACACACTTCGTCTGGCACCTCGACAGAGACCTGTCAGGCTTGGGAGGCCCTACCAGTAGCTACGCTACCGCCGGCATAGCTCTCTGTTTCATTGGTACACGCAAACCCTCGCCACCCGCACGGACAGTGCTACGTTAAGGTGGTGTCCCCAGGGAGGGCCCCGCAAAATACTGAGCGTATAACGGACTATTTCTTGATACGAATCATACATAACTCGAAACCGTGAAGTTGTAGGGCCTCAAAACTTTATTCTCAAGATTCAAGAACACGCGTTGTATTTCTTATGCCCTAATATACTAAATTGTTTTTAAGCTTCTGCTATTTTTATTAAGTTTTGATCTTCCCCGCGCATTATGGTAAGGGTAGTTAATGGAATATTTCCTATCCTATTATATCAAATTTCTCTAACATTTATTTTTCTTATGTGTGCGAACAATACCGCAAACAAAACCACAAAAATAGTTCTCCGAAACACAGCATGCAGGATGCTCAAGAAAAAATATTTTTGTATAACGCTGCAATAAATAAAATATTTTGACACAAACAATTTTCACAAATACTGCAATTGCATAGTATTGTTTCTATACAGTTCAACAGTTCTTTACCCACCTACAATATCGAAGACCTTGCTGTTTCATATTGCAATGCAGGAATAGCAAATTTTTAGTACCGATCGGCCTCTTCCATGGAGCCTTGCCGACGCTTGACGTAAGCAATGACACGGTGAGTATGATAATTCAAACGGTAAGCGCAGTCTGATAATTTGCATTCTTCTTTTCTTTTCTTTTTTCCCCACACAAAACAGAAACGGATTTATTCCTTTTAGATTTTTCCGGCCTTCTTGAGAATGTAGTGAAATCATCGACACCACTCACATGGCTGTAAATAGCATAGGCTTCTTTCAATTTTGAATTGGTAACACAGATAATAATAATAATAATAATAATAATAATAATAATAACTAATCTACATGTATTAATATAAAATGATAATCATGGTTTAAAGAAATAATCTTTGTGAAGTTCGAAATAATTCGTGAGCAGGGATTCATCTGCCGCCCTAGGCAGGGCCTCTGCCCAGACAGACAGCTTCCATTGGAGACCCGTTCGTCGTTCCCACGCTGCTCGCGAGATCGTGCGCCGGGGTTGGCGTCGTGTGAGAGAGCAAGGCCCCCGGGAGACCGGATCCGCCGTAAGGGCTCGAGCGCGTCTGCAGGCGGCCGCGACGCCGTCCCGCCCCATTGCTCGCACACCGCACCGCCCCTCTCCCCTTCACCTCGTGGCTGGCGCCCTTCCCAAGGACGCGCAGTGCGGCCCTAACGGCGACGAATGCGTGAGCGGCGGCGATGATGTAACGGTTGGCGTATCAGACTGTTATACCCAAGTTCGCGGGGTAAACCCGATCGAAGCCGTGGACTTGTAAGGGCGAAAAAACCCCTTCGAAGGAAGGCATACGAAGGGAAGTAAAAACGGCTGTCCCATGTTAGTAGATTTACTTGCATGTAAAAGATCCTCAAGCCCAAAGGACGCCTCTGAGCTAAATTCAAATCGTCTGTTTCATCGCCCAAGAAATGCCTCCTTTCTGTAGTGAGACGGAAGAGCGGGCCTGATGACTCGGGTCTCGCAACATAAAATAAGGCATCAATTCAATTCAATTCGATTCGATTCCATTCCATTCCATTCCATTCCATTCCATTCATTCCATTCCATTCATTCCATTCCATTCATTCCATTCGATTCATTCCATTCGATTCATTCCATTCGATTCATTCCATTCGATTCATTCCATTCGATTCATTCCATTCGATTCATTCCATTCGATTCATTCCATTCGATTCATTCCATTCGATTCATTCCATTCCATTCGATTCGTTTCGATTCGATTCCATTCCATTCCATTCCATTCCATTGGATGCGACATCGATGTCAATATTTTCACAAACCCGTTGCTCTTGTCCTTACCCTGGAGGTTTTAGGTTTTGACTCCCGACTGTGGTCAGAATTTCGACATTAGATACAGCTACGAAGAAGTCAGCTGCTGACTGAAGAAAAATTCTGACGACCAGCTGATCTGGTTGTTGTTTCTCCGACCAACACCAGGTAAATGCCGGAGCAGTACCCGAACAAACTGGCCACGGACTGCGCGCGATCTTTCCTTCCTTTTCCTTGTCCTATCTTCACCTCTTACACACACTTACACTAGCATGCACTACACTACCACACATGTCGGGAGATTGGTCGGTAACTTAGAGCTTGTCCCGGCTGGGGCGGTGCCAAGCTGGTGGGAGATGCCTGGTTGGGGAAAACCCCGTCAGCAGACAGTAGGTCGGCACCGGATCTCGCCATCCAGTAGGGTAAGATTACTGCCAACTCCCGAAGCAAAAACATGCACTGACAATTCAGGCCACCTCCCGAGCACAACACATGTAACAATTCACTCATTTGTGCTCAAAATCTTCAAGATGTCCCTTTGTGATTAAAACTACAAAATAAGACATTCACGTAATTAGTCCAGAAAGTGAATCTTTGGTGTTTGAATCTAATATATCCAGACGAGGCGACGGCAGGAGCTGAATATATTTTGTTAAACGAGTATGCCAAACGTGTAGTGCGTGTTTTCTCCTCGGAAGCAGGCGGAGATCTTCCCACTACGGATGGCGAGATCCGGCGCAGATCACCGTGGGCCAGCGGGTTTCACAATTCTCTTAAACGGCCTTCACACTATCCAGCAACAAAATTTAATCAAAAACCATGGAGCCATTTTTGTTAATTTTGAAAGTGTCCCAGGGGCTTGATATAAAAAAGTACTCCTCCCCAAACAATTAAATCGGTTTCCAATTAAAGGGGCGGCAACCTCAACCAGATTTATTGGGGAATATCAATTTACAAGTAAATTGGCTCAAGAGATTAGCAGTTAACGTTGTTCGCAAACGGACGGACAAACAGAAGTTTTGTCTTTCGAAATTTGAGTATAAATATTTATATAATTATGAATATTATATCATGAGCATCATATTATTATATTATATTGTTTCTATTGTTTGAAATAACTTGATCTACATTTGGAACTCAGGTCCTGTAAAACCTACGAGTTTTTTTAGATACACGCAAATTATTACTTATAGCTCTCCTATTACACACTTGTAGAGTATCTAGAGGATTCGAGAAGAAGAGAGGCCATAATTTCCATGCCTTCACTCTTAATGAATGGAAACGTCTTATGAAATATTCAGCAAAAAATGATTTTAAAAATTAACAATACTTTTTTCGAAATGTACTGGCTCATTACTTTCAGTAAGGTTTCCGGGACTTTTGTAATACATCTATTACCAAATACAAATTACACCGTTTTTCAATATAGACTGTCATTAGGAGTCCCTATTACAAATGTGATAGGGAACACCCTCCTTAAGAGTCTGAATATAAAAAGCGAATATGAAAACCTGGGATTTCGCAGCTTCCAATACGAATTTCTCTTATCTTGCTGCTCTAAATTTTAAACTAGGACGCACAAATTCGTTTATGTGTGTTTAAATGCGTTTAAATGTGTTATTTCGATGGTTTGTTTTTACTTATCTCCATATCTATTCATTATGTTCCCGACCTGCCTTTTTAGAGCTCGTCGTTTAATATTTAAAATGATTCCTGATTGCAAATACACTGTCCGGTTTTTCAAAGTTAACTTTTAATTTAACTTCAAAGGAGAGAGATAAAATATTCGTGATAGTGTTGAATATATGGAGTTTGATTGTATTTATATCTCTGAAAATGCGGTGCTATCAATGATCAATCTGATGTAATTGATGATTAACGTATTTAACATCGTTCTGTATTCTCTCTATCTTAAAATACTTATTACAGAATAATATAATTAAAGAATAACGTTTGAATGCGAAATATTGAATACATTGATTATATCCATGGATACAATTTTTATAATATTAATAATAAATGTTTCAACCCAACATTTCATATGAAAATTGCTTTTACGAAAATTAATATTCTCGACCGCAGAAAAGAAGTAAAGTTTTGCTAACACGAGAAACACAGCAAATACAATTTCATTACACGCTACATTTTACAACACAGGACATTACGTATGACATTAAACAACCGTACCAATTTAACAATCGTACTGTATAACCATATTCCATGACTTTTACCTTTCCCAACTGATAGAAATTTCTTAATAAATGTCAATTCAAATATTTCCATGTATAACCCTGTGTTATAAATCGTTATTATCATGCCGCAAGATATACTATAATGTAATGCAACTCACCATTTACAATTTCTCATTTCTGTTGCCTAATGTAAATAACTTTTTTAATTTCCCTATAATAAACGACATTCTAAATCATCCACTTATCATTGGCATCCACTTACTAAATCACTGTAACTTCTGCCATCCTAGAGGGGGACATATTAACAACATGATTTGAAAACGTGCAAGTTTCTTTGTTTTATTATCGAAGCATAGTACATGGTAAGAAAAATGTGAAGAAAACCGAATTTAAAACAATTCTTCACCATTGTTGATGGGACAATTTTCTAGTGACTACTGCGTTCAAACAGTAGGGTCGAAAATTGCAATGATCTCACATCGGCGAAAGGTCGTTTCTCAGAACCTAAACCCTCGGAGAATCTGTTGAGAGTAATGGCAAGCGATATCCGAAACCCTAATCCACGTGAGAATTATCTCCTCGACATTGGCCTTCTGAGCTCCGTAACCCCTCGGTCAAAGGCTTATCGCCAACGCCTAGCGAATGGGCAATGTGGTCCTATCAGGGTACAAAAATCTTCAGTAGGTTTCAATCGGGTAGTGGGTGAAATGGAAGCTGCAAACTGAGAAATCCTCATATTTTACTTTCTCGTAAAGTAAAGTAAAGTAGAGTAAAGAGAAAGTTATGTGCTGCTGCGTGAAAAAACGGCGAATGTTTGGTAGAAAACTCTTATTACATGCCTCTCGTATCGAAAAAGTAGATAAATCCAATGCTAAAGTCCTCTAACATGTGGTGAAGCCAGAAACCATGTTTTGTGGTTTCCTGATATCGAAAAACTGAATGACGGCAAAATGTAAATTCGTCTGGCAGTCCGTCTTCCTGCCTGTCTGTCTGTGAGCAACGCTAGTGACTAAACCATTCTGCCGATTATCTCCAAAATTGATATTACCCAATTGATCTAACTGATGTCGCAGCCCCTTGAATTTAAAATTGGTGTTGTAATTTCGAGGGGGTAACTTCATATGAAAATCC
The DNA here is from genome assembly GCA_038098605.1 of Gryllus longicercus. NCBI lineage: Eukaryota > Metazoa > Arthropoda > Insecta > Orthoptera > Gryllidae > Gryllus > Gryllus longicercus. The sequence goes on from JAZDUA010000010.1 coordinate 7,620,356, forward strand.
CTGGGATAATTTCATAATTGGGCTCATAAGACTGCCTCGTTTTTTGTTAAATTTTGTTGTTGGATAGTGTGAGGGGCATTTAAGAAAATGATGTAGGTATCATGTCCGTTAAAGACGATGAGTTTTCGAAAATTGCCAAAGTTCAAAATTGTTTCAGTCTTCAACTAAAATATTAAATAGAAAGATTTTTCCCTTTAGTAAAATTAGTTCCTTAAAGATAGATATTGAAATAAGATAATGTAAATTTTTTTCGAAAATTTGATTCCTTTTTGCGCAATTTTGCGTGATTTATTTATTTATTGTACAGGATTTTTATTTTCGGGGAGACTGCCCTCAGGCTGTTATTCCGCACCCGTGTTTTTCGACCCAGGCTTCCTTAAAAGCCTACCCCAGACGCGGGTCTGGGGACCTTTATCGAGCAAGCGCACATCGCAGGCGATCCCCTAATTGCGTCTGGGATTTGATTCACTTTCTCCACCAGATTAAAAATAAATAAATAAATAAATAAATAAATAAATAAATAAATAAATAAATAAATAAATAAATAAATAAATAAATAAATAAATAAATAAATAAATAAATAAATAAATAAATAAATAAATAAATAAATAAATAAATAAATAAATAAATAAATAAATAAATAAATAAATAAATAAATAAATAAATAAATAGTCTTTAGGAACAGGCTAAATGGAGAGGCTCAGGCCATTTAGCCTGCTCTTCCGACAACATCATGATGTAGGTCTCAGTTAACTCTAAACGAGCTGTCTGGCTATGAGAAAGTGACATCTCGTTAGGGTGAGATGTTGACGGAGGGATTTAATTCTGCTGGGCATACCGCCAGGATTCTTTTACACGCCACATCTGTGACATGGCTACCTCCGGAAATCCGGGCCTCTCGGACGGAATCGAACCCGCGAACTAGGGGCCTAGAGGTGAGTAAGCTAACGCTGCACTCACCGAGGCCCCCAATTTTGCTTGCAAATACGGCCGAGAAAGTACGTGCTGTTTTAGCACCACTAGTTTTAAAGAGGGAATATATTAGACCTCTGTGAAATAAACGATAACTGGCAAAAACGTTATTTTACAGGTGAGCACCACAGCGGGCCATCGTGCATTTATTTAATCCAAATTTCTACGTGAATATTACCCGCAACGTACCTCTTTGATGTTAATCAATGGTCTCGGTGATTGTAGTAGTGTAAATAACCATTTAACGCGACATACCTTCGTAGAGTTTGTAATTTTATGACATTTAGATTATGTCCGTAAATGCACATGTCCGTAAATGCACATTTAGTAACCAGAAAGAAAATTAACTTATCTGATTATGCACAAATATAAACAGGATTAGGAGAGAAGTAATAAACACACCGTTTTCAGTTAAAAGTTTACTTATCAGCTTATTCACTGGAATAGGAGGCACGGGAAAGGCCTGTTGCGACGTTGGCTGGTTATGATGGGGAGGGATTTAGGGAAATGGGGGAAATGATGGGGAGGGATTTAGGGAAATGGGGGAAATGATGGGGAGAAATTTAGGGAAATGGGGGAAATTATGGGTTGGAATGGAAATGGTAAATTCGTGCCATCCGAGTACTGTTGCGTACGATACTGCTCCGGAATTCAGCTGGACGTGAACTGGGAAACTATTGAAACCAACGATCAGAGCTGATAATCTCGATTAACCCTAGATTACAAAGGCTATCAGATGACGCATCTACTACCGAAAGCTCCCCCCACCCCTCGTTTTTCAAACACTGAGTACCTTCATAGTTTGAATAGCCAGTTAAATACATATATCCTTGTGCGCGAGCCTGTTCCGATAAATGCCATTTCAACTCGCGTCGTCCAAGGGACTACACCTTTGTAATTACGTCAGTGATCTTTTTGGCGCTATATTGGCTAATATTGTAAATAATGACAACAAATCCCTTGGCTTGTAGCGTTTAAGTCACAATGACAACAAAAACCGTAAGTCGGCATCACCAAGCAAGTATCTAATGTGAGAGTAAAGTCATTTAGATGCATTTACAAAAACCTTTAAAATTTATTTAACACCATATTATACATGTTCAATTCATTAATTTAGTTATTTATTGTAAAAATTAGCTTTTTCTTTATTTTTACACAAAGTAGAATGTCAGACTACGCATTTGAATAATGCTTGGCCTTTTTAATCATGGCAGATCTCTCTAACTCAATAATGTTTGATCTTCCTAGCGTGTTATAGTATAGAAATTGCATCGCGTGTATGGTGTGTTATAGTGGTTAAAACATCTCTGGAATACTTCTATGGATTGATTAATTTTGATGGAAAAATACGATACTTTGAAAACATTTGACCATTTATGGCCTGGTAAAGTATTTAAAATTGTGCTGGGAGTATCTAAGAGTTAAGGATTCTTATTTGGAAAGAATAAAAGTTGGCGACAGTTATAATGCTTGCCTATATTTTACCCCGCCCATTTAAGGCAATTGGTCTACTACTATCAAAAAACACCAAATTGCTTTCAATTGAATCATTATCTCTACTTTGAAGCGATAGAGTATTGTATATATTATTTACATTGACAACTCTTAATCAATAACGGAACATACTCGTGTTTTTTTTTCCTTCATCGTATTCACCAAAATTTTAATTTTTACTTTCTAGTATACGGATTTCTAGTATATATTCACAGTAATATAATAGGTAGTATAGTAAGAAAGTTATGTAATGCTGCGGAAAATCGATTCCGAGATTTCAAAGGAAATACACGTCTTGGGGTCCCCTGAAAGCGAAAAAATATTTTTTTTAAACGTCTGTCTGTCTGTCCGTCCGTCTGCCTGTCCCTCCGTGAACACTACTGGTGCCTAAAGCATATGTAGGATGTTTTCCAAAATGGATATTTCCCGGTCAACCTGACTGGACTCGAAGTGATAGAAGTAAAAGTAATTGAAGAAATGACCATTATTAGTAACTTTGTCATCATATTAATCATACTTAATACGCTCAGAACCAAGAAAGGACTCTGAATTCCAAAATAAATAAATGACCATTCGCATTAATTTTAGTTATTCTATGTGTACTATGTGATCAAACGTATCCGGACATGTGGCTCAAAATGACTTACCAGTTCGTGGCGCCCTCCATCGGTAATTCTGGAATTCAATAGGGTGTTGGCCCACCCTTAGCCTTTTTAACAGCTTCCACTCTCGCAGGCATACTTTCAATCAAGTACTGGAAGGTTTCTTGGGGAATCGCAGCCCATTCTTCACTGATTGCTGCACTGACGAGAGGTATCAATGTATGTGGGTGAGGCCTGGCACGAAGACGGCGTTCCAAAACATCCCAAAGGTGTTCGATAGGATTCAAGTCAGGAGTCTATGCAGGCCAGTCCATTACAGGGATGTTATTGTCATGTAATCACTCCCCCACAGGCCGTGCAGTATAAACAAGTTTTCGATCGGGTTGAAAGATGCAATCACAATCCCCGCATTGCTCTGCAACAATGGGAAGCAAGAAGGTGTGTAAAATATCAACGTTGACCTGTGCCGTGACAATGCCACACAAAACAACAAAGGGTGCAAGTCCCCTGCATGAAAAACACGACACCAGAAAACCATTTTGTACGGGTCCGGTTACTTTTGAACAAACAGTGTATATCCCTATGTAGTCTTCTATTGATTTTCTGCTTTTCAGAACTAATGCGTTTCCATAACAAAATGATAATAGTCAGCACAATTTGTTAATAGGCGTAATGCTTTGTACACTGAGAAAACAAACACACTACAACATACATCACTATGTTAGCAGTAGTAAAACAGTTGAGAAATACTTCAAGTAACTATCATATACATTTTATGTCGTTGTTAACAAGCAACAATTGTTCAGAAGGAGATATTAAATAAAACATGAATGTTTTATGTTATCATTGCGTAGTGCCATGGTAGTTTGGGGTTATATTTTTCCCGTCATGTTTCATATCCAGCCACAAAATTTACCGCTTTCTCAGCAACTTTACTGCTTTAAACATTTTAATATCCGTAGAGCCATCTCTTTGCGTCACAATGCTAGTTTACGGAGGAATCGTAAAGAGCTTTATTGAACGCTTCGTATGGCTAGATTTAGTTGATGCGATACTTTCTCGTCGTTTTATGTTCTGAGGCGTTTTTGCTCCGCTGAGTGCGTGAAAGATTGAGGCTTCACGGGACATTGATTTAAGAACTATAAATATACAAAAATACTAGACGAGAACACAAAAGCGCACACCGATAATAAGAATTTTGTTGCACAAGTGAAACACAAGCAAAAAAAAATGTGTAATACAATAACACAAAATAATCAAGATAATTATCCCGGGAGGAATATACCTTACTCTCGTTGAAGAAAATGAGGATATTTTGTGAAATAAATATCTTATTTTACCCCGTCATCTCGAAAAAAAGAAAATGCTAAACTGCTGTTTTTTACTGTAAGCTACTCATAATTTAGCGAGATGACCTGACACATGTGGACTATACTTCAGTTGGTTGTAATATAAAGATTAATACTTCCTGAATAGTATCATAATTAGAATTACGGTAGTAAAATAACATATGGTAGGGCAATAGAACAAAGCCACAGCCACCGACAGCCACCGTCCCGGACACTTCGCCCGAGACCTCGCCACTGAAGATGCCCACCGCAGTCGTGGGCGAAACGTTTGGTACCTCAAAGCCAATTGGACCACGGCCCATCAGCCCGGAAGACATGAAGAATATTGACTCCGGCCGTGAAAGCCTACAATGCTGTACTTCTCCGTTTGTTCCAATTATTTCCTTAATGGGCTGTTGTCCTATCCTAGCATTCATATCTCCTCCTATGACTATAATCATTTTTATTTGTGGAATCTAGTACACTTTGTAGGCTTTCATAAAATTTATCAGATTCTTCTTTTCTACCCTCTTCAGGAGCATACACTGATATAATACTCATATATCCTCTAGCTATTTTGAATCTGCATGTTACAATTCTTTCATTTATCCAACTGTAAGAAGTTATCCTATTTCTCCATTTCTCATTTATTAGAATAGCTGTTCCTGCTACTGCTCTATTTTCGATAGGTACACCGCTATAAATTAATGTATAGTTTCCCAAATCACATGTTCCCCTCTGCTTCTTTTTAGTTTCAGATAACATAACCAAATCGAGTTTAGCACTCCTAACTTCTCTTAGCAATTCGTATTCTTTGTTAGCTATGCCTCGTACATTCCAAGTTCCTATATTGACATGTTCTGATATACCAAGACGTTTGTCCTTTAACTTTGCCAATGTCGTTACCAAAGGATTTCCTTGTTTACAATCAATGAGTGAGCCAGTAATAAGAATCTCCCCTGGCCGCGCTACGAACGCTGCGCAGGGAAAGTTTGGTAGTGGGGCTGCCACCTCACTGCTCCCAAACTCGCAGGATTTGTATAAGGTTTTCTCCCTAGACAGATTGCTTTCACTTCAGCTCTGAGGTCTGTCCCCCATTAAGAAGCATAAGAACAGGATCTATAAGAAGATAGAAAAAGATTAGTAGTTTACAGAAAGTAGAAGATCAGAAAGGAAAGACTCCCTAGCCCTCGCAACCTAATAGCATCGGGGTCGAAAAATACAAGGGGTCGAGAGTGACCAAAATAGGACAGTTAAAAGAAGTATGGCAAAAGTAAGTGGAAGCATTGCCATACTAGTGAAAAGACCCTCCTCCTTTATCCGGGCTTGGGACCGGCAGTGCCTGCAAGCAGACCCAGGCGGAGTTCGGTGTCATTTTACAACTACAATTACGAAGATAGAGATTTTATCCATTAACGAAATATGTTGATTAAAGATATATTTTCAAGTAAGGGCATGTATAATTTTTCAAAAACTTTAGTGCTTTACGCATAATTTTGCGTGAAAATACGGGCAAGACAGGATGTGCTGTTTTAGAACCAGTAGTTGATTATTTCATGCTTCCGGCCCCCTCAACTGCTACAATCGTAAATTCCGTCAGGGTAGTTCATATTTTTTAATTCGGAAAATTGCGGCGTTGTTCTCCAGCTGGATATTGTGATACGGCGCCTACCTTCACGTTTAGTTGCCGGGTGTTCCCCAAACAAGTATCTCTATCTTTTATCAGCGCATACCGGTCCAGTCGGAATAAGCTCTATACTTCCGTCGTGTTTGGTAGTGTAGTGTGTGTACGTGTAAAAGAGTAAGATAGGGGGTGAGGACAGGGCAAAGAAGAGAAAAAAAGAAGCGTGCGCGAAAAAATTTGAAACTGTTTTTTAAAACGATTTTTTTTCTTTTGTTTTTCCTCGTATGTAGTAAAGAATGGTAGAGATTTTATGTAAATAATAGGTGATAAATTTGTTATTTCATTTTTGTGCATTCATATGGCGGTATTGGGTGACCAGTTCTGAATGTGTTATTTATTTGTGAAATTATTCTTGGTTGTCTGGGTAATGTGCAGCAAATATTGTTAAAATTTAGATTTATTCATTTCGGTTCCTTTTGTTGAAGTAAGAAATGGCTACTGTTTATGACTATCCAAATAATTGCAGATATTTACCACAAGCACTAGTTTTGACTTGGTTTGAACTTTTTCAAGTGTTGGATGAAGTTTAGTAAGACCGAAATTGCAATATTATAATGTTACGTAATCGTTTCCAATAATGCAAAAAAGTGTGTTCTGTTGTAGTACTTCTAGCTTCAGTCACTCTATAACGAAAGGCGCAAATAGCCTATTCGGTTTATTTGGAACTCCTATGATCATTTCCAAGCAGGCACGGATTCTCACTAAATATTCATTTCCCAAGTGGATGCAGAAATTCACTGGCTTCGAAGCATGAGAGTGTGGCTTTGACATTAAGCCCACACCTCGCTGGATCCATAAGCGCACGCACAAAACACTCGGGAGAACGCAAAACACTGGTTGCATAACCCTCGCAAATGCACGCACCGGAGCTCTGCTGCTCGCATTATCGCACTGGCGCGGCGCGCTCCACGGTGATGGCGGTTGCCCATTCACCCTCTCGTCGATTCAGGAGTGGGCTTCATTCACTCGCTCTCTCAATAGCGCGCCCACGCCTCGGAATTTACTTCATCTCCCGCTCTCTCTCTCTCTCTCTCTCTCTCTCTCTCTCTCTCTCTCTCTCTCTCATCCGTCATTTTTCTTTCTCTCTACCGCTTACGTGGTAGGGAGAGACTAATGTAATGTTGTGCAAAAACATGGTGAATTTTCGGCAGAAACATTCTTATTACAGCGCCCCGTAATTTTCGAAAACAAATCCTCTAACACGTGGTGTAGGCAAAATCCAAGATTTCTGGCTCTTCGATACCGAATTTTGAAGGACCGAAAAACGTTCGTCCGTCTGTGAACAACGCAAGCCGCTATACCGTTCAACCGATTTTCTTCAAAAGTGATATTCCTCAATCGACCTGGCTGATGTGGCGGCCCCTTGGATTTGAGACCCGATATTTCAATTTTAGGGGATATTTACATAAAGTCCTTTGGAAATTTCCAAAATTTAAAAAAAAACAAACAGTTATATTGTTTTGTGTTTAAATTTTGTTGTTCGTCAGTCATATTGTATAGTAGTTTCTGAATGAACATCCGGCGTAATTGTCTATTTAAAAGTTAGAAGCTTTGTATCACACATTCTCATGCTATATGCGTCACACATGTATAGTTATCAGGATATTCTAAATGTTTTTCAGGAAATATTTGTATACGTTGTCTTAGAACGATATAGTAATTGAAGCAAATAAATAGCATCATTTTCTTAATTAGTAATTGCAAATAGCATCCGTGTATGAAATACAGGGAAGCTATTGAGTAAAACGTGTGGAATCAAATGTGACCCCAAGCAGAATCTACATTAGTATTGGAGAAACGAAGACGAACGGTTAACCCTAGAGGCCCATTCACGAGCAAAAACACCTGTCCCTTCAAAATTAATGTCGTGAACAGATCCGCTTTGCAGGTGCGTCACAATAAATATATTTAGTCTTATGTTTCATTCTTTCCTATCCCCGTCATTTTTCTGCCTTGTGTTTTTGTGTTTTGCCCTTGTGAATTTTCTTATTTGTTTTTTTTTCTTCCATTTCTGGTTGTATTCCTTGTGTCTATCTCCACTTTAAATTCACAGATCGTTTTCCTTCAGTCCCAAGTAAATGCACTGATTTTAGCGTGCCCATTCCCGTCTCACTCAGCAACACTCTGCTCCCTCCCCCTCACTCGTTCCCTTTCTCAACCCACTGCATTCTCCTTCTCTACGCTCTCCCTCCATCACCTACGCACAGACGACGCTTCAAGCTGAAGCATCAGTCAAGAACGTTGCGCGTCGCTTGTGTTCCTTCCCCGAACAATTCGCCCACCGCACCCCTCTCCTGTCACCTCCACTATTCCCGATTTCTGTCGTCTCGCCCCGCCCCTCTCTGATCTTTTACGCCTGCTTCGCTCTGCCCGTCTCCGTCCCGACCTGCCCTTCTCGCACTTCTCCATGCTTCGCCAGCTCTCTCCACCCCGACCTGCCTTTTTCCCCGGTTCTCCCCGCTCCATCGCGATCTGCGCTGCCTCTCGCATTAACCCTCTCCGCCCCGCCCCCTCCATCACGTCCTGCCCTTACCCCTACTTCTTCCTGCTTCACCGATCTCCCCCCGCCTCTCTCAATCACGATCTGCCCTTTCCCCGCTTCACACCACTCTACCCTGCCCTTCTTTCCTCTCTGCTTCGCCTCGCACCGCCCTCTCCTCCGGGCCCTTCTCTTCTCCCCGCTTCTAAGTACCCCACCCCACGTCTCTCCACCCCGCCGTTCTCTTCTTCCTGCTTCTCCTCGCTCCGCCTCTTTCTGCTCTTCTCCCCGCTTCGGCATGCCTCACCCACTCCATGCAGCCGCCTCACCCACTCCATCCTCCAATCACCGGCTCGATTCAACCAGCCCCACACATCACCGTTCTGCCCCACTGTGCTTCTCTTTGCCCCGCTCCTCCACGCTCCACCCCATCCCGTCGCGTCCCTTCTCACTCCACTCCGTCACGTCCCGGTCTGCCTGCCTCTTCTGCAATCCACTCCCCCCTTGATTGACCCCCACGTCGCCCCGCCCGCTCTGGCCCACACTCTGCTCTTCTCTTTGCTTCGCCCCATCCCATCCCACCCCGCCTCGCCCCGTCCCGCGCCGCCGCGTTTCATTTCCCCCCTACTCCCTTTCGACACGTCTCGGGCTGCTTGTCTCTCTCTTGCTCCGCCCGCTTCGCTCCACTCCATCCGGCCAGCTCTACTCTTCCCCTTCCGTCTACCGTCGCACGGCCCTCACTCTACTGCCGCCTCCGCCGCTGCTCGCCGCGCAGCGCACCGCGTCGCGTCGGTTCTTGTCACCAGCCCAATTCCGGAAACTCCCACTTATCTGTTTCGCTGCCGCAGCCGCGCGCTCTAGCGCTGGATTTCGCGGGAACGAAGGGGCGGAGCGGGGCGGAGCGGGGCGGAGCGGGGCGGGGCGGAGCGGGGCGGAGCGGGGCGGAGCGGGGCGGAGCGGAGCGGGGCGGAGCGGAGCGGGGCGGAGCGGAGCGGGGCGGAGCGGGGCGGGGCGGAGCGGGGCGGAGCGGGGCGGAGCGGGGCGGAGCGGGGCGGAGCGGAGCGGGGCGGAGCGGGGCGGAGCGGGGCGGGGCGGAGCGGGGCGGAGCGGGGCGGGGCGGAGCGGGGCGGAGCGGGGCGGAGCGGGGCGGAGCGGGGCGGAGCGGGGCGGAGCGGGGCGGAGCGGGGCGGAGCGGAGCGGGGCGGAGCGGGGCGGAGCGGGGCGGAGCGGGGCGGAGCGGGGCGGAGCGGGGCGGAGCGGGGCGGGGCGCAGCGGGGCGGAGCGGGGCGGAGCGGGGCGGGGCGGAGCGGGGCGGGGCGGAGCGGGGCGGAGCGGGGCGGAGCGGGGCGGAGCGGGGCGGAGCGGGCCGGAGCGGGCCGGAGCGGGCCGGAGCGGGCCGGAGCGGGCCGGAGCGGGGCGGAGCGGGGCGGGGCGCAGCGGGGCGCAGCGGGGCGGAGCGGGGCGGAGCGGGGCGGAGCGGGGCGGAGCGGGGCGGAGCGGGCCGGAGCGGGCCGGAGCGGGCCGGAGCGGGCCGGAGCGGGCCGGAGCGGGGCGGAGCGGGCCGGAGCGGGCCGGAGCGGACCTCAACTGGGACAAGCTCTACGTTCCTGAATGGTCTAACGGCATGTGTGGTAGTGCATGTTAGTGTAAGTGTGCTTATGTGAAGGGTGAAGATAGGACAAAGAAGAAGAAGCAAAGATCGCGCGTGGTCCATGGTCCGTTTGCTAGGTTACTGCTCCAGCATTCGCCTTGTACTGAACCACGAAAAACTATCGATCAGAGCAGCAAGCGGAACGCGGCGGAACGGGGTAGGGCGGGCGCTACGAAGCGCGAGGCGGTGCGGGGTCCAGCGAGGCAAAGAGAGGTGTGGCGGGAGAGAGTGGCGCGTGGGCGGGAGTTTGCAGCCCGGGGGTATGAATGGAAGCGATCCGCCCCCGCGCGCCCACGCACTGCTCCAATGGAGCATCGATCGGCGCACCGCAGCGTTGCAGGCTCCCGTGCTACAGGCCCCCGCTCCGCAAGGACGACGCGTGCGCGCAGTGGGCGTCCGCGTGCCGTTTTGGGGCCACTCCTGTGGCTGTCTCCCGTGGTACGGTTAGTGTATCGGACTGTTGTACCAAAGTTGGCGGGTTCAAACCTCCGAGCTGTGGATTTTCAGGGCGCAAAATTCTTCGTACGCCTACCTTCGGAGGGGAAGTACAGCCAGCTGTCCCATGTTAGTAGTTAGTAAACGTGGTCACAATTTGGATTTCTTTACGACTGGGGAAGATATTCTCCGAGCGTAATTATGTCCAACAAGGTGGAGTGATGGTGACAATTATATACGGTAATGCTTTTGCAATCTGAGTGGGGATATTAACGGTAAGGCTATTATTAAATTTGTTCTAACAATTGAATGAATTGAATGAATTGAAGTCTTATTTTACGTGGCGAGACTCAGGCCATGAGGCCTGCTCGTGCGTCTGACCACGCATATTTCGCTACGCTCCTTTCACCAACTACGAAGCAACTAGCAGAGAAAGCAGGCGATTTGAATTTAGCTCAGAGGTGTCATTTAGGCTTGAAGAAGGCGTCTTTTATATGCAAGTAAATCTACTGACATTGGACAGCCGGCTTTACTTCCCCTCCGAAGGAAGGCGTACGAAGGATTTTTTCGCCCTAAATCCACGGCTGCGATCGGGTTTCAACCCGCCAACTTGGGTTCAACAGTCCGATACGCTAACCGTTACTCCATCGCCGTGCCGTTACACCGGCGCGCACCGCAAACAATGCATTGTTACTCGGTAACGTGGTCACAATTTGGATTTCTTTACGACTGGGGAATATATTCTCCGAGCGTAATTGTGTCCAACAAGGTGGAGTGATGGTGACAATTATATATGGTACAGCTATTGCAATCTGAGTATGGATGGCAAAAAACTTCGATATTTTCGACTAATGTTTTCTTCAGATCGGAATATTTGTTAATAAACAAAGATATTTTCAAACACAATTTCTGATGATTTAATAAATTGTTTACAGTAAGTGAAAGTCCTGTTAAGTGCCAGAAATAGAATTCTGAGATAATAAAGAAACTACCGGTGCTATAAAATGGTACAGATTTTCCCTATTAGTCTTCTATTTCCTTTCGTCTGGGCTAACTTGTGTGTCTTGCTACATACTCTTGCCAGCTGCCATCTATCGATGTTAATTATTTTTTTAATTTTCTCACTTTTTCTGTTTCGTAATAGTAGAAAAGATATATTATTTTTAAAATATTAAAGAACAGTAAAAACTAGAACTAAGTGGGAAATATCTTTGAAAAATTTGGAGCCTTTTTAAGAAATTGGCATTTAAGCGCAACTAGAAATTCGAAATTTGAACCTCTTTTTCATAGAAAACTGTTGAGGGTTTGAAAAACTTCATTCCAAATTATTTGAAGCACTTTAACTCATAAATGTAATAGTGTTAAAGAGATCCTCTGTAGTGTGCATATTAACGGCGTGAGAGGTCTTTCAAAAATGTGTTATTATGTAAAAATGTAAAATGTGTAAAAAAATTGGAATGAACTTTACTTCATATTGAAGAGTGCAATAAGCACTATCCTGTCAGCAAGTTTGAATAGCAAATTTGGAGCCGGTTTTGAGAAATTGGCGTTTGAGCGTTTTTGAAAATGCAATATATTGAACTAGTTTCGACAGAAACGTGTTGAGTTTTTGAGAAGCTAAATGTGACATTACTTAACGCACGTGTACTCATAAATATAATAAAGTGAACAATTCGCCGCTAATGTAAATATAACGACGTGATAGATAAGTCCTAAAAACTGTTTTTGGTAATTTTCTAAAAAAACAAAAGAATAAAGCAAAATTACTTTTGTCATCTTATATAGTGCATTTATAACATGCTTACCAAAAGTTTAATGAAACAATTTGGAACCGTTTTTGAGAAAATATTGTTTCTTTTATTTTTTTAAATTGCACATATTGCAAGGATTGTTGCGCAAAAACTACTAAAAGTTTCAAAAAATGTACCTGACCTTAATGAAAGAACAAATTATAAACAACAATTTTCATTTCAAGTAAAAATCTCTATCTTTAATTTTGTAGTTCCAGGAATACTCCGAAAAAAATCTTCTTAAATTTTCGAAACCTTAAAACTTAGTAACTGAGTAAACCTTAAAACTCGGACCTACGCCACTTTTATAAGTGTATTTTACTACATTCTTAAAAGATATTTAAAGAAAATATTTAAATAATTTATTTTTGAGAAAATTTTGAAAATATCCCAAAGGCTTCATGTAAAGTACCTCCAAGCTCAAATGAATGATTTTGAAAATCGCAGAGCTTCAACGCAGGCCAAATGGACAGGGGTTTCTTCAATTTGAAAAAAATCCTAAGTATTGTTCACATATACCAAAGAGACGGGAACACGGACGGGCAGACGGACAGAAAGACAGAGGAAGAGATGGAGGGACAGACGTTTTGCTTTATAAACATTTTTTGGTATCAAGGACCAACAAAACGTGGTTTCAGCCTACACAACGTGTTTGAAGTACGAATTGTCCAATTTTTCGGAATCAGGAACCTACAATACGAGTTTTTCTTCTGAAAAATCAACGTATGTGGTAACGTAGTGCATGTAAGTATGTGTGGAAGTAACCGGCGGGGATAGGTCATGGAAAATAAGGAAAGATCACACACGGTCCATGGTCCATTTTATAGGGTAGTGCTATCTTATTTGCTTGGTATTGATAGGAGAATTACAGTTAAGAGCAACCAACTGTGAGAATTATTCTCCAATTAGCGGCTGAAGTAAACCTGAAGACCGTTCACCGTAATTCTTAGTCATCATGTGAATAAATTCACGTTGTCAAAATGCCAACACTAAATAATATTTCTAATGTGGTTAATGAAGATCCGGGCTGTATGTATGTATGAATGTATGTATGTATGTATGTATGTATGTAGTCTCCCATCGGGCGCCTCCCCGGGTTGCGGGTAGGGGAATGCCTCCTAGATATAGGTGGTATCGGTGAAATCAAATAACCGAGGCGGACAAAACTAGCAAGGGTATCTCTGAGATTCAGAAATTCTGAGAACCAGAGAACCAAAAGGGCACCAAGCTTTGTCCTAAAGGTGAGAAACAACCTTTAAAGGCGGAAGAACCAAAAATGGTCAACGGCAAAGCTAGTCAGCGTCTGCTCAGAATGAGCGGCTGGCGGCCATCTCGGCTCAACGAGTGACAAGTGGCCAACGGCTTGAGATGAGCCGAAGCTCATTCTTGAGGCGGAAGAACCAAAGCAGAAGGATACTCTAAACCGGGCTCCCTACTATGGATCTACTTAGCCTTGGACTACTAGATTCTAGCAAGTGGTGTGAACTGACGGTGCAACTGGTCGCAAACCTGGGACACCTTAAACGAATTCTCTGCATAAGAATTCTTCCAAACTCCTATCTAATCATGGCGTGTTTTAAAACTGTTCAGGAATTACCCCAGGTGAGTAAGAGATTACGCTCTGAATCTCACCCTTCGGGCTGCCTCATGGATTCTGGGGGAGGCAAAAAAACGAAGATTAACTCCAATTTCAAGACAAACTCTATCAATCACCAGAGAAGCAGGGGAATGAAAATTGCCACGTGGAAGATTAAAACGCTGTTGGACTCCACCAATAAAGATACCACCACTCTGCCAAGAAGAACCGCAGTGTTAGCTAAAGAATTTCAAAAGTACAACATCGATATTATAGCATTGCAAGAAGCACACCTGCAGGGTTTTGGCAAGCTTGAAGAACGTAGCTGCGGATACACTTACTACTACTCTGGATCCAACGAGATAAGTAATGAGCATGGTGTTGCTATCGGTGTCCGCACAAGTTTAATTAAAACAGGTATTATATCAGAACCTACCTGCATTAATGAACGACTTATGAGTCTGGAAATAATCGAGAAGAACTGCAAAACAGTATTTATTTGCTGTTATGCCCCAACTAATGTACATGACGAAACAGTTAAAACTGATTTCTACGAAAATCTGAAAAAAATAATTAAAAATGTGCCCAAAAACTACGGTCTTATACTAGCTGGTGATTTCAATGCCATAATAGGGAAAGATCACGAACAGTGAAGAAATGTGATAGGAAAGCATGGTTTTGAAACCACAACCAATAACGACGGAGAAATATTGCTTGAATTTTGTGCACTGGAGGGACTATCTATCACGAACACCTGGTTCCAACAAAAAAAACAAATATAAAGGAACATGGCAACATCCTAGATCCAAACGCTGGCATATGATAGACCACATTATAGTCAGACACTCAAGAATAACAGAGGTAAAGAAGTGCAGAGTGATGCGCGGTGCCCAAGTTGAGACTGATCACCACATGATGAGAGCCACAGTCCTGCTTAAACCAAAACGCTATATTCAAAAGAAAGATGTTGAGCCGATTTACGATAGTAAATGCCTCAAACAGGATGATCTAAGGAATAAGTTTAACGAGGGGCTAGAAATCAAAACAATCAACCTCCAAGATAACACCAACGTAGAAGAAACTTGGAAGAATGTCAAAGATATTTTTACAAAAACCGCGGCAGAGACCATGGAGAAAAAGAAAAGAAAAAGACCCGATTGGTTTGATGAATGTGATGAGGAAGTAAGTGAACTGTTAACATGAAACAAAAATCCTATCACAGATATCTGGCAAACCCAGCAAAAATAAACAAAACAAAATATCAAGAAACCAGAAGATTGTGTCAACAACGAATTAGGAAAGTACGTGATGATTGGTGGAGCAATAAGTCCGAAGAGTTACAAGCCTTTATCGACTGCGGCGATTCTTATCATTTGTATCAGGGCATTAAAAACTTTGTAGGGCCAGTCAAAACTTCACTAAATGTGCTTATAAATGAAAAGTGTGATAGAATAGAAGGTTTGGACGACCGACTAAAAACCTGGAGTAAGTATTTTGAAACACTGCTTAATCAAGAAACTGAAACCGACCGTGATTCTATAAATCTGAGCTACGATTTAGAGACAATCCCTTCTGATGAGCCTCCAAATAAAACGGAGATTAAAAATGCACTTCAGTTCCTTAAAAATAATAAAAGTCCAGGTAATGATCAAATATCAGCTGAAATGTTAAAAGCCGGCCAAGATGTAACAGTCAGTTTGTTACACAAACTATTTAACAAAATTTGGTGTGAAAAGCAAGTCCCTCAAGATTGGAAAGAGTTAATCATTATTCCTATCCACAAAAAAGGCAACAAATTCCAATGCGAAAACTACAGAGGCATATCCCTGTTGTCAGTGCCAGGAAAAGTCCTGTCCAGAGTGCTTTACAACCGACTCTACCCTTATATCAATTCATTCATCAAAGATACGCAATGCGGCTTCCGCTCTGGACGCTCAACAACTGATATGATTTTTAAAGTCAGACAGTTAGTAGAAAAAGCATGCGAACAGAACACATCACTCTGTATTGGATTTATAGATATCGCCAAAGCTTTCGATTCTGTCGATAGGGAGATACTCTTTAAATTGTTGGATAACATCAAATGGCCACCCACAATACTAGCAATATTAAGATCACTGCACAGTAACACTTTGTCTACTGTAAGAATAGAAAACTCAACATCCGCGCCATTTGAAATAAAGACAGGGGTAAAACAAGGCTGCGTTCTTGCACCCTTACTCTTTATACTTTATATGCATGCCATTATCGAAAGTGTTGTTAAGAAAAAACGTGGCGGTGTCGAAATAAGATTCAGAAGTGACTTTAACCTTTTCAACAGAAGAGCTTTACACGCAAAAACAAAAACGACGGAAAAACACATACTTGATTTGATGTTTGCAGACGACAGTGCCCTAGTCGCTAAAACACCTGAAGCCCTGCAAGAAGTTCTCAACATATTTAATGAAGAAGCAAGGAAGTTTGGTCTGAGGGTAAATGAGGGAAAGACGGAAGTGATGTTCGTAAACTGCAGCCCAGCTGTTATAACAATGAATGAAAAAAACATCAAGGAAGTGAACAGTTTTAAATACCTGGGAAGCAACATCCAGAATGACTGTCAGATCAAAAATGAAATTAATCATAGAATCAACAGCGCCAGTCAATCCTTTCCGAAATTGTACTTGCGGGTGTGGAAAAGGCACGAGATCAACCTGAAAACCAAGCTTCTAGTATACCAAACAATTATACTGTCTACACTATTATATTCCTCTGAAACTTGGACCCTACTAGAAGAAAGCAAAAGAAGACTTAACGCATTTCATCAGAGATGCCTCCGTACAATCTGCAAAATATCTTGGATGGAAAAAATTCCAAATGAGGAAGTCTTGAGAAGAACAAAAATGCTGACAGTAGAAAATCTTATTAAAATTAGAAGATTGAGATGGGCGGGACACAAAAGTAGAATGAATGAAGAGCGAACTCCGCACCAGATAGTCTTTTCAGAGCTGAAATGCGGAAAAAGACCCCAACAGAACACGAAGAAAAGATGGTTAGACATGCTCAAACAAGATATGCGAGAGCAAAACATCAACGAGAAGGAATGGAGAAAAGTAGCAGCAAATAGAAACGAATGGCGCAGGCACATGCAACAAAAAACCGTAGAAAGGCAAGAAATGCAAAACCTGGAAGCTGAAGAAAGAAGGCAAAAAAGGCACGAAGAAGAGGAAATGTGCAGTTGGAAATGTCCGATATGCGGATTCACAAGAGAGGGAAGATCCGGGAGGCAGTACGTCAACTCCCACCTAAGCCAAGCCCATAGGAGTCAAGTAGAAAAGTTACGCCAACGACAAGAAAACAGTAGCCCTAGATGCACTGTCTGTAACATCAATTTCAAAAAGAAATCCGGCCACAGCAGTCATATGAGACACAAGCACCCAACCTTGACAGCAGAAAATACACTGAAGCCAATTAAATTAAGAAAACCGCAAAGTTCCTCCCACAGCGCTAGCCACACATAGATTTCTCAACCCCAGTTATCCGGACAATCAAGCTCTGGCTATCCATTCAACTGTGCATCTTGTGGCAGAAATTTCAAAACGAAGGCGGGCCTTTCCAACCACCGACGAGGCGCGCTGTGCAAGGATAGGATGGAAGAAGAGGTATCATCGGCCACGATGGAAACCTGAGTCATGTATGTATGTATGTATGTATGTATGTATGTATGTATGTATGTATATATATATATATATATATATATATATATATATATTCGTTATTTTAAAATCTGTATATAAGCTTCATTTAAAAAATATACAAATATAACACAATTTGCATCTGTACAAAAATGTGTAATTCAAAAAATTCTGTATTTAAATCACACCAGGTATAATCCGTGAATGTTGTAAAGTAGAACCCAAAGCGTGCAGATTACATGAAGTTATCATAAAGTGAATCAAATAATGTGAATCAAATGTGAATAATGTAATGTAAATATGCATAAAGAATATAGCTGCAAAAACAGTAGGAAGAGAATAGTAGAAAGCATAAGAAATAGTAGAAAACAAAGTCATCGTAGATAAAATTCTATTGAAGTACAAAATTAAAGGTTTTACATAGTATTCAACGATGTGTTAAGAGTATTAAAAAATAATATATAGTATTCAACGAATTAAGAATGGAGTAAACTATAGCGTACAAAAATATTTATCAGTTGCATTTAATTAACTCATACGCAATCACTCAATTTACAATGTAATACATACAAAATTGAATGTATGACAGTTCCTGCTGTGGCACGTGCTGGTTTTGAGTATGATCGTGGCGGGAAAGGCCTAGCCAACCATCACAAAGTGGAAGGAGGAGTATTACTTACAAAAGTTTGTTAACACGCTGAGTAAAGTGACAGCGAACGGACCTTAGTTAGAATATATATCTAGTCGCCAAAATCCTCGTCTGTCTGGGCTCAAACTTTAGAATAACTCGGTTAGAGACCCTGCATATGCAAAATCTAGTGCCACTGAGCTACCGCATCCTGTTTTGAAAGTGCATACTCTGTGCGGTTTAAGAAAACGGTGACGGTATCCGGGTAGGTAATCGGTTAAAATGTTTCCCTGTTATGAATTTCCAGCGGATGCGGCAACAGTAACATATGGCACCAGCAAAAAATACACAACAGGCTTCGTCCGATTTTTGCTTTCTCATCCTCCCCCCGGTACCGAAGGCTCAAATAAGGCCTTTTAAGTGTGATTGCTAAACGTGAAGTCATGAGTTTTATATCGATAAACATTGCAATGTAAATTATACTTAACCAGAAAAATCTCCAGTTTTGCAATTTTCGATAAATCAGGGAAAATGAGATCTACGCAATTCTTTTATGCGTTTTTTACATTACCCGGGAACAAATTTGAAGCGTTTTTTTTTTTAATGTTGTAAACGTTGTTGTGCCTTAATGAAATGTTCCCCCAAAAATTGAATTATTCGTTTCAAACTCGCAGGATATCGAGTTTCTTTACATCGATTGGAGAAAATCAGTTTTGGAGAAAATCGACAGAACGGTTTTGGTGCTATCTTTGGCTACTACCAGACAAACGTTTTGCCGTTTATCAAGTTCTTGGTATCAAAGATCCTCAAAACATGAATTCTGACTACCCAACGTGTTAAAGAGAGTAATCTACTACATATACGAATTTACTAAATTATAAGATTTACGCACTTTTTCGTAATTAGGAACGGCAATAATTTTTTTTTCTGTCGAATATTCGTTTTTTTTCCTGCACACGATTACAATACTTTCTCATCTACGAAGTAAATGCGAGAAAATAACAAAAAACAGGTCGTACATATCCGTTCTGTACCGCTGCAATTTTTAAATTGCTAAATTTTTCAAATGAAAATTTTACGAATACATTTGTAGAACTCGAGGTATGGTCACGCAGTGTGCGACTGATAAGTAGCACAGCTCCTTGAGATGCTATACAGCTGTAATAAACAGAGCGAAAATATACAGACGAAGTGGCGCATGCGCTGAGAATAATAACTTCTCTCTTACCCATTTGTCCTCCAGGACATTCTTTGTTATTGTTGTTATTTATTAAAAAACATTTCCCCCATCTAATTGCACCGATAATAAAGAATAAATTTAATTAAATAGTTTGGCTACGAATTATGTATTACATAATTTTTCAGGATGATATACTTCCAAAATATTTTTGAGGAGGAACCTTATATTTATGAAATGTAGTTGGTGCATTGAACTTGAATGGATTTCTGCAGTGAACCGGTTGCATCAACGTTTCTTCACGAATGTCGCTTCCTTATAAGCTTTCACAATGATTGATTTCATTGACTGATTAGTGATTCCATCATCTTCTAAGGCCATCAGCCCCGTATGTGTAATTCATGTTTTTTTACCAGGAGGTGGCGGTGATTCTTTCCCTGTTGGATGGTGAGAACCTGTACAAACCCACCGTCAGCTAGCGGGATTTTCCCTACCGACGTATCTCTCACCAATGGAGCACCGTCTTATTGGACAAGGTCGAAGCTCCAGACCGATCTTTCGGTAGTGTAGTGGGTGTAAGTATAAGTCAGAGTAAGTAAGGGTTGGGTTCGGGCAAGGAATGGGAAAGAAAGATCTCACGCGGTCAGTGGCCATTTTAATAGGAATCTCTCCGTCATTCACTTGATATTCATCGGAGAAACCACGAAAAAGTACCTCTCAGAGCAGCTTGCAGCTAGAATACTCCTCCAGAACTCGACCCAGATACCTAACTAGTGTCAAATATCCTACCACCTTCGGGAATCGAATCTAGGACCCCCCGATCATAGGAACTGCAGTGACATCGGATGATGCCCCGAGCCACCTTTCAGGATATGCTTTCACAATTCAAGAGTTTTATCAAAGGGGAGCATGGGTAGTGTGGCTTCTGGAATTTCTAGAGCAACACTGAGCATCCACGCAATACATTAGTTGATCTTCTGGAATCGTCGCCACATCACCCAATCCTCTGGACCTACTCTGGCTGTACTTTATACTGGATAATTTAGCCCTACATTCCGTACCAATTCGTAAAAATGTAAAAACGTTCTTTTTAATGCGATCTTTACATAATTCCTTAGTCATCGCAATGCCTAATACCACGTGACAATAAACAGTTCATAACAACTCCCCCACTGTGTTTATTATTGTAGGGGCTGCTTTATTATTTAAGCGGTCGACTGTTCTCATCGGTACCTAGTTTTTCGTGGTTTCTCCTATCAACTCCAGGTGAATGCCGGGACAGTACCCTTACAATCGGGCCAGCGATTGCAAGCGAACTTCTTCCTTTTCCTATCCTCACCTCTTATGTGTAAGTCAGCGCCGGATCTCGCAATCCAGCGGGGGGAAATGGTCGACACATCCCGAATAAAACATGCACTACACTTACGGGTCTAATTACCATATCCGTTAATGCGCCTTCTTCCTCCGAAATCCATCTTCCTCCGAATGTGGACTTCTTCCTTGTTTTTGTCAACGTCTTAAAAAAAAGCTAATTCACCTGCATATACTGTAATCTTTACCTATCAAAGAGTTTACACCGATACACTAAGGCTACATTCAAATCGCTCGGGCACAACCCGCTGCAACAAGGAAGGGATCCCCGATTTATATAATACTCGTAGAGAGTTGAATTGTAGTGTCTGTGCTGACCTACGCGGTAGCGAAGAGGCGAGAGGGGGAAAGAGATCGGATGAGGCAGGCGGCCATCAATGTCGGGTGGTGACATGGTGGATGAATGATATTGGTTCGTACCTGCAAATTAACTTCAAAATTTGGATACAGCTCAAAACTAGAGGTATTTAGGTGCAGGTAATTAATGAGAAGCGCATATGAAGAAAAATAATAAATAGTATATCTTCTATTTCCCGTAAACTCAGATACTAATAATCGCCCATATCTAATCTGAAATCACAAACACAATTGTAATGTTTAGAAATTTTGTGACCCCCAAATAGAGATCGTAATTTTAATTATTCTTCTGATCGAATTTACATCGAAATTATTTCTTTAATTTTTTCCACATATGTAATAAAGAACGGCAAAAAATTTTGCACTAGTTTCATTTTCGGGCAATGCCCGTTTTTTTCGATGATTGCAAAAAACTCTCCAAAACTACAAAATTGATGAAAGAAATGTTTGCCTCAGAACAAAATTAGCTCTTCAAAAAAGGCCACGTGAAAGTTTTGGAAAAAAATAAGTGGTTTTTGCGTTATTTCTAATTGGCATTAATGAAATACATACCGATTTCACACGAACTAGCGGCCACGAGAAAAAATTGAATGAATAATACGAAAAATAATTAATTAATTGTAATCAATATTTTCTATTGAAAATGTCAATATTCATTCTAGTTTTGCTTTTTCGTACTTTTACTTTACTTAATTCTATAATTAATTGTAATCAATATTTTCTATTGAAAATGTCAATATTCATTCTAGTTTTGCTTTTTCGTACTTTTACTTTACTTAATTCTATAATTAGTATTCTCAATATATTGATATAAACTTAACGGTCTGCCGACGGTATAATGGCTTTCATCGTTTCTTCATACGGCAGGAAAATGACGCCAACGTCGGGACTCGAATCTAGGACCTCACAGCGGGAGATACCACAGTGACATCAGTTGATGCCCTGATCCGCCTCTCCCTGTAGGAATACACGGAACTTACGAGGTTTTGTTCTTTGGGAATTCCCACATCCTGAGACTGCGGATACACGGTGGGGAGGGGATGGTTCTCCTCACAACGCCTCCCGACCGCAAGCAGAAAACGAATCGTATCGCAGGAAGCGGTCACTTTTCCTGTGTCCGTTGCCGAGCCTCTGCTCTAATCACTCGTTTGTTTACAGCCCTCGGTCAAACTCTTTGCGAGTATGTTAGTGAAGTGCGTGAAAGATTATCAAGTGTAGCGACTTTGCTCCAACTTAACAGTTATAGTTTTCACCACATCAATTTCCAACTGGTCTGGTTCGTTTTCCCTGACCCCAAAGATCAGTAAGGGATTTCGTCGTGTTGTTGTCTCCAGTTAATCGGTTTTTGCGGCCAGGTCGGTCTTCTGTTGTTTTTTTCAATTTCCAGATCACTTTTTACTTCTCACGATCGCCCTAGTACACGTAGACGGGCTTAATCCGCGTTGTGGTTCAGAGGGCACTGCGCAAGTTGGCCTCTAGACCAAACGCGTGTACGAGTCGACCGTCACCACTGGATTGATCGCTTCGCTGCTCTAACAGCCATGCGTACGTTTCTGCTTCTGCAGCTAGCGATCCTGGCGGTAACCGATGGAACTCAAGACATCCAAGTACGTCCAGTGAAATGTTGCGGAAAATTTAGGATGCTCTCCGGAGATGGTAAATCGTGCGTTGACACCGATTGGCCACAAAACGTCTCCCATCCGTTCCGCGGCGAGAGTTACACCTTACAGCCGATAGACCTCAATTGGATGCGACGATGGCTGCCGCCCGGAATTCCACTTCACAGAATACGAAAAGTGTACTACAACAGTGAATATTACGTGAATACTCTTCCAAACATAGTGCAAGTTAACTCATCTTCGGTGTGGGATGCAGCACACCCTCCCAGGGAGAACATCTGGAAAAGTCAGTTGGTATTTTCCCATCAAACCGCTATTTTGAGGCCCAGGCCAGGAGGGGGAGTAAGAGAAGCCATTTTATACTGTGTCGATGCGGCGATTCCCCCTCTAGGACCATACGCATTGCTTTTTGGAACCGTCTGTACGGATAATGAATGCGCCACGAAATGTTGCCGACGAGGGGAAACCCTTGTGAAAGTAGACGAGACATGGGCGTGTAAAAGGGACAATGAAAACTTCTGGTATCCGTTTAACTCTTCCTTTGCAAAAGAGATTGATGCGGAGTTTCCTATACGTGTTTATATGCGGTGTGAAGACCTTCACCTCGCGGACCCTACAGAACGTTCTCTTGATTTCACTCTCTCTCTGATGAGCCAATTTACTTTCTCCACAAGAAGGCCTTGCGTCGACTTCTACAGAAAGAACACCACCGTTCACGAAGGCTTCTTCTACTGCGAAGACATGCGCGTAGCAAGAGGCGTCTATTGGCTGTTGCGACCGTTGTGCATCACATCGGTGTTGCTACTTCTCGTGTCGCTAACTTCTATCGCATGCGATAAGAGTATGAGAAGCAAGGTTCACGGACGGTGTTTGGCCCATCATGCTGCGTGTCTCTTGGCTTTCGACGTGGGCCAGGTTGTGTACTATGTGGCATTAAGTAACACTATAGATAGTAACCAAGAAGTACCGAAAGATCTCAAGAAAATGTGCACACATTTTGGTAAGTATTATACTATATAAAATAATTAAGAACAGTATTACTAACTAAAGTATCAAAACTTAATTGCGAACTTTCATCTAACTGCGAATATAGTCACGATTATGCCAGTTACAATTAAATTATCTATAGTTACTGAAATGAAAAACCGTTGAAAATGTGCAGAATGAAAATTGACTGCGCTAGGCTTTTAGTGAGTATGGTCCTAAGCTGTTGCTTCCCTTATAAGTAAACGACAATGCGTAAAAATTAGAAATAGTGATGCAGACTGGTACAGTCTTTCTCAAAACTTGCACTAGTTAGTTTTCTAGTCTCTTTATGTTTTCGGTATTGCCCCCCCCCCCCCGTCTTCTCAGGTACTATCAAGGAATCCTAAGAGATGTGTTCCTATCGACTCTAAAAAATATTTTTTCACATTTTCTCATTTATCGCCCCCATTCCTCCCGACAGTAGAATTTGCAATAAGACAAATTGAAAGACTTTTTGAGAAAATGTCGTATAATCGTTTCTGAAAATGCGTAATTTTTTCTTCATTTCTATAAATGTAATTATTTTAGCTTTCAAAAAAAATTCATTAGAAATCATTTCATGTCCTTGTTATCTCAAATGCAATTGTGATTGAAATTTGTCATAATGTAAGTATTAATAATGTGAAAGATATTAAAAATATATTCTTGTAATATTTGCAAAATCAAAATAATGTGAGGAAATTGAAGACGTTTATAAGAAAATGTTTTTAATACCGCCTTTATTTCACGTAAAATTACGCGGAAACCTCTCACATTTTGAAAAAGTTGAACCAGGTCTCATTTAAAGATCTAATTTTGAAGAATAGAACCAATAAAATAAGTTTTTTGTTTCAAATTCAGATAATTCCGTAAACATCAGAGTTCCGCGTTTTTATAGGGGTACTTTACTGAATTCGATAAAAGAAATTGAGCCGACAATGTGAAGCCATGCCAACTTCCAAGTGGTATTGAGGCTTTTTGTAAAGTACGCCAAAAATCAAAATATTAGTTTCAAATTCAAAGAGCTGCCACATTACCCAGAAAGATTAGAAATTTCATTGGAAAACCCGTTTACGGTTTAGCCGTTGCGGCGAGCGGCCGGGCTGCCAGAGGTTTTGCTGTAAAGGAAGTTTTTAGATAAAGGACGCACTAAACCTGTTTTCTGACTACACAAAGTGTTAGGAGTAATGTACTAAATATAGGATCAGTATTATCCATTTTTCACATTGGTGTCTTAAACTACTGTTTATTTTCTCGCACTTACTTCGTAAGAAGAGAAAGTTATGTAATAGTTCGCCGGAAAAGAGCGAATTCTTATTGTCGGACTCTCGTAACGAAATAGTGAATAACTCGTGACGCTGTATATAGTAAATTACTTCCTGTAATCCTGCTGTATCCTGAATCCATGTTTTATTGTTCCATGATACCGAAAAGTCAATTGACGGCTAAACATCTGTCCGTCCTTGTTCACCACTAGCGCCTAAATCGTTCAGCCGATTTTCTTCAAAATTGATATTTCCAGATCGATTTGAATGAGTTCGATGCTTTGAGAGTTTCAATTGCATATTTTAATTTTTTATGATACTTTAAATGATGATTCAAAAACTTTTTCAAAATTGTCTCAAATATGGCACCAGCTTTTTTATTAAACTTTGTTCT
This sequence comes from Gryllus longicercus, assembly GCA_038098605.1. Taxonomy (NCBI): domain Eukaryota; kingdom Metazoa; phylum Arthropoda; class Insecta; order Orthoptera; family Gryllidae; genus Gryllus; species Gryllus longicercus. The sequence continues at coordinate 7,645,854 of JAZDUA010000010.1, forward strand.
CAGGGAGCGTAAAGCATCTTTAAGAGAATGGTACAGGGCTCATGTTCTTTGAAATCTTAGTTTTCGAAGATTTTAGAAGTGCAATTTCTTTTGGTGTCTTCCTACCACTATAATATTAAAGATGGAGTTATTTTACATGGATAATATTCGTTACTTAAAGATAGATTTAAAAAAGGGCTTGTGCAATTTTTCGAAAACATGGGTAGTTTTCACGTAATTTTCTACGAAATATAGGCACTTCTTTTACATTAAATATTTTTGTAAAACGGTATCGAACTTTTTTTCTAAACTTTCTCCTCGTATGTATCAGACGGCAAAAATATGGTGCTACTTCCATTTTTGGTAAACTCTCCGTAATTTCGGAAATTGCAAAAAGTTTTCGTTTCAAAGCTTCAAAACTGAAGATATAGATTCTTGCCTTACACAGTCTGTTGTAAATAATGGTCTCTTTAAAGAAGATAATGTAAATGTTTTGAAATAACGAATAATTTTTGCGTAATTTTGGCTTGAAATGCAATAACAAATTTTCTCAAAAACTGCATAAAAATTTTTATTTCGATTTTTTCCACGGATAGAAGAAGGAACACTCAAAAGAATTACGGGTTCCATTTTTGTGAGTGTTCGAAAAATTTTAATTTATAAATAATGACAGAAATATATGCTGATGTAGTACCACTTTCTTCCTCCTGGAAATCTAGTCGTCTTCGCTGGAGTGTTATATAATTTTCTGTATACAAGGCTTGTACTGTGTGACAAATTACAAACTACTAGCAGTATAGAACATTTGGCCTAAATTATCTGGTGTTGATTTCTAGTCTTAGATGTGTAGTCAGGAAATTAAAGTATTTAACCAGTTCCACCGGCCTATTGCTTCTAATATTTTTTATTTACTAATGCGCCAACATTTTTACTGAGTGTGAAGATTAAAATGACAAATTAAGAAGATTGTGGGACATTCTGTGTATCCGCTGTTTCAACGATTGCTTTTTTCATGCCATTCAGTTATAAACATTCTTTAATATGCGATTAAAACGTCTGTAATTTTTAAAAAAACATTACATAATATAATTCAATGAAACAATCCCTCACAAATATGCCACTTTCTAGGTTTTTTTGTTGAAAACCTAATATCAAAGTTTTGGTTATTGCTATTAAATCAAAATATAATATATACAATGGAATGTATATTATTAAATGGATTAATTATAGGCGGTGGCAAAAATGTAGCCGTAGCTTTCTTTATTCGTCTCAGTTTCTATATCTGGATGATGAAAGAAAAAGTTCAGATGGACTAAGTAAGCTGGGTGCGGCGATGGAAATATGTCTTCCTCTTCACGTGTCTCTCTTACCCCCAGACGTAGATAATTGTTGTATGTCCACGAACTCTTAAAGAAAAGACAGTTCGTATAAACAATGTTAGTTAATTATCCAGAGCCTAAGAATAATCCAAGTACAAAAGCCAGTTTTCCGCTTTCCAGAAGATGCCCTTTAACCAGCACTAGTCAACAAAACACCAGGAGAAATCAACGTTACAAACACTTCGTATAATACCTCGGCCACTTCTTCACACCACTTCCGGCCCCGCGGGCCGGCCGCTTTATAGTCCCCGAGCCTGCGGAGCGAGTCTCACTGTTCCCGCCTAAACCTGCCGACGATTTCCAGAAGGGGACAAAGCTTCCCACGTATGGTCTGGTCCAGGCCCGGCTGCCGCTGTTTCCCTGCCTGCGCCTAGCGGCGCCTCCGTTGTCACTCCGGCTCATCGCTGGGCCGCTACCGCGGCCCCATTTGCTATGTCATGATTCTGCCATAGCAATAATAAACGAACTACTGGTGATACATAATAATCCCCAACAGGAGAAGTGGAGTACGACTTTATAATATTACAGAAGGGAGAAAATCTGGTTCTATATACACAATTTCAATAGGAAAAAATGGGGCAGTTTTTAAGAGAATGTCGTTTGTGCGTGTCATAAAATCGCATTTTGAAGCTTATTTTTACCCATAACTTGTATTTTTTTTAGAAAGATCGTATTAAATTATTCAAATAAATTGTACTTCGAGCTGGAATAATTTATAATAAATGCCGGTAGTGTAACTATTGGCGACATGAGTGATAATTCAAAAGAATACTTTTATTTAATTTTGAAAAAACAGAATAGATCAAAGTGGTATTTACGTCATGTTATTCAGTGCATTTATCATTATCCGTATGAAAATAATTCAAGAAGATGTTTTGTTTTTGTCTCTCTGGATAGTTTCACCGAAAAATCGGAGAAACATCACAACAACGGTCTCTGTTAGCAGACAAAGTGCCGGGTGTCGTCTGTGTCGCTGCAGCCGGTTTGAAATTCATGCCCCGAAGTAACATAAATTCAATTTTTTTCGAAGACAATACTTTTTCCGAAAGATCTGGATCTGTCATTTGCTATGAAAGTCAGCATCAGGTGTATTATTTTATAAGGGAAGCTTCTGCACATCCTGAAAACGTACGTATACGACAAAATAAAAACATAGCCTAGGCTTGGGAACACAACGTGCTGAAATGCCGGGTTAATCTGCCTCTCAAATTGCAAATGCATTCATAAAAATTATATAATAATAAATTATATGATTAATTAATACGTTATTGTAGTTTCTATTATAACTTTCCTGTTGCGTATGTTCGCAGGTCTCTGTATGTATTTCCTGTCGACGGCTGCCTGGTTTTGGCTTACTGCCGCCTGTGTAAACATGGCGCTGGGCTTCAAGTAAGATCTTCATTAAACTTTGTTAATCAGCTGGTGAATGCTCCTTTGTATCTACGTATGCACGTATCTATGTATGCACGTATCTACGTATGCACGTATGTAGGTATGTATGTACGTATGTAGGTATGTATGTAGGTATGTATGTAGGTATGTATGTACGTATGTAGGTATGTATGTAGGTATGTATGTACGTATGTAGGTATGTATGTATGTATGTATGTATGTATGTATGTATGTATGTACGTATGTAGGTATGTATGTACGTAGGTACGTGTGTACGTACGTACGTATGTACGTATGTACGTATGTGCGTATGTACGTATGTGCGTATGTACGTATGTGCGTATGTACGTATGTCTGTATGTACGTATGTCTGTATGTACGTATGTCTGTATGTACGTATGTCTGTATGTACGTATGTCTGTATGTACGTATGTCTGTATGTACGTATGTCTGTATGTACGTATGTCTGTATGTACGTATGTCTGTATGTACGTATGTCTGTATGTACGTATGTCTGTATGTACGTATGTCTGTATGTACGTATGTCTGTATGTACGTATGTCTGTATGTACGTATGTCTGTATGTACGTATGTCTGTATGTACGTATGTCTGTATGTACGTATGTCTGTATGTACGTATGTCTGTATGTACGTATGTCTGTATGTACGTATGTCTGTATGTACGTATGTCTGTATGTACGTATGTCTGTATGTACGTATGTCTGTATGTACGTATGTCTGTATGTACGTATGTCTGTATGTACGTATGTCTGCATGTACGTATGTCTGTATGTACGTATGTCTGTATGTACGTATGTCTGTATGTACGTGTCTGTATGTACGTATGTCTATGTACGTATGTCTGTATGTACGTATGTATGTATGTATGTATGTATGTATGCCTCGCGGTCATGGGTTAAGTGGGTGCGTGTGCTTAGCACGTAGACATCCCTACGCCATTTTCCGGTCTTCTCAACGCGAGAAGTGAATTTTCCCATCGTCGCACTCAACGTGTTCTGGGACATTTCAAGGCAAACGCCCACTATAATCTTAGCTCGGCCGGGAATAGAACCCGGATGAACGCTACATTGCCGGGTATTTATTAATTACAATCACCCCCCCAAACCTTGCTCTCACTTCCTCTGCACATTTTGCATGTTTGATTGATTGTGTAATTAACGATTCTAGTAAGGCCAACTGATAAGGTCGTTACTCCCGTAAGGGTAGGGTATGTTTTATTCCGAAAAGTAGCAATGATCTTCCTCGCTGAATAGCGATATCCGGCGACTAACGTAAGTCGGATGCCCCAACCAAGTATATCCCATGAACGGGCTTCTGCCTCAGTCGGAACAAGTTCCCGACTGATCGCTCGGCAAGTGTTGTAGCGTAGGGCATGCTAGTGTGTATGTAAGTAAGGGATGAGGATAAGGCAAGAGCGTGGAAGGCTTGCAATCCATGGTGATCGCTCGCAGTCCGTGGTGGTTAGGGAACTGGATCTGGCTTTCGACTGGTTTTGGTCGGAGAAACCACGGAAAACAAGATCAGAGCAGCCGGTAGCTACAATTCTCCTATCGACAGCATTTGAATTCGTTAGAGTGATAAATTCTGCCTCCGTCTGGACGCGAACCCTGGGACCCATGGGAGTGACGTCAATTGAGCCACCTAAGCCTAAGGTAATTTGCATGTTTTTCAGATCATCGTTGCTACCATCTTTACTATGGGCAGCTGCAAACAGATGTATTGTTATGAACCTCGCAAGCGTTGAGCAACAATTTTTACCTCTTTTACTTTGAACCTAAATGCGTCATTGGAATGTATCAAAAGGCATTTTCTAGGGCATAATATGAACTTCTATAAACATTCAATTCGCTTTGGTGAATTTAGTTTCTGTTTTCAAGATATTTGCGGAAATGGAATTAGTGGGCACTCAAATATTGTTAAAAAGGGAAATAAATTGTGTTTATTTATTTATTTATTTACTTATTTATTAATCGGCCATAAGGCCTTTCAAGACCGTGAATACATGTACAATGACTATTAACATTCTCATTAAGGTTTTGGCCCCATCACTAATTGCTAACTCACGAAGAAAGATATGAGATATTTTTACGAAATTCATGGTGACAGTACGTTTCTATTTTATATATTATGTATATAAAACTGCATGAATATCGGTCAAAAACTATATTTGTATGAAGAAGCAAATAATTGTTCTTCTGACAAGAAAAAATAATAATCGGAAAAAATTAGAGTAAGTGCCCGAAAAAAAACTTCCAGTGAAAATATTATCAACATTTTTCAGCCGTTCTGCAGATTACTCTGTACAGACAAAAATCTGAATGAAAAAAAAATATTGATTTTCACTTTCTCGCCCTTCCTTCGAAGAAAAAGTATTGTAATCGTGCGCCGGAAAACTGCGAACTTTCCACAGAAAAATTCTAAGTAACAGGCCCTCGTAACGAAAGAGTGGGCAAACCTTTTTCTAGAAAATTCCTTCCTTACACGTTGTTTGGCCAGAATCCATATTTTGTAGGTCCCTGAAAATAAAAAAAAATGTGCGTTCTAACGTGTAATGTATCCAGAATCCGTGTTTTGTGAGTCCAGAATCCATGTTTTGTGATACCGAAATACCAATTGTCATCAAAACGTCCGTCCGTCTGTTCGTCTGTCTGTCAGTCTGTGAACAACAATAGTGCCTACAGCACACGTACGATTTTTTCCAAAATGGATATTGCCTGGTCGATATGGCTTTAAAAAGGCTCCAAAATTTTCAACGAAAATTTCCAAGTAGAACGATTCTTTATTTTTATTATTTTTTATTATTATTGTTAGTATTATTATTGTTATTGTTATTCGCGTATGGACCACTACTGACCTCGCAACACATATCTCTCTTAGGTCCAGTTTTATTCTATCTTGGAGAGATAAACATATGGAATAATGGGTATGACCCTTTCGGCTGCATTTCTTCATTAAGTCAAGGTTGTTAGTCTTGTATATCAATTAGGGGAGGATAGGGTGATGATGATGATGATGATGATGATGATCACCACCACCACCATCATCATTATTATAATTATCATTATGGTTATTATTATTATTATTATTATTATTATAGAGCTATGATGAGAGTTGACAGGACTGGGATGATGGTAGGTGATGTTAAGTGGGTTAGTGGAAGATGGGAGGTGTTGTTGGGATTTTGGAACTATCCCAGCATTCGCTTTGTGACCGGTCAGGATGGACGACCCGAGGATCGAACCCCGACCTCTCGAATGCAAATCCAGCGCGCTACGCACTGAGCCAATTTGCTCGGTTTTACTCTTCTTTAATGTGCTTAAATAATATTTCGTTTCACCTATTAAGAATCCGAAGAATTGAGAAAAAATTCAAAAAAATGTATTTAGGGTGGCGATAGATGATACCCGCCAAGAGGATGAGGGCAAGACGTATAAGCTAGTCCACACTCAGAATAAATTAGTAAATTTTACTACGAGAAAATTTGTGCCATTCTGTAGCACCATTAGTTTCGCTACCAGTGCCTGGTAATATGAGTTTTTCTTCCGAAAATTCGCGTATTTTTCGCGCAGCATTACATTACTTTCTCTCTACTGCGTAATCAGTAGAGAGAAAAAATGAATAAAACAGTTTAAAAATATTAAAATGCTGCGCAAGAGCATTGGTTTAGCACGTTTGAAGAGAGTAGAAAATTGGCTAATGAAATGAAATGGGAATGGCACGGAATTTGAGGCATCGTGTCAACATGTCAAACATGAAGAAACATGACACTTGGTCTGACCAGCTGAGATATGTGAGGGCATCAGCTGATGCGACTGCAGTGCCTGTCACACGGAAGTTGTAGGGTTCGAGTCCTGACGGTGTGGTATTTTCGACACTTGTCTCGAAGCTGTCGAGAGGAGAATTCTAGCGGCCGTTTAGTCTGATCGATAGTTTTCTGTAGTTTCCCTGATCAACACCAGGCGAATGTCGGAGCAGAAATGAGCTACGGACCGCGCGCAATTTTTCCTTCCTCTTTCTCGTCCTATCCTCGCCCCTTAGTTACCCAAACCTACACTTACATGCCCAACTCTACCTCTCTTGCAGGTCATTTTGGTTGGTGTGGTGCCCAGATGTCAGGAAATAGATGAATGATGAAAACTTCTCCAGGTCGGTGAAGGATCTCGCCATGAGCGTGCCGTCCCCTCCCGTTATAAAATATGCGCTCTACAGATCGGGCTAATGGCCATAGCAAATGAACGTTTCCGGAACGGTAAATGATCTATTACTCAACATCACTCTGTCGTTCCTTTCAATAAAGTAAACTAGTGGTGTTAAAACAGCACGTACTTTCTCGCCATTACTAATTATGTAATACTATTTATACCTCTATTTCTCTCCGAATTATTTTTTGAAAACTCATTTGAAATCGTAGAACATTTGGTGCGATAAATAAGCAGTATACCTGGAAATAAAATAACTTCAAATTAATAAATAATACAATACTGACAGCGTTGGCAAACAAATGCAAATAGATCTAAAAATATATGATCTAAAAATAGATCTAAAAATATAATGGTAGTTATTAAACACTATGATATTGTAATATTTTACAAATATATAAAAGTATTCGTTTTTATCATTACGAACGAAAAGCTGCCGTCATTATCTCCTTCTGCTATCAGTGCGGTGTTACAAAAATAGGTTACAACAACCCACAAAGACCGCTCATCTATTCGTTTTCACATTTAACATATTAAAGGACGCAATTACTCCAAAAATGCTCATATTTTCGAAAAATGCAACATGACTTTATTTAAAAATCTGTTTTTGATAACATACGTCATTAAAAAACAAATGAATTTTTGTAATTGTAGTTGTAGGAAAACACCGAAAAAATTTTGAAATGTTGAATTTTTTCAATTGTCGAAATATCAGGTTTCCTATCAACACGAGACCTGCATCATTTTTTTAAACGTCCTTCAGACCTTCACCAACAAAATTTCATCAAAAAGGAAGGATCCGGTTTTTAGGAAAACTTGTTTAAACAAAAATTAAAAATTGCCTATATTTCACGCAAATTACGCGAAAAATACTAAAATTTTAGAAAAATTGTATATCACCTTATTTCAAAATCTATCTTTAAGGAATAGATCTTATTAAGGGAAAATATCTTCAATAATTTAGTTGTAGGATGGCGTCGAAAAAATGTTGATTTTTTTCAATGTTCAAAAATCAAAGTTTTCAACTAACATGAGACCTGCGCCATTCTCTCAAACATCCTTCAGACTATACACCAACAAAATTTATTCAAAATCGACGGCGCAGTTTTTGGAAATTTTGAAATTGCTATTGGGCTTCATGTACAGTACCCCCCAAAATTAAAATATCGATTTTAAATTCAAGCTTTCACAACATCAGTTAGATCGATTGGGAAATTTCAATTTTTGAGAAAATTAGCTAAACAGTTTAGCCGCTGGCGTTGTTGACAGACGGACAGACAGTTTTGACGTCAATCGATTTTTCGGTATCAACAAAACAGGATTACGGCTGCATCATGTGTTAGAGGATTATTTTCTAAATTTAGTAACTGGATTTATCCCTTTTTCGTTACCAGAGCCCTCAAATACGAGTTTTTCTGCCGACATTTCGCCGTTTTTTCTCGCAGCATTACATAACTTTCTCTTCTTAAGAAGTTCCTTCTTAAGCGCGAGAAAGTAAAAGGAAAGTCAGTCTGCCTATGCGAGCATGTTACTCTAAAGTCATGTTACAGAGGACTAAAGATTTTAGATTACCATTAATTGTTCACTTCTCTTTTGGTCAGATTGCAGGTATTTCGTTCAAGTAGGAGCGGAAGAAAGAGATTAGTTCTTTTTTCGGCCTTCTCGTGGGGGCTTCCCGCACTTCTGACAATAGTATATTCCTACCTGTTCACTCCTATGGAATTTGGTTACTTGTCAAGTGAAGACATACCGTGGCACAGACCTCAGCTAATGGAAGCACGAGTGTGTTACTCAGAAACTGTTTTTGTAACTTTAGGTAAGTATCAACTGCGTTGCAAGTATGAGAATGATTATTTCATAGTTTGATAAATCACCAATATTCTGTCCTCTGTTCGCATAATTAGACATGTTACTGCTTTCATGCATTTTCCAAGATAATGAGACGAATTGATGACGAAAAATAATGGAAAAGATGACGTGGGCGTAAATCCTAAGAATAAGTTTTCTTTTTGTGTAACCTAAAATACTCTCGATGGCAATCAGTTGTTGGACGAAGTTTGTCAAGGAATCAATGCTTAAAGAATTAATTAAGAATTAATGCAATCAGTCAATTCAATCAAATTCAAAACAGCAAAAACTTTTGAGAGCTCTGATCATGCATTGCAAAATAGAAGATCTACATACTCAGATGGACCCACCAGATGGATGTTTCACAAAGGTTTTTGAGCTATTCGATTCTCTTCATCAAGGCGGAGAAGTCTGGGGACCATAAATCGATGCTTGTACTTTTGAAAATTGTCAAAAATCAAATACGAAAGGCGTTAGCTAAAAGTACAGCCTGACTTCTTGTAGTAGTAGATATTTCAATAATTTTACAAAATGAGAATGATCAGTCCCCCTTATTATGTTTACACTATTAGAACAGATAAATGTTCACAAAGAAAATGTGAAGGTTAACAATAATTAAATTTTTAGAAACAATTGCACAAAAATAACGAAGAGGTTGAGTGGTAATGAGAAACTGCTTTCGTTATTGTTTGTTCTTAATGGCAATATCTCGGCGATAATTTGAGTCAAACGAAAACGACTATTCCCCCACGACACACTCATTACAGCATGCACTTCTGTCATACAGTTGGCTCCTATTTTAAGCTTGGATGAGTGAGATAGTGCCTAATGCTAAATATTTACGGTATGGATCGTTTCTTATTAGGAAAGAGTGGCACAAAGTTAGAAAGTGCATTAATATAAGTGTGATGAAATTTTAAAACAGCATTCACGTATTTTATTTCTAATAATCTTCGTAATAAATTACGTGATTGTTGAATTTAAACAAATAAAAATTAACGACCATTCTCATAATTTCCTTTGCATAGTCTTGGAGCCCTTCTTCCAAAATGTGACGCTCTTTGCTGACTGCTTCTGCTATGTCGGTCTTACGTTGTGCAGCTCTCAGAGAGAAATAGTGGCCATTAGTGCAATTGATAAGTCATTTTGCCTTGCAAAAGGTGAGGTAGAAGATTCTATGTTTTTAATTTTGCCTATATTGTTATTAGTAAGAAAATCTACTTTTCCACCATGAAATACTTTGGGAAACGTTTAGGTAGCCAAAACAACAAACAATTGTCGGGCTTTTTGGTTTTTACGTAATACCTTTTTAACAGTTGATCTTAGTGCAGAAATAGTTATGTACAATATTAAAGATCATACAATTCTCTACACAGTACTTTATAAATTATTTCTCTCAGGCAAGTAGATACAGCGCTATAAAATTTTCAAATTTCACCTACTTTTTCTTTTTATTCTGAAATTGCCCAAAAGTACTAATGGTCTCTCTAATGTGGTGTTTTTGAATTTTTAGGTCAATATAAAAGCGATTAAATGCTATGTTTTTAATACTTACTGAGGTTAAACTCACGTTTGAAAGTTCAGATAAGAGTGACAGTAGGTCTATACTTACTGGCAACAAACACGATTAACTTACTTAAAAAAATTTCAATACAATAAAATGACGTTTGTTACTTATTTTTATAATAATAATAATAATAATAATAATAATAATTATTATTATTATTATTATTATTATTATTATTATTATTTCCTTGAAATAATCAATAACTATATAATCAATGCGTACGAAAACCGTCAATATGAATGAAATCAGAAAATAAGACGCATTGCTTACGACAATTTGTTCATAGAAGAAGCACGGTACCACAATTTCTGTCAAAAGAAGGCCGACAAGAAGAAGAGAGTGAAGGGATGTCCCGTACACACTAATGTTGATGAGACCATGCAGTTCATACGTGTATATTATTACCTTGAAGGCAACTCTGATGAATACCACTCTCTTATTTGATGATTTGATGGGCAAATACGGGGACATTGCGGATCCGATAGCCGCACATAGTATAATTGCGCCTCCTTCAAAAGTACGGAGAAGCCAAATCGATAACAAACAGCAAAGAGAACATATGTTGTATATCTTTGACATGTTAAGTAAAATATATTGAATGACTTCTGGTATTGAAACAATAAATATAATGAAGAAGATACACGTCTCAGTCTTTAAAACAGCAGCTTACCCATTTACAGGTGTATCAAATAAAGAAATACCAACCAGCCAACAATTTCATACATAATATTAAATCGGTCGTGCCAGATACGTTGTCTTTATTGTTTGAGTCAGGAATATTGTAACTCTAGAGGGGTGCAATTGACTCACAAAAGAAAGAAATGTGTGTCGTTGGTACGTGCTGTCGTATTAGCAATAACATTTAAGAATTTTTTTCTCTTCCATTTGACAGGTGTTAGCGTATATATACACAAGAAGTTTGGATCAAAGCTACTTATTGATATATTATTTGTTATTGGATTCACTTCATCGTACTTTCAAACTTCATTACTAGGAATGCCTTACGTTCTATTAAATAAAGAATCAAAACTAAATATTGAAGCTTTCTGTCAGTTCATATTTGACAAGACGCAGATCATAACACATTAGATGGTTTAGTACTTTCCCTGCTAAAGGAATAATAACAATATTCCCCAATCTGCAATCGAGCTTCTTCTACGCCCAAATCCACGTCAGCAAAGCATGTGCATGGGACAGTCACTTTTTTGATTGCGTAAATTCAATTTTATTCTCTTTCCCATCCAGAAAACAATAGGTTTTGAAATTGAAGCATCTATTATGTGATGAAAAAGCTGTTGATATTCTTGGCTGAGACTGCACACTTTTCTTTCGAGTTGATGCAAAAATCGATTCTTTTTAGTTTCAGCCGCTTCCTCCCACAACAATTTTTGAATTGACACGACTCCTTTCTATTCCACCACAACTACACCACTTTCGTTCCAACTCCCCTCTCATATAAAACGCGCTCACAACATATAAAGTTAAACGTATTTATTGGTAACGTTATTTGTTGCGAACCTCGCAATCAAAAAGGGTCGAGAGGGAAACGAGCGATTTATCAGCAATGAAGAAGCCAAGGTTTAAAATTAAGATAAAATCAGTTGTAAATAATAATTTCCATAATGCCCTTTCATAAAAAATATATCTATACTTATGAAATGCGTCATAGTAATATATTTACCTCTAAATACGATTTTTCCTTCTTAGAGCAGAAACAGCCAAATTATTATTATTAATATTATTATATTAATATTATAACACTGCATAATAATAATAATTTATTATTATTATTATTATTATAATTAGAAGAGGAAAATAACGAACATCGTTTTATTCTATTGAAATGCTTTTAGATGTAAATAAATCGTGTTAGTTGCCAGAATGTATAGACATACTATTAATCATACCTGAACTTTCAAACGCGATTTAAACCTGAGAAGGTATTAAAAACATTAGTATATAATTGAACTTTATTAATAAGAACCTTAACCATTCAACAATTCTACCTTAGCGAGACCATTCATCATTTTGGACAATTTCAGAATAAAAGGGAAAAAATGGTGAAATTTTAAAATCTCTTAGTTCTGTTTTATTTGCTTGCGAGAAATAATTTATAAAACAAATTTGTAGAGAATTTATAACCTAAAAATTGTTTATAACTATTCTATGCTAAGATCAACCGTTAAAAAATATTACGTAAAAAACAAAAAATCCTGAATTTTCTTTTTTTGTGGTTTTTGACAGCACCAACCTTTCCCCGAGTATTTCGAGGTGGAAAACGTAGGGTTTTCGTATTAATAATAATAAAAGCAAAATATAAAAAAGTTTTCCTCACGGCGGAACCCCTTTTCACTCCTTATCGACTCAAAAATATACTTTTTATATTTTGGCAAATTTATTTTTACTTATTTATATATTTTAAACGCTACACATTTTAATGGAAATAAATTCTTGCGATAGTGACTAACAAAAATTAATTTAACTCTTCTCTCTTCATCAAGGATCAATCGTGATAGTTGTATCCGTTGTAATAAACTTTTGTTTCTATCGGACATCACTTGCCTCGTTCTGCCAGGTAAATATTGTTTGGGTTTGACGTTAATGAGACTATTAATATTTAATAATCGTTTTCATTCAGTCCGAACGTTCTCACACACCTTATAAGATCAAACAGAAAAAGTTAAGAATATTTTACTCTTAACTAGAGTGAAACATACCCAGCGTAATTAACTCTTTTCCATTTGTTTTCCAGATAAAGATCATAAACAACAACATTTTACACTCAAATATGGCACAGCGATCTTCTATTACGGCCCAATGGGATGTCTGGTGTTGTGCAACTGCATGTGCCTTGTGCTCGCTCTGACAAAGATGCAGAAACTCAGGAGAGGGAACTCGATTCTTCGCAAAGATGAACGGAGAGCCCCGGGACACCATCATGCGAATGGAAATACCCGTCCCTCAGCGTGCACTGCGAGTCCCGATGGAAGAACGAACAAAGCCAGAAATGGAGGGAGCAGTCGAACTGCTATAGACGCAAAAACGTAAGCGTTAATTTACAATTGACATCCTTTGATTCAAATACTACATATATATATATATATATATATATATATATATATATATATATATATATATATATATTGTGACGTACCTGGTGATGCCGGGTATTTTCACTGCAAGAAATTACTAAAGGAGGGTATCTTTTCCGTGAATGGGTCCCTACGATAAGTTGGTACAGCATTAGGAAAGTTAATTAATAAATGAAGTACAATCATGAACAGCATTTATTCACAAACCAGATTTGTTAATTACATGATCTAACAACATTTATACACTCTGCCTTGGTACCAAGATTAGGTGTAATGCATATTATCATACCTTCGGGGCCCCGACCAATACCTTCGATGCTTGGAGCACGGCTCGTGTCGGCAGGGGTCGCCGACCTTCGCAGCAGCTGGGCTTCGTCGGCGGCTGATGGCGTGGCGATCGCCTCGGCTGGTGACCTTGCGAATCCTTCCTGATTCGGCTCCTGGTACCTCGGTGTTGCACCTCACTCTGATTATCTTCCGTCGCTGGATTTAATCACTTAACCCACGGCTACTGCACGTGCTGGCCTCAGTTCCGCACCACACAATTCCGGTATTATTCTTACAGCGATAAATGATACAAGCGCGATCGATTGTTCTCTCGTCGCTGATCTCTCATCCTAATAATATTCTCGATCTCTACTTCACGTATCTATTGTTTTACAGTTGCTACTACTTTACAAAATACACCGCATGTTCCCTTTGTCCATGCACTTACGGCGAGCTCTTCGCCACACGTCCGTACCTACCGGCCACTTCTCCGCGACTGTCCTAACGGCTGAAATCTTCGCCGTTCGCTGCCCAGTTCGTAACCGACATTCTCACGCTGTCCTCGCGGCGGCGGCAACGGCGGCGGTAGCGACCGTTGCTAGTTCCCATCGTTGTTCGCCGCGCTTGACGTACGTACCGCGCAGTCCAAAATATATACTGATTACTTACGCTAATGTTCTAATTAGTGTAAGGAAACTCATTATGTGTTTCATCACCCCCTCCTCTCCTTTTTTGGATTTTTCCTGCCTAAAAAAAATTCACTTCATCACCATCGTCTCTGTCGATAATAACGCTCTCTTATTCACTACATGAATCCTTATATACACGTTTTCCCTAAAATCAGATTAACACGTGATCATTTAAACTAATACTCATATTACACTTTATTTACACTTCACTATTGTCCTCGTTTATTGGACACGGTCTCAGACTGTTAACATTATAGTGTCCTATCACTTCTTGTCTGTTATTTAACAGTCTGGCCACATTTTATCCGTTACTTTGTCTATAAAATATGGCCCCTCATATAACAGGAAGAATTTTGGGTATAATTTTAGGTTTGGGTTCGATACTCTGGGAACCCGTAGCCGTACCGATTGTCCCTCACTAAACTGGTGAGTCTTCTTCTTCGGTTTCTCCTTCTTTTCCTTTCCTGATTTTACCAATGCTTGGTATATCTTCTCCTTCGTCTTCGGTGGTTCTTGTTTATTTTCTGTCAACAACTGCGACCGCTGCTCTCTCTGTTGTGCATTCAGTATTTCTATCTTCTTCTTTGGAGTATCTGCGAATGTGCAGTCATACTCTACCACTGCCTTCTGATACCTTCCTAACTCGGCATGACTTGCTCTGCCCAATAGGTTCTGCGTAGTGCTGGAAAGCTGTCGCGTTACTACGCAAATTATTGCTTGGTAGTTCCTAGGAATAAATGATATTTTTGGCCTCATAATATTCTTCGTTGTGTGTTCACTAATACTTTCCATGACGTGGTTGTGATGATTGTTCCTCAGGTTTATCTTGACGTTTGTTCGGGTTTCCCTGCTCCAATCTCGTACGAAAATTTTGTCATTAAATTTCTTCAAGAATTTAGGAAATACATTAAAAATTCCTGTCCATGTCCTGGCGTTTCCTTCTAAAGTTAGGTATGAGAACTGGATCCTGTGTCCTTCCATGGTGTTAATTAGTGCTAGATGCTGTTCTGCTGCTCGCATAACTGCGTCAGGGTTTTCCTTACCATCTTCCGAATATTTCAGCGACTTTGGAGGCATAACTGGCGTCACCCCATTCTTGACACTCGGTGACATTTTCCCTACTTCTTCCTGTTCAAATTCATCTTGTATTATTACTTTCTCCTCACACCCTTGTATATTTTCTTCGATTTCTTCTTCTATTATACGCTCCATTTCTTCCGTTTTCATTTCCACTTCTTCTTCCATTATTTGCTTCAATTCTTTCGTTTCCACCTCCACTTTACAAACATCCTCCTTGGCCTCGATTTGGACCTCCACCGTTTTGCCCTCCGCTGTCTTGACTTCTTCATGAATTTGGTTCGTCATCCCCTCGCTTTTATCCTCTGCAGCAACCCTAGCATCCACTTGATGGTGTAGCTGAACTTTTAGCACCTTTTCTTCGCATTCCCGCCTATTCTCCTGTATTTCTTCCTTGACCGCCAACTGTAACTCAATTTGTTCTTCAGTGTGTTCTATTCGCCCACTTATCTCCTCTCGTAATTTGCTAATTCGTTCCTCATCTTTCCTGTCCTGTTCATCTAGTTTCTCGCTCTGTTCTTCCGCGAACTTCTTGATCTGCTTCTCCGTAAATATTTTATGTTCATCTAATTTCCTACTCTGCTCTTCTGCCAACTTCCCAATCTGTTCCTCTGTGAATATTTTCTGTTCGTCTAATTTCCTGCTCTGTTCTTCCAATGTCTTCCTATTCTGTTCCTCTGTGAATCTCTTCTGATCTTCCCACATCTTCATCATCATCTGCATCATGCCTGAATGGGCGTCTTCTCCACCCCCCGATTTGGACTTCCTGCTGCCTGGTTCATTGGCGTTGACGTGATTTCTACTTCTTTATCAAAACCTTCCCCTGACGTATCATCCAACCTGCTTCCAATTCCACTATCCCTGCTTTCTGATAATGTATTACTCCCCATTCCTTCATCTATCTCCCTTACCTGCTCCACCTTCCCCTCCGAGTCCAATACTACATTTTTCTCCTCCATTTTATTACCTTTTAGCTTCACGTTCGACCCCAACTCCACTAAATGCTCGTACAATTTTCCCTTTGCCTCTCTTAACAACAATACAACAGTTACCCTATTAATTTACTATGCCCGCCACAGCACTGTATACTCTTCGTGACTGTTTTAATGCACTATTATTTCATATGCTGATTGATGAAGAACAAACCCTCACTCACCACAAAAACACAATAACACTAATTCAGTAATCACATAAATTCCCACTCACCTACCAATACATAAACATATTCTTTACAATAAGTAATATTATTACCACCTGAATACATATGTACTGCTAATAAACTCATTAAAATTATTACAAAAATGCTCCCAAATTTAGTAAATCCACTGTTTGCTTTGGAATTACTTCTCAACACAATTATTGCTATATTATGTGCACAACAATCACACACAATTACATGTCATGTCTTCTCCATAAACTTCCCTCAATAATACTACATGAATGTTGAAAATATACATTCACAATGCTGCTACACACTTCCCAACCTAGTATCCTTTCCACTAAATTCCACAAACTTTACCATTACTAATGAACAATGCACTGCTGAATGTAAATTCCCAGCAGGTAATGTGCACGATTTATATAATAATATTAAATACCCTTATATTTCCACAAGAATTATTACTACTTCACAAATTCTTTAACTTCCATGTTATGAAAAATACCAACCAATTCAAACATTATTGACTTGTCTTACAAAATCTTTGAAATTATACTGCACTATATCACTTACAATATGTACATTTATAGTTTTCATAAACCCAGTACCTGTAGTAGTAACTTTATACTGGTTACTCTCAAATAGTTTCATATATCTGCCCGCTATTAATTAAACAACAAAATTTCTGTAATTACCAAGTATTCATTATGCTTTCTTGACTTATGCATGCTTTGTTAGTACATGTACTGTTACTTTTGTTCCCTCTAATAATGAGCTTTACATTGCCTGCCTATTATATTTAACCTGCATTGATATACATCAAATACATGCACAGTACTTTCCAATGTTTTATCAACTTTCCTAGGGCCACATTTCTTAATTACACGCTTTCCAGACTGTTCGGGCGCCAGCTGTGACGTACCAGGTGATGCCGGGTATTTTCACTGCAAGAAATTACTAAAGGAGGGTATCTTTTCCGTGAATGGGTCCCTACGATAAGTTGGTACAGCATTAGGAAAGTTAATTAATAAATGAAGTACAATCATGAACAGCATTTATTCACAAACCAGATTTGTTAATTACATGATCTAACAACATTTATACACTCTGCCTTGGTACCAAGATTAGGTGTAATGCATATTATCATACCTTCGGGGCCCCGACCAATACCTTCGATGCTTGGAGCACGGCTCGTGTCGGCAGGGGTCGCCGACCTTCGCAGCAGCTGGGCGTCGTCGGCGGCTGATGGCGTGGCGATCGCCTCGGCTGGTGACCTTGCGAATCCTTCCTGATTCGGCTCCTGGTACCTCGGTGTTGCACCTCACTCTGATTATCTTCCGTCGCTGGATTTAATCACTTAACCCACGGCTACTGCACGTGCTGGCCTCAGTTCCGCACCACACAATTCCGGTATTATTCTTACAGCGATAAATGATACAAGCGCGATCGATTGTTCTCTCGTCGCTGATCTCTCATCCTAATAATATTCTCGATCTCTACTTCACGTATCTATTGTTTTACAGTTGCTACTACTTTACAAAATACACCGCATGTTCCCTTTGTCCATGCACTTACGGCGAGCTCTTCGCCACACGTCCGTACCTACCGGCCACTTCTCCGCGACTGTCCTAACGGCTGAAATCTTCACCGTTCGCTGCCCAGTTTGTAACCGACATTCTCACGCTGCCCTCGCGGCGGCGGCAACGGCGGCGGTAGCGACCGTTGCTAGTTCCCATCGTTGTTCGCCGCGCTTGACGTACGTACCGCGCAGTCCAAAATATATACTGATTACTTACGCTAATGTTCTAATTAGTGTAAGGAAACACATTATGTGTTTCAATATATATATATATATATATATATATATATATATATATATATATATATATTGTGACGTACCTGGTTGGCGGTACTTTTCACTGCATCAAAATTTGGAAATGGACGGGTGTCTTGTCTCGTGAATGGGTCTCTTAAGGATTCGGCAACACATTGGCAAAACAAAGTTATAATTTTGTCTGAACAAAAACACGATTTATTTCTAGAATTACACATTTAGTACATTGCCTTAAATACAATTATGCCCCGTTTTGGTACCAAAACTTAGCTTACAATTTTAGATTTCACAATACCTCGGGCACCGAGAATATGTCGTTTGTTCTCTGATGATTTCTAACGGCTGCGACGATCGGTGACCTTCGGTGCGGCTCGGCGCTCTTTCGGACGGTCGGCAGGGCGGGCTCCCACGTCGTGGGCCCACGGCGGCGATTGTGCAAATCCTCCTGCGTTGACGCCCACCCGTTGCACGTGTCATTCCACTAAAGTATGCACTGCCTCTAGATTACTGTTCGTCTGGTCCTTGCAGTATATCTCGCTGCTCTATTGCAACACAGTTCGTTGATTCTCCTCCACTTCCCTAATTACCACAATGTGTGCACGTGGCCACCATCCGTGCAGGTACCAGCTACGCGATTTATAGTTTTGCCTCTTTTCTTCACTGTTTCTGACCCTATGAACACGATCATTAGCTTGCACTGTTCAGCATTTGCCACTATCACGTTTCACTACCTTCCTGATAGTTTTCCTTACACTGGTCAACTTGATTTTGTCCTCTTTACCACGCGCACCAAATATCGTGCCGACCTCTCCCAAGTCCTATCTCACACTGCCTAACTGCCGTTGTCTCGTCCGCTCTCGCCGCCTTCGCGCCTGATTCGTTCCCGTCCCCGTCCGTTGTTCGCCGCTATGCCGCGCAGTTCAAAATGGTCGTAATTAGAATAACACGCTCTGTGTCTCTAATTAATTGCAGAAACGCTCCCCGTTTCAATATATAAGAGCGGTAAATCCAACACTGTGTGGCCGATCTCCATTAATGTTGGCACAACTACGTGTTTTTCACCCAGAAACTTTTTGTGGTAACTCTACTAGATGGCGCTGCATAACGAAATTGCACGTCATTGTCATTCAATTTCTATTCAAACTGCTCTCCACCTCGGATTCATTGTTGCTGAGAGCTACCGTGTGACACAGGGCACGGCCGAGAAGTTCAGGACACGAAGAGACGCAGAGGAGAATGGGAGGGACAGGGACAGAGAGACGAAGACAGACAGGGAGACTGACAGAGAGGGGCAGAGTCAGAGACACGCAGAGTCAGACAGATTGAGATAGGGACAAAGGGAGAGACGGGCAAAGTTAGTTTATGAGACGGACCACTAGTTTATCAAAATACTAGCTGAACGCGTGCTATTACATCGCACAAATGGAACTGCTATGCCAGCAATCTTTTCTATATTTCTATACCGTAGATATCACGAGAATGATAGATAAGAAAGTACATAGAATGTTTGCTATTGATAGTCACAAACAAAGGTTTTAACGATCACAGTATACGATGTTCTCTAAGCAAGATCAAGAGCTCTTCCATATCCCGCGAAGTTGCCAGGTTGCGCATGACGCCTTGTTCGTTTCCATTCTCGGAGCGCATGTCAAATTATGCAAATTTCTTATAGCTATTTATTAATAAAGGAAAGCTGTTTTCTGTTCAATATATAGTGACCACCACTCCTAATTTTTTGCTTTTTTCGCTATATCTCACTTTTTAAAACCGTTCACTGAGAGCCCAATTAAAGGGACAACAAAGTCGTCTTTACAGTTTTAATATACATGATATTAATTGTTTTGTATCATTTTCAGCATTAAGGTGTACATCAAAATGCTGTTGATGACGGGAGGAATTGAAATTATCTCTGAAGTTGTCATCTGGGTCCGCACCAAATATGGACATGAAACAACTTTTGCTAGTGACGATTACAATTATCCATACCGCGCGTCAGGATACGTGACGGACTTCTTCCGGGCAGTGTGTGTGACGTGGTTAGCCTCCCCGGAGGGAGGCTACTTGAGCCTCGTCCGAAAGTTGATGCATATTGAGAAAAAATAAAAAATACTACATCTAAAGTAAGAAACAGTATATATCCAATGTCCAAAAGTGTGCCGACCTATTCACGCGAGTGCCATCGAATTAAATCTGCAAATGCAAAAAAAAATCATTTTTGTAACAAGAACTTCATTAACAAACATTTTACAATTATAGTTGAAAAATTTCGGAAACTTCTAAAAGAATTGCATTCATTTAATGAATGAAATGTTAGTGATTAAAATTGCTCAAAATTAGATAGTAATAAGTGACCTGCCATGGTCAGACTCAAATTGCTAAGAAAAATGTCAAAAACACCTTACGTTCATCTCACTAACTTTTATTTTAAAATAATAATAATAATAATAATAATAATAATGTTAATGACAAAGATGATATTATTATTATTATTATTATTAATAATAACGATAGCGAATCTGAGACACTATAATACAGTGATAAAACCAGAAGGTCTCACAAACACTCATTTTGAACAGGAAAAAAGATAGAAAATAAGGGAAAGAAGGAATGCAAAACCATTAGGAAAGTTCTTGGACCAAAATTCACAGACGGGCGGTACAGACTCAGAAGCAAAAAAGAAATCAGACAATGTATGGATACTCAGAGTGAAATCAGAAAACGTACACTATTTTTTATGAACACATGAAAGGAACGAATCCTAATTGTCTTGCCAAACAAATAGTTGAATTTTATGAGAACAGAAGTAAAGCAGCAACTGTCGCTATAAAATGAAACAACGAAATTAAAAGGACCTTAAATTATCATGGATCACAGAAGAAGACATTCAGAATAGGAACACATTTAGATGTACAGTGTAGTCATGGTGGATTGATTTGGAAGAAGTACCAAAGTGTAGAAAAGGAAACATTGGATCGACGAGAGAAAAAAACGCAAGCCAAAGGATCAAGAAATATGAACACAAAGAAAGGCTAAGAAACACATCTGAGTACTTTGAGTAATCTCAAATGGGCTTATTCGCAAGAAGAGGAAGAAGAAGAAGAAGAAGAAGAAGAAGAAGAAGAAGAAGAAGAAGAAGAAGAAGAAGGAGAAGAATGAGAAGAATGAGAAGAAGGAGAAGAAGAATGATAGCAAAGTTTTGCCTTAAAAGAGAACTTACGTACATGCTATTTGTGAGTAGTTATTGTGTACAGTAATATACGATTATTAATGGCAGGTTAATTTTAACTTTATAACACCTGCTTCGAAACTTCGTGTAGAATAAAGAGATAGTTTCTTGTTTCAGCGGGCGCGATAAGTAAAGGTTTGTAAACGAAAACGACAGGACGCTTATTTTCAGAAACGCGATTAATGCTGAGAGTACGATGCATTAAAATATTTCACAATAAATGTTTTTTTATCCATACACACGATTTAGATTATTACCAGTAATTAAAAGTGTGTATAATAACAATATTCTAAAGAAATAAAGTTAATGCTATAAAATATTGAGTTATAATTTAATTTTTATGCAATATTCAGAGCTTCATTAGTCTATTCACTGCACAATATTCACATTCAATTCAATTAAATTAATGTCACCTCCTCTTCCGCCTGACCATACAAACTCCGCTACGCTCCTTTCACCGACTAGCAGAGAAATGAGGTCTCAATCGAGCCGACCAAGGTTTCTTTAAAAAACTTTGCTCAGCGGTTTCTTTTAGGCTTGTTTGTGGACCTTTTACATGCTGTAAATCTGCAACAAGGGACAGACGGCATTATTTCACCTCCGAAGGAAGGCGTACGAAGGATTTTTTTGTCCTTAAAAATCCACAGCTTCGATTGGGCTTGAATCAGCGAACTTTACGTGTTCTATTGTCCTATCACACTACTTCTTACAGTAGTCAGATCACTCGAAAGTCTGGTCAAAAACGATTTACATCAGTTCTCAACAGAGACTATATGACAAGGTGGTTAGGCGATAAGGAAATACACATTCTGGATTGATTAATTGATTGATTGATTAAATGGCCTATGCTAGAATAATAAAAATAATAAAAATTGATTGATTACTAGTGATTCCAGGCTGCTCACCTGCTTTCATTACACCCGAAAGTGAAGTGCCTGTGTTGTTCCTCGGGATCTTCCCCTGCTAGATAGCGAGATCCAGCGGTGACCAACCGCCGTCTAGCGGGAATTTTCCCAAACAGTTATCTCCCACCAGCGGGGCACCACCCCATCCGTGATAATCTCTAACCTCCCGACCGGTCTCCCGCATTTGTGGTTGTATGGTGCATGCTAGTGTGTGTGTACGTAAGAGGTGAAGAAAGAAGGAAGGGGAAGGAAGTATCACACGCGGGCCGTGGCCCGTTTGTTAGGGTACATCTCCGGCATTCGCCTGGTGTTGATCGGAGAAACCACGTCACACTACCGATCATCACAGCCGGCTGCTGGAATTCTCCTCCAGACAGCGGCTGAACTCGACCTAGTTATGTAGCTAGTGTTGAAAATCTTGCCACCGTCAAGAGTCCAAATTAAGGACTTCCCGGTCAGAGGCAGTCCAGTGGTATCAATCGATGCCCTGAGCCACTTTGGTTAGTCAGACAGTGATATACAAACTTTGCTAGAAAAAAAGCATTTTTTCGATATCAGATATCTCAAAATTGTGGAGTTGCATCACGGCATATCAACTTTCCTAACTGTTCGAGAGCGATATCCCGCACTCATCTAATTTTCGGTTTGCATCCTTGCTGTATGAAATTTTAGGAAGTTCCCAACTTCACGCGTCTATAGGCCTATATAGCAAATCTCTACCTCGTTTTTCGATGCAAAATAGTTTCTATCACATGGGAGCAAATATATCTGTTATCAGATTTTGTCAACAACTCTCGTTGCTCATTATTTTTAATTCAAATAATTGTAGTACGGAGTGGGGGTAGGTATTACGGGTTTCAAGAAAACGTGAGTGTGTAATACATAATCTTGGAACTCGTATCTCGTCCGTATACATTTGTTCAATTGTGAATCTATAAATACAGTCATGAACTTTTTTTAAATATCTGAGTCATTGTTGAGAAATGATACTAGGAGAAGCGATGTTACTGTATGCTTGGCATTCCACTAGTTTTAATTGTGCGAAGAGAAGTGAGAAGTGTTTGGGATCTTAATGTATAAAATTTGTCATGCATTTCCAATGAATGTAAACAAGGAAATGTAGGTTCGTTACAGGCAGACAACTATTGTAAATTTTAAAATTGGAAATTATAAAAAGTTTATTTTTAATCAAAAGAAGGAGATCTCAATGTTTTACTCATTTTAAATTGTAGTTAATTAGGAAAAATAAAACTTCATCAAATTGTTTTCTTTCTCATAATTCGTGTGCATACACTAAAATCGTTTGAATATGTTCAATATAATAAAATACGCAGTTTTCTAAATAGCTGATGTCTACTAATAAACCATTGCTCTTAAAAATGTTTCCTCCAGTAATATTTATTTAAATAAATAATCATCAGTTTAATATTAAGAGTTAACTTTTGTTGAAATTCTTAATAAGATAAATTTTTTACGAGTATTTTTCGATAGCGTATTGCATCGGGTCTCCAAAGCCCTACATGTGCATTCATATCGAATCCTAGGATTAAGCAACTATATCCACTTTTTCATCGAAACAATAATGGACGCCTAAAATATGTTTCACTGTACTTAACTCATAAGTGTATGTTTGATGTGTGTGCTTATTTCCTTAGATATCCATTTAAATTATAGGGTTATTTTCCTAATATTTTCTTTTTCTTTTCGGTCTTAGCACTGTAATAGAGGCAGACTTTTAATTTCCTACTATTTCTGGAAGCTCCAATTGCGATCCATAATATTGTTGGCGAAGAAAGGGAGAGAATCAATTACCCGAAATTGTTACACTCGCCAAGAAGATCAAAAACACAGCGTACTAAGTTTACACAACATATTAAGAATGTTTAAAAATATGTTTTATAACTATTTAAATTTTTTTAAAAATTAAACACGCGCTTAAGTAGTCGTACCCAAAATTGAGTTTTAAGCAAGTGTTTAATTTGCATTTTGGAAAATCTATCATTGGCGAAGCTTTAAGCCAAGCGTTCATGAAACTGCAAAATATCGATTCCAACAACAACTAAATTTCATAGCTAAACTAAGAAAACTGAATAAGGTTTTAGAGTTTCATATTATATTTATACTTATTTTATGTCGTTTTAATCCTTTATCATTACAATAAAGATAATTTGATAATTTTTAATTGATGACATTCAACATATTGCCTTATATCATAAATTATTGGCATACAACATTTTGTTTTTATAAAATTAAGCAGGAAAGTACTATTCTTGAAATCTTTACATTTTTTACGAAGGTGTTTTCTTAGACTATGAATCAATTGATGTCAAAATATCAATTTTATAAATTATGAGGGCTACATTTTGCAATTTGATGAGCGAAAGGAATATTCTGCTTCCTGTGAATGCGGATGTTTAGTGGTAACCGCGTATTTTCCTCACACGGAATTTCAACCGCAAGTCGGAACGGGAGTCGCATTGCAGGAAGCAACCGACCATACAGCCAGTGACCTCTGCAGGCCAATTTGGCATAATCACGACGTTCGGTTGTTTTCACTGCTCATGGTGCTTCAAGACCTTTGAAAACGGATGACACAGGCACGCAAAATTTAAAAAAAGTTCACAAAAACTTGACACTTGTTTCCTTATGTATGTCGACGCGCTGAATCTGAATGTGAAACAAGAATTGGGTGTAGAATTGTGACCAATTTTTTTTCGCGAAAAAATACCGTGAAATTTAAATTGTAAATTTGACGGTGGTTTTTCGCGATTAAAAAAAACTGTTGATGGTGACGTAGCATCACAGTGGTCATCCCAGAGTAGACTTTGCAAGTCTTCAGTAGTGTTCAACAGAGTACTAAAACTCATTTCTGCTATTTTGAATCAATAGTAATAATAGTCTTACAATGAATGTCGACAAAGAAAATATAAATATATTCAAGCAGACGCGCTGGTCTAAATTAACAAGTATTGGTTGCATGACTCTTGAATATTCTGCGGGTGTCGCGACAGCAATAGGAGACAGTTCAATGACCCTTCCGAGAGGGGGCAGCGCTTGAAAGGATACAGTGCGCGGTGAACGTACTGGAAATTGGCTTGTGTGGATTTGTTCAGCAGCATTTTTGCTATAAGCTTTGCTTTATGCTTAGCTTTGTGCTACTAATAATCAACTTATTATTAATAAAACTTAACATTAACCCACTGAATGTCTTTAAATATGACGAAATCCTGTGTCCCTTTTCCCGCTAAGTACTTTAAAATCCATACAATTATTACAGATTAATCATGAATTATATTTGTATTTTTTTAATTTTTTTTATTTTTCACTCCTTATAAACTTCTTTCACAATTATGCCGAAGCATCGAAGTTAGTGAGTGAGCCAAGATTTGAAGTATTATTTGAAATTTGGGAACATTTATTTTCATGCGTTAAATAAAACCTTTTGACAAATTCAGAATATTGATAATTAATTACGCATTTGGATACACTTCAAGTCGACCCCACTGTTGCATCAACTTGATCTAGATGCCCATTTAGGCCGCAATTGCCAATGCAATCTGAATCTGATGTGCAATATTCCACCTTTACCTAACAAAGCGTATTGTGGCGTCTCCGTTATCGTGTCTATTTGAATGGTCGCACGCACGCAATGGTCTCAGGCACCAAATGTTCCTTCTGGGACACTGAACACATCGTCTAGGTGACTAGAGGACGAGTCACTTCGGCGAGCGACTCAAGTTCAACGTTTGTGGTGAAAAGCTCTGCAGAATCAGTTCCGATGATTTGTTCAATAGTCGGAGGATCTCAATCAAACGGAGGATCGGAGTTGTCTATTCTAGTAATGCCAAATACTATCATCTCCATGTCCCACTTTCACAGCGATTTTCACACTTAGTGTGTTTCAGTTAGTTTGTGGTGAAAATCTGTGTCTCATTCTCTCTCTCTCTCTCTGTCTGTCTCCTTCTCTCTCACTGTCTGTGTCTCCTTCTCTCTCTCTGTCTGTCTGTCTGTCTCCTTCTCTCTCTCTGTCTGTCTGTCTGTCTCCTTCTCTCTCTCTGTCTGTCTGTCTGTCTCCTTCTCTCTCTCTGTCTGTCTGTCTGTCTCCTTCTCTCTCTCTGTCTGTCTGTCTGTCTCCTTCTCTCTCTCTGTCTGTCTGTCTGTCTCCTTCTCTCTCTCTGTCTGTCTGTCTGTCTCCTTCTCTCTCTCTGTCTGTCTGTCTGTCTCCTTCTCTCTCTCTGTCTGTCTGTCTGTCTCCTTCTCTCTCTCTGTCTGTCTGTCTGTCTCCTTCTCTCTCTCTGTCTGTCTGTCTGTCTCCTTCTCTCTCTCTGTCTGTCTGTCTGTCTCCTTCTCTCTCTCTGTCTGTCTGTCTGTCTCCTTCTCTCTCTCTGTCTGTCTGTCTGTCTCCTTCTCTCTCTCTGTCTGTCTGTCTGTCTCCTTCTCTCTCTCTGTCTGTCTGTCTGTCTCCTTCTCTCTCTCTGTCTGTCTGTCTGTCTCCTTCTCTCTCTCTGTCTGTCTGTCTGTCTCCTTCTCTCTCTCTGTCTGTCTGTCTCCTTCTCTCTCTCTGTCTGTCTGTCTGTCTCCTTCTCTCTCTCTGTCTGTCTGTCTGTCTCCTTCTCTCTCTCTGTCTGTCTGTCTGTCTCCTTCTCTCTCTCTGTCTGTCTGTCTGTCTCCTTCTCTCTCTCTGTCTGTCTGTCTGTCTCCTTCTCTCTCTGTCTGTCTGTCTGTCTCCTTCTCTCTCTCTGTCTGTCTGTCTGTCTCCTTCTCTCTCTCTCTCTCTGTCTGTCTGTCTCCTTCTCTCTCTCTGTCTGTCTGTCTGTCTCCTTCTCTCTCTCTCTGTCTGTCTGTCTCCTTCTCTCTCTCTCTGTCTGTCTGTCTCCTTCTCTCTCTCTCTCTGTCTGTCTGTCTCCTTCTCTCTCTCTCTGTCTGTCTGTCTCCTTCTCTCTCTCTGTCTGTCTGTCTGTCTCCTTCTCTCTCTCTGTCTGTCTGTCTGTCTCCTTCTCTCTCTCTGTCTGTCTGTCTGTCTCCTTCTCTCTCTCTCTGTCTGTCTGTCTCCTTCTCTCTCTCTGTCTGTCTGTCTCCTCCTCTCTCTCTCTGTCTGTCTGTCTCCTCCTCTCTCTCTCTGTCTGTCTGTCTCCTCCTCTCTCTCTCTCTGTCTGTCTGTCTCCTCCTCTCTCTCTCTCTGTCTGTCTGTCTCCTTCTCTCTCTCCTTCTCTCTGTCTCCTTCTCTCTCTCTCTGTCTCCTTCTCTCTCTCTCTGTCTCCTTCTCTCTCTCTCTGTCTCCTTCTCTCTCTCTCTGTCTCCTTCTCTCTCTCTCTGTCTCCTTCTCTCTCTCTCTGTCTCCTTCTCTCTCTCTGTCTCCTTCTCTCTCTCTCTGTCTCCTTCTCTCTCTCTCTGTCTCCTTCTCTCTCTCTCTGTCTCCTTCTCTCTCTCTCTGTCTCCTTCTCTCTCTCTGTCTCCTCTCTCTCTATGTCTCCTTCTCTCTCTCTGTCTCCTTCTCTCTCTCTCTGTCTCCTTCTCTATCTCTCTGTCTCCTTCTCTCTCTCTGTCTCCTTCTCTCTCTCTGTCTCCTTCTCTCTCTCTGTCTCCTTCTCTCTCTGTCTCCTTCTCTCTCTGTCTCCTTCTCTCTCTCTGTCTCCTTCTCTCTCTCTGTCTCCTTCTCTCTCTCTGTCTCCTTCTCTCTCTCTGTCTCCTTCTCTCTCTCTGTCTCCTTCTCTCTCTCTGTCTCCTTCTCTCTCTCTGTCCCCTTCTCTTTTTCTGTCTCCATCTCTCTCTGTCTCCTTCTCTCTCTGTCTCCTTCTCTCTCTGTCTCCTTCTCTCTCTGTCTCCTTCTCTCTCTGTCTCCTTCTCTCTCTGTCTCCTTCTCTCTCTGTCTCCTTCTCTCTCTGTCTCCTTCTCTCTCTCTGTCTCCTTCTCTCTCTCTGTCTCCTTCTCTCTCTCTGTCTCCTCTCTCTCTCTGTCTCCTCTCTCTCTGTCTCCTTCTCTCTCTGTCTCCTTCTCTCTCTGTCTCCTTCTCTCTCTTTCTTCCTTCTTCTCTCCCTATTTTTCTGCGTTTCTCTCTTTCTCATTTCCCCCTTAACCTTCCTCACACGAGTGTAACCTCCTCCTCCTGCCCAGAGTTCGCGTAGCTGCCCTGTCGCGAAAGCAATTGCACCACAATCACCACGTCCCGGCTTCCCGCGAGGGCGCTGGGCGCCGCGCATCGCATCGCATCGCATCGCAGCAACATTTGTCCCCGGGGGCTCCCTCGCACGCTCCGCGACGACTGGCGCTTCGCCAGCGGCCACTCCGCCCCCCCCCCTCCTCACCGTGCAGCACGCAATCTCTGGCGCCCCGCGACGCTGTGCCGGTGGCGCCGGCGCCGGCGTCAACAGCGGTGGCATTGGTGATTGGGAATGATGGTAGAGGTGGCGGTGGCTATGGAGGCGGTGGTGAGGGTAATGGTGGCGTTGGTGGTGATGGCGGCGGCTTGGATGGTGATGGTAGCGGCGGTGGTGGAATGAAGGTGGCATTTGTGGTGATGGAGGCTGTGGTGATGGTGGAGGTGGTGATGGTGTTGGAAGAGGCGGCGGTGGTGATGGTGATGGAAGTGGCGGCGGTGGTGGTGGTAGTGGCCGTAGCGGCAGTGGAGAAGGAGGTGAGGTTAATGGTGATGGTAGCGGTGGAGGTAGCGGCGGCGGTAACTGTGATGATCGTAGTGGTGGCGGTAACGGCGGTGGTGATGGTGGTAGCGCTGGAGGCGGTGGTGGTGGGGTCGGCGATGGTCGCAGTGGCGGTGACGACAGTGGTTGTGGTGACTGGGACGGCGGCGGCGTCTGCGAGCGTGGCTCAGAAGGAGGGGGCCGCGGTTACAAAAGAGATTACAAATATACGCGCGTGGGTATACGCGCGCGCGCGAGTGGGCTGGAAATAGACGCCGGGCGCCGCGCGACACTGCCACCGCCGCCGCCGTTGCGGGTGACTGTCCCCGCAGCTCCACGCGACGCTCAGAGGCGTCTTCAGTTAAGGGAACAGGCGATCTTAGCCCTCCACGATCTCAAAGCGGCGATGGAATATAACCCCAAACCCCTTTTTCGTTTGGTTCAGTTGCTCTGTTGCTGTTCTGCCCCGAGTTTACGAGGTGGGTTCCAAAAGTTTCTTGCCGCACTAACTTCTTATTTTATTCAAATTATAAAAAAAAAGTATGCAACTTTTCAATTTGATCATTCTCTACTCCAAACCACTTTTTACATCTTAAAATTAACATTTCCAGACTTTTCAAGAAATACTACTTCAAAGTTATGTTCCCAAAATGTCAAAAATTAGTTGTTTCACCTCACAGTCGCTGAAAATGTTCTTCTTCTCGTCGAGCTTTGGTAAGTGATAAGTGTCGCAGGCTGTTCAATATGGACTATAGGATGAACGGCTCAACTCTTTCAAACCTTAGATCTTCACAACATAATTTCCTATCCGAGTAGTAAGCACAGGTTAGTTAGCGAGAAGAAGCTAAATACAATGCGATTCCGCGCATCTCATCCCACATATGTATCTCCCGCCCAAATCTGAGTGAGATGTCGATTGCTAACTAATAGCGTTACAATATGAGACTATACACTGCTCAGAAGGATTACCCATCACTGAGCGTCAGGCTGGAAACTTATAGAGCAGTCTAGTAATCGGATTTTATTCCGGTTACTGAGTGTTTTTAATTTATTTATTCATTTTATCATTTATTAATTAATTGTATTATTGCAAGCAAAAATACAGAAAATATTCGAACGCAAGAAAGAAAACTATGAATGAAAAACAAAACGGAAACACGAGAAGACGATGAGAGTAACAGTTCTTCGAAACGACGAAAATAAATAATATGGTCTGGGAAATGTTACTGGAAGCCAGGGAAATAAATAACAGAATTTTTAAGTAGCGTTTAAGTAACATTTTGAGATACCAGGAGATCTAAAGATATATATATATATATATATATATATATATATATATATATATATATAAATTAATTATACAGAAATGTAATTGCAGAAAGAGATGAGATTGCCCGACGGGATCCAAAACAGATGAATTGGGACAGGTCTTGTCGCAAAACGGAGAACGCACGAAGTAGATAATGCTTCAGAAATTAGTGGGAGTGGAAAGAGTATGTGCACTAGTCGTAGAAATTTTACGACTTTTTAGAATACAAAACGGAATTTGTTATTGAAAGTAATGAGAATTTGGTCGGGCAGTTAATAAACAATAAATGAAATTAATGCAATTCGCGGGTCTAATAACCGTAGCATTTGACGCGCATGAAATATCTAATCAATCATGAATAGTGTTTTTTGTAATACTACAGTACAAATTAAAAGTTTTGTACAAAAGATGATATGGAAACAGGCCTTGAATGATAAAAAACAATCTAAATTAGAATTAGTAATAGTTTGATATAATGAGTGAATGAGACTTGAACTTTCCTCTTATAAATCATACTATCCATTTAACTATCCTTTGCTCTATTTCTAATGGGATGGGCCATGTCCATCTCTACAGAAACCTTTCTACATCCCCACACGCACCGGAGTACATCATTTCACATCAGATGGCGCATGCTACCATTCCCTCATGTAGCCCTTGAGCTCATCTCCATAGAGAGAGAGAGAGAGAGAGAGAGAGAGAGAGAGAGAGAGAGAGAGAGAGAGAGAGAGAGAGAGAGAGAGTATTCTAAGAAGGGACTGCTTTGACAGCTACTGCTGGCAATAAATCTGCAGATTATGCCCATGCGCTCAATTCGTCTGTTTGTTCGTTAGCAGTTGTCTCACTTGAAAATGGCTTCGACAAAACCACTTGCAATGCCATTATCCAACATGGCTTTTATTTCTTTTCCGAGCTTTCAGACTAGTCCCTTCTTACAGTCTTCTCTACACTTTCACTGCTTTGCTCTGCCCTTTGAACTATCCGTTGACGCCCCTAGGCCCAATATGGAAGATTTTCTTTTTAATTATTGCAGGGAGAATAAAAGAAATGGTGGTGAGAGGTTTGAAAGGTGGTACAAGGCAATTGAGAGAGCCCCATTACACCAAAACACAAGCATACACTGATACTCGGCGGGATTCGAACTCTGATCCGAGGCGGCTAGAATATAGCGTATCATATACTTCTTCTTCTAATATTTTCTAAGTCAAGGGTAGTTCTAATTTTCATTCACACACTATTTGACCTAGCTACGTAGTTAGGGCCGTGAATTCATAGCCGTCTGGACTCGAACTCAAACACCACCCTGTCAGAGATTCAGTAACAAATACAATGAATTTGACGTTCATCTACCGGATTGGATATCCTATTCGGTTCTTTTCAAACTTGCTGTTTCTACATTTAAATTATAATCGTCATTAAACCATTAATCGATTAAAAATTGAATTATTGTTGCAACCGATTTTTCTTGTTAAAATCCGTTTAGACTGTTTCATAGGGGAGAGAAAGCAAAAATAAGATATCGCAACCATTAGCTGCTACGAATCCTCACGCTATCATGAAAAATATAACAATTGTAAATAAAAACAGTATATTGATTTTTATAAGAACCCTTAGAGGATGGATTCTGTAGACTTTAAGAAAAACATTTGTATAGCAGATAAAGTAACATTGTGGCAATGTTCTGAAATAATAACGTCAAAGTGATTCATAACCTAATACAAGTGGCAGTGTTATTTTGACAGATGTGACAGCGATTCAACATGACGTGCGTGTTACGAAGTGATCTATTGCAGCATTACGGTCCACAAAATGTGCTGGGGTACAAAACGACGCATCTACGACCCAGAGCGATAGAGCCAGAAAATCGACATTAAACCAGAGTATGTTCAGACGCTAGAAGAAAAGGAAAGCAGCATCGTACAGAGAATAAAAGTCGCTTATGAGTAAGTATAATTAATTATTTTAATCAAAGTACTATTAGAAATGTGTATGGTAATTTTTAATAAGTTTATTGATTCCTTATTTTGGTTTGAAACAAATTAGTTCGTCTTAGAATGTAATTTAGGTGAAAAATAATAATAAATAATTAAATAAGATTTTGCATACATGTCTAAGAACGATTAAAATATCTTATTTACCATTTTCAAATTGATCAATTTTATCAATCCGATTTAGTGTACTGTGTTAATGGATAGTTAATCTCAATTGTTGAATTTGGCATTTATCTTATGAACATTATTCAAGTTGTAACTGAAATTGATAAATGTATAGGTAATACAAGCAATTTAATAATAATAATTATTATTATTATTATCAATACTATTATTATTATAATAATTATTATTATTCATTGGCTTTAACCCCAATTATATGGCAGGATACAATTATGAAAATACTGAACAGTATATCAAGGTAAGTAATGTAAGTAAGAATTACGTTGAAAAGAAAAGTTTCAATTCATCGAACTATTGTAACAAAGCAACAATATTTCATGCCCACCATTAAATCTTTATACTACGCACACATAAATCCAAAATCGAGATAAAAACAAGGAACAAAAAAATGGGGACAGGTAAATCACCAGGATTAATGGTTTGTTTTCATTTCTCAATCTTTAGATATTACATTTACTCTCGTTCCAACGTAATCGACTGGAAAATGAAATGTCCAAATTCTATTTACGGGAACGATAAAACATTTCGAGTAGGCGGTGGAGGAAAATAATGTTGGAAACTTCTCCGACAGAGCTCCATTGACAAAATAACGTGTGATCGAATCCCCTGAGTATTCTCTAATATATGAAGAGTGTGTATCCAAAACTCGAGAATCCTATCACAGTCACCGTAAGAGGCCACTTTATAAACTAATTTTCATATTTCCAACTTGGTGCGTTGAGTCTGAATATGGTTTACTGCATAATTGTCATAGGAAATGTGAACTTATTCATCAAATACTCGGTTATAAATCGCCGAACTCGAGAAAAAACAGGTGAAGTGACTTTTAGTATGTGAAGCAAAATCATTATAGATGTTGATTATTAGTTTTCAAACTAATTTCGTCAACTACGCCATTGTCATCAACGTCGCCATATCTACAAAGTGCCATATATCCATCTTGGCTAACTGAATCCTATCATTGTTTATTGCAACGATACTATACGGTTTATTCCAAAGGTGATGATGAAATGTGAACCCTTTCATCTAAACAATCGTTTACGGAAGTATTCGGATTATCCAAAAAAAAAAGTATCGTACTTACACATCTGTAGGATAACCAGACACAATGCAATGTTGCGTGCGATGTGAGAAAATGGCAACGTAGCATAGCGACATGGGGAAGTGGCAATGTGCCGAACAACGGAGTACAGTACGTGCACAACCGATCACATGTGGTAGTGGTTACTACATTGTTCAGTAGAGTTGAAGCACAGTTTGTGACGCTGCTGTTAACAGATATCCTGCGCACAGAATTCAGAATAAATACAGTATTGTTGCACTTTCGTTCAGATTTTAAGTTAATACAAATCAGTTGATACACTGTACAGTACAATGTCCTGTGTACCGTAGTTATCAGTGTAATAAACGTTTCATTTTTGACAACTTGTGTTTCAATATTTATGTAATTGCTCAGTTCTACTCTACAAATAAGCTTTTTCTTGTCACGAATTGCCCGTCTACGACCACGCGAACATACATCTGCACTTACCGAGAGTCAGTAACATTTATCCAGTGGCAAGTGTATGTAACTTCTTTTGGGGGGATCAGCATTATATTGAATCCAAGTTTTATCCCCAGTGTTGCTAGCCCTGGAGAGGATGCAACATGGAATGATTTTGATAATGAAGGATGAATGGACGACACACACATATACAGACACACACAAACACACCCATGCCCAAGGCGAGACTCGAACCCGCGATCCTTTTATCCGAGATCGCCGCGGCACTACTGCCTTAGCGATCTCTGCTACCCGAATCGGGAAATATGCATTTTATTTTTGTTTATTTTTTCCTCTATCCCTAATTATGTTTAACTATCCCAAATTTCAGATGTGCGAGGTTCGTATTAACGGGGTTCTGCATACTTCATTCGCCATTTCCAGCCGTGCGCGCTGCGCTGCTCTGTTGTTCCAGAGCGAGCCTGCCTCTTCGCGCGGAGCTCAGCGTGAGGGGCGGGGCGCAGAGGAGGGGAGCGGAGCGGAGGCTATTTCGGCGCGTGGAGACAATCAGATATATAAACGCGTGGCTTTCGCGGTGGGCGCGGCGCGGTCGCGCCGGGGAGGGGGAAGTAGGGGCGGGAAGTGGTCTTGACTGTGCCGCCAAGGCGGCATGAGTCTTCCGCAGCGTTAACAAGTCATTGCTGTTGTTTTAATATTACATTTATTGTTGTAACTGTTGTTACATTTATTGTTGTCTGTTGATTGTACATTTATTGGTGTGTCTGGTACTAGTAGTCTTTTGTTACATGTATTGTTGGGTCTGTTTAACGTGTATTGTTATGACTTTTGATACATGTATTAACGTAACTTGTTCCATATATTGTTGTATATGTTGGTATTGCTGTGCCTGCTGCTATAGTTATTTCTGTTTCTGTCATAGTTTTGATGATTCTAGTGTTAGTGACTTTTGATTCTAGTGTTAGTGACTTTTGATTCTAGTGTTAGTGACTTTTGATTCTAGTGTTAGTGACTTTTGATTCTAGTGTTAGTGACTTTTGATTCTAGTGTTAGTGACTTTTGATTCTAGTGTTAGTGACTTTTGATTCTAGTGTTAGTGACTTTTGATTCTAGTGTTAGTGACTTTTGATTCTAGTGTTAGTGACTTTTGTTTCTAGTGTTAGTGACTTTTGTTTCTAGTGTTAGTGACTTTTGTTTCTAGTGTTAGTGACTTTTGTTTCTAGTGTTATTTACTTTTGTTTCTAGTGTTATTTACTTTTGTTTCTAGTGTTATTTACTTTTGTTTCTAGTGTTATTTACTTTTATTTCTAGTGTTGTTTACTTTTATTTCTTGTGTTAGTTACTGTTCTTAGTGGTGGTAGTTACTATTGTTTCTGGTGGTTTTGTTTTGTTATTTACGGTCGCATCAACATCTAGGTCATTAGCTACCACAATTCCATTTACGGTATAGTAACTGTGAAGATGACATGATTTGGTGATGATAGGAGGTGAAGGGACGAAC
This sequence comes from Gryllus longicercus, assembly GCA_038098605.1. NCBI lineage: Eukaryota > Metazoa > Arthropoda > Insecta > Orthoptera > Gryllidae > Gryllus > Gryllus longicercus. Next base: position 7,681,611 of record JAZDUA010000010.1, read on the forward strand.
ACAAATTCAGTCTTGCTCCAGACGGGACTCGTACCCATTTGGTTAGAGATCGCTATGGCACTACTACCTTAAACAACTCGGCCACCGGACCGTGGCTCTGGTGTTTGTTATTTCTTGTGTTAATTACTGTCGTTTCTGGTGTTTGTTTCTGTTGTAATTATTGTTTCTATTATTATTATCATCATTATTATTGTTATTATTATTCACAGTTTTAACTGGTCGGTATGTCAACCACTCACAGGAATGATGACCAGATGGGCGGTTGCTTTATTGAAGATTCAAGTGGCTTCTAACAATATGGCATGCATTCAAGATGACTGCCGTCTGCATATAGTATATATTCCTGGCATCCAAGTGAAGACACTCTAGTGCTCGAAGTGTCACTTTCTGGATGACTCCTGTGGTTGATATTGGTACAGGCACAATTGTCACTTTGCTGAAGTTCCACTGAGCTGCGACGTCATGGGCGAGTTATTATTATGGATTTCATGGGCGGTTATTATTATCGTTATTATTAATGTAAACATTAATATTAATGTTATTGTTTTTTAATGCGAGCGAACTTTGAATTATGTAAACTAATATGATTTTGATTTTTTTAAACATAATACTTTCATAAAAAATATCTCTGAATTGTGGTAACTCTTCTCCAAGACCATAGAAACTTCCAAAACATAAAAAATTGTAATCGTAGCAATTCCACATTTGCAATTTGTGTGGTGACTTATATTCGCAAAAATCGGACTTATCTTTGTATTGCAGCAGATATATTACTTCTTTTTGATGACGATTTGTTTTATCGTCGTAAAAACGTAACAAGTATACATCAATTTATATAAAACAAAGTCGGGTCTATAACTCAAGAACGGCATGGTCAATTTTAATTATCTCTGATTTTTTGGATTCATGTCCAACCTGAATAGCAGAATAACTTTTAAAATACCGCAAAAATTCACTATATTGCTGTGTAGAACAAAATAAAGCTCGTATTCATATCAAATGAAATCTGAAACACACCCGAAAGAATTTTTTTCAAACTGTATCGTTAAATAACTGTTACGCGAAGAGTTTTAGAAAAGTCTCAAAGTAACGCACTCAAAGTCTCAAGTTCTCACACCGTAATCTACAATATGAGTTCTTTTTAAACATTCTATTGCATGTTTGCGTATCCGGCGCTTCTCGATATTACCCCCCTGCTCAGAGTCGTGCAGAATCTATAACTCAATGTGTATGAGACACATACACAGGCGGATATAGAGAGAGGGAGAGAGGGAGAGACTGAGAGAGGGAGAGACTGAGAGAGGGAGAGAGACAAAGAGGGCGAGGGAGACACACAGAGAGGGAGACAGAGAGAGAGAGGGAGACAGAGAGAGACGGGAACGGAGAAGGAGAAAGAGAGACGGAGAGAGAAAAGAAAGAGACGGAGAGAGAAAAGAAAGAGACGGAGAAAGAAAAGAAAGGGAGAGAGGGGTAAGGTAGAAAGAAGGAGAAGGGGAAGTTGAAGTGCAGAACAATCTCTGCCGGGTTCCGCTACTATATCATGATAATAATGTTTTGAAAACAAAATAATAACATAATAAGGGAATCTATTATGGTATTTTCACTTATAAAGGAATTACAATATGAATGTATTACTATTTTAAATTTCTACTATTTATGCTAGATTACGTGGTTGTTCCGATTTCCTCACCACAAAAATTAGGTCAATGCAAACCAACTACATCGCGGTCTTATCTCCTGTTCTCATCTACAAAATATTCGCTTCTCTACGAAAAAAAGAACGTCATATCATAACAAATTCGAAACCGTATCCTCAGCACAAACGCAAACCCTAGAATTCTGGCCCAGATTCGCAAGAATAGAAAGCAACTTTTTTTCCATCTTTTTTCGTAAAGATATATTTCAGGAGGCCTTCGCTCCCTATCGGCGCGCGCGCGCTCTGGAGTCTGAATATACCCGGGTGGGTCTCCAGGTTATGAAGAAGAACAAGCAGCGTGGCCGAGACAAGGCAGGGGCGTGCGGGCGAAGTGGACCGCGGCCAGAGCAGCTGACGCTTCGCGGCGCGTCCCGCTCGCTTGGCAGCGGGCGGCGCGCAGTGGGCCAAAACGCTTTGGCAACTGGACACAATTTTTTTTTAATGTGCCATTTGGATGTTGGATAAAACTACAGCACATCGTAGGTTGGGAAGCAGATTGCTCTAAATCCGTTTTACTACATTTTGAAGAGAGAGCAATTTGATAGTTTGATATGAAATAAGTGTGAACTGGATTAGAATGGAATGGGTTTCTTGCAAGCTTCCGGAGTGGAGTATTTACAATTTTGTTTGATGCACTCATGCAGAGAGGGACATAGTAACCAATGAAAAAGAAATATCATTTTGTTAAAAAGTATGGATTTAAAACAGCCTGGTTCTCAGCTTTCGACATGCGTTCTCGCTTTACTTCTTAATTTGCTATTTTCGAAAATTCAGAGAGAAATCAACGAAAATGAGACCTGAGTCATTCTCCTAAGCTTGCTTTACTCTATCGAAGGTCAAAGTTTAATCGAAACATATAAGTCATTTTTGATAAATTTTAAAAATGTGTTTATGCTTCATACAAAGTCTCCCCAAAAATCAAAATATCCGTTTCAAACTCGCAGAGCCTAGATTTAGCTTAAATTGATCGAAGAATATCAACTTAATAGAAAATAGGTTGAATGTTATAGGCGCTTAACTTTGACCACAGGCAGACGGACAGACAAACATACAGAGGATTTGTTGCCATTCGATTTTTCGGTATAATCCATAAAAACATGGATTCTGACCACATAAGTAGGAAGTAGTTTTCCCGCTTTTCCGTTCCCAGGGTCCGGAAATATGAGTTTTACTGCAGAAAATTCGCTTTTTCTGGCACACGATAACAATACTATCTCTTCTTACAAAGTAAGAGCCAGAAAGTAAAAAGTATAATAACTATTCGTAACACAATGGCGGAGAGTTGTGTTACCTATGAATCACAAATTAGGGTTACAAAGGATGTAATGTACAATCTGCTTAATGTTAACGACATGGATTTTTGGAGACGACGATGCCAGTACATTCATTTTGGTACAATACCTAACGAATATATTAAGCAGATAATGCACATAATGCATTATGCATAAGAAGATAATGTGGTGGAAATTCAGACAATTTCAATGGCAAGGATATCTGACAAGAATGCTCTCAGAATCCCCAAAAACGTAGTTGAATGAAACCTTTTCGAAAGACGAAAACGAGGAAAGTCGAGAAAGTATTGAAATGAAGAATTGAAAGGCGGTATAAAACGGATTGGTGTGTAGAGTGCAAGAAACAGGTTTCATATTCTAGTCGAATCCATGTCAGTTGAATCCAGTTCGAAATGGTTACGTAGGCTTCCGCGGTCGGAGTAGGTATTATCTACGCTATCCAGGACGAGCTGCGTCACTGACATGATGGCTAACATTTTGGCCAGTGTATTACGGACTACTCAGGGCGTACTATGCACTCATACGCTGACCGAAATGTTAGTCACCATGTCAGTGACGCGGCTTGTCCCGGGTAGCTTAGATAATATGAATCCATGTCGAAGTAATATCCGTGTCAGTTCATTCTGGCGTTCGTCAGAGGTCGGGTCGAAAAAGCTTAGAATCTCTCGGTCATTGTCGAGATATATAGACTTCTATTGTATGGTGCAAAACTAGAACAATTTCAAATTGGCGTGATCTCAAAGAGACATCGCTACACAGATATAGACTTCCAGTGACGATGTAGAGCGAATGACAATATTTGTTACCATTATCACCAATCGCCATTGTTACATTTGGTGTTATTGTTGCCAATGTTATTGTTGTCACCATTGACGTTGTTATTGTCCCTATTGACATTGTTGCCATTGTCATTGTTTCCACTGTTGCCATTGCAGGATTGTTACCATAGTTATCATTGTTACTACAGTTACTATTACTACATTACTACTGTTGTTATTGTTATTTTTGCTATCGTTGCTATTGTTTGTATTGTGTCTATTGTTAATATTGTTGCTATTGGTATTATTGTTTTTATTGTTATTATTATCATTATCATTGATTTCATTAGGATTTTTCACCCAGAGTTGAGGATTTGAGGGACCTTTAAGGATAACACGCGTATTTTTCCGGGTTTAGCTAATTGCAATGTATAGCGCAAAGAACTCAAGTTTCAAGAATTACTGACTTGGGGAACTATTTTGTGATAAATACGGCTTATTTTTTCAAAGAATACATTATTTTTTTTTAATAAGACCTGTTGCTGTGATGACATTGGTGTAATTGGTGTACTACCTTTAGGGACTAACCTATAGTAATAATAATAATAATAATAATAATAATAATAATAATAATAATAAATTATTATTATTGTTTAGATAATAATTAATAATATATAATATTATATTATATATTATATATTTGAGGAGCATCTACGTTCCTAGCTTTACATATTTAGAACCGTGCGAACAATCCGGCAGGTTTCAAGAATAACCGACTAAATAACCGATTTGAGCTTTTAGAATAAATTTGTGAGGAGCTACATCTTTCAAATAATAGTCTATATTTTTGTTGACAAAACCTGTTGCTATTATTACAATTTGTATAATGTCAACACTCTGAAGTTTGTATATTTATGTATATTCTATTGATAGGGGAATATATTTTGAGCTTTTGTCTGCTTTATTGATGTAACCCGTAGGGTTTATAACATCAAAGCATCACTTTTCCTGTGCGTTATGCAGTAGAATGCATGGTTTATTGCCGGAATCGATTAATCAGTATGTATTGGAAGGTCATCATACATTTTTAACTGATGAACTTCTATGATACTTGCATTCATAACAAGGAAAGATTTCCTCTTTTGCCAGTAGCCCATTTTGGGTTGTCAGTGCTTGGTATACAATATGACAGTGCTGGCAAGATTTGTGCACCCAGTGGTGAGGTGATCTACTGTCTCTGATGATCAATGACATACTCTACATTCGTTATAATAATAATAATAATTATTATTATTATTATTATTATTATTATTATTATTATTATTATTATTATTATTATTATTATTATTATTATTATTATTATGAATTATAAATATTATATTATTATTATTTATTATTATTATTATTATGAATTATAAATATTATATTATTATTTATTATTATATTATTATTTTATATTATTATTCAAATTATATAATTATTACTTCAGTTGTAAGTAATATACGACCATTATTTCGGGCATTCTCAACCACAGAATATATTAGCCCAACATTCGACCATACTTACGCGCCACGCGGGCTCTGTGAGTCAAACAGCGAAGCCAACATTTTTGCCAAACGCACAAAACGACGATGACGACTCCACGCAATGGGAGGGGAAGAAGAAGAAGAAAGAAAAAAAAAGAGGAAAGAGTCGAAGCAGAAAGAAAAGCCCGTCGCATCGTATCGCGCGCGCACACGCGCGAGTATTAATAGACGCCCGCCGATGGCGTAAGAGAGCCCCCGCCCCCTTAGCATAATGCGTCGCACGAGGAATTGCAGAAGAGACACACCTGTTTGCGGGTTTTCTTTTGAGGCCGTCACCGCGCCGTGCTGCGGATGTGCAATTAAGTTACGACGGGCTTTTCGGGGTAAATTTGAAGCGAATGGTGCGGTAGCGCTTTGGGAACTCGTTACACGGATCGCGGACAGCGTCTGGTTCTCAAAGATCTAATGCTTCTTTGAACTGTCGCATGCCAATGGCATTTCGGTATTCCGAGAACGCGAGTGAGTGACCGGCTCAGGGCATCAATTGATTTCTCTTCAGTGCTTCTGACCGGGAGGTCCATGGGTTTGAGCCCCGGCGCTGGCAGGATTTTCGACTCTAGCTTGTTCGCTAGATCGAATTCAGTCGCCGTCTGGAGGAGAATTCTACCGGCTGGTTACTCTAGGAGTTTTCCTTGGTTTCTACGATCAACACCAGACCAATGCCGGAGCAGTACTCTAACAAACGGGCCTTCGCCCTCGCGATCTTTCCTACCTCTTCTTTACTATTATCTTCTGTCCTTACGCACACTTACTCTTGCATGCACTACACTATCACACATGTCGGGAGTCCAGAAGGCAGATTAGAGCTTGTCCCGACTGGAGGTGGTGCCCCTCTGGGAGGAGATACCTCTTAGGGGAAACCCAGCTAGTCACCACCTCCCGCGATGAAACATTCAGTACACTAACGGAAATAATGACGTACCCGGAAAGAACCCGGAAATATTAATTGACACACCCGGACTCAGAATAACTCAATCAATCGAGTGGTGGACGTAGAAAATTTCAAAATAATTTTAAAATAATTAAAGTATTTAAACCCTGATCTTTTCAATATTTTTACATTAAGGCATATTTGTTAACGTTTTCAGACCTAGTGGTTAATTCTGCGTGAACACATATCGGGACAAAGATGGCCACGCTCATTCTTGGACTGCACAACTATCTACACCAACAGATTCTAAAATAAAATTCCAACGTGTGTGCGGGCAGGTCTGTTTGAAAAAGTACGCCGGAGTTTCCATGAAGCCATTACGTGTAGGCACTGTTTCATTTTTTGGAGGGGAGTAAACATCTAGCAACCGATAACAGACGAATCTATCGCAAAGAATTCAGAAAGGTGATAATAAAAAAACTCGTAAACAATGAATCTAACTTCAACGAGCTAGAATATACTACATAGCGTGGCTGAAGCGTCTCCATCTTTGAAGCAACTTGAAGGCATGTTTTTTGCAGTCAATGCAGCGCCCTCTGGGAAACTAAGTATTCTACCATTATGTTTGGTGCTGGTTACAGATGGGTCGGCGTGGGCCGCGTGTAATATAAATACTCTTATTGTGTGTTCTCACGATCCAATACCAATCATTTAAAAATGGAATAACAATATGTTAGGAGAATGAATTGAAAAACTTTAAATATATGTTGCTTTCTGCATCGATTATTGTCATAAGAATGGAAACTATTGAAATGTTATTGTAGTTTGCATCAAGCCTGAAAGTGAATGTTATTGCAATTAGTATTAATGTTATTTAAATACGGTTAAAAGAAAAAATAAAGAAATACGTTGTAATACGAACAACACCACAACGTTGAATCAGTATAGCAGTTGAATACACCGTCATTCGTATGATTTGACTTCAAGAAAAACGGCGGCCACTAGTTCGGCGAGCCTCCACCAAGAGCGCTGAAACTATAGGGACAGACACACTACGTAGTATATTCTAGCTCGTTGAGTAAGTTCATACTTAAACAATGATAAAACGAAAAAACTGCCTGCCATCCATCGTTTCTACCCGATCTCATTGGTATGCAACAATTAAAGAGAATTATTGTAAATTGGTTTATTCTTACTGGCACTAGTTATTATTTTAAAATACAGGATGATTAAAACTTGTCTGCAGACCCGAAAGGCGGGACTTATTTTCCTACTATGATACCACTTCTTCGTGAATTTAAAAATTGCTGTCGATTTCAACTTATCAAACACTTTACTGGCAATTCAAAGTGCCACAAGGTGATGAAACCCTTATTTATGATATAATTGTCCACATTATCATATAGATATTTTGTTGTCGAATGATTATGAATGAATAAAGTACAGCGTGAGACAGTTTCGACAGCAAGTGCACGATAATCGAACGCAATTATGAAACAGTGAGTGAGGTGCCCAGAGTGCAAAGCGCATTACTATCGTCGTTTGTCTGAGGTCATTGCTTTTGTTCGGTCATTTACCTCTTCCTGTCTTAAATTTATTGTCTACGCTTTCGGCTGAAGTTCAGGAGGATTTTAAGTTTCCATACATGAAACAGACGTTATTGGGACAACGTGAAGGAATAAAATATATATAAATAAAATACCAAATGAATACAAAAGACAAAGTGGGGAAATTAATATAAATAATAGATACATTTAGGTGTATACTAATTAGCAAATGAAATTACGAAGTACGAAATGCAAGGAGGTATATTAATATATAGATGTTAATTTCACGGAGATGACGTCTTTTTTCCATGTAATTACGTCAGCAATATCACATCAAAATTCTCACAATTATTGAGACAATCTCGGTGAAATGTGGTACGTAAGGAGTGCCTCGCATATGTAACATCAATTTTACAATTGGAATGGTGATGTGATCAATTTTACAATGTGAATGGTGATCAAGATGTGGGGGAATGGATCTTGCGACCGAGAAAACGCAATAAATCAGTAATCCGCAATAAACAGAAAGCAACAGGATTATTATATTCAGATTCCAAAACGTTCCAGGCGAGACGAAGACCACCAACATTCCAGGAAAAGTACCGTAACGTGCAAAATCGCAATACTGCAGACGTTGCCTTATTTAGACGGATCGATACAGAAAATTCAGAAATAATGAACAGTAAAACAACAGAGAGACGAACACTAATAATACTATCACAGTTTATGTAAGTTCGTAACACAGTAATGTAAGTTTGTAACACAGTAATATAAGTTTAATATGTTTCGCAACTTTTCCCGAGATTGATTTTTCTAGCGAGAGGACGCACTTGAGCAATTCCCATTGTTATAATTGAGCACTCGGCAATTCCCATTGTTATAATTGAGATGTTTTGATTTGCCATTCAGAAAATTACTTATTTATCCTTCCCCTTAAGCTTTGAGTAGGTTATCATCTAAATGGTGGTTATTGGTCATGGTTTTTGTTTTATGGGGATGCCACCTGTAGGTGACACTGGGAGTTGCCGGTCTCGCGAAAATAAAATGAAACAAAGTGATTTACGAACATTTGCATCCTAAGCATCAAATAGAATTTAATTAAGAGTTTTTACACAAGAAAATACGAAACAACATATGAAATAGAAGTTAAAGTAGAAAATAAATATTTCGTTACAATAATTTGTATTATGAAATTTATACAAACACTGAAAATGAAGTGCTACTTTGCACTTTTGCCACATGATTATTGTGCGTTGGTGACAAAGACAGCATTTTCTCTTAAAACAATCTATTCTGATGTGGTTTACATCAGAATCGTTTGTTACTTCCGGTTGTACTCGACATTTGACGGGGTTTTGGCAGGGCAGACTTCGAGACGCCTTTCCGTAATACAAACAGCCGTAAAATTGGAAAATCACCTTCGAAAGTAGCACTACGTACATTGAGTGGCATTTTGACTATTTCACTACAAGCCAAGAATTATGCGAGTTTTGGGTTCAAAGATTGTTCCTCATTTTTAGTGTCTTCATCTCGTTTACCAGATTTGAGAAGTTTGAGATTGAGTTGTTTTTTTCTACTTGTAATATTTCCTGTCCGAAGGTTCATATTTTATTGATGTTTTGTAAACTATTTCTTCACATGGTTGATAAACGTTTCATGCTCCAGAATCATCTTTCACCGTTCCGTGAACTTCAACTACTAGAAGTCAGCCGGGCAAATGAATTGTGTCCCCGTTAGTTTCGTCATCCGTTTCTTCATCGATGAACAGAGCATCATCAGGAGGCAATAAAAGAAAATTATCATCTTGGTACTGCTCATCTATCGTTTCTAAACTCTCATGTACTTCTAGACCAGAAACAATAAAAATAAAACGCACAAGAACGCATGCCACCCTAGATCACGCCATAGCATTGATTCTACATCAAACCAGCTCAACTCCCGGTCTCACCTGTAGATTACTAGCGGATGTGCGTTCTGTAAAATCGAAGTTATTAACAATTAATTACCAAATGATAACTACTAATGAATTATTTGCAGTTTTTATAATGCAATAAACAATTAATTTTTTATTCTCACTTCATTTATCTTTCAATTTTTGTAGGAAGAAAGAGAAGAAGTGCAAGGTGCGCCAACATTACTGCAAGGCATCTTCAACCCTAGTATTCCCGAAGTAACTATTCCCTAGTAGTGGTAGTGAAGCCAAATTTTCATTTCAAAAAAGGTCGTATCATGAGTTTGGTGACACCAAATTATGTAAAGGACTTTTTATAGAAAATGATAAAAGATCTGTTATCTATGGGTGACACCGGACACCATAACTGAAGCAGCCATTACTGTCGGAAGGAATTTTGAATCATATGATAATATGCAGAACACTAATACACAGATGTCCCAGAATAAATGTTACCCATTTCTACGACATGTAGAGGGGTTCTGCAATGATTACGTTATTGCTAATGAAGGTAGAGTCTATAATTTCATATTACAGAGTATCACAGGTTTATTGCCCCTGAATGTTAGGCAACCACGTATGCACAGGTGTTTGCCATGGCCGTGAAATATACTTGACCGTAAGTAGTGTCCTGCAGAACACTACGGCATAAAGAGATGCCCTAGGGGGTCAGGGGTAAATGTCATTTACGTTATACGAAATAGACTGGTGTTTATGAAACTTGCAGCACCCAGAAAGAATAGTCAAACTCACTTAAACATTGGGTGATATGCAGAACAGTCTGCCCATCAAAAGTCATTAAATTTCCCTAGAGATGGCGTGCACGTTGACCTCTCAAAGCCTTTCTTTGAATGACAGATCACGTAAGTGTTACGCCACACACTCATGCGGTGTAGAGCTTTCAAACACCTTACAAATCATTACAGTTATGTAATTCTAATCATTTGTATATTGTGATATTCCTAATCTGTCCAATAAATTTTATTGTAATAGTATAACTCCTTCTTGGTGTCGCAATTTTCACAAACACCCGTGTATTATATAATTCAAGCCACCTGATAATCTGTTAACAAAATACCAGGCGTTGGTCGGGCCTTCTTTATATCACATCCTTGTGAAAGAGCAAAAAGTTCAATTTTATATAAACCATTGTGTTTAAGATTATTTATTTTTAATTTAATTGTTTCAATTTTTAATAAAATACTATATTTTTTAATTTTATTTTACTATATACTCGTATTAGAAAAAATGTTTATCTTACGCACTGTAATTGACATCTATCAAATCTATTAGATACCCATTCTACTGCACCGCTTCTATCTTCTGGCGGGTATATTAGGGAACAATGTGTTTTTAGCGACAGGATAAATATTATTAACGTGATGCATCTACCGACATATAATTTAAGTTATACATCTTCCCACTTTTTTTGTTTTAATATTTACCAAACTCACTGAAAAAATTCTAAAAAACAGCCTATAAAAATGTCTTATCTTTTCATACACTACTTTATGTGGCATCGATGTCGGTTAATGCCGTTTAATTCATTTTTATTACTACAGATACGCTACTAAATATTCACTCACATGTTAATTGTTAAACGTTATCATTGCTGACACCCTCGCATCTCCAAAACAGTTTCTAAGATTTACTATGAGGCATCTGTATCTTTCAATTAACCCCGACACACGTTATACGGGAAGCCAGCACCACCTTCTTAAGGTGCATTACGTCGAACAATTTAACAAATTAAACGAGGGTTTTCTTACAATTTTCAATAATTAAGTCCTCTACTTTTATGCCTCAGAGAAACGAATTTGTGGAGAAGTGTTTATGAATCCCACAACAGAGTAAAATTGCCACATTATTTGAGAACCACCGGTGGCATCAACTACTAATCATACATTATACAGCAACTAGATTATAATATTTACATTTATTGCATAAAAATGGTTTTGAAAATGAGATACTTTTGGGGCGATTTCTTAACATTTTTAGAATGCGAGAATACACATAACTTATATCCATACGGTATTTTTATTCAGGGCATTATTTAATTATTTAAAGGATGTTTTAACGCGAGAGGTAGCGGCGATCTTGCCCCGTTGGATGGCAAGATACGGTGCCGACCTTCACGTCGGCTTAAGGGGTTTTCCTCATTTCCTATCAACGGAGCACTGTCTAAATCGCGACAAGCTCTAATCCCCCGACTGGTCTCTCTGCATGGATGGAAGTGTTCTGCATGTAAGAGTGTAAAGGGGTAGGATAGAACAAGGATTGGAAGCGAAAGATCGGCTCCCGTATGGTATGATACTGCTCCGGTATTCATCTGTCGATCGTCAAAAACCACTCAAAACTACCCATCAGATCATCTGGCGGCCAGAAATTTCCAAACAGCGACTGAATTTGATCTAGCCAACCGGCTAATGACGAAAATCCTGCCACCATCGGGTCTCGAACCGTAGGATCTCTCGGTCAGAGGAATTTCTGAGACACCAGTTGATACCCTGAGCCGCCTCAGAAGGTTGCTGTTCCCGCATTCGTTTCCAAGTCGTTTCCAAGTAGCGGCGGCGATGGTGTGACGGTTAGCGTACCGGACTGTTATACCGATCGGGTTCAAACCCGATCGAAGCCGTGGATTTTTAGGGCGACAAAATCCTTCAGAGGGGAAGTAAAGCCGGCTGTCCCATGTTAGTAGATTTACTTGCATGTAAAATATCCTCAAGCCTAAATGACGCCTCTGAGCTAAATTCAAAATCGCCTGTTTCTCGCCCAAGAAATACCTCCTATCTCTGATAGTTGATGAAAGAAGCGTAGTCTACTAAATTTACGTGGTCAGACGGAAGAGCGGGCCTGATGGCCCGAGTCTCGCCACGTAAAATAAGGCAAATTCAATTCAATTCAAGTGATAAGGTTGACTCAAACAGCCGGTCATTGCAGTCGGCTTATGGCGATTGTCATGAATTCTTATCCAGACAAGCGCCACACATTCTCTGGCGTTTAACACATCAAGCCAGTTTCTGGCACCCGTCGGGAATTGATCTCCTGATCCTCCAGTAATTAACACCTCCAGTAATTAACACTCTCAATAGACATGCTTCGCTTTAGCCATCGCAACTTCTCTGTAGGTCCAGGGATTAGAAGTATTTAATCATGGAGTGAGCTAAATCCGTAGAGCACTTGCCTTGAGTGCGGAGTTGCGCGGCAATTACAGACCCTTCCAGTGAACTCCTCCGTCCTTATTGATTACAGGTCCTGTCCATCTCTCAGCGTTAGACTCGGAACTTTGTAAACGCCTTATTAAGCACGAGATGATACGTTACAATGTGTAAGCCCTCGTCGTCAATGCACAAAGTAGGAATAGTCTGATGAAAGTGTACAATGTGTAAGCCCTCGTCGTCAATGCACAAAGTAGGAATAGTCTGATGAAAGTGTACAATCCTGCAGGTTGAGATGATGACGATCTTAGCAGTATTGCGTAATTATTAATAGGATCATTCTCTCTCCCTCCCTCTCCCTTTCCCTCTTTCTCTCCCATATCTCCCTCACTATCTCTCTTTGCATATATCTCTCCCTCCCTCTCTCGCTCTTTCTTCATATCTCTCCCCCTCTCTCTGCCTTCATGACTCCCTATCTCCCTCTGTTTCTCTCTTCATATCTACCTCCCTCTCTTCATCTGTCCCTCTCTCCTTATGTTTCTCTCTTTCTTCATATGCTTCTCTCTCTCTCTTTCATTAGTCCAAGTCACTTATTCCTTCCCCCCCCTCTCTCTCTCTCTCTCTCCCTCTGTGTCTCTCCCTTCATCTCTCTCCCTTCTTTCGTCTCAGTCATTGTGCGATTTACGTAGTTCAATGCCTGAAGTACCCTATACTCTATTAATGAATATACACGCAAACGTTTGGTCTACTAATATGTTTGGTCTCAATAATTTTTCAGATTTTTAAAACGTGCTAGTCATAAAAATATACAATTAAATAAAATAATACAGATAATATCCAACCATAATGAATAATGGAAAATGTCTGCGTTAGTCGGTGTATTTCTTAATATTGCCAGCAGTAACTTGTACGCCAAAGGGAATGAGAAGAATTAGGAAAGAGAGAAGAAAAAAGAAAGTGAAGATAATAATATTAATAATAATGAGAAGAAGAAGAAGAAGAAGAAGAAGAAGAAGAAGAAGAAGAAGAGTCTGTCAAGAAGAAGAAGAAGAGTCTGTCAAGAAGAAGAAGAAGAAGAAGAAGAAGACTGAGAAGGAGAGTGAGAAGAAGAGACTGAGAAGGGGAGTGAGAAGAAGAAGAAAGGAGGAGACAGAGAGAATAAGAATAAGAAAAAGATCAAGAGCTGTGCCCCGACATCATCAACCAGTGGCCAATCGCCACCGAGGATGTACTCGTAGCTCCACTCCCAGCTGCTCAGCGACGAATAGTTGGGGCGCAGCGGCCATAAACTCAGGGTTTGGCGCCGCGCTCTCGCCGGCGGCTTTCCAAGGCGGCTGACTCATGCATAATGAGGGCAACAAGCCGTAAAATCCGCAGCTTCCTTTCCGCGCCTCCAGATGGCACTCGCTCAGCAAGGATGTTGCTAAGCCGGCGAAGACGGACATCCGAACCGCACACCAAGTTTTTTTCGTAATACTGTACAGTTATACAGAGTGCAGTGACACTTGAGTAGTGTTTTGCATAGCCAAAATAATACGAATGACAAAAATAAAAATGTATAAATTGCTGATTGAAAGCCAAGACCAGAAGTTGGGATTCTAAGCCGGAACAAACAGCAAAAGTTAATAACAATGAAAATGAACTATTGAACACGCTGCTATGACATTACGTTAATGGATAAATTACCAATGTTGATGTAAAAATTCAGATGGGTATTGATATTGATATAATGGATGTAAATGATGCTAAAAGATTGAGATAGTATGTCATATCCAAAGGATGACGGAAATTCGGTCAAAGAAAATTTTAAAATGGTTATCTCAAAGAAACAGGAAGCGTGGCGGATAAACAAAAACAGGGGAAAAGGAGATAGAAAAGGCGATGAAGGAAAGAGATCTTCAAGAGGAAGATTGGGAATATCGAAAGACGTGGCGACTAGGATCCGAGAAGCTGCGTCAGCTGTAAAGAACCTCGCTAATACTACTTCCACGACTACTTTTCAACAATTATATCGATATAACTCAACTAAAACAGGGGAACAAAAACTCACTGTCCGGGCGGCGTGCGATAAAGAATTTACCATCTCGTTGTCTGTTAAGAATAATCGAAACAAACGAGTTACATATAATGATGTATGAGCGTATTTAAAGAAAATGTATTTATTATTACGAATTTTTCTTGTAGGAAGATAATATTAGGAAAGTACTGAAAATCCACGATCAGTAACACAAATAATACGCTTTGTTGATTGCTGATATCAGTAATTGCCTCGGCAAACTTCAACCTCGACCATTATTTGCTGTAGTATTTCGATATAACGGCAGTAACGCCTCTTAAGATCGTCAACATTAAATTCAAATATATTGAAATACGTAGTTACACAAATTTGCAAATTAGATTAGCAGATAAGTAGTCAACTGGAAGTGGCATGGACATACACTGTGCTGGGAGACTGCTTATTAATTACTCGTAATTAGATTGTATGTACCAGACAATTTTGAGACCACAGTGGCCTCTAGGGGATCACCTTATTATCTCCCCCAATTGCAGGGTGAGATAACTCAGAGCATCAATTGATGTCATTGCAGTGATTCTTATCGGAAAGTCCTAGAGTTGAGTCCTGATGGTCCTCGTACCCTTTCCGCACAAGCTAGACAGCTAGCTCGATTTCATCCGGTGGCTTGAGAATTCTAGCAGACGTCTGCTCTGATAGAGAATTATCCGTGGTTTCTTCGTTCAACACCAGACGAATACTGGAGCAGTACAAACAAGCGGACGAAACACCGCGCGCTATCTCCCTTCTCTTATCTTCATCCCATACACGCTTGCCAGTCGAGAACTTCCCAGTTCCCACTGGTGGGAGATACCTGATAGGGTGTTCCTGCAAGCCGCCGTGTAGGTCAGCGTCGGATATCACCAGCCAGTGGCGGAAGTATATCACCACCTCCTGTGATAAAACATTCACTACAATTACGGGACTGCCGACGATAGAACTTGCCCCCGGAAACACGAAAATGTCAATAAGTCAATGAACCTATCAATCTCTCCCCGTTAGGTGTGCAAACTGTCACTGTCAAGCTAGTGACTTCAAACGCCTGAACACAATTCTCTTTAATGTCATCTACCCATTTGCCTGACTGGGATGGCTTCGGCAGCTCGACGTTAGGCAGTTCTCTTTGTTGGTAACAAAACCGGGAGAGGTGGCTCAGGGCACCAAGTGATGCCACTGCAGTGCCGCTAATCAGGAAGTCCTAGGTTCGAGTGCCGATGGTGGCAGGATTTTTGACACTCTCTCGTTAGCTATGTAGAATACAGTTCAAGTCTGAAGAAGAATTCTAGCGGACGAATGCTCTTATCGGTAGGTTTCAATGATTTCTCTTATCAAAATCAGGCGAACGCCGGAGCAGTACCCTAAAAACGGGCCACGCAGCGCGCGATATTTCCTTCTCATTCCTTGTCTTATCCTAACACCTTACTCACACTTACCCTTACATGCACTACACTACCACATATCGGGAGCTCGTTCGGGAGCTTTGAATTTGTCCCAGCTGGGGCGGTGCCTCGCTGGTGGGAGATACCTGGTTGGGGAAAACCCCGCTAGCCTACGGTAGGTCGGCTCTCGAATTTAGCGGAACAAGATCACCATCTCTCAAGGAAAACATGCTCTATACTACCGGGACCAATGCTATTAGAATTTGATTCGCCCGGAATCACTGACAATCAATCGCCAATGCCTTGTCGAAGCCGATACCCAAGTGGGAGGCACCTGAGCTGTGATAACCGACGCGACCCACAGCCGCCTCATCATTTCGTTCCTTCGGGTCAAAATATGACACCTGGAAATGCATTTGATTAGACGAACAGGCGGGTAAAGAGACATACATATTCAGATTGACAGCTAGAGTGGCAGAAAAAGACACAAGAAGCGAATGGATTAGCAAATATTGAAATACATAGCAAGCAATCAGGCAAACACAGAACAGACAATTTTCGGGAAGACCGACAGACAGACAATAGCTACAAAACTAGATGATGGATTGACTCATACAAATATGCACACATGCCAAAATACTTACGTATTGACAAAACAAACCTACAAAAAACCAATGCTTTTCTAGAAGTATAGTAAGATTTTTTCGCTAAAGAAGACCTCTTTTGCATGATACGTCTATTCTATTTCTTGCCGAGGAATATTTACTTTTAAACAACACTGCTTCATCCTTGCCAAACATGTCTTCCCTTACACAAGAATTAATTACGGAGTACCACCAAGTTTTGTTCTTACTGTGGGTAGGTAGAGATGCCTAACAAAAAAACACTCCATATGGAATAATCCCTGGCTTTACCTCTGCTTATCAGCCGATTTTCACTACAAGCAACCTCTTCGTAATACTACGAATACAGGGTGAGAGGGATTAGCTAAACATTTCGTAGAAAGGGTTGATGGTTTCTTGCAGGAATGAATATGTTATGAAGTTTCCAAATCAGACGATTTCAAGAAAATATGAGTCAGTATCATGCTAACGTATTCAAGAAATCTATTTTTGTACTGCAAAACCTAAGAACTCTGTTTTAACTTTCTGTGCATTCATATATCCCTGATTGTCTTTCCTTTGTTTGAACATTTGCGATCTGTCAGATTCACGCCACTCTCTGATACGCCACGGGTGCAAATTGTATCCTGGGCGTTGACATTTGTCTATTGTCTTGCAAAAAGTCTTATCATTTGTATATAAATTTAGGTTCGCCCTGTCAACACACTAAACAATCTTCGTCTCCGCGAGCCTTCAATTCTCGGTTGACCCACGGTCAACTTCGTATTCCTGACATCCATCATAAGTAAAATTTTCGGTGTCAATAGCTGTTCAAGAGTCGAGAGCAAGACTGAGAATTTTAGGTAGATAAGGTGAAAAAAATGAATATTTCAAAGTTCAAGTGAGTTCATCTCCGGACAGCTCCTTGGCCACGAAAGTTCATAAATATTTTTTATGGGGAACTTTTGGAAATTTTTTGCTTTCATATTGTGAAGTTGTGTTATATCCAGGTGTAAAGTGGATACGGCGCTTCAATTACTAAAGTCATTAGTCACGTTGGTCTGAGTGTGTTCGAGTTTTACCTCATTAGGTGGTAGTGTTTTTCCCTCTGTGAAACCTCTGATCCCGCATCCAACTACTCTTCATTTTGTAGTTCCGCTACAGTTATATCTCCCAACGGGTCACCGCCCCAATCGATACTATCTCTAAGCCGCCAACCGGCCTACCGACATTTGTAGTAATGTAATGGAGTGTATATGAATGCAGTTAGCGTTTATGAAGAAATGGGAAGGATGCGAGCGAAATATGAAGGAATGGGAAGGATGAAGGATGCGATCAGGAGACGATGCGATCATGGATGACAGGCAGTTCTGACCTGTTGGTAAGGGATAGTATCGAAACGTGGCCCCCTCGGGTGGCTCATGAACAGCGTAATAAATATTCCTGGTGCGACCCCGGGTTCAATTCGCGGTCGAGGCAAAGAAAGAGCTGGAGTTCCTCATAGATTCGTATGTTTCTACAGCCATGTGACAAAAGAAAAGCTCCGGTACGCCAAGCATGCTATAAAGGGTGATGGGAATCCGCCATGTTCGCCACATGTCTCACTTAAGCACTCGCAGGTAGGGGCCCAGACCTGGGAACACCACTAATCGACAATGGGTCGGATTAATCCGGGCCCGAAAAACCAAATCCATCCATCCATGTTTCTATGCGGCGGCGATGGTGTAACGGTTAGCGTACCGGACTGTTATACCCAAGCTCGCGGGTTCAAACCCGATCGAAGCCGTGGATTTTTAGGGCGACAAAATCCTTCGTACGCCTTCCTCCGGAGAGGAAGTAAAGCCGGCTGTCCCATGTTAGTAGATTTACTTGCATGTAAAAGATCCTCAAGCCTAAATGACGCGTCTGAGCTAAATTCAAAATCGCCTGTTTCTCGACCATGAAATACCTCCTTCCTCTGCTAGTTGATGAAAGGAGCGTAGCGAAATTTGCGTGGTCGGACGGAAGAGCGGGCCTGATGGCCCGAGTCTCGCCACGTAAAATAAGGCAAATTCAATTCAATTCAATCCATCCATACAGAAATACTTCTAAAATATTCGTCTATTATTGATCGGAGAAATGATGCAAAACTATCAATCACAGCAGCCGGCTGTTAGAATTCTCCTCCAGTGGTTGAATTCGCCCCAGCTCTGTCACAAGGGTCGCAAATCCACCACCGGCGGAATTCTAGACCGACTCTTGAACTCTAGACCGACCCAGCTAACGCCGCAACAGTTGGCAATGACGTTGCCAAGCCACAGAAGTCTTTATATACGCCAGAAGAAAGATATGAATTGAATTAAATTGAGTTAATGACTTATTTTACGTCGCGAGACTCAGGCCATGACTCTTCCGTCTGACCACGTAAATTTCGCTACGCTCCTTTCACCCACTAGAAGAGAAAGGAGGTATTTCTAGGGCAAAAAAAACAGGCTATTTGAATTTAGTTCAGAGACGTCATTTAGGCTTGAGGATCTTTTACATGCAAGTAAATCTAATAACATGGGACAGCCGGCTTTACTTCCCCTGCAAAGAAAGGCGTACGAAGGATTTTTTCGCCCTTAAAAATCCACGGTTTCGATTGGGTTTGAACCCGCCAACTTGGGTTTAACTGTCCGATACGCTACCCGTTACACCATCGCCGCGCGATACGGTACTCGGGGAAAAGATTTTCCCGTCAAATATTTCAAAGAGACCGCCGTTTCGCAAAGCGGGCCTCGGCGAGGGCGTCCGAAGCAGAGCGGCATCTGGAGAGCGGCGAGTCGCCACGAGCGGTGAAATATAGAGGAAAGCGAGGGGGCGGGGTTTATGGCTTGTTTCCCTCATTATGCACCGGCCGCGCCGCGACGGAAACAGCGGGGGTGGGGCGGGGGAGAAGGGGAGACGGCCCCGAGGTCGCCTGAGCCAGAGAACTGTGGGCCAAATCAAGGCTCGCTTCGACCGACATAGGGGGCCCCGATTTTTCGAATATTGCAAAGAATTAAAACTACAAAATTGAAGATTGATATTTCGGCCTCAGACAAAGTCACTTGTACAATATTAGCTCTTCAAAAAAGGTCACGTACAATGTTTTGAAAAAACTAGTAGTTTTTGTGTAATATGCTCTTGAAATTTACAATTTTTTTCTCAATAATCACTCCAATTTTTTTCTTCAAATGTTCTCCCCAAATGTAATAAGGAACAGTAATAACTATTATTTTAAACCTATTTTCGGGTATTGTTCATTTTTTCAAACATTTTTGAAAATGTTTGCAAAAGATTCAAAACAACAAAACTGAAGATAGAGATTTTTGATTCGGACAAACAGGGTTGTACAATTAAAGAAGGCCATAGTCAATTTTTTGTAGAACGTAGTAATTTTTGCATAACTTCTGTTTGAAATTAATGAAGCATTATAGACGTCCCGTCGTACACAACGATAATAGATAATATCGCGAGATAGTATGTGCTACTGGAGCACCATTAGCTTTCTTATTCAGTCATCTATTGTTTATTCACTCATTCATCTTTGCATTGTTAACTCACTATTTCATCTTTGCATTGTTTGCTCACTCCTTCATCCGGCCATTGTTTACTCATCTATCCATACTTTCATGCATCCATTGTTTACTCTCCATTCATGCATCCACTGGTTACATTGTTCATTACATCTGCTCATCCATTGATTCAATAATTGTTTACTCATTCTTTAATGTTTACTTATTAATTTATTATTTACTTCTTCATTCATTATTGAATCATTGAAGACTTATACATTTATTTTTTTCAGGTACGTTCACCGTTATGTGCGTCTTTCGGCCCATTGCGGAGCGCGCCGGCTCGTTTGAGACTCGTGCGGGCAGCGCGGCGGGGGCGGCTGTGCGCGTGGCTGCTATTTGACTCACTCTTCCTCCCTCCCCCGCCCTTCCGCAGAGGCAAACCGCCAGAGCGGCGTCTGGCCACCCAGACGCCCAGTCACCGTTGCGCTCATGAGGCGTGTTAGGACGCCGCCTCCCCTGCCCCATCCCCGCCCATCCCTGCCCAGCCCAGCCCCGCCCATCCCATCCCCACCCAGCCCCGCCCCACCCATCCCTGCCCCGCCCCGCCCAGCACCGCAGAACCCCGCTCAGCCCCGCAGAACCCCGCCCAGCCCCGCAAAGCCCTGCCCAGCCCCCACTCGCATTTGTTCCATTTCCTTTTTTTACGTATTTATATTTCTTGCGGTTGCGTGGTTTTGTTTTTATACATCGGTTGTGGTAGATCATAGACTTAACCGTTGCCTTTGCATTATCGTTGACTCGATTGTTCGTGAGGTCGAGACCCTACAATGTTGGACTTTCGACACCAGCTACACTATGTTATCAAGAGTATCTGGACACTTGGCTGAAAATGACTCACCAGTTCGTGGCCCCCTCCATCGGTAATGCTGGAATTCAATAGGGGATTGGCCCTCCCTTAGCCTTGATGAAAGCTTCCACTCTCGCAGGCTTACTTTCAATCAGGTACTGGAAGGTTTCTTGGGGAATGGCTGCCCCGTCTTCACGGAGAGCTGCTCTGAGGAGAGGTATCGATGTAGGTCGGTGAGGCCTGGCGCGAATTCGGCGTTCCAAAACATCCCGAAGGTGTTCGATACGGTATAAGTCAGGACTCTGCGCAGGCCAGTCTATCACAGGGACGTTATTGTCATGTAACCACTCCGCCACAGGCCGTGCAGTATGAACAGGAGCTCGATCGTGTTGAAAGACGCAATCGCCATCCCCGAATTGCTCTTCAACAGTGGGAAGCAAGAAGGTGTTTAAAACATCAACGTAGGATTGCGCCGTGATAGTTTCACACAAAACAGTAAGGGGTCCAAACCCCCTCCATGAAAAAACCCATAACCCCATTTTGGACGTTTCCGCATAATTTTGATCACATAGTGTTTATGTTGATTGTGTTATAGTTATATATAGTGATTCACATTGGGCACGTTTGCAACTGGGGTAGGAAGTCTATCAGAGCAGCCGTCCGCTAGATTTCTACTCCACACAGCGACACAACTCGATATACCTATCTTGCTAGTGTCGAAAATCCTGCCGCCGGCGAGACTATTCCTCTGGTTAATAAAAGGGTTAATGATGGGGGTAAAAGTCAGAATCTTATATTATTTATTCGAGGACATGCTATATCAGGAGCCTCTAGTATTAATGGTACTAGTCTACTTCCAAATCCCCCAATTATGATAGGTATAATTATAAAGAAGATTATAATAAATGCATGTGTGGTTACGATAACATTATAAGTTTGGTCGTCTCCAATTAAATAGACTGGTTGTCCTAATTCTGTTCGAATTAAAACACTTAATGATGTACCTACTATTCCAGCTCAAGCTCCAAAAATAAAATATAGCGTTCCAATGTCTTTATGATAAGTAGAAAATAATCATCGTTGCGATAAAGTGGCTGAATATTAGGCGATAGATTGTAAATCTTTCTATGAATAAAATTTCCTTTATCATTGGTCTTATATTCAATGATGATTTTAGACTGCAATTCTAAAGGTGTAGTATTTACTAAGGCCTAAAATAGAAATGTCATTTTCAGCTTTGAAGGCTAATAGTTTAGTTAACTTAAGACCTTAAATTCTGAAAAATATTATGGGATATAAAGGTAGTCCAAATAGTGAAATTCTTGTTAGTAAGGAAATTAATTTGATGTTACGAAATTTTTGAATTGGCTATTGATGATTCCATTTTAATTGATTTGCATTAATTAAGAAAGAAGATATTATTAGTTGTAAATAATAGAGTAATTAATGAACATAAAATTATAATTAATATTATGAGTATTATTTCATTATAACATGAGTTTTGAATGATTATTCATTTAGGAAGTTGCCCTGAGCCACCTCTCCCGGTTCCGCAGACAAGTCCTCCGCGCAGCGTGCGGGTGGTGTCGCGGCTCGTTGCCAACCCGGTCTTCGGGCGTCGCAGACCCCGGATGCAGCCCTTCGGCCGCCGGCTTCCGGTCGGGCAGATCAGCCTACGTTACGAGCGCACTCCTGCGTATTTCCCCGGCGATTCCGCTTTTGACAACAAAAAAAAGCTAGCGGACGCCCTGGGCTATCTTCGATGCACTATTTTTCGCGCTTCCTCTGCTTCTGAACCCGGGGAGATGGTATCGCAAATGGCGGGGTTGCTGCAGGGATTCTTGTTGTGGAGTAAATCTCTGTGAAGAAAGGAACTTGAGCAGGTGTGTTTTATTCTTTTTCTTTGTATTTAACTGCACACGTGAATTTTAACTCCCTACTGAAGAGGCAAGCTTTTTAATGTAAAGAGGATCAATTTCTTTACTGCCATTGAGCACAAAATGTTTTTTCTTTACTATCATGTGTTATGTGTATACAATGACGTCTTTACTGACAGCAGAAGTAATATGAGACATATCCTTCTATGTTAATGAAGTAGACTGGTGTTTGTGCTGGTTTGCTGGAGAGGAAATGGAATAAAGAAAAACCTTTCTTTGCTTAAAACAAGTAGGTTGTAATTTATTTATGCAAACTAAATGATTTATTTACCAACCTTAGCAAGCGTTAAAGCAATGTCTTAAGGCTTGAGGGTCTTTGTGATTGGGATGTCAGGGGTTCTATCCACGGCAAGGGACGAAAATGTGCGTGGTGCACTTTCCAATTATGAATTTGACCCTTTTGAAGAACCGAATCCCCCAGGACTGATTGCTTGATTGTTAGTGATTCCGGGGACGTGAACTACTAAGGACATTAGGTCCGTGCGTATAGTGCATGTTTTTCCATGGCTGGTGGCGATGGTCTCCCTCGCTGTATGGCGAGATCCGGCGCAGATCTACGGTCGGTTAGCGGGGTTTTCCCTAACTAGGCATCTCCAACCCACGGTTCACAGCCGCCCCAGGCGGGCCAAGCTTTAATCTGCCGACCGGTCTCCCTGTGTCGGTGTAGTGCATGTTAGTGTGTGTGTGTAATGGGTGAGGATAGGTCAAGGAAGAGGAAGGTGACATCGCGCGCAGTCCGTGGTCATTTGTTTTGGTACTGTTCCGGCATTCGCCTGTAATTGATCGCAGGAACCAAGGAAAACTACCAATCAGAGCAGCCGGCCGCTAGGATTCTCCTCCAGAGAGCAACTGAATTCGACCTACCTGACAAGATAGTGTCGAAAACGTTTATGGTAATGTGGGCAGTTTCCACGTAATTTAACGCCCCTCTCCCGGTCCGAAGTCTACTCTGATCAGTGGTGATGATTGACGGCTTCAAAGCAAATGCCGGAGCAGCACCCTAGATCAAAAGGTACGTACATGCCAGCAGATTAAAAGGTAGGTACTGTGAGCGATCCTTTCTTCGCTATCCATTCCCTATTCTTAGGGTACAATGTTCAAAGGGCCGAACCCACATACAACTAAAAAGCTCTATCTCGTAACGGAGACTGGTCATGGGAAAAAAATATATCCTGGTGAGCCAAGAGAATAAAGGAGTTTCATTCTTCTTTCAGGGACACAGCATACTATATTTTATATTTTCAAGAATTATTTTTCAAAACTAGTTATACACTTTCGGAAAATTTTGGAGAATCAACATGCGTGTGAACAGCCTATACATACCAAGATTATTAACGTGTATGTAGATAGGAACAACAATAGTAGATAGTAGATAGGAACAATGATGTGGGCTCAGATCTGGACAAATTATATGCAGCCTTGTGGAGGTACTTTTTGAACTTGATTATTCTAGAATACCATCTTTTTCAATCTGGATATTATATCATGATTAATATTCACTTCCATTTCAATCATCTTCTCAGTCATTAGTCTTACTCATTATGTCTCTTTCGCGACCGCTTCACTTGTGATTGATTCCGCTAGGGGTTATCAAACCTTCACACTCACTCAATGAAACGTTTTTAGTTCTCTGGTACAAGGGATTGTTAATACATATTTTTCTGTTTATATCTTTGCGACTTGACATTTTTAGAACCAGATGCGGAAAACGATGTCACTTGCGAATTTTGATGATGATGATAATGAAGATGGGATGAATGACACTGAAGAAATAAAGAACAAAACTAATAAAATTATTTCATTCACGTCTGATTAGGGACACTTCTCTCAAAATTCTTGAATCGTTTATTTATTTATTTTATTTTATTTTAGATCGCTGGGCGATTTCGTGGCCGTAAGTGATCACAATCCGAGTCACAATTTTACGTTGTAAGAAAATGTACATTCTGATTACCTTTCATACCATTGTCTTTTAACAATTTAAAACATTCAATATTAAATATTAAATTCAATCATTTGAGTGCATATGTGCTCAATTGGAGCACATCATCATAATTTTTAAAATTATCTCGAATTCAGTTAGATACATTCGCCTTTTAAATTTTAACCTTTAGAGGCATTACACAAGTTAATTCTTGGGATATTCGGGCATTATACACGATATGCAATAGGCATGATAAAATAAAGTTTCGTCTAAAACGCTTTTAAATCAACAACATACAGTCTGGCTTAGTCAATCCATTGTAATGGAAATGAGTAGGTAATAAAACGCAAGACAAATTGAATTAACAATAACAAAATGAATGATTTATCGCATAATAAAGCACAGTTTTACTGATATAAGAAAATCTAAGATACACCTCACCGATGTAAAGATATCGACAAAAGTAATCTTCTTGTTTAAATGGATAATGACTTTTCACCCACTCTGAATTTCTCTAGCATAGTCGCGAGTACGTACAACTACTTTAAAGAAAGGGTTGAGATTCAGGGAACAGATACGCTTCAATTAACCCACGGGTTGAATCCACGACGCAAAGCTAACGAGAGATCTGGCTAAATTCCTAGTGCCAAAGCACTTGAGAGTGAAATATATCGCGAGAACTCGGGGCGTCCTTGTTACCTGGTGTCACGAATACAAATTGTCGCCTTCAATCTCTTTAGTGGCCTCGTCTCACCTTGGAGTTAGGCCCTTGCATCGTACAAGCGCCTTCTTAATTGAACTTGGCTCGTGTTCGCCTTGCCACGTCGACTTCTCCGTGGACAGCTACTAAATCTCCGTTGACTTCGGGGAGCTTACGCAAGCTTCCAGTTACATTCCTGTAGACGCAGGGGACATTGTATTCGTGCGAAAGTGCTAACTTGTTTCGAAATCTAAAGAAAATCAGTTTGACAAGTTCAAATACTCGTTTACTGAAAACAGAACGATTTTGAATGCCTCTTTTGAATTTGAAAGAGTCAACATTTATTTGCACGCTTTTAGTACAAAAATGTTTTTTTTATTAAACCACAACTTTTTTTCAGTTAAACCGAACAAGCATAAATCATTGTCACATGCGTAAATGGGTTGAAAAGAATATATTCACAATATATTCAATATAAAGGAGAAGTTGCCGTAGGTTAATCAGTATACAGAATTCGAGTAAAACTATTGAGTGTATAAATGTGTGGATGTGCGGATGTGTGAGATTCCGTCACTGACGGCTAGACCACTTCCCGTGCACCAATCGAGACGTATGAGGTGTCATTCAATGCATCTCGGTCACCTAATGGGGAACTGATAATTTGTTTTTGGATATTCACATAAATTTCCAAAAACTTGTTTTTTTTTGTTTTGGCGCTGCAATCTTACTGATAATCCATGGAATTAAACCAACTCCTCCTAAATCGATCTATGTAGGTGGCATTGATTAAACACCAGTACCCAAACAAAGTTTTAACAAAATACGCTATAATGTTCTTTCACGACGTTGACAACACTGATGTTGACATCTTTAAGTGAACAATAGAATTACCAAGTAAATCGCTCTGCAGATTGATTGGAATTGATTCAAATTAACGTATTTTTAAAAATATATTTTCGGAAACCGACGAACAGTATTGCCGCGAAACTTATTAAACTTATATATAGTACGGAGTTGCTCTACTGCTGTCGCTGTTTCTCCGCTCTCAGTCTCCATGCCTCTCTATTGGACCATAGATCATCTGGCATTTCTCTTGCCTTCATAGCCTCTTGCACTCCCTGCTGCCATGGAAGTCTGGGTCTTCCTCTCTTCTGTCTTTCTGTTGGCACCCATTTCAGGACTCGTTTTGCCCATCTTTCGTCTGCCATTCGCATAACATGACCGTACCAGACGACTTGGTTTTTCTCTATTTCGTCAAGGATAGATTTCATTACATCCATTTTCTTTCTTATGTCGTCGTTCCTGATTCTGTCACGTCTGCTATAACAGCAACTTCTACGCCAGTAGTCCATTTCAAGGGCCAGAAGCTTCCCTTTTGTTCTTTTATCGATCTCCCAAACTTCTGAACCGTATGTTGTAACACTCTTAACTAGCGAGGAGTAAAGACGTCTTTTAGTAGTGTTAGTGATGGTTTTGTGCCATAAGACAGAGTTTATACTTCGTGTCACGTTTCTCCCCAAGTTTATTCGTCTCTCAATTTCGTCATGGCTATTTCCCTTATTGTTAAAAAGTGGACCAAGGTATTTATATTTGTTTCCCCCTTTCATTTTTCCTCCATTTTCCACAAGAAGATCTTCTATTTCATTTTTACCAACTGCCAGGTATTCAGATTTGTCCATATTAATATTAAGTCCTGCTTTTAAAAAGTGTTCATTGAGTTTACGGATCATGAAACTCAAATCGTCTGCATCTTCTGCAATTACTACCTGGTCATCAGCAAAATATAATGTAAACAATTTATCCTCTCCGATCGTCATTCCCATTACTCTGCATTGTTTCTCCCACTGCTGTAAAATTTGATGCAGATATATTTTAAACAGTGTTGGGGAAAGACAGCAACCCTGACGAAGACCTTTGCTGACTGGGAATGGATCCGAGAGCCTGTTGTAGATCTTAATCTGAGAGGTGTTATTCTTATATAGATTCTGTGTGGCTCCAATTAAGTTTTCACTGATTTGAAGTCCATCCATTTCTTCCCATACTCTAGCAACCGGTACATTGTCATACGCCTTCTGAAGATCAATGAAACCCAGATGAACTTCCCTACCTCTCCTTGTTCTCTTTTCTATAAGTTGTTTTAATGTAAATTATTGTCTATGACCGACCTGCCGGCAGTAAAACCACATTGTTCCTATCCTATTTTTCCTTTTATCTCTTCTTCTATTTTATTTCGTATTATTTTGCTATACAGTCTACCTATAGATCCAATAACTGCTATTCCTCTGTAGTTTGTTTCATTGTCTCTAGATCCTTTCTTATGGATTGGTGTTAGGTAAGACGTTCGCCACTCCTGAGGAGGATTTTCTCCATTCATGCACCTTGAAAACATGTGTTTGAGCATTTGGTGCAGTTTATAGGGACCATATTTCAGTAATTCTGCCGGTATATCTCCCGGACCAGGTGCCTTATTGAATTTCATTGTCTTAAGTGCTTTTTCTAAATCTTTAATTGTCAGATCTACCCTTTGCTCAAATTTTACTTCCTTGTGTGTTTGGAAGTTTCTGTTTTCTAGAAGCAGTCTTTCGAAATACTCTTTCCATTTATTGATTCCAATGTTTGATAATGCGATATTGTTTTTCTCATTCGATTTAGTAGATTTAATTACTTTCCAGGCTTCTGAGCTCCGTGCTCCACCTATGAATTGTTCTATATAATCGCATTTATCCAGCCATAATCTATTCTTCCTTGATAATACGTCTTGTTTTACTTCTCTACTTATTGCTTTGTACTGTAAATTAGTTTCAATTTTTTTTGTCACTAAGCCATTTTAAATACAGTTCTCTTTTCCTCTTAATCTTTTCTTCTAGACTTGTGTCCCACCAATACTGTTTCGGTTTTAATTTACAAGTACCTAAAGCCTCCTCTGCGGCTTGGTAAATACACTCTTTTATGTGTTCATATTCTTTTTCTATTGGCCTGTGTTTAACCAATAGTTTAGTTTCAAGCCTTTTTCTGTAGAGATGTGCTGTACTTTCATCGAAAAGACTGCTTAATTTGTATTTGGTAGGTTTCATGACAAATCCCTCCTTATTTTCTTTATCTGTGCTATTCAATGTAAATGGTATGAATATTTTAGCAATTACCAAACAATGATCGCTACATTGGGCTCCCCTTTTCACTCTAACATCTTGGACTTTGAGTGAAGTTTTTTGTTTAGTTACACAGAGATCTATTATAGTTTTTAGTTTTTTTGTATGTTGGTACCAGGTATACTTATGAATATCTTTATGTTGGAAGAAAGTGTTATTAACTTTCATTTCATACTCTTCACAAATTTGTGAAGAGTATTAAACTTATAAAACTTAAAGAATTCCAAGTGAATACGGAGAAAAGAAAACTATGAGTAATGCTAGAGAATTAATGAACGTTATGTTCGACATCTCACTTTTACGTTCTTACGTAAGCGTGCAAATACAGATTTTAAAATGAATATGACCCACAAATTTATGTATATTAAACTTAACACCATATTCACACAAACATACAAAACAGTCGTCTTTTAATGTTAGATTTGCATGCAACGCTAAATTCACATACAAACAATTAATAGAGCAATTGCAAAGTGAACACAAATTACACTGAGTTTGTGAATACTCTTCAAAAATTAGTGGGGGAGAAATATGAAAGTGTTAAGGAAATCCAGGGAAGAATCAAATGTAGTTGTAAAAGATGTTGCGGCAGAATTTTCGCTACTAATTGATAATGATATGCAGTAGTGCACTTAGCATTTGTGCTAATGCAAATGTGCTATGTGCATATTTGTGCATATTAGTACGAAAGCTTAAAAATGTAGCTGTACTAAAATTCAACTATTATCATCACAACCTATAAGTATTTGTTACGGCGATTATAATTTTGAAATTGCAATAAGACCCGTTCCTATCCCGTATGGAGGTGACACACAATGCCATTGGGGGTTGCGAACTTTTTAACGTGAGTATAACATTATCAGCGTTTCATTGGTAAGTCCAATGCCTGATAGTGAAAGAACATGAACAATGCTGGGCATGAAAGAAATTTTCAATACATGAAACTATGTTTAAAATAGTTTACAGCGTCGGAGACATCACACCCCCAAAAATTGGTTACACCCCCAAAAATTGGAGGAGGGTGTAAAAATGGAAGTCAAGATCAGAAGCAATAAAAGGAGAGTACAAATAAGGAG
Organism: Gryllus longicercus; assembly: GCA_038098605.1. Lineage (NCBI taxonomy): Eukaryota > Metazoa > Arthropoda > Insecta > Orthoptera > Gryllidae > Gryllus > Gryllus longicercus. The sequence goes on from JAZDUA010000010.1 coordinate 7,711,655, forward strand.
AGTACAAATAAATTCTTGCAAATCAAACAATACAAGCATGCGTTCAAATATAAAATTTAACAAGCAAATAATGCATATAATAATTATTGAAATTAATTACCTCAGCTCATAACCCCAAATTTGAATGCATTTGATTAACATTTGTGAAAAGTTTAAAGTTGTGAACCTGGTCAGGATTTTAAGTGGTGCCCTACTTGTAGTATATGCGATGCCGCTCATCCAAACAGCTCTAGACTCCTGCGATAAAGGCAGTTACGAGCAAGTTGGCGGACGATTTCTATCTTGTGATAGATTGCTTGCACATGCATTTTCTATTGCTGATGTTTTGCTCCCAATCCAGCACGTCTTTTGAATTCACACGCAACGACCGAAGAGGTTGTTTCCGTTTTCACACCCTTTTGTGTTAAGAACTGGGGTGTTTACAAAGTTCAGAAAACTTTGAAACGACTCAAATTTTGGGTTGTAAATGTAATAGCACTCGGTCAAAGTTTAACAGGGTTAAGTTCGCGGTGGAATAACCAGGACTGCCAGACAACGGTTGTAGTAGTTGCACCGTTGTTTGCTGAGCACAGGGAACTACTCTGGACAGACGGAAAACCTACGCCAGGCACGTCAAACCGCGCCCGCACGAGCTACTTGCCCGCCTGGGGAGCCCGGTTGTGCTCCTGCCGGCACGGGCAACTTCCCCTGACTCCGCACTCATTTCCCCTCCAAATCCAGAAAGGGGTGTATGCCCGCAAGATGAAGCGGCTCGAGGCGATGAAAATAGTAAATTCATTCGAAAATACGCTTGATTTTTTAGATCAAATAACCGAGAGTTGTATTATGTTTATATTCCGCACTATTTATTACCATTTCATGTTTATTTTCTTACTAAATTCTTTCTTTACAAAACTATCTTTGCTATCTATCTTTGCTATGATCCGGCAGTGGCGTAGGCGGTGTGTGGAACGCCAATGAACACTTCGCGAGCAACATTTGTAGAAAGTGAAATGTGTCTTCGAGAGGTCAAGTATTCCTCGGTATTTCCTTAATCTGATAGTGCTGCTTTGTGGTTTTAATATCTCGTGTGTGCATTGTAATTTCGTTGAAGGGAGAACGATTTGCAGGAGCAAAATCCAGATAAACTCCAGCAAGACTGTATCATATCCCCCCCGCTATACTAATTATCATCTCAATAGACTGTTACCCTCCAAAGAAACCAGTTAAATAATTAAGACAGCTTCTAGGATGGCTCATGGTCAGCGTTCTAGCATTTCTTGTGGTCCCGGGAAAGATTTCCGAACGAGGCCAAAATAGGTGTAGCTTTCCTTTAAAATCATTTCTGTTTCTGTAGCTATATGACGAAGAAAAGCTCAGGCAGGCGGAATTTACCCTAGTTACGGTGAAGGGAATACGCCATTTTCACCACATTTCTCACCGCCAAAGCGAGGGAATTAAATTAAGCCCAGGGATGGGGACACCGTTAGCTAACCGGTAAGTTCAATCAGTCGACCCAAAAGGTCAAGTACATACACAAACAAAGAGTTAGTACTATTTATCGATTCAAAATTAAATATGCGCGATCACAAACAGTGATAACTAGGTTGTCAGTTCGATCAATTTTGCTATAAATGTAAGCAGATATTTTCTTTTAAAGAACAGTCCAAACCCACAGTTTGAAAGCCGAGTTCACTTCAACAAAAGGACGAAGCCACGGTTACATCAGTAACATATCCAACAGTTTGAGTTGTCCATCTGAAGTGGTTTTAATAAAAAAAATACGCTATCTTTCTTTGATTTTAGAGCAGTTTTAAAGCATTAAGAGCATTTTATTGATAATTTTTGTAAATGCTTTAAGTCATCAACCTAGTCCTAGTGATAACACAAACCAAAGAATTCTTCATCAATTATAATCGATAATGAACAGTTCACTATAATATAATTCTGCTAAAGCAATATACCAATCCATAATAAGACCCACAATTACTTACGCTATTCCATACGAATTATTGCCGCCAATAAAAATCTTTTCAAACCACAAATGATCCAAAACCAATTCCAAATACCGTAACTAACATTTCATCAAAACCATTTCAGATGAACAACTCAAACATGGTTCATTTCCAAAAATCAGCTTCATAAGAAATTCAATATTGTATCATTATATCATATCTTTTATCTTGCTACAAACTCGTACCGTAAGATACATCAATTTCCAGCACTCTGCGAATTCAGGCTTATAAAAAATCCAATCCATGGAACCGGAATCCAAAATAAATATCCTTTCCATATGTTCCAAATCAAATTCGCAAACTTTGAACTTTACTAGAGGTGCCAAATGGGACGCCTCCCCACGATTAAAATAAATTAGTAAGAAATAAAAATTACCATTGTATAATCACGACCATGGAAGAATAAAGAATTAAAAATCGGTTCACGGGATTGGTCAATGTGGTTAGAGAAACAATTAGTTACGCCAACGTTTTTAAATACATAAGTTCTTTATCAGAGCTTACTAATACATGTAACGTCTCATTTCAAGCCTTTACGTCCAACTGGACCCACGTACTCCAGCAACTTCATGTGGAGTTGGGTGTGGAGGCTTGAAATGAGACGTTACCTGTATATTAGTAAGCCCTGATGAAGATATTATATATTTCGAAACTTTGGCGTAACTAATTGTTTCTCTAACCACATTAACCAATCCCGTAAACCGATTTTTAATTCAATAAAAATTACATAGTCAAGTTTAAATATCAATGTATTTATCTCCAAAAAAATGAAACAAAGACTTGCAGAAGCGGTCACCGACGCGTAACACCGATGCGACGCCCATCTTTTGCCTGAAGCGAACCCTACAGTACCAACAAAATGTAAGTTGTTTGTATAATCCGATATTTCTATTTTTATTTCATCAAAATAATTAAATATTTATTAATATTACGTATATTCAATTTTTATATTAAATTCGGGTGGTGCAAAAGTCACAGGACAGTTGGTTAAAAGAAAACAAAATAAGTAAGAACAATACATATTGAAGTAGTTTTACTTTCAACCCGATGATGCACCAGCACATAATGCCACAGCAGTCTGCAATTATTTAAACGTAACTTTCAAAAGAAAGGTGATTGGTCGAAAAGCCTCCACGTTGCCGCCATATTGACATGCCTCCACGTTCATTAGATATCACACCCGTGGATTCGTTTCTATGGGATGTCGTCAAGGACCATGTATATTCCCAAACGTTTTTTGTCATTGGTCATTTTCTTGCAAGGAAGGTTGCCCATATATTACATTAAATATTTTTCCTGTTGCTATTATTGCCTACTTATCTAATGAAAATGAAAGCAGAATGAAAACACTATTATTTAAATTTCATTTATGATAGTTTATCATATTTCTATATGCAGCCAAAATTTCACATTTTCACTTCGCGTAACAGGGGTTCTACGTGTGTTCAAAATGGCGTGAACGCAAGATAGGCACCTGAGCCGTACGACTTCTGTGACGAGAACAACTTTGTCGGGTTCTGTCTTTATTTCTGCCGCCACGCTTTCAATGCGCCGAAGGTCATCACGATTCTCGAGTCCGGTAGCATAAACGCGGTCTTTCATCATCTCCCAGCTCCAAAGGCGTTGGGAGTACCTGAGTTATAAAATTCAGGTACTAAACGTCTCTTAAACGTTCGGGTTAAAATTAAGGACCGAGATTAAATTCATCTTCAATGCCAACCAACACATTTACAGAGAATCGCTCTTCGTGAGCTATACTACGTACAACATGCGGATTTCCTCGGCCCAAACATGCAAATTGTGCTCATTAATTGTGCCAAATCTTGTAAAGCACGCTTCACCTGACCAACGAACGAAATTCCTGGTTTTCTTTGCATTTACTCAGGAAATGTCTAAAAAAAATGAAAACGACATTATAAGTATCTACTGCGAAAATGTGCACCCGCTCGAAATGGAAAAGTCGTAATCTCCCCGCATGGATTGTTTGCCAGACGAGAGACTGTGATGCTTTGAGCTCGCGCGAACGGTTCCAGAAATTCTTGGTTTTCATTGTATTGTCGGAGGAAATGCCTCGAGAATTCAGAACGACGTTGTAAGTCTGTTCTGCGCAAACGCTGCACCCGCTGGAAATAGAAAGTTGAAAGAAAAAAAATGAAAACATTATAACTATCTACTGCGAAAATGTGCACCCGCTGGAAATGGAAATGTCGTAGTCTCCAGTTTGCCAGACCAGAGACTGTGATGCTTTGAGCTCGCGCGAACGGTTCCAGAAGTGCTTGGTTTTCTTCGTATTTTCGCAAGGAGAATTCAGAACGACGTTGTAAGTCTGTTCTGCTCAAACGCGACACCCGCTGGAAATAGAAAGTTCGTAATCTCTCCACATGCGTTGTTCGCGAGGTGACGGTCTTTCTTTGATGCGACCTTGCACGCTGTTTGCTTTTCGCTCGATTGCGGAACTTATCTGATAGTGGTAATAACTGAGTTTTCTAGAGCAGTGGCCAGATGTGGTAAAGCCGCTCGCACACTTGCCAGAGCCCCTGTTCCATGAACACAAGCGCGAGTCCAAAGATTAACGTTAATTATTTACACAACTAAACGACGAAGAGGATCCAATTTTGGCAAATTCAGTCTGCACATTACATAAGACGTAAGGACCCGGCGTATAAGGTGACAGTATCAACAGCTCACTACAAAAAATTCACATATAATACATGTACATTATATTTATTATTTATTATTTATTTAATAGGTAATTATTACAAATCAATTAGATTACTTGATCCTATGTGGCTAGGCCGAAGGCCTTTAAGCCATTACAATACCTACATCCTTTCGCGTTCTAATCTTTCGAATTCTGGTATTCACCCCAAATGGTCTCTCCATCGCATCAAAGCCGCGGAAGAGACCATAAGGTACGGCTCAGGAAAAAACCCCTGAAGGGGGAAAAACCTGCCGTCAGAAGCCGAGTACATTCTAATCTATCCGACGTTTATTTTAACTATTTATTTTCTGGCGCGGGCGTCCCGCCGTCTCCTTCCAGTGCTTGGCCTCCTCAGCACCTGAAATCAAACGGCGCCACAGAAGATCGTCCGCACCAACTCCTCCGCCCATATATTTTCGATCCCCCCTTCCCTTCACGCCCTAATGTGCTTATTACTATGCCAGTTTTATTTTATTTATTATATTGACCTGTTATTTACCAATTGACTATGACTTATGACTTATTTCTTGACTGTTTACTAACTAAATATAAAATTACTGATTACTTATTGTTAGCTTATTGACTTATTAATTTATCTCCAGTCTAGGCTCCGCTCAAACTAACCAGTGCTGTTTTCCCAATCCCTAATTTCAGTTTCTCTAATGGTCCGGACCTTTCCTAAAAATGTTCCTAATTCTTTCATAAATTTAGATCTTTTGTCACCTAAAATGTTTTGGGCGAGCGTTACGTTCCTGTTTAGGAAGTAATAATTTCCCATTCCCATCCATTTGTTTCTCCATGTTTCGGTTGCACAGCAAATTAAGAGGATGTGGATCCAGTCTTCCCTATCACCGCAAAGCACACAAATGCCATTACCGCTTGCGTCCTTTAGTCTACGCTGCATCCATCCCCCAACCCTGAACCAAGCGTATCCCCCTCTTGCGTCCTTTCCGAGAGTATGAACGTAACTTTCGCAACCCCATAACGGACTCACATGGATTTGAACTATTAGCGAACGTTTTTCAGCCGTTGCTGCCCAGATCTCTTGCCTTTTAATATCCGCAAGTCTATTGGAAATCAGCCGTTCTATCTCACGGGTTCCCCTATCTCCCACCATTTCCGGAGAGACGTCTCCCAACCCTGCGCGGTCAAGTAGCCGTTTAATTTTGTACGCCCAGTAGCGATGGTCGCTTCCCTGCCATTGTACTCTAAAGCACTTATGTATAAGTGTGTCAGCCTGTTCATTTGCTAATTTAATCCAAAGTTTAATAGATTTCATTTTAAAATCTCTCCAAATTCCTATACTACCGACCTCTCTTAAGACTCCGGCATTTGCTGCGCACCTAGAAACTCCTAGAATTAATTTGCAATAATCTGTTTCTATGCTTTCTAATCGATCTATCCTATCCACTCCCCAGATTTCTGCCCCATAATTCATAGCTGGGAGAACTAACGATTTGAACATTGTATCGCATACTTTTACCGGCAATTCCGGAACCCTGCGCACTGCACAAACGATTTCTTTGAGCGCAATTCTTCCTTTGCTGTGAGCCGTCAATATATGATTACTCCATCCCCCATTCATGGAAAATTTTGCACCAAGATATGTAAATGTTTTGACGCGGTCAATTTCTTCCCTAGCGTAGTACCATTTCTCTTTGCTACCCCAAATAAACCCATTCTTGAAGACTACTACTTTCGTTTTTTGAATATTTACTTTTAATCCCCATGTTTCACTATACCGTTCTAGAATATTTAAACTATTCTGTAAGCCCTCAATTGTCTCCGAGCATAAAACTAAATCATCAGCATATAGTAGTCCGGGAATTTTCAGGCCATCAATTACCGGAGCCGCTGTATCCGCTTCCTGTACCCACGTCAATAAATCATTTATAAACAAGATAAACAGCAGCGGTGAAAGAGGACATCCCTGTCTTACTCCTATTGTCGATTTTATTTTTTTGCGTCGTACTTCCGTCACCGCACCTGACGCAGAAATTTACTTCCCTATACATGCTCTGCAACACTTTTAAAACTTTACGTGAAACGCCTAGCTCATTTAGTTTTTGCCATAAAGCATCCCTATTAATAGAGTCAAAAGCCTTTTCAAAATCCACAAAACTGCAATATAAGTGGCCCCGTTTACGCGCCAGCGCCTGTTTTACTAGGGTATCTAACACAAATATATTGTCGGTTGTCGCGAAGCCCCTCCTAAAGCCTGCTTGCAATTCTGATATTTTACCGTACTTTTCCGCCCATTCACTCAGTCGCCCGTTGAGTATTTTACAGAACAGTTTGCTCAGCGCTGGCAAAAGACTAATTCCGCGATAATTTTGTGGGCAATTCGCATCCCCTTTATTTTTAAAAATCGGCTGGAGGATAGCTGTACTCCACGTTTCTGGATACGAGCCGGAATCAGCAATTGCATTAAATAACTTCATAATACTTTCTGGGTCTATGTGCCACAATTCCGAAATAAATTTTGTCGGAATGCCGTCCGCGCCGCCTGCCTTCTTATTATTCATTGTTAGAATAGCCCTATTTACTTCAGTCCATGTTAGAGGTTCGTCTAATTCAGGCACACTCCGGTCAGTGAAAATACCTTGCCCTGTTTCAATGGTCTCTACTGTGAACGTCCGTGAAAAATATTGCCCCCACGCGTCTGCTGAAATTTCATTACTTGAATTTATTTTATTACGCAAAGATCTGATAACGTCCCAAATTGATTTACTATAATCGTTTCTTAGAATTGCCTGTATTCTAGCTGCCTCACTATCCTGCCAAGATTTCTTCGATTTCTTAATTGTGGCCTCGTACTGCCTACGTAATACCAAATAACTGTTTCTAGCTTCTTCCGTTCCCCTGTTTCTGAAATTCCTTAACGCTATTATAGTTTCGCGCCTGGTCTCCCGACACTCCTCGCTAAACCACCCTTGGGTCAGTTCCCTCCCTCCTCTCCCCCACTTTCGCATACCCTTCCCTGTGCGGTAGAGCCGACTTTCTAAATTCATTGTTTGCCTTTCAGGCGAGCAATCCTCTCGCGCACAGCCTGCCGAGTTAAGAATAGCCTGTACAAATTCCTGTCGCTTTCCCTCTTTCCATACAAACCGTTGTCTTCCTATTGTCAAGTTCGTTGCTCCTGCCCGCTCCCCTGCCGATGGCAGTGCAGAAGCATTTACTGATAAATGCACGCACACAGGCAAATGATCAGATTCTGCCCGTAATTCGATCCCAAAATCTAATAAATTGTCTATTCTTTCCTGCGACAACAGAGCGTAATCTATTACACTACCTCCATTCCCACTAATAAAAGTTAGTTCCCCTTCCGTATCCTGTCCATAGCTGCCATTTAAGATTTCGAGATTAAATCTTTCGCATAATTCTAGCAATTCCTGCCCATCATTATTGATGACCGAGTCTTTGCTTTTCCTGGAATTTGCTCTCGCTTCTTGCCGGTCGAAGCCCGAAAAAACTTCCTGTTCATTGCCAATTCGAGCATTCATGTCCCCTAACACTAGTAAATTAGTACTCGGGTACCTCAGCTTTAACGTATCTAGAAAATCATTGATCTCGCCGAAGGATTCCGGAGTGTAATAACGCGAACCCTGTGGGTGACGATATATAAACACAATGGCAATATCTATATTTTGCATTACTAGTCTAATACAAAGGAAATTGTCTGAGTTGGTCTTAATTTCATTAATAAACTGCCTTAAGCTAGTCCGAAAAACGCACGCAACACCACCCGGGTACCGACCCCTTTCTCCTCTGCGTTTTTTACTTTTGCATATGGCTGTAAAACCAGACACAGTTAACGTTTCACCCTCCTTCCACCAAGTTTCAACAAGACCAATTACATCAAACGTATTAATGTAGCCATGGAAGTCTTGATTACCGAGCTTAGAGCCTAGACCTTTGATGTTCCAACACCCTATTCTTAAAACCTATTCTTGCCTATTTGGTCAATTGTTGGGCACCGACTCACCGCGAGCTTCCTGCTGCTGCATGTTGGCAGCCATCGCCCTCGTACACGGACCTCGCTCCACGCTTTCGGCCGCGACCCGCCCGGTACTCGACGAGTGCCGTGAGCTCCGCCGGGATCGCGAGCGCGACCGCCGGCGCGAACGTGACCGCGATTGCCTCCGCCTCGATGCCGTGGGGTCAGAAGTCGTCCGCGCCGCCCCCGAACGAGGCGCAGCTGCCGGTGCGGCCGCGGCCCCGGCCACGGGCGCGCGCGGGGGCGGCCGCGAGCAGGCACCCGATTGCTCGGAAGGGGTGTCCGCCCTCCTGGGGTTCTGCCCCCTCGCGGAGTTCACGGGGCCCCGCCGCCCCGCCCCCTCCCAAGCCCGTGGACGGGCCGCCAGCTCGCCCAGGCCGAAGCTGCGCCCTGCCACGACAAGCTTGTCGAAACGAATCGACGCCTTCCTCCCGCTCGCTTTCGCCTCCTGCAAATGTGGAATTAACGCCTTACGCGTTTGTCGCACTGCCCAGCTCAAGTCCTCTCGGACGCGCACCATGCTATTCTGGGAGAGATGCTCCCGGGCTGCACGCAGCAGCTCCTCCCGCTTCCTGAATGAGGCCAGCTTGGCCACAATCATGCGCGGCTGTCCCTCACGCCGCCTCCCGGTCCTGTGCGCGCGCTCGATGTCTTGAAGCTCCAGCCTGACACCTAGCTGCTCAGCAAAACCCAGAATACATCTTTCCGAGTCCGCCCATGACTCGTTCCGCTGCTCTGGGATGCCAGTAACAATGATATTGTTACGGCGCGATTGGTTTTCAAGGTAATCCACCTTGCGCACCAGCCGCTCGTTGTCTGTCTGCAGCGACTGCACTGTCGCCTCTGCCGACGTCACCCTAGCCTGTAAAATATCTATCTTATCAATCATCTCTTTATGGTTCCGATTCAAAATGTCGATGATCTCGGCATTAGTGGGGGGGCCGGGATTCAGCTCCACCCCACCGATCGCCAATAACACCGCCATCACAACCGCGCCCAGCACGCTCGCAAGTAGCCCCAGCCCCTGCGCTGTACCCCGGGCACCGCCACCGCGCGGCAGGTAGCCCCTCACCCAACGGCCGATAGCCGCCCGCCACTGTTCTGTCGAGACCATCCTGCAGCAGGTAGAAAACACGTCCGCTCGGCTCGGCGTCTGGACTGAGACTGACATTATATTACATCACCTTGCCAGATTACATTACACGATTACATTCGATACAAAAGTTTAAGTCCCAAGTAAAATCTTTTATGCTGCACAACTGTTTCTATACAATTAGATACTATACCGAGCATCCAAAAGGAAAGCAATATTAATTTTAACAATGACATTTAATGCATTTTATACCACGTGGATTGTATAATTCTTAGGAACCTGTAAGAACAAGTATTTTCCCTGATCCTCGAGCAAACTCTGAAAAGGCCCCTTGTTTTGCTTCTGGACATAAATGAAACTTCAAATTGACTTCTTCCCAGAGCACGTCACACATAGTTTTTAACTGTTTTTGACGTAAATAAATAAATAAATAAATAAATAAATAAATAAATAAATAAATAAATAAATAAATAAATAAATAAATAAATAAATAAATAAATAAATAAATAAATAAATAAATAAATAAATAAATAAATAAATAAATAAATAAATAAATAAATAAATAAATAAATAAATAAATAAATAAATAAATAAATAAATAAATAAATAAATAAATAAATAAATAAATAAATAAATAAAATATTAGCATCGAACACTGAATCACCCTGTGTGTACAATACTGGCCACTAATATTTTCAAAAACTCCAGAATATTAATCAAACATCCCCGCACGCTGAATCATTATGAGGATTGGCGCGCGGTGCAAGGTTAAGCATTCATTTTTCCTCGATACGTGCATTAAAATGAAGACATTGAGTCGAAGAGTCTCGTACAGGTTTTTGACGAATTCTTCCAAGGTATGTCACTGTTGCTAAAAATTAATTGCATTACAAACTTTGATTTCTTCTGACCATGTGCATTTTCTATTTGCCATAAGCCTGCCAATCAGAAAGAAGGCAATAGAACCAATGAACTGTGAAATACATGTCGTATGCATGGCAGAAAGCAGGTATGAAAGAACTTTCAAAAAGCGGGCCGATCTAGGTAGCCAAAATTGCTCTGTCGCAACTTTCTCAAAGGGTCCTAACTATTCCTCTCAAATCATCAAACTTCACGTATTGCACAAAAAAATTAGACAACGGAGAAATTGTCATTCTGCTGAGCGGAACTGTTTATTTCTCAGGAAGAGAGTGTTGAGATTATTTTATATTTACGTATCCGTCAATTGCAATGGGGCTTAGTTGTGTAAGTGAAGCCTATGTTATGTTGTGGAAGGAGACGCTGATCTTTACTTGTCGATTGATGACGTCTGTTACCCTATTACAAGACGTCTTGTGGGGATTTACAACTTGCAGGTATTTTCCTCAACGGGATACCGTCACAGCCGGAACAAGTTCTAAACTTCCGACTTTTACGATAAACTCCCTGATGGTGTTACAAAATAGTAAATGCATGTGTGTGTGTGTGTGTGTGTGTGTGTGTGTGTGTCTGCGTAAGTGAGTGAATGAGAGAAGACGCGAGGACAATTATGAAAAAGGATATATAGGGATATATAGAGTACGGTCGATTGCTCATTTGTTAGGATACTGCTCCGGCATTTGCCTGATATCGTTACGAGATACCACAGTAAACTACCGATCAAGGAAGCTTAAAATTCTCTTCCATGGCTGAATTAAACCCAGCTATCTAGTAATGACTAGAAAATTCGCCACTGTTGGGAATCGAAATCAGGTCCTTCTCACAGACGCTGCAGTGGCACAGTTATTGTCCTGAGCCAGCTCAGTTGCCTCATGAAATATCTATAACAAATATTTCATTTTTTCTTCTTTCTTTATTTAATTATTCTTGAATAAGCAAAACAGGAAATTTTATGATACATAATTGTGCATGTGTCCCGGTTGATGTACATTATTTTACGTGTTGTGAAAGTTAAAAAGGAAAAATAATAAAAATATTTTTTTCCTTTCCTTTTTTTTCTTTTTTATCATTTTTCTTCGTTTTCTTTTTTATCATTTTTCTTCGTTTTCTTTTTTATCATTTTTCTTCGTTTTCTTTTTTATCATTTTTCTTCGTTTTCTTTTTTATCATTTTTCTTCGTTTTCTTTTTTATCATTTTTCTTCGTTTTCTTTTTTATCATTTTTCTTCGTTTTCTTTTTTATCATTTTTCTTCGTTTTCTTTTTTATCATTTTTCTTCGTTTTCTTTTTTATCATTTTTCTTCGTTTTCTTTTTTATCATTTTTCTTCGTTTTCTTTTTTATCATTTTTCTTCGTTTTCTTTTTTATCATTTTTCTTCGTTTTCTTTTTTATCATTTTTCTTCGTTTTCATTTTAATCATTTTTCTTCGTTTTCTTTTTTATCATTTTTCTTCGTTTTCTTTTTTATCATTTTTCTTCGTTTTCTTTTTTATCGTTTTTCTTCGTTTTCTTTTTTATCATTTTCCTTCGTTTTCTTTTTTATCATTTTCCTTCGTTTTCTTTTTTATCATTTTCCTTCGTTTTCTTTTTTATCATTTTCCTTCGTTTTCTTTTTTATCATTTTCCTTCGTTTTCTTTTTTATCATTTTCCTTCGTTTTCTTTTTTATCATTTTTCTTCCTTTTCTTTTTTATCATTTTTCTTCCTTTTCTTTTTTATCATTTTTCTTCGTTTTCTTTTTTATCATTTTTCTTCGTTTTCTTTTTTATCATTTTTCTTCGTTTTCTTTTTTATCATTTTTCTTCGTTTTCTTTTTTATCATTTTTCTTCGTTTTCTTTTTTATCATTTTTCTTCGTTTTCTTTTTTATCATTTTTCTTCGTTTTCATTTTAATCATTTTTCTTCGTTTTCTTTTTTATCATTTTTCTTCGTTTTCTTTTTTATCATTTTTCTTCGTTTTCTTTTTTATCGTTTTTCTTCGTTTTCTTTTTTATCATTTTCCTTCGTTTTCTTTTTTATCATTTTCCTTCGTTTTCTTTTTTATCATTTTCCTTCGTTTTCTTTTTTATCATTTTCCTTCGTTTTCTTTTTTATCATTTTCCTTCGTTTTCTTTTTTATCATTTTCCTTCGTTTTCTTTTTTATCATTTTTCTTCCTTTTCTTTTTTATCATTTTTCTTCCTTTTCTTTTTTATCATTTTTCTTCCTTTTCTTTTTTATCATTTTTCTTCCTTTTCTTTTTTATCATTTTTCTTCCTTTTCTTTTTTATCATTTTTCTTCCTTTTCTTTTTTATCATTTTTCTTCCTTTTCTTTTTTATCATTTTTCTTCCTTTTCTTTTTTATCATTTTTCTTCATTTACTTTTTTATCATTTTTCTTCCTTTACTTTTTTATCATTTTTCTTCCTTTACTTTTTTATCATTTTTCTTCCTTTACTTTTTTATCATTTTTCTTCCTTTACTTTTTTATCATTTTTCTTCCTTTACTTTTTTATCATTTTTCTTCCTTTACTTTTTTATCATTTTTCTTCGTTTTCTTTTTTCAATTTTTTTCTTTTTTGTTCTTTCTCCCCCTTTTTTCTTTCTTTTTTTCATGCCGATTATTGGCGAACAGAAGCGGCGAGAGGCGTGGGGCGCGGTGCGAAGGGGAGAGGAGCGCTCCGCGACGTGGGGGCCACAGGTGGGCGTGCACGCGTCGCATTATCGCCGCGAGGGACGCGGATATTTTCGGGCGGATTCGCCCGCGCCCCGCCCCACGACTCCGCGCCGTCTCCCTGGGCTGGCGCGCCCGCCTGACCCACTTCCCCCGACGACGCTTTCCCGGATGCGAGCCCGGGGCCGCGGCACCGCCACGCGCCGCCTGGCGAGGCTTTGCAACACCACTGGCGCTGCAACAGTCCGTACGCACGCGCATTATTTGTAAGAGACATTTTAAATTACCTGGAAACTGCTCACATTACCATAAAAGTTTTCGACACTAGTTTGTCAGCTAGGTCGAATTCAGTCGCTGTGTGGAGGAGAATACTAGCGGCCGGCTGCTATGATCGGTAGTTTTTCGCGGTTTCTTCGATCAATATCAGGCGAATGTCAGAGAGGAGCCCTAACAATCACAGATTTCGCGCTATTTTTCCTTCCTCTTCCTTGTCCTTTCCTCACCTCTTTTTGCGCACACAGTTACAGTTACATACACTACACTACCACACATGCCGGGAGACCGGTCTGGAGTTTAGAGCTTGTCTCTGCTGGGGCGGTGCCCCGCTGGTGGAAGAAACGTGGTTGGAGAAAACTATGCTAGCTGGCGGTAGATCATCGCCGTATCTCCCCATCCAGTGGGATATCACCACCACCTCCCGAGGAAAAATCATGCACTACTCTTACGGGACTAATGACAGCAGTTGATGCGCCCAGATTCCCCAACAATTAATCATTAATCCATAAAGTTAGTTCCGCGTTAGTTCCGCGCAGTGGCAGGGCAGGCGCTAGAAGACCTGCCCGTCGTCTTATGTGGTTATCATACGTGAGACTATGAGAGAGAGAGAGAGAGAACGGGACGGACTCGCAGTTCGGATTGGGTGAACGATGCGGTGATGATGACGGGAAATGAACTGTAAGGAAAGATTGTTCACCGATCATGACCCGTTTGAGGAGATACTGCTCCAGCATTTGCCTGGAAGTAATCAGAGAACTTTACCGTAACATCTGATTGGAGCAGTCGGACAATCAATTCGATTCCTGCAGGCTCCAAAAATACACCGATGTTAAGATTGATTAGTGATTCTGAGAGCATCAACTGTAAAGGTCATTAGTCCCGTAAGTATAGTGTGTGTTTTCTTCCTGAGAGGTGGTGGAGAGCTTTCCTCGGACGGTAAGATCCGGCGCCGACCAACCGTCGGCTAATGGGGTCATCTATAAGCAGGTATCTCCCACCAACAGGGCACCGCCTCAGTCGAGACAAGCTCTAAGCTCCCGACTGGTCTAACGGAATGTAAGCTAGTGTAGTGCATGTAAGTGCTAGTGTGATTAGTAAGACGCGAGGATAGGACAAAGAAGACGAAGGAATGATTTCAAGCGGTCTGTGGCCCTTTTGGTAGGTTCTGCTTCGATATTCGCCTGGCATTGTTCGGAGAAACCATGGAATACTACCGATCAGAGCAGCCGGTCACTACAATTCTCCATCAGACAGCGACTGAATTCGACCTAGCTGACGAACTGGTATCTAAAATTCTGCCGCCCGGTCAGAGGCACTGCAGTGACATAAGCTAATACCTTGAGGCACCTCTCCCAGTGCCAATGTTCAGCACATCAAATAAATAGCTGGTCCGGGACAATCTTGCCGGATCGAACCTGTGGCCTCCGTATCACTCAATACGTATGGCATTGTATTTCTGCTTGCCGTTATCGGTTTCAGTTCCCAGTATCTGGAGCAAAAAACACTATTTGCCTCGTAGGAAAACGGAAATTCCCGTAAAAAAAACTCATTACAACTAAGCATTCCTCTTCTCCGGCCTGGTATTGATAGAGTTGTATATGGAGTTGTCGGACGCGCGCAGACACTCTGATCTCACTTCAAGCACGTCTAACAGACACACGGCAGAGCGTTGAATGTTCGCGCTGTTCCTTCCTGATTCTCAGTAGAGGGAACTTCTATACACACACCTATCAGCGTAGCCAACATTCGCGCTATACTCGTTACTTAGTATGTATCGTTTCCATTTCATTCCCTCATACATGTAGAACCCTAAGAGGCGGTTTACTTGAACATACTTTAGCGAGTTCTTTTATTATCCTCAGGAAAGTGGCTTATAATTGGTTATTGGTTGTGTATTATCATATCGTTTATTGAATAACTAAATACTTACATTAATAAATTGAAATTAATTATTAATGCAGAAATAAAACATTATCAACTTTTTAATTTTGATAGCACAACACTTCTTTTAAACTATTTATTTGAGTGTTTGAAAGGCCTTGTTTAACATTACGTCTTAAAACCTCAAACAATTCACTAGTGTATTTGTGTCTTCATTTATTTGGTATTTTATTTCTTACCAACTTTCTTAACAATTTAATATATCTTCCAAAATAAGACATAAACTGACATCTCTTTCTCAATGTTCTTTAGACAAAGAGAAAGAAAGGAAAACCTTTTTAGATTAGAGACATTAGATTATGAACAAGTTCTTACCCCAAAATACGACATGTTTTTATAGCATCAGTCGGACTCCTCTGAAACATAGTTTCAACAAAGAGTCCACAGGTTATAGGATATGACAGGCAAGATATATCAAAGGGAACTTGTGGGGTTATTAGCCTTTCATCAGTGGCAGCATTTTCATTCTCTCGGGCAATGATCCTTTCGTTGACCGTCCGATACATCTGTTGCTGCCCGTCAACTTTCGATTACATCACTATGGGGGTTGTTCACCCTGCTTAGAGGCGTTTCTTCGTGCCAGCAACTTCCTTTGTTCCATGCCAGAATGTCCGGATAAGCAGAGTCCTGTTGGCCAGATTACACATTTGTCTGGACGTCTGTCTGGCGGAGTGAGAGATTGTGATGTTTTGAGACCTTTGATGTCACGTTAGAGAAAGTAAGCTTTGTTTTTTTTAATTCATCCTTCATTTCCTTTCATTGTTGTCATTGTTACTCTAAAATACGTTGGTCACCTCACAATATAGGACTACTAAACTTATAAATTATTACTTTCAATCCGGCCAATAGCGTTTTTAATAAGCTGGTTGTAAAGTAATCACGGGAGTCAAAAATCGAGAAGTTCACATGCGTACTTTCCGCTAACTTCTTACCGCAGGTAACGTTAGACTGTTTTTGGAAATTAAATAGATGTTCCTTCCGTGACAAAAACTGCCGTAATCAATGTAGCGTCTGAAACAACCCACCAAGAAATATTTTTAGATGTTTTAAACATTTTGTTTATACTACTTAATCGATTTATGGCTCTTATTTGTGAAATAGTCTAACCAATACCACTCATGGTTTACAATCTCTCAGTTTGAAACTTATCGATAAATTCGCGAGTCGCTTAGCGACAACCACAAAGGAAATGACTTATGAAAACTAATATCATACTTCCCGTATTATATTTTCCAGTCATAACTATTCAAATATTCTTGAAAAAGTGCTCCGTAGGTTTAGTAGATAATGACCTTAGAGAGTAACTCGTACAGATATACATTTCAAATGATTCCACTAAAACACTTTTCAAAGTACTGTTTGATCTATGTTATAGTGCGATGAAAATTAAAAATTCTAACTATTTTCATCAACAACTGCTTTGTTTTGACTCTCAGAATCAACTCATGAGTCAAGAGAGCAGTTTGCAGACGAATGGTTTTGAGAGCTGGTTGAGACAAGCCATTCATCAATCAGCTCTGAAAGCAACGTCAATTATTATGTTCGTGCAAGAGCTTACTGGATTTGCGTTCAGATCAACGGAAAAGACTACAGTTGAGCTCGTTAGAGAATTCTCATGAAGAGACGAAGACGAGAAGACGAGATAGCAGATACGATGCAATAGGTAGGAATTATACTACGAATATTGTGCTACTGCATTGTAGTCTTCCTATTCCGCAGAACTAATCTTGTTGTTCCTCCAGTTTCCCTTGGTTCATTGAGTAAATGCTGAGAGCGTTTGGTTTTGCTTCTAAGGATAAATGTATCTCCACTATACGCATGCATTTTTTACTTATCCGGCGTTGTTAGCCAAATTATTTAACTACTATCCGTAAAATCGTGAAAGTTAAGCAATTCGAGACACCGCGGATTCCTAGCCGGGTGACTGTCTGGGATTCCTAGCCGGGGCCCGCTAACAAACGGCGTGGAGACCCTGGCCGAAGGAATAAAAGGCACTGACTGAATGCGACGTGTCGAGACTTAGAGGAGGATTAAAAAACTTAAAGGAGGATTACTTCCGATACTCAATTTCCAACATGGATTTAAAGACGCGTTACGTTTCTTTCCTTTCACATTTTCGCTACCGCTTTCAAAGTAGATAGAAAGTTACTTAAGTCTGCGCGGAAAAAAAACTGAGAATTTTTGGCAGAAAAACTCTTATACACCTGGTAACGAAAATTTTACATTTAGTTGCTGAATTTAAAAAATCAAATCCTCTAACACGTTGTGTAGCTAGAGTTCGTGTTTTCTGGGCCCTTTATACTAAAAAATCGCTTGCCGGCA
The DNA here is from genome assembly GCA_038098605.1 of Gryllus longicercus. Lineage (NCBI taxonomy): Eukaryota > Metazoa > Arthropoda > Insecta > Orthoptera > Gryllidae > Gryllus > Gryllus longicercus. Next base: position 7,729,547 of record JAZDUA010000010.1, read on the forward strand.
AAAAGTATATCTGTCCGTCTGTGAAGAACACCAGCGGCTGAACCAGCACATTTTCGCCAAAATTAATATTCCACAATCGATCTGACTGATGTCTTGGCTCCCTGAATTTGAAACCGATATTTTAATTTTTGGTGATATTTTACATGACACCCAGCAACATTTTCAAAATTTTGCAAAAAATGACTCCATCGATTTTGATTCAATTTTATTGTCGGATGGTGTGAAGGACGTATAAGAGAATAGAGCAGGTCTCATTCCAAAAATTAAAATTTTTTTGGCATCCTCCTACAACTACAATTATGAAGAAAGATCTTTTCCTTCAATGATGTCTGTTCCTTATATATAGATTTTGAAATAAGGTCAGGTACATTGTTTCAGAAATTTGAGTAGTTTTCGAGTAATTTTCTGTGAAAATAGAGGTGAGAATGTTCGTGCTCCGTGCGAGATCGAACGTAGTTGGTAGAAGTGGCAGAAGAAGAGCCTGGGTAAGTGGTTGTTATTTTGTGAGCAAATGCGTCATACATTCGCCCATACCAATACGTTTCTTGTTATTCGGATAAATTACAATAAAGCCACCACAAAATATATTAAAAATTCCCTTCTCCTGAAACGTAGAGCAAATGACATTCTGGGATCACAGGACTCTACCTGAGTTCAAGACGAGCATCCCCAATCTCACGTTGAAATTTCCTCTACCTGCTAACATCTGGAATAAGTTCTCTAATAAATTAAAAAGGATTTCTTTCAAACGAGATATTTGACAGATCCGCATACATAGTTTCGCATGACGCCAACGATATCTAAGAAAAGCCGTCTATTTTTCGTTGTTTTTGTAGTAAATTACTATTCTCATCCGGGCCACTAAACGCAGTGGACGGCAGCGCGAAATAGATCGTCCCGAAGGCCAAAGTTATTCATAAGAACATGCCAGAGATATTATTAAAAAGGGGAGCTCTTGCGCGAGTCCATTGAGAAGTGGTTCTATTCTCGTCGCGGACAAAACGAAGAATCTGTTATTCGCTTATTTTATGCGTCTGCCCTTGCGACAGCATTAACCCCCCCCCCCCCTCGTCCCCCGGCCCCAACCCCACCCTCCTCCGCCCCTCCACTTCCGGCGCCCACCTCTGGCGACAGTTGAAGGGCGGGAGGTGGGGACATGAGATTTGCGAATTATGAATGGACCCACGTTGGTTCATCCTGAATGAACATCCCCTGGGAGGGGAGGTATCAGGTTGGCAGCGTGGAGGATGGTTGATTTTACATATGTTATCTTGGCACGGCCAGTCCCCTGTGGTGGAATCTGCTGGAGCACGGCTCGTGGGACTGTGACTTAAGATTTCTCCGCACGGGTCGCGTGTGTTAATTGTTCTTTCTCACGATTGGAATTTATAAGTGTAATCCTATCATTGTATTTTAACTGAATATCAATTTCATTGTTATTTTCCTCATAGCAATAACTTAGAGAACGTATCTCCGAATATTTTTAAATAAAAGTGTTTCACTTACTAATAACGAACTCGCGAACTCCAAAATTCAGATTCATTCCACTCTCTTTTGACATTTTCATTAACTTCAATAAAAAGGCCAATAGAAACAACGTTTTGGAAAGAAGTATAATTAGCTAGAAGAATTAAGCAGTGTCATAAGACCAGCTTATGTAATCCCGAACGGATTCTCGGGATAAAGAATGAACGTGCTGTTGGGTTGGAATTAAGAGATTCTAGGTGAATGATAACGGTTGGCACCGAGATCAATTACATAATCCTCGTTATGTTAGCAAGCACACCACGTCGAAATAGAACTGCTTGAAAACACTAACTTTTTTATTATTAAAACTTCACTCACGTTTAATGTAAGAACAATGTAACATCTTGTATACCCATATTAATATTTCACATTTTAACGATTGTATTGTTTTTCATGTACTCTAAACGTTGATATTTATAGCATTTTATGGAAATCTGCTTATATTGAGGAAAAATATAAATGCGTTATGTATTGGCTGAAGTATTTATCATTGCTAGTGCTTGGGGTTCGTTGTAAATTATCTTGTTACTCAATAATCCACTTAAATTAACACAAAATTAAACTTTCATCTCAGCTATATTACGAACAAAACAGTGTTTCATTGCATCACTTAGTCAATAACCCTAATAAGGCAAATTCTGCTTCTAGGACACTCTTTAATACCAACGGAGTACTAATTGGGATTCTTGAAAGAGAAAACCGGAATTATGGATAAGTAGGGCTGGCAATTCTTAACACATCCTTCATATTCCCTCCAAATTTTGTCCATTGTCAGGTGCTTGAGATATAATTATATAATCGTATGTAATTTAATAAAGACTTTCAACAATATCTCGAACCTGAAGGAAGAACGGTTTGCTATTGGGACTGTGAAAATTAAACTTTCTAAATTTTCAGAATTCGAAAAATCAAGAGAATTGAGACAAAAAGGAACATCGAGAAATTTGAGACAGCAGAGAAAAGAAAGATTGAGACAGATGAGATATTAAGAGTTCAGATACGGAGATTCTGATGTAATATTGGTACCACTGTTTCAATAACTAGAGTTCATAACATGTTTTAAAACATATGTAGAGAAACAATTTGTATCGCATGCCACAACCATCAACACCATAATCAACACCGGTAGCACCGAGCTTTGCATCGAAAAGTGCGAAGACATAAAATACGAATAAATACAAATGAACACAAATATTTTTGAGGCAGCCACTAATAGGGGCGTTTTTTTTTCAAAAGTTCAATATTTAGCACTAATGATAAAACTGACATGATGCTCACGTATTCGAGTAAATCTGTGAATGCAACTAATAAAGCAAAATACTGTACTCTGAAAAAAAGCGCTCCACGTGTTCGAGAAATAAAATGTCCCTTTTACCACTGGTAAAATAAATAACTATTATAAGACCTGACATTTTAATTTCCAGTACATTGTGTACTAGTTTACGGTACAAATGTAAAACTGAAAATAAATTTTAAAAATGGAATTAGACATCAGTGTCCGAAGGGGACAGACAGCTAATAAATCCTTGTGTGTTCTTCTTCTACTGCTTTCTACCATCAACTGAAAGCTGGATTTCTGATCGCAAAAATAATATGAATTGGAACACCAGTTCATCAGCTCATTCACAATTTGGCAATATTTTTTAAGATTAAATATCACACGTTTCATAGTTAGTTTTGATACTTGTCTTGTCGTGACCTAAGCCTTCAACTTAACGAGGTTCCAGTTACCATTACCGTTTGTAAAGAAGAAGGATAGTTGTGGCTAAGTCAGAAATTCGATTTATTTATTTATTGATTGATTGGTGTTTCCGGTCGCGTCAACGGCTAGTCATTAGTCCCGTAAGCGTAGTGCATGTTTTTGTCTCGGGAAGTGGTAGTTGATTTCTCTCGCTGGATGATGAGATCCACAGACGACCTACACATCTGCTCGTGGGGTTTTCCCCAGTCAGGCATCTCCCACCTGCGTAGCACCGTCCAGCCGGGTTTCCTAAGCTTTCGACTGGACTGCAGACAAATGTGGTGGTTTAGTGCGTGTAAATGTGTGTAAGTAAAGGGTGCGGATAGGACTAGAATGAGACAGGAAAGGTAGTGCGCAGTCTGGTCCCCATTTGTTAACCGGTGATCACAGTGGAGCCAATTTTGGTCGACATTTCGGTCAATCGACGTCAACAAAGTCGTCATTCGACGAAAACAAAACGAGTGTGATCTTCGTGCGACAGCCGATGTTATCGGACACCATCAGAAGAGGTCGTTCGGCTTCACTATGGCAATTTGCATCTACTATCACGTACGTGGAACAAAAACGGTACACCGAAATTTCGCCTAAAGTTATCGACTATAATTGCCGCCTTAGAGTACCACGCCGGTATTCCTGTGGTGTTGATCGTAGAAACCACGGAGAACTACCGATCAGAGGGGCATCCGGCCGCTACAGTTCTCATCCAGACAGCAGCTGAATTCGTCGTAGCTGTATAGGTAGTCTCAAAAATCTTGCAACTTGAAATTCAAACCGTAGGATTCCCTGTCAGAGGCCCTACAGTGACATCAATATTATGCCCACAGCCTCCTACGCCGGAGTGTAGTTGGCAATAAGTGATAATTAAAAATAACGATAATTCAATGAAACTTATAATTCGAGATACTGAAGATTAGTATATATAAGAAGTAATTCTGGAATGTAGTTAGTTCTGAACGAGGCACAAATAACATGGTTTAAATGTCACTACTTTAACGCAACCACCGAACTACACTATGTGATTAAAAGTATCCGGACACGTGCTTGAAAATGACTTACTCTAACCGTTCGTGGCGTCCTGCATCGGTAATGCTGGAATTCAATAGATGTTGGCCCATCCTTAGCCTTGATAACAGAGTCCACTCTCGCAGACATACTTTGAATCAGGTGCTGGAAGATTTCTTGGGAAATGGTAACCCATTCTTCACGGAGTGCTGCACTGGTATCGATGTAGGTCGGTGAGGTCTGGCATGAAGTCGGCGATCTATATCGTCCCGCAGGTGTTCGATAGGATTCAAGTCAAGACTGTGCAGACCAGTCCATGACAGGGATGTTATTGTTGTGTAACCACTCTTACACACGCCGTGCAGTATGAACAGGTTTTCTATCGTGTTTAAAGATACAATCGCCATCCCGGAATTGCTCTTCAACAGTGGGAAGGTGTTTAAAACACCAACGTAGGCCTGTGCCGTGATGGTACCAACGAGGGGTACAAAACAACAAGGGGTACAATCCCCCTCCATGAAAAACCCGCCCACACCACAACACCCGTTTGGACGTGGCCGGATAATTTTGACCACACACTGTAGCATGCCTTGCATATCATCCCATAGCCCGGCGCAGCGGCCTGGCGGCCGAGTGGACACGAGGGAGCCTGAATGGGCCGGCGCGCGGCCACGCGTGAATGAACCGCCCGCCGCCATGTCGCACCCCGGGGGACATCGGCGTTCAAAGCGCCGGCGTGTTACGGGAAGCATCGCATCAGGCGCCAGCACGCGGTTGGCCGCTAGCCTCTTGGGATGAAATGGAGCGAATCCCGCGCTGGTCGGTGTGAAATCAAGCGGCGGTTTGGTCTTTTGTTGCAAGAGACAGAGCGGTTTTCATTGTCTGGAACAATCGGGGTCGGCGGGTGGGAACGAACAGGTTTCAGCGAAAACTTGATTGCTGCTTTTTTATGGCCTCTCTTATTTATTGCTTAGTTATTTATTATTTGATGTTCCATGCCAGTTTAGTGATTTTTTTTTAGATCACTGACTTGTGAGTTTTGTTTGACGGTACTCTATTGCAAATACCTTTTTGAATCTAATTAAGGTCTGTGCCAAGTATTAATAAATATTTTCTTTCAAATTAGGTTCCAATAAAACCTCCGGTTTCCAAATGAAAACCAAAAAAAATAATTTGAAACCTGTAAAATTGTTGATCGGCATTTGGACATATCATAAATAAACATTATCTCAAAATGTTAACTTTTGATCTCTGAATAGATTACTACAAATTTCCAGAGGATCACCGACACCTTAACAAATTTTTACGAAGTTTTTTATAGACAAATTTCTTTCCATTTTTTTAGGAAGTAAACCGGATTAATTCAAATTAGTATTATTTAGATACCGTTGCTGATACTAACCTATGTTCAGAAATCAAACCCATATTTTAAAGCTTATCTATCTTTAACATTCACTCAATTAAAAAAAATATATGTTGTTGAAATTTACTTCAAGATTCTACACCTACTGTGTCCAAAGTCCTTACGTTGCGTATGATATATTCCCTGAAAAACAACGAATGACAAACATGAAATATTTAAAAAAATGTTTTAGAGGATATTGATTTGTTACTTAGGCTTGGACTATGGCTCGTCGAGGGACGCGTCACACGTAATTCGCTTCAGAACACTGTGCAAGATTTCTACAACAAGCGTAACGAGCATGGACCCAGTTGTTGCTTTACACTTGCTCTATTTCGTTGATTTCACTATGTACTTATGCTACTTGTAAGGAATTATAGAAAACATTTTCACAAGAATTTTGAAATGTTAATTCACCCAACTGTTTCTAACTTTGCCAATGCATAAGCACTTTCCTCGCCGTATGAAACAGGCTTCTGCCGCTTAGGGCATTAATTGACGTCACTGCAGTACCTCTGACCAGGAGGTGCTGGGGTTCGAGTCCCCATGTGGCACAATTTACTACACTAGCTAGATAGCTTGTTCGAAATCAGCCACTGTCTGCAGGAGAATTGTAGCGGTCGGCTGCTCTGATCCGTAGTTTTCCATGGTGTAGCGATACAGATTTCCTCGTACAAATTAAATAAAATAAACCGGACCAAAGGAAACTTACTGGGAGAATAAACAGATGGCGACACGCGCGCAACCCCTTTTCTAGTGACAGCCACTTGCGCCCCCGGCCCATTACGAAAATCTTGTGAGGGCTGGTGTCAAAAGATTAACTGGAAAGCGCCAGGACGCAGGCACAACTGGGAAATCTCTAGAACGCCTGCTCGTATTCGGGGAAACCCAGAACGATAATTCTTTCACCGGACAGCGCTCTCTTTCGCAGGCATGGCCTATGTTCCAGAAGGAACAAGAAAAACACTGTACCCTCACAGAGGCACAGAGTGTGGAAATTTCCTTTGCTTCCCCCGTCGCTATTGGTCGAAAATAGTGTACTACGCCATTACCTTTGGCCAATAGCGACGCGACCATTATAAGGAACTGGAGCACATGAGAAAAAGGGTGGGGGTAAAAGTTTACTTGCTACGTTTTCGATTTACAAAATTTCAGAAGGGGCTTAGCAGTTGGGAGAGAAACTTCTCTGGGGGGGGGGAACTATTCGTCGGGGAGAGGTGTGTGTGCCTCTGAAAACATTCGACTGACTGCAGGAGGCAGAGAAACTTCTCTGGGGGGGAACTATTCGTCGGAGAGAGGCGAGTGCGTCTCTGAAGGACTTATAAAAATTTCAGTGCGGGCTTGAGCATTGGGCCGACTGTAGTAGACAGAGAAACTTCTCTGGAGTGGGAATTAGTCGCGGAGAGAGGCGAATGTGTCTCTGAAGGATTTCTCAATTTTCTGAAGTCGTGCTTGAGAACAATTGTCATGAGAATCAGAGGGACGCATGGTTGATTACTCCGCTCCTGAGATCGGGAGAAAATCCCGGCGATCTACGAGTTCTACCAGACAGCGCCAGACGCCGTTAGGCACCGCCAGACGCCAGCTGCTCCCATACTGACGTCACCAGACGGCTGATCAGCTGTCAACGAAGTGGGTCATAGGCCCCTGCCGACCTCCAGTGAGGGTCGCAACCGCCCCTTCGACCGTCGTCGCGCCCGTCCGGGCACACAAAGAACTTTCCCAGGCAGTATAACCCAGGGTATTCACCCCTGTGTAAGTTTGTAACGCGGTGCCGCGCCAAGGCACATCGAATTGTCACGTTTTTTACCATTGTAATTTTAGTTATAACAATTTTGTACTCTTCCTAGTTATAAGCTTTACTGTTAATTCTGATCTTTAATTTTTTTCTTTTCTTTTCATTTAATCTCTTCTTTTATTTAGTTTACAAATGTAACTTCCCTGGTGCATTTTTTTTTCTTGCCCAGGAATAAAGTAATTTTTCTACCTGTGATCAAAGTGTTTATTTCATACTTCCATTGTATCTGATTAACAATTCCTTCCATCACCGACTGAGCTACAACCGGGCCGCTAACCGTGCATTCTCTAACGAGATGCCCGGTGGTGTTACAATGGTTACTGCGATCACCGCCAGGCGAATGCCGGAGTAGTACCGTAACAAACGGGTCAAGGACTGCGCCATCTTTTCTACCTCTTTCGTGTCCTTTCCACACCCTTTCCTTATACACACACGCACATGCACTATACTACCACATATGTCGGAATCTTAGAGCTCGTCTGGGATGGGGTGGTGTTCCTATGGTGGGAGATATCTAGTTGCGTTAAACATCGCAATGTGATGTGTAAGTCGACACCGGATCTCGCCACCTAGTGAACGAAGATCACCGATACCTCCCACGACAAGAAAGATGCTCTAAAGCGGTGCCTCGCTTGTGAGACATACCTGTTTGAGAAAAACCCGGCTACCCGATTCGTCGGTTAGTGTCGGATCCCGCCATCCAACGAGTCAAGATCACCGCCATCTCGTGAGCAAAAAACATGAACGTCTTTTAATACGAACCTACCTCCTTTTTTGTACAAAAAATAATAAAATTTCAAAAAGTTGTCTAAAACCATGAATCAGTCGAAATCACGGGTTAATATTATTAAATTTTTTTTCAATTTTGTGTCTTTTTTTAGAGTTGTATAATTAGGTAAAACGAGTGGATCTTGACAAACTTTCAACCATTCCAAAATAACCTTCGTAGAGACCAAACTTTCTACGTACGTTATAAACGCATGATTTCAATGTAGGTGTCATTACATTGTCAAGTACGAAATAAACGGAAATTCCCCAAGCTGTCGTTGACCGCTATTACCTCTCCGAACAATTCAATGCAGGTCCCGCTGTTCGCTTTATGCGTGTAATGGCTGTTCGAATGACCCTTTCTGTCGCCCTAGACAAGATTTATTGCATCTGGATGTGTATGTCATTCCTGGAATCAGAACGAACGTGCATTCTGTCCCAACACAGCTAAAATGGGAATCTTTGGGCTACACATTTTGTCGCCTTCATCCGCTTTCACATAATCGATTCAGACGCGCAAAGTTAGGCGTGTAATTAAAGTTTAGGTAAAAACTACACAAGTAAAATTATCTGCAATGTAAATTAAAATATATCCTGTATATTAACCCTGCGACACACGTGACAGCAAAAGTTATTAGAGTACACGCGGTGATCTCTCGGATGCATCATTTGAATTGTAGCTTATCTTGCTACACAAACGGACTCTTGGGTTTTTCAGTAACAATACTATTTAAACCCATTTATTAGCATTGAAACTTTAATACTCTATTGAACTATAATGTTTATAAATAATAAGATATAGATTTATAAGTTGTATCAGTTGTAAATTGTACTATACAATCCGACCTGCGGTGTGCTGACTGCTCGCTGTTTAAGACTATTGAAATTACTCTCGTGATGAGTATATTGGCACAAATTTAAAAAATTGGATCCATTTTTGAAAAAAATTAAAATGTAGAGACATCATGTAAATATTTCTAAAAAATAAAAATATCCCTTTAACAGTTGCAGCTCTTCGAGTTCGTTAAGATAGATCGAGGAATATCAATTTTGAAGAAAATCTCCTGAACGGCTTCAGGTGCTAGGGCTGACTCAGGACGGACGGACCTTTGCCGTCAATTGATTTTTCGGTATCAATGATTCAGGTAAAATGAAATCTGACTACACAACGTGTGTATGACGTAATTTACTACCACTGTAATACTTCCATTTTATTAAGCACGTCGTAAGACGAGGAAGTAAATGTGGTGGGAATTGTGATAAAAAAAAATATTTAAAAAATATTTTTGAGTATATAAAACATATTAATTGAATGCTAATTATTTATTTTGAAAACTGGAATTTCAGAAAGCAATGTAATGTAAAAGCAACAATAGACAGGTTCTGGGAACAACGGCGTTCTCAAAAGTTGTTTAAGTAGCTTCATCAAAGCAAGAAATACTCATTCATCCGAGAGATTGACCGCGTATTCTGGAAGGTTAAAAACATTTGTGAGAAATATGTACGAATACGTAAATCATTTTAGTTCTCCATTTGATTAATTCTAGAATCCTCAAAAATGTTGCTTTCATCAGAAGAATTGAATTCAAAGTAACTCCGAGAACTCAAAATAATTTTTAAATCGAAATTGTAATCTACAAACTCAAAAATAAATTTATATTTTTCGAACTCTAGGACTTCAACGCTTCACTCTCAACGAAAGTCTTAAGTCTGGTGAGGACCGCAGCACCATCTCGAGCCGACAATCCCGCAAAACCTTCCTCTCTCCGCGTTCTCCCGCGGCCGCGTGCCGGACCCAGGATCTCATATTACCCACTCCGCAGCCAAACGCGAAGTTATTTGCGTGCTTTCATCAATGGAGCGGTCCAAGGCCTTACGCCCGGCAGCTGGCGGGCGGTGCAGCCGGCGTTTGAAAGCTAACCCCACGCCCCGTCCCCCCTCAACGCCGCAGTCCAGTTACGAAAGACGCGCAAAGTCCCTTTTCATTCATGAGATCACACACGCTGCTACGTCTGCCAAGAGCTTGGAAAGACTCGGAGATCCCCGCCTGTGATCTGGTGGTACCTGCGGTCGAGACGACGGCGCGGGAAGAAAAAAGATGGTACTGCGAGAGGGAGAATAAAAGTGGAACAGTTCAACTCCAGTTTTCGCTCGAAAAAAAAAATCTGATGAAAATCGAATATATACAAACCGAAATAATTCTCTTCAAACGAAATAATGTGAATTCAACTAGTATGTTTTATACACTCTGAAAAATATTTTTAAAATAATTTTTATATCACTTTTATCACAATTCCCACCACTTTTACTTTCTCGTCTTACTACGTGCTTAATAAAATGGAAGTATTACAGTGGTGCGGCGAAAAGCGCAATGTTTTTGACAGAAAACTCGTGTTGTTGGCCCTGGTCACAAGTGGATAAATTATTTTCATATATGTAGTGAATTACGTCGTACACACTTTGTGTAGTCAGATTTAATTTTACCTCGATCGTTGATACCGAAAAATCATTTGACGGCAAAGGTCCGGCCGCCCGTCCGGCCGGCCGCCCGTCCGGCCGCCCGTCCGTCCGCCCGTCCGTCCGCCCGTCCGTCCGTCCGTCCACCCGTCCGTCCTGAGTCAACCCTAGCACCTGAAGCCGTTCAGGAGATTTTCTCCAAAATTGATATTCCCCGATCTATCTTAACGAACTCGAAGAGCTGCAACTGTTGAAGGGATATTTTTAAGTTTTTAGAAATATTTACATGATGTCTCTACATTTTAATTTTTTTTTCAAAAATGGCTCCAATTTTTTAAAGTTTGTTCTCGGAGAGCGCAAAGGAAGCTTAAAAATGGCGAATCGTCCATTAGCCAGGCCCCGCCCCTAGCCGGGAGAAGCTCATAGCTCCCGACTGGTCTCCAGGCGTATGTGGTTGTGCAGTGAATGTAAGTGAGGGGTAATGTTGTGGTATAAGCAGATAGGGCCGCGGCAGCGGCCCAGCAGCGCACCGTGGCTGGCGGCGCACTGACCGACCGAGCGTCGGGCCCAGCCGTGAGAGTTGCTGGGAGGCGGCAGGGCGGCGGCAGGGCGGCAGGGCGGCAGGGCGGCAGGGCGGCAGGGCGGCAGGGCGGCAGGGCGGCAGGGCGGCAGGGCGGCAGGGCGGCAGGGCGGCAGGGCGGCAGGGCGGCAGGGCGGCAGGGCGGCAGGGCGGCAGGGCGGCAGGGCGGCAGGGCGGCAGGGCGGCAGGGCGGCAGGGCGGCAAGGCGGCAAGGCGGCAAGGCGGCAAGGCGGCAAGGCGGCAAGGCGGCAAGGCGGCAAGGCGGCAAGGCGGCAAGGCGGCAAGGCGGCAAGGCGGCAAGGCGGCAAGGCGACGAGGCTGCCCACTGAGCCGGAACGGCGCGAGAAGATGGAGGCTTGCTCCACGGGCTCGGGCGTGTAAAGCGGCCGGCCCGAGAGGCCGGAGCAGTCACAGTTCCGAGATAGTGCAGAGTGTGAGCCCTGTGAGCGAGTTAGTGCCAAGTGTTGTTAGGCTGTTAGAGGTGTTGTAAGGCGATTCTCCTGGTGATTCATTTATTGTGCTTGTAAAGGGACATCTATTGGCAAACGGCAAACTGGCTTTGATTTATGTTTATGCTCTTGGATTTTGAAATAAAGCGACATTGTTATTACGAACTGTAGTTTCCTTTGGCCTGAATATACAACAGGTAATGTTAGGGCAACGACGAGAAAGGGATGATCGCGTGCAGTCTGTAGTTCGTTTGTAAGAGTACTCCTCCGGTATTCATCTAATGAGGATAAGGGAAACCATGGAAAATATATGGATTATACCAGAAATGAATTCTTTCAAGACAGCTAATTTGATCTAGCTGTGCAGTTTGCGTCTAAACGACTCGAACCGTAGAACCTGCTGATCGGAGACGGTGCGGTACCAATTGTTGTTGCTCTGAGCCGAGCCATCTCAGCTGGAATTTTTACTGTAGAAAATAAATTAGTCTCGAGAGATTTCATCATGTCTGCAATTAATTAACGAACAAATGAATGAGTGAAAAACAATACGGTATAAGTGACATTTTATAAAATTTCGATAAACCTGTTTAAGACAATATCACTGTAAAGTCGTGGTGCTTCGTTTCATGATTAAAACCACAGCATTTTAATTGTTCAATAAAACAACGAAAATACATAGCCACTGAAATATAACTTAAAATAAACACGTTTTTCTCGGAATTTATAAATTGTGTGTCGAAAAATCCTGCCTCTGTCAAGACCCGAACCGATGACCTCGTCCACAGAGACTGCAGAGCCATCAGTTGATGCCCTGAGCTACCTCTCCGGTACCCTACTCTCGAAGTAGCTGCTCGAGAAGCATTTTTCAATGTAAGCTACACTACCTATCAAGAGTCCCTTGCTTCCATGAGATTTTCATCGATATTAAGAAATAAAATATATAAATATTGCTTCTTAATGTTGCTTCGTTCCACCTGTGCAGAAGAAGTGCAAACAGCACTGTACCTAAAGAAACAAATATTTTTAAAAAAGTTGTATTATTTGTAAATTTCGTACAACAGTTTTCCCCCTAAGTTAAAGATCAACGTGATAATTTTTAGCTTGATCTTGAAATTTAAATATTGACAGTCTATAATTAATTGGCTTGTAATGAAAAGTGTGCCCTTTTTGATTTTCCTTAGTTCTTTATTTTAGGTTGTTGGCATCAAATTAATGTTCGTTTTGCAGTTTCAAGTACTTTTCTGAACTTGAAACAGAGAGTTTAGCAAGCGGTTTTTGTGGCATTGATTGCTCGTGAACTTTGACTTTTGAAACTTTCACTTTGGTAAGTACTGAACTACATTTCAAATAATTCCACAGTTAATGAGCAGTGGCATTTAAAGCTTCAAGCGATATGTCAAAAAAGGCACTTCGATCCATAAAATTACTCACTCCTAATTAAATACTACTCATTAAAATTAAAACTTTTAATGTAATTGGACCTTGAGAGACATGAGGATATATAACTTCTCCTTTGAACATTGGCAGGAAAATACGTTGAACGCAACCGAAACAAAATAGATGTTTTAATAACAAACAAAACATCATCGACAATCCAAGGCTTTAGCACAGGCAGTTAACATTTACGGCATGGCAACGTTAGGCAGTTGCATATCCTTTGATTCGATTGATTAGTCCATTGATTATTTCGTGTTTTCGGGTGTGTAACTGCTAGGGCAATTAGCCCAGTGTGTAGTGCATGTTATACGCCGGGATTTGGTGGTGTTCCATCCTGGCTAGAATGTGAGATTCTGTGGCGGCCTTAAGGCTAAATGCACCGAAAAATACTTGTAGGAAAATTCAATAGATCGCAGCACTATCACAGGGGAATTTACTGATAGTCTGAACCAGTGGTCCGATTTTTGATCTGTAAACGGCATTTGGCGCCTTTTCAAAATAGAATTTACGCTACGACGCCCTTTTCCCCAAAATCGTGCAAAAACTAGAATTTGAAATTAGTTCTGAAACTTCCGAGAAAAAAATTGAAAAATGTGGGCTAATAGCGCAATGACGACATGCTTCCTGAATCAAACGCCGTGACAAACATTGCAAATCGGCGAATAGGAGCCTCGTAAAGTGAAATTTGGGAAAACACCTCGTCCCTCCCCCTTCCGTGCCGTTGCGGCACGGCGTCAAATGCCGTTTACAGATCGAAAATCGGACCATTGGTTCAGACGTTATCGGTAAAGTAAATTTTTCTTATTTAGGTGCTGCCATGCGGTGGCTACAAATTGTACTAGTGTCGGGACATTTAGTCTTAACGTCGTTTACGTTTCCTCACCAGATACAAGCACTTTCGCCAGTGGTGCACTGCGTAAGCTCACGACTCATACTTATTTTTGCAAAGATATAATTACTTATACAGTAGTGGATATATTTAATAAACGAACTACGCAATTACTTACCAGACAATGTTATTACCAATTCATATCAAGTAATCAAATGAGAAGAGTCAAAAAATTTATGCAACGCTTCAAAAATAACTGTATACTTAACCTGTTATTTCAGTTACTCGCTGATTACTTAATTGTAAACCTCCCTAGTAATATACTGCGAAACTATAAGGTAAGAGTTAAATGAAGACTTAGTTTTACATGTTACACAATGATATTTGAGTCGCCAGTTCCGTATCACGTATTTTAAATAAGTAATAAAAAATCATTAGAATAACGTATTGAGTTAATTGCTTCTCAGTACAAAAGATATTTTCCTTGTTGGAAGTATTTATGACATTTCCTGCAGAATAATCTACCAAAAATGAGTTAATTTGCATTTTGAACTGATTAATGTTTTCCACAACTGTAATTTTGCTCGTATTACCATTCTGATAACTTCCGTCTTGCTTATCATTCCTCCTACGCTTCCTGCTCTCTGTATTTTCGAGCGAACTCGTGATACGCCAGGGGTAAATTTCGGTTCGCTCCACCAGTGGGCGCCGTTAAGCAGCTGGTTTACTCGCCAGTCAACTGTACAGATTCACCTAACGCAACAAGAGCACGCACTTTCACTTAAAATGTAAGAGAATATATTAGGTATTGCATTGGGAATGTTTATGATTTTTAAAATTTTATAGCTTTCAACGCATATGGATTTTATAACCAAAATTGGGGTACCTTTTTAGGAATCTTTCCATTCATCGAAAATGATGTTTTGGATTTTTAGCAGTCTTTCCATTCATGAAAAAATATTCAAAATATACAATTCTGTAGTTTGAACCCGACACTTTCCAATATTGTTGCTAATTAATATTTAACTGATAAAACCACCTTCGAAAATAGAAAAGTGGTGTAAATACAAAATAAACTAGAAGTTCTATATAACCGGGAAAGTTTGAACCATTTTAACACCCATACCTAATTTATTGGTACTGAATTCTAATAAGATATGCTAAATAAGAAATAACTGTGGATAAATAGCTTTTATTTAATTAATGTTGTAAATATCACTGAACCCGTGTAATATTCTCTAAAAATAAAAACAAATACATGCATTAGTTCTAAAGTTATCTTTGAAACCAATTTGTAAATATGTTTTACGTGTCGTTTACGTTTGTATACGTGGTTCATGATACCGCAATAGATGGTGCCAGTTCTAAGTTTTCTCTCGTTTTCTTTTTTCATAAGCATCCAATTACACAGGCGCACAAAATTAAAAAATAAAATGTGGTCAGACACAAGACTTGACGCATGTTTCTCTATGTATGTCGACGCGCTGAATCCGAAGTCAGAATTCCGTCACTTTCTTCCACGTTTTCTTAAATTGCGAAACACCACCGCAAAATTTATAATTCATAATTTCATGGCGGTTTTTCGCGATAAAAAAAACCTGGAACGTGATAGGGAAATTATGGCTTAAAATTCGGATTCAGTGCGTCGACATACAAGAGAAACGTGTGACAAGTCTTTGGGCCTGACAAAAACAATCTGAAAACAAAAAAAAAATTTCACGGGAGAGTGGATTGCGAGTAAAAAAATTGTGTTGTGGCACAATTCTGGCTCCAGATTCAGCGCGTCAACATACATAAAGAAAGATCTGTCAAGTTTTCAGCCTGACAACTTTTTGTGTGTGTGAATATGCCTGTGTTCTGGATGTGAATTCTTCATGTACATGAAAGTTAATTTAGAGGAACAAACTTTATTTTTAATGCTTTACATGAATACAGATATCTGTGTATCACTTTAAAGTTCAACAAATCACTTTAAACTAAACTGTGATTCTGAGGGACTTTACGGTAATGTCAATCTGGGCAGAGAAGGGGATTTAAGCTGTGTCCAATTATGTGGATGCGACAGATGTCCGTACAATTCCCACGTACGGCTTGTGCTTTGAACATGTGAGTGTGGTATTATTTCCTATTCATTCCACTCAATATTATGCATCGCAATGTACCGCATCTTCCGAGTCTATGTGCGGGTTCCGAATACTCACATTAGGAACATCATCTTTTCTTGGATCATTAGCATGTAGAGTTTTGCTTTGGCCTAACTCCAACACCAATATGCGATTTTTTAAAATCTGTGGTGGATGGTCCACTTGAAGCTCGGACCTGAGATTAGACAGGATAGGGTGCACTCCCCGTGGACCTTATTCTAGGGTACAGTTTCGGTTGGAAGGTTGATTGTTGAGTGATTCCGGACGCGTCAACTGCTAAGGTCATTAGTTCCGTAAGTTTAGTGCATGTTTTATCGCGGGAGGTGGCGGTAATCTTCCCTTGCAGGACTAGAGGATCTGGCGCAGACCTACCGTCGGCTAACGGGTATTTCCCCAACCAGGTTTATCCCACCAGTGGGGCACCACCCCAGCTGGGACAAGCACTAAGTTCTTGACCAATCTCCCAGCTAGTGGAGCGTAATCGATGTCGATGTTTGCAAAGCATCATTGTTTTTTAGAAACATCGATGTATTAAACATCGATGTATTAATACCGATGTTTTTTTAACATCGATATTTTGTGACTAAATTTTTCTCTCTTCCAATGTTTTGTCTGTTTTTGAATCAGAAATCCTTCTGTTGACAATACTCTAAAAGCTAAAATACGAAATAAGAAATAGTAACATTGTTTTTAATGTTTTGGAACCAAAGGAACTTCATTTGTAATATCTTCATCTACCAAATTCTCTCGCCCGAGATGATTTCCATGCCCTTGTATTTCTTTTTTTTCATATTCATTTCGTACAGTGAGATATGGTCAACAAATACGCTGTGGAAATAGGGTCTGCCCCTTCTTCGTGTACCTTTATTTGGCAAATTGATAAACACGAACACTGTCAAATTAAATTTTAATTAACACGAATTTAATGTTAGAGGTTTCTTATATAATTTAAATACATCAATGTTGAAAAACATCGTCGGTGTTTAGTTGATGCATTTTTAACATTGACGTTGTAATTTTGTTTGCTTTCTTATCGATGTCACATCACTACTCCCAGCATGTGGGGTAGTGTAGTGTATGTAAGTAAGGAGTAGGATATGACAACGAATGGGAAGAAATGATCGCGCGCGGTCCGTGGCCCGTTTCTTAGGGTACTGCTCCAGCATTCGTCTGGTATTGATCAGCGAAACCACGAATCAGAGCAGCCAGTCACTATAATTATCCTCCATACACCGAAAGAACTTTACCTAGCTATCTAGCAGTGTCGAAAATCCTAGCACCCTCGGGACTTGAACTTAGGACCTACCTGACAGAGGCCCTACAGTGACATCAGTTGATACCCTGAGCCACCTCTCAGAAAAAGTAAGGGCATTAGTGATCAAAGCAGCCGCGCCACAAACGCATGGATGGTAATTTCAAACGCAAATATCCGACAACGGTGGGGATGGAACTCGAAACATCACAATCATCATGACGCTTGAACCATACCGTTTTTTGAAATGTTTTGACATTTTCACATATAAATGGCTAACTACAGTATGATGAGTCCTGGTTAACTCCTTGGTTAGCTTGCTAGCTTTCCCCGGCACAACTCCGGTTTCGATTCCTGGCCGAGGCAAAATTATAACTACGCACTTTCCTAAGAACCTTCCCATTGCCTACTGTTTTGCGACGATGAGAAAGCCCACCCTAAGGTTATGAAGTCCAGGATATACGGTAGGGGGATGTATTCGTGCTAAACACATAAACATCGTATCCCATGGCCGAGAGACTGGGCCACCCCTGGTCGGTCAAGGTCCGTATCGGGCTGTCGATCCGAAGGACAGGACAGGGCAGTTGTGTGGGAAATTCGTGGGAGTGAGGCCCGCAAATCATATACCTATGCATTGTGAAGGAATTTATTCACGAGCTAAAATTTTCATAAGCATTATACACATACACATTTTACGTATCAAGATTTGACCCTATACAGAGTTAAATAAAAGTATTTCAAAGGGGTGTATAAAAGTATACACAGTGCGAGAGGGAGAAACAAAGAAATGGAGGAAGATTGCATCGAAAATCAAAAGAAAAGTAAACCTTTGCATGCATGATGCTATCAGAGGTTGTTCTCGGACCATTTGAGGTTCTGACAACTATTTAACGCAGCTGCACTAATATATTATAACTAACAAATTTATTGGCATCCTCTCTGAAATGTAAATAAAACTTGGTATTTTTTTACCAACTTTGTTGGTACCGCTGCGAAAACAACACAGTAGAATATTATGAAACCTCTTGTAGACAGAATAAGAAATGTCAAGAAAACAAAATAAGCTACCAATTTATGCGCGAGGCAAGCACAAAGTTTACTTTTGTCTTCTACAAAGACTGCATTAATAACATATATTAAACAAATTTAATTATAGCTGCGTTCTGTCAACTTTCTTCACCACCTCCATCACTATTGTTCTTGGCACTATTGTGCCCTAAATCTTTGCCGCTCTTGCCTTTGTAGTTAACTCATTTATTTGTGCCTGTCGGGCTCATAACATTAAAGAAACAGATTTTGCGGGTAGCACAAGCAAGATTCGTCAGTCATGGATTTTCCATGGTCGTAGGCGAAGAAGGACCGAACTCAAAGGAACCGAAAATAGACTGTCAAGTTGTTCGCACCAGGCTACGGGAGATATCAAAGGTTTATGTGAATCTACGTAGAAGTTTTAACATTTTTCATCCCACACAGAGATTCGGACGGCGTTTATACCAGCTTAGGTGGCTCAGGGCATCAAGTGATGTTTCTGCAGTGCCTCTGGAAGGTCCTAGGGATCGAGGCACAACGGTGGCGAGATTTTTGACATTATGTACATTGCTAGGTCGAATTCAGCTGTTGCATGGAGCTGGCCTGCTTCTCTGATTGGCAGTTTTCTGTGGTTCGTCCTATCAACATCAAACGATTTCCGTAGTAGTACCCTAACAAACGGGCATCGGACCGCACGAGAAATTTCCTTCTTTCTTTGATTGATTGATAAGTGATTCCGGACCCATCAACTGCTAATGCCATTAGTCCCGTAAGTGTGGTGCATGTTTTTTGCTCGGGAGATGGCCGTGAACTTCATCCGGAGAAGTGTGGTGCATGTTTTTTGCTCGGGAGATGGCCGTGAACTTCATCCGGAGAAGTGTGGTGCATGTTTTTTGCTCGGGAGATGGCCGTGAACTTCATCCGGAGAAGTGTGGTGCATGTTTTTTGCTCGGGAGATGGCCGTGAACTTCATCCGGAGAAGTGTGGTGCATGTTTTTTGCTCTTGAGGTTGCCGTGAACTTCCTCCGGTGAAGTGAGATCCACCACCGACCTATCGTCGGCTAGTTTTCCCCAACCAGGTATCTCCCTCCGTCCCAGTCGGGGCAAGCTCGAAGTCGCCGACTAATCTATCGGCATGTGTGATACTATAATGCATGTAAGTGCAAATGTGTGTAAGTAAGAGGTAGAATAGGACAAGGAATGGGAAGAAATATCGCGCGTGGTACGTGGCCCGTTTGTTAAGGTACTGCTTCGGCATTCGCCTGGTATTGATTAGAGAAGCCACGGAAAACTACCGATCAGAGTAGCCGACCGCAAGAATGCTCCTCCAGACAGGGACAGAATTCGATGTAGCTATCTAGTCAGTGTCGAAAATGCTGTCACAGTCGGGACTCGAACTTAGGATGATGGATAGTTGTTTTTGTTTTGTTCTTTTTTCAGTGAAAGTTAATTTTCTTATGTCTATTTGCAGCCCCTTGTTTCATATAATTTTTCTATTATTAAAAAGGCATGTTTGTTAGTTTCGATCGTATTGAAATTGTTTGTCTACATACCTTTTAGGACAAGAGCAAAACAATTGTGTACATGATATTTCATAAAAATCTACCTCAACCCTCTTTTCAACACCCTAAAGAGGAAAACAAGTGCTTACCCTTATTGTTTTACGAATACGAAGAGAACGGTCAGGAAATCTGCCCAAGTGGATCAAACATTTATGAAAGCCCGCAAAATACTGTTCAAATGTATTGAGTTTTGTTCCAATTCAGCAATTAGACTTTAAGTAACTGAAGATCAAAATTGCTTATTCTCACTTCATACATTTTATGAAATGAGAGTTCTCTTTAAATGGACATTTCGAAAATTGCTATTCAATTCATCAAGGGTCTCATTACCTACTTAATAAAAATTAATTGTACAAAACTTATAAATGTCGCTGACAGTCACTTTGTATTAACATCCTTCCATTCCATCTACTTATCTTTACTTTCATACTATCTACTCCTTTGGAATTATTAAAATCTTCGAAATCGCAGGGCCATGTAGTAATGCTGTGATTTAGTGATGGTACTATTGTGAAAACTTTGAGACATTCAGAAATAGAGAACTGTGCTAATGGCAAGAACTCTAAGATTAATTTTCTTTCTCGAACTAATTATAGGCGCTCGCCACTGTTGCGGTAATTGGTTCTATCATTAATTAGTTGAAGAACGGTTTCCGAAAACAAAACCACATCGCCTTCGCCGAGGAATCTCGTAGCTATTGTTCTGGTTTCTAATCTCCTTTAAAACATTCCAAGTTCTTTCGCGCAATCAATTCTCAAAGAAAATTGCTAGGGTATTCAAATGAACTTCTTCAAATTGCACTCGTGAGAACACTTTTATTATTGTATCTTATGTAATCTCTTACATAGTGCATGAAAACTATTATTCTGTCTTGTGAAACCGATTTCCTGATGGTGGTGAATGATTTTTGCACGAAAATAATTTCATAAATGAGAAATGTAAAAAAATATTTCAGTTTTCGTTTTCTCATATTACTATTAAGTTCACTGAAAACTATAGTGCGTCGTCTATTTCGAGCAATTGATCTCAAAATATTTTTAAAAACCTCCATCTAATGTCATTCAGCAATAAGTATTGCTTCAATTACATTCAGATCATAAATGTTCAAATTTCTCCCACAAACAAACTTTGTCATTTACTAAATAAGTACTCCAACATCCTATTATAAAATAATATTGAAAAATTATCAAACAGGTATTTCCTATACAAAATTATATCCTATGCAACGAGTTTTGTCATCAAAATCCGCAACCAGTTTTCGCTATCAGTATCGTTTATATCTATACAATAACTAATGCAGCCGGCATATATTGCTAACTTTCTTATAAATGTTCTTCATTCTACTAGCTTTTACTACATGTTTTTACTTTTTTCCGTTAAACATATGATATTGAGAACTTTTATTTCAAAAATGCTGTATTTCAATATTAACTTCTCTCCATAGTTTGCGTTTGATCTAGGCATCGAATTTGTCCTAATAATTTTAACACCCACGATTTATATTCATCTCCCACTGTTCGTGTTGACTTGTGAACCTTACTTTGATGATATTCTTTCTCTTTTTCTTCTAGAGTCCTTTCACCTGTCTATTCATCTCAAGTCTCAACCTATCACATGCCTTCAGTTCACTTCCGTTTTTTCATCTACCCTTTACTATTCTCATACCTCCCCTTTTCTATTCTCATACCATTTTCCCCGACACGGAGAGAACCTTTCGCACTACATTAGATATTTTTACTTTCGTTTCTGAATGTCTTCTTTTATGTTAGTAACCTCTTGGTAAATTTCAACATTTGGTAATTTAATCCTCTGGAGAAAGCAGAAATTCACAGTAGCAGGAGTAAAATTTATCGTTGTTACCAGGTTCCAATTATATAGGCTTTTAAACGATTGCGCATTCATTCTGCGCAACATTCAGAAAAACGAATTGCCGATAAACACCCCAAAACAAATGGGTTTGGCGTTTTGTGTGAATCTAATTTCAAAAACGCGCTCTTTTAGAAGCCTATCTGTAATCTGAAGACACCGAAGAGTGTGGCGTACGTCATTATGAATATCAGGGACACCACCTCTATTCTAAATAATTCATTTAACTTTATTCCCTCAGAAAGGGTAACCAGAAATCAAAATCAATTTTTTCCGTCTGTTGGCAGAATATTTGTGAAAAAGTAGTAAAATTACATACACCCAAAACACAAACAAAATCGATATTTCAGTTACATACACAGTAGAAGTTCAACAATTTAATGCTCTAACAGACCGTTGAGCCGTTCAATTCTCTTCCACCTTTATGATTGGTTAATCGATTGATTATTTAGTGTTTCCGAGTTTGTCAAGTGCTTGGCGACCCCGGAAGTTGTGTTACTCCCCGGCTAAAAAGCGAAATCCAGCGTTTACACGGAAGCTTTCGCGGCTCGAATCCATACATTCTTGGCTATCCGGGAGACGCCGCGTCGTTGGCTGGGGTGCCGACGTTTCGCCTGACATATCGCAGGCTTCCTCAGGGCAGTGACACTGCGGCGCTGCGCGCCCGGTGATTTGTACTATCCTGCCTGGGCTCTCGGGAGGGGCAGGTGCGCCGTGATTGGCGGAGAGGTCTCCCTGATTGGCTGACGGCGTTGACCATTTCAGCATTGACCTTCACGTCACCTAGTCGGAAGTTTATTCCTCCAGATATCTTCGCCAGGGAGGCTCTGGCCTCGAAGCTCCAGACTGGTCTCACGAAGTGGATGGTAATGGAGGGCATGTAAGTATGAGAGTATGTGTAAAGGGTAGAATCATATTAATTGCTATCTAATCACTTATTTCCTTTAGATGAAATTTTTTATACGGTAGCCGATATAAATAAAGTACCTAATTATTAACGTACCAATATTATTACCAATTAATAACAAGTAATCAAGTGGGAAGAGTCATAAAATCAATACAGCGTACCTATTGTACGAGCAAATCAATTCTCTCTATTAGTTCTTTTAAAAATTTATTTTTTTGAATCCTCTCTACAAAACCCATATTTGGCAGAGCATTTATACACCATAAAAGTGAGCTTTGGTGACCTAGGCCAAGAACGAATTTTAGAGGACGATTAACATTGCAACGTCAAGTAAACAAGGCAATGTGCAAATGGTTGTTGAAACATTGGCAAAGAATATTTATTATTTTTTTAATACAGAATGTTTTTAACTTTTTTATTGGTAACATTTATGTTAAAAATAATTTAATATATTCTGAAATATTATACCTTACGTCTTCCGTCATTGAGCACTCGTGCTAGAATTTTGAACAGAAATTGAAGTAATATTTTCTTAGAGATATGCCATCATAGTTGTTTCATTTATCGCGGTTACATATTTCTTTCTTTTTCATTTTAAAAAGAATTCATACCCTCTTTCGTGTGAATCCTTTTATTTTTGAGGAAGTGAACTCTCAGTAGCAACTTTAGCTTCCTCAATTATAATCTCTGGAATATCGCCCTCCATTCTTACGAAACAAATCGCCTAAACCAGCCGCAAATTCTTCACGCTTTAAGAATTGTGACTGACAACTTCAGAGGCGATAATATAGAAGTACATCAGCATCTCTTTGAAAAAAAAACGCATGATATAAATGAGATCTCTCTAAAAGTTCAAACCTAAAATCAGGAGGCGAGTATACAAAAAATAGTTGTGTGCAACTCGACCGAAATTGGTTTTGGACTCTGTTAGTTTACCAACCTCAGCTGCGCCAAGGTTAGTAAACACCTCATCCACAATTATTCATTTTCCTGTCTTGATACATAAATAACTATTATTTTAGTATGCTATAATGTAATTTAAATAATAATAATAATAATAATAATAATAATTATTATTATTATTATTATTATTATTATTATTATTATTATTATTATATTTTTACCAGCTTATCTTTCTCGCGACCACGTCTTTTCACTCCTTTCGCGTTTTCCTTCCTTCTCTTTTTCGTTTCCTTCCCTCGTCTTCTCTCCCCCCTCCGTGCTTTCGTCTCGGCAGCCGAGGAGTGGCCCCAGCGCATCCATCGAGCGAGCGTCCTTGGGGAGAGGCCAATAAAGCCCCGTGTTTATGTGCACTCGCACGCTACACCCCCTTCCATCGCTGCCTCGTTCGGCCTCACTCCGACCCCCGTCTTCTCTCACTTCGCTTTGTTCTTTGCGCTCCGCGGCCTACTCTGCTTCGTTCTTGCCTTTCCGCGCCGTCCTCCCCTCTCTCCAGTTCGTCTTCCCACATTGTCCTTTGTTGCCCAACCGTCCCGTTGCACCCATTGGCAGGTCCTTTCTTGTAGCAGCGTTTTGCATCGTCTTTACCCGACCCCGCTACTCAATTCCGGGCTTGTGCTTTTTCGTTCTGTACATCCCTTTCTCGCCTTACGTCCTTTTCTGTGCCGCCCTGGCCGATCACACATTTTTTTCGTTAAACGAATTAATCGTCAGCATTAACAAATTTTTATTTTAAAAATGCCATATATCAATATTAATACGTTTTCGGGATCCACTTTGCCACCCCACCTACACTGCACTGCACTTTGCCAATTCAGTTTGCAATTCACTGTACTTTCCCGCCCAGCCCAGCACTGCACTACACCGCACTTTCCCGCACCACGTGTAACTGCACTTCCCCACCTCGCGTTGCTCTGTTTCGCACTGCTGTGCTCTACTGCGTCATACCGGGAAAGATGGCTCAGGGCATCAATTGATGTCACTGCAGCCGCTCTGACCGGGTAGTGGGAGGTTCGAGTCTCGACGGTGGCAGGATTTTCGACACTAGCTTGTCAGCTACGTCGAATTCATTCTCTCTCTGGAGTAGAATTCTAGCGACCGGCTGCTCTGATCGGTAGTTTTCCGTGCTTTCTCCGATCAACACCAGGCTAATACCGGAGCAGTACTCTACCAAACGGACTACGTACCACGCGCGATCTTTCCTTCCTCTTCCTTGCATCCTAACCACTAACGTACATACTTACACTAGGCCCGCTGGGTTGTTCTTGGTTGGGAAAAAACCCGCTAGCCGACGCTAGTTCGGCGCTGGATGATCCCATATAGGGGGGATGGCCGCCACATCCAGAGCAGAAACATGTATTATAGTTACTGGACTAATGACCCTAGTAGTTGATGCGCCCGGAATTACTAACAATCAATCAATCATTCTTCTCGCCATGCACGACCTCCCCCACCCCAACCAGGCAACCATTTCCTTCCTCGCCCCCTCCATTCCGTCCCGTTCCAAATCATTTCCCCCAGCCCTGTTTTGCCATTTTCATCCTGGACCGTTCTCCCCGGCTCACATCGTCTTTCCCTTTTGTAGCCACCGTCATCACCATTGCCTCTCCGTTTCCTGCCCCGGCATATTCGCCCCTTCTCCAACCGTTCCTTCGCGCCCTACAGGTAAGAACTCAAGAGAAGGCATTTCGAACTGGGGAAGATCACATCACAGCCGAAAAGTGTTCCCGTTCCCCATAGCTCTTCCTGCAGCTCAAGCTCCGACTTCTCCTCGCCTCGCTTCACCCTCTTTCAACGTCCCTCTTCCCCTCCCTTCCCCCCCTCCCCGAGTCTCTTCCCGTGAAGGAGCGTCCCCCAACGGGACTTCCGCCGCGCGGTCGTCCCGTTCCGCCTCGTTTCGCCTGCGACGAGCGCGTTAGAACTGCGTCCCCGCGCGGGCGACCGCTGCGCCGTCCCCTGGTTTACCCTCGCCTCCCTCTCCGCCCCCTTGTTTTGCCTGGCCGCCGCTTAATGCGTCCCCGGGTCGTAACGTGGAAAAACGCAGGGTCGTTGTGCTTAACAGCAGTTTCTCTTGCATTCTCGTGTCGTTTAAGCGCTGGACCGTCAAGTAATAAACGTCGACGATACATCATTCGTGAGGTGAAGGATTTGTTAGTTATCTAGCTAAGCAGTAATTACCCAATAATGGGTCGTTGTTATCTAACGATGTCAGTAAATTATTTTATGCAATCGTTTCCCTTTTCCGTATTTACTTGTTATTTTCTTCACATTTTCTTCGCGAAAAACTTTGAATTATCTGTTTGCTTTCCTTCATCTTTGACGCTGCACTGTCTTTTTAGGTATATTTTTTTTTTAAATAAAATAAATTTGACTTCTGATGACTATAAAAGAATATCAAACGTTAAAAAGTGTGTTTTTTTGTGTAGAATCCCGGTGAAAAAATTATTGTTTTTTACTACCTTAATGATTGCCGAGAGATAGTTTCTAAGCGTGACATTACTTGATTAAGAAATATGGAACATTTTTCATACATTTATTGCCACATACATTTACTGAAAATTGCCGTATTGAATAATTATTTTCGTCGGTGACTAGAATTAAATCACAGTGACTTTGTGAAATCTCGGGAGGCAAAATGGCAATAGTAATGGACCACCATTGTTCGATAACCAACCCAGTTTATGATGCAGTATAGAAGTTTAGTGAAGAGAAAACCTCGTTCAGGAAGGTTGCATTTATCTTCCATCCTGTCATCTACACTTCAACGCATGTATTAGACTCCAAACTTCTCCATAAAATAAATATCTACGAAGGTGATAGTCTTGAAAACGTAGGTTGTATACAACGAGGTTAAAGGAGTGATAAAAATGCTCTTTGAACAAGAAATAAGCTCGTTAAGCTATTCGTGGAACTGTTTTCTTGTACCTATGTTACGGTTTTATGACTAAACATTAGTCACGATTTTCGATATATTCCCTTCGATGGTTTCGCTTTAAAATTACATTCCACGAGTGGTAACCTGACAAAAATGACGGGACGAAAACGAACACTCGCAGAAATAGTTCATTATAATGAAACATATAATACAATTCAATTTCTTTAATACAACATTTAAGGTTATTTTCTCAATCCTTTTTGCTTTTCCTTAAACCGTAAGTAATAATATGTAATAAAACAACTTACTATCTTGCTTCAGTTGGTCAAACTATACAACACAATCTCGGGGGCGGAGGAGTAAATATATTATGGATTCTCCATTAATTCTCAACGAACAAAGAGATCACTTTAAAAGTCCTTCATTAACTACAGTTAATTATAATTATTAATTTCACGAGTAAAAATGTAATTTTACTTAAAATTTAATTAAGGATGGCCGCAAAATGAATTTTGTTTCTGAAGCTCGAATTTCGTAACTACAAGTTTATAACTATTTACCAGTCATCCTAATACTATTTCATTAATGAACGGCCACGATTAATATTACGATGTTCCGAGCACACATTTAATTATCATCATCATCATCATCAATGACTAAGCCGATAGTCCTGTTCTGTCACCAAGAGTTTAGCCTCTCCATCTACTCCTGAGTCTACTTGAATCTCGAGTCCCTTCGGGTGTGTAGTAAAGAAGCTTATTTGGTAGTCTCCCACCAGTCATCCGTTGGATATGAGAGAACCATTTCTCTTTTCGCTCTTCAATTCTCATTTTGAGGATGAAAATTTTCAATTCGTTTCCAATGTTTTCGCTTCTTACGTGGTCTAGAACCGTATATCCTGCAACAGATCTTGGAGTTCTCATTTCAAAAGCCTCAATTTTCCTTCTGGCCGAGAAATTCATACACTAATTTTTGCAACTAAATTCAAATACAACCCCAAACATTTTGGAGGGTTGTGTAAATAATAACGATAGAATTTAAGGGTTCAAGGGCAATTAATACACAGCAATACATTCAATGATAATTAATGAATTCCTGAACATTAATAAGCATTGGTCCTAAAATCCTATCGTTATTTCTTCCACAATCCCAAAACGTTGTGTGAATGGCAAAATCCAATAATGCGCCGCAATCTTCACGTATCTAGGTATGGCTTGGCTCCCTCTCGTACAGTACTAAGCACGGCGGGCTCACGACTTACGCTCGACTATAGTACGTACAAATCCGATTAGGGCTCATGAGCACTATCAGCGCGGTGGATGGTGAATCAGTAGTTACTACGGAAGCTGTCCGAGGAAAAATCAAGATCGCCATGGCGCTGAGGCATAGACTTGTGTTGTCTCAATGTGCACTGCTCGCTCTCCAGGTACCCACTTGAGCATAATTCATCTCACTTACAACTTCCCTTTTCACTGTAATTTATGTGAGCGGGGATGAGAGCAGGCGTAAGGTATTAGGGCCTACAAGCCACAGTTTCAGCGACATCTAGTTCTAGCCTGGCATCCGACCTCTAATGAGCGACCAAGCGCAATGGACGTACGACCTCTGCTTGTCCGTCTGCAATGATCGGTTTGTACTCACGAGCCACTTCGGCGTGATGGATGAAGTAACCACGGGGTTGCTCCAAGAGTAACTGAGATAGACATGGGTGCTGAGGCGTAGTCGGCGAATGCTGTGTCACTGTGCTCTCCTAGAACTCCATGTAACACTTGATCACAATTCCTCGCGTTAATATCTTTTCTTTTCCCTGTACGTTGTGTGAGCGTGGATAAGAGCAGGTGGGCAACGTTAGGGCTTACTGGTCGCAGCCTAAGTACCATCTAGATGTGATCAGACTACCGCCCTCTAATAAGGGATCAAGCGCGATGGGCGTACGAGCTACGCTTCTCCAACTGCATTTACAACGAGGGATGTGCGTTCACGAGCCACGTTGATGAGATGAGTGGGGAGGCTGTAGGTTGCCTCAGGAGTAAGCAAGATCGTCATGACTCTCAGGCATGGTCAACCTGAGCAATGTGTGTTGTGGCATAGTGTGCGTTCCGAACACTCCATGTACTCTCTTGAACATAATTCCTCGCACTAATATCCCTCCTTTACCTTTTATGTTATGTGAGCGAAAAGTTATAAATAAACGTTACGTAAGTTATGTATGAAAATATCTTTAATATTTATTTTATCAAAATTTATTGATGAAAATTTTATATAAAATATTATATATAAAAATTTGTCAAATTTATTATCTCAATTGGGCAACGTTTTGTGTTATCGACCGTGTGCCATTAAATACATTTCCTAATTCCTCCTTATAATTACAAAATTGTTAAAAAATGTATACCTTCTGTAAATAAATAGAAGAACTTGAGGGCATCTTTAGCAACACGAATTTGTTTCGATTTTTCTCAACTGAGAGCCGACAGTGAAGATCCTAGACGTACCGCGGGCTTTAAGGATAGTTTTCAATTCTTTCCTTATGTTAACTCGTTAAAACAATAGATTATTACCAACAAATATCAATAAACGATTTTACCACCCCATCGCCAAGTGATAGTACCGTCTAGCAGGTCTCTTCCTTACGTCCAACGGTCCCCAGTTCGTCTCCCGCTGGCGTGGGTTGGCACTTCCGCGCTCTTGCCAGAGGCACTTCCGGTGCGGAGCAGCGCGGCCGCCAGCGCAGTGGCCCTATAAATACCAATGACCGCTCGGACAATAAACCTGCCACTTACGCAAGAGGGCGGTGGCGACGACGTCGACCCCCGGAGAACGCCGCCAAGACGGACGTCGACCACAGACCGCCGCGCGACGCGACGCCACGCAACGCGACGCCACGCTCCGAAACCAAGGAGGGAGAACCGGACGAAAATACGATCTTCAAACAATGGTGGGGGGAAGAGAAAAAACAAAACCGGAAATGATTATAATGGTTTATTGATAATTCGTGATGGGCGCACCAACTGCTATGGTCATTACAATTGTTTTCATGGTACTTTTTTTAGGCATACATTCATTCACATACTATTTTTTTTTTATTTAAAATCAATCATTCTTTAGACCTACGTTTTGAAGATCATTGGCCTTCATCTTCAGGGTCTTTTTCAATTTGTTCTTTGTTTACGATAATTAGTATATAATATGTTTTAATTTAGAGGTAACTGGGAGGATAAAATATATGTAATATTTCATGAGAGTCTGATAAATCAAATCTTGTTTTTTACAATAATATTCCTATTGTCATTAGTCCCTTAGGTGTAGTGCATGTTTCTTTTATCGCGGGTGGTGGTGGTGGTGGTGGTGGTGGCGGCGATCTTTCTCCACTGGCCCGTGTGATTCAGAGCCGAACGACGTAACAGCTAGAGGGGTTTTACCCACATAGGTATCTCCCTTGGACTGGCCACCGCGCAGCTGGGACGAGCTCTAAGCTCCCAACCGATTTCAAGACGAACGCTGACCGACGATCCCTTCGCGCCGCGACACTCCGAAGCCCAAGGAGAGAGAACTGAACAAATCTACGAACACGAAACAAGCAAGAAACCAAAACCAAAAATCCCTGCTCGTTAGCTTTTCGTTGTTTCTCTGTTAAACACCAGGCGAATGCCGGACCAGTGTCCTAACAAACAGGTCACGGACTGCGAGCGATCTCCCTACCCTTACTTACACACTTACATTCATTTCACTACCACACACGCCGGTAGATCAGTTGGGAGCTTAGAGCATGTCCTGCCGGGGGCAGCGCCCCGCTGATGGGTGATACCTGGCTGGGGGAAACCCCGCTAGACGTCGGCAGAACAGCGTTGGATATCGCCACCCCCTGATGGAAGATCACCGCCACTTCCCGAGGAAAACACATGTACTACACGTACGGGAATAATGACCTTAGCAGTTGACGCGCCCGGAATCACTGACAATCAATCAATCATCAGACACCAGAAATTATAATGATTGATGATTCCAGGCTCATCAACTGCTAAGGTCATTCATCCCGTAAGTGCGATGCGTGTTTTTTTAGCGGGAAGTGGCGGGATCTTCCTTTAGCTGGAAAGTGATACCCGGCGCAGACCTACCAGCCAGGGTTTCTCCCCAACTAAATATCTCCCACCAGCGGGGCACCTCGCCAGTAGGGGCAAGCTCTAATCGTCCAACGCATTCCAAGATGGACGCCAACCGATTCTTTCTCTCAATTTCTCTATACCATACCCCTGTGGAGGTCTAAAATTAAACAAGAGCATGAGAAACAAGAGAGGATCAAAATTAGTGACTTCAATAACGTTTGTATGCATTTTATTTCGCTTAATTTAGAGACATCTACCTCTCATTTGGACTTTGACACTAAAAAGGGCTTGCAGCAATTCCAAGGGTTCTGTTTTTTTTCGTGAGGAAACGGTCAATTAAAAGCTATTAGAAATCAATATAGTATTGATTGATCTCTGATGAACATAATGTGATTTACGCATTCATGCAAGTTTACTAAGGTGGTGCACAAGCACTTTTAAGTTTCAAAATGAAAAATTCTTCAACAATATTTCCACTAATGTGGAAGTGGGGAAATACATTAATACTATTGATGCTATTTTTTTGTTGTTTTTTTTTAGAAAAAATTCTCAATGTAACCGCAAGCAATGTTTTAATGTCTTGTGATTATAATTCAAAATTTGAACTAAAAAGAAAATATTCGCCTCGATAATAGTTTCAAAAGTCTAACTAAGCATTAGTACATAGTAATAAAGAATTATCATTATAATTACTATTATGGTTTTTTGTACTTATTACTATAATGTGCATAGATAGATGTTTACATTTCACAAATGTCAATAAAACATAGAATTCCTGAAATTACAAAACGAAAACTTCAGCCGAAATCTAGAAAAATACAAAAATTCCACACGAAATTCTAAGAAACCCTGACTGTAAGGAATACGCAACAGCGACCATTGGCTTGTTCCACCACATTTCCTTCACGATCACAAGCTGTCCGCTATCTTCAATCATGTAATTTCCTACCAAAGCCTGCTTCGACGATTCGACGCCACCTGACTTTCCTCATTCCCCATTCCGCGTCACCGGAACTCTATCAATGCGCAACCCAGATCGAGCAGCGGCAGCCTCCGAATCGATTCTTTATAGGAGCGATTTCGAGGAAGCACCGAACTCCCGGAGAGGGACAACACGGGAGCTCCACTGAATGGCGCCAGTTCCTTTCCATTTGCAAGTAAAGTGAGCTTTTGTTTGGGAGACGAAATGGGACGACAGCCCCTAGTACATTCTGGGAACGAGCAACGCTATGGGAGAATGCGCTTTTGGATTCATGGACATCCTCTTCAAAGATAGAAAATACTTTTACGATGTTTTATTTTAGTGTATCTAGTAAATGTTATTGTGTTGTAAGATAATTATTTCTTTCCGGTACTACCGGAGTCCAGATAGAGCCTGGAATTGATATCCGCCCACTGAAATACTGCCGAATAATTTTGAGATGAAGGTGGAAAGTGGAGATGGGAGATTCATACGGCCCATGCACCGTTGTTTAAGGAACTGTCCCAGCATCAGCCGGTGATTGATTTTTAATGATTCCTGGCGCGTCAACCACTAAGGTAATTAATCCTGTAAGTGTAGAGAAGTTTTCCCGGGAAGCTGGCTGTAATCTTCCCTCGCCGAATGGCGAGATCTGAAGCCGACCTACCGTCGACTAGAGGGATTTTCCTCAAGCAGGTATCTCCCACCAACAGGACACAGCCCGAGAAGAGATAACCTCTAAGCTCCCAACAGGACTCCCGGCATGTGTGTGTGTGTGTAAGGGGTGAGGATAGGGCAAGGAGGGTCGTAATGAATGGAAGAGGAAGGAAACATCGTGCACTGTCCGTGGCTCGTTTGTTAGGGTACAGCTCCGGCATTCACCTGGTGTTGTTCGGAGAAACAACGGAAAACTACTGATCAGTGTAGACGGTCCCTAGAATTCTCTTCCAGACATCGACTGAATTCCGTCCAGTTATGTTGCTAGCGTGGAAAATCGTGCCACCATCAGGACTCATATCTATGACCTCAGCACCGCAGTGACATCAGTAGGTGCCGTGAGCCACCTCCACCCACATCTGCCGGGAGTTCATCGAAAGAAGTCACAGAGAAGACTGATCTGCACAGGCAGCCTCTAAAATACCTTGAGGCAAGTATCTGCCACCCAGATACTTAACTATTGTCGAACACCGTCAGAACACTTACCAATTAGGGAGTGGGAGGGCATTGGTGAAACCCAATAATCTTTTTTCTCTATTTTTGTTTTGGGAAGGAGTTTCTGTTTTAAAATATTGGTATTGTAGTGAGTTGTTGTTGGCATTTAAAATTAAATAATTATATGAGTTGTTATTGCCAACAATATTGTTTATTGCAATAGGAGATTTCGATGGCTTAGCCATCATCACCAGTTTTCTGCTGTATAGAAGCCCAAAAACTACTTGGTAGTTGTCTACTATTTTGGTACTCGTTTTGTGGCTTCCAAACAGCAATAAGCTTACGATGAATGCAAACCCATCGAAACCTCTTATTGAAATAAATAATATTGTTGGTAATAACAACTCGTAACTATTTAAACCTGTTTTAGCTTTTACGTTTTTTTTTTATTTCAACCTTTCCAATTCCTTATTGCCGTCTTTCAACATATTTGGATTGATATTTTACTATCTGTCGACGTAGGGAACAATTGTGTAATTTTAGTTGTATGTCATTGTTTTCCTTTTTCGTATATTTCGTATAATTTCAAGCTATTTCTGTTATTTTTAATATTTTTTTGCTTATTTCATTGATTTTAATTGTACTTGCTGCAAATAATATTTATGAGATGCAAGAAAAATGTTCTCCCCAAAATTCCTGAGTAGCCTTTTCTATTTCTTCCCTAAGAAATTGTAATGTTAGCCATAGTTAGTATGTAATATAAGGTTTCTGTGACGCCTAACAGCGCCATTGTGTGTTCAGCCGATTTAGGGATAACTAAAGGCCGATATTTCCTGGTAAGGAACAGTCAGAACCGAAAGTTTGGAAGCCAAATTCACTTGATCGAATAGAAGCCTCGTTTACATCAGTAAGGTATCCTTGAGTTGTGCACCCGAACTGTTTTTTATCACATTTTGTACATCATTTTTCTATCCTTTTAGGCCATTTTAAAAACTTTTTTGCGAGCACTTTAGTGATCGTTTTTGGCGATGTTTTATGTCATCAAAATCTGCTCCCAAGCGAACATCTACGTCCGCTCTAGGACTTATGTAACATTTATTCCGTCAAAACTGTTAATTGTCATGTGTTCAATGGCTGATGAAAATATAAAAGGAGCACAGAGTACAATTTGACAAATAATTAAAAATGGGTAGTGTTTTTCTTCTCATCACGTAATCATCTTTACCAATATAAACATAAGTTACACAAGTAACATATGTTGTTTTTTTATTTCACTTTAAAAACATACCAGCAAGTTGTTTGCGAAATCGAAAAATTGCTTTGTTGAAATGTTAATCGTTTGTGTTAAAGTGTATCACAGAATCACATGCATTACATTATATCATTTTCCGGGTCTCCAATTCCTTTATG
Organism: Gryllus longicercus; assembly: GCA_038098605.1. Taxonomy (NCBI): domain Eukaryota; kingdom Metazoa; phylum Arthropoda; class Insecta; order Orthoptera; family Gryllidae; genus Gryllus; species Gryllus longicercus. The sequence goes on from JAZDUA010000010.1 coordinate 7,763,761, forward strand.
CCCGTTTTAAGGTTTTTCACGTTGTAATATTGTGTCGCCAGATAGAACTGTTCCTTCTCCATCCACATCTATATCCACATCTCCACATATTTGTGTCGCACATATATTCCCGTAATTGGTGTTTAAGAGTTCATTCTCTTAAAGCAATTGTTTCAGAAGGTGGACTATTTACGCTTTTATTACTATTCACTGGATCCTGGCCAACCACAAAGCAACTGAAAAAATCCATTACATGTTGCATTTGCATAAAATGAATGGGCCTCATTTGCAATTCATATTTGCCTCCTAAATTTTCTGAAAACATTTCGTAGAACGACGTTTGAAAACAAGCACTTACAATGATTTGTGTACCCCATATACTCGTAGTCCTACCGATAAAAATTAATATAAATGATGACAATGTTTATTGAGGTATTAATAGAACCTACATAGTTCAATGAACCTCGGTATAGAGCTACAACATACGGTGAAGTTCAGCAAACATAATACTAGTGAGAATAATACGATAGTAAGGGTCGTATTCATTGTCGACACTTATTTTTGAGAAACACTTAAGTGTTTACTTATTCGCATTTTCAATTCATAATCATCACTTGAGTGTTTGCTTAAGCACATTATTATAAGTGAGCTTTAGTGGTATAAGAGTAAGCTTAAGTGATATACGATATAAGTGGACCCTTACTTTTCAACGAGGAATAACATCAATGAGTTTTTGGAATTATTGAAATCAATATGGAAGATTGTTACCAAAACAATATTTGAGAGATATGGAAAATTCTTTGGAAATGCCTAGGCAATGCAAATGCAAGAATTTAAGAAGAGATATCGTTTTGACAAGGTTGACAACATTAGTGTCTCTGTTGTTCACTCACAACGTAGGCTTGAAGAATTACTACCAGTCCTAAAAATGCTAATAGCACACATATTTTATGCAACATCATAATTTCAGTTATGTAATTTATTTATTTAAATTGCAGATTCCCGAGGCGTATTTTGTAGGTTTTCCTATGAGAACTATGTTTTATAGCTCATCTTACAATGATGATCATAATGCATCACATTGAAAGTGTTTTTATTTTATTATTTTTCAGTTGATATGTGTAGATCTTAAAACAATAAGTCAACAATAAGTCTTCAGTTTGTAGAATCATTTCAGAAATATCTGAAGTGGTATCAAGAAATATTAAAAAGTTCATAAAATTCCTTTTATGTGTAGTACAAATATCGTACGCCAATCATTATACTTACTAATCTCGCAAAATTGGGAAAATTCTACTAATAGCAATTATCACAGGACTTAATGCATCGAAGCAAAGAACAAAAGTTATAATTTATTTTCTGTTGATAGTCTGTCGATGAAACCAGATGCTATTCATAAGCTTAAAAGAACCGCCAAAATTGTAATCAAGATTAACACGGCCTTCCAGATTCCAACTAGAAACCAATCTCTAGTAACCAACAGAGCAATGTTGCCAAATATTTTGTAGTGGTATATTGCCTGAATGCGACTCTGGAATAAGCGGGGTCTAAGAGTACGAAACTGTCTTAGGGATTCACTTACTTTAAGTAAATGATTATTACTTAAGCGTTTACTTATCGTATTAGTGTCGATTATGAATATGGCCCTAAGAATTATCTGAATGTTAACTTCTGGGCTCTGATATTGGGCATTCTGTACTACAATCATAAATATTTGGTAATGAGAAATTACAAAAATAAATTAATCATTTCCTTGAAGGAATAAGAGAATTGTTTTAATTAGAATAATTCTAAATTTCTAAATTATTTCTGTGTATCATTCATTCATTCATTAATTCATTCATTGAGAGATTGAAAATAATTTACATACTTTTTTGAATCTTTACAACAATAAATGTTGTAGCGGCAATATAGTAAGTATAGTAGCAAACGTAGAGAATGTTATATACTCTGTTATTTCAATCTTCAAAATATAATATTGTAACAGATTATAAAGCAGCCTTACAATTTATTGATAAAGGAAGGAACACCAAGTTACATGCTTAAAATTACTCATCAAAATGATATCATTTAATTTAAATTAAAATTTAACTATTCATACTTAAAGTCTACTTCGAGACACAGCACTGATTTAAAAATTAATTTCTACAAATGAAAAGTGACTTGCTCAGCTTAAAAATGAACTAAATACATGGAATTTAATTGTCAGTTACAAAACAACCTCAACGTATCTTTTACTGGTTTACTATAATTTCTTTCTGTGGGATACTGATAGCTGTAGAAAGTTTTCTATCTAATGTTCGAATTTCGTCGCAGTCTGATTGACATCATAATATCACTTGCAAACAAAGCCACTCTTCCGGGACCCTAAGCGTCACTGATATGTTGGTTATGTAATTTGCTCGGAAAGGCAAGCTGAAGTTTCCACACTTTGGGCACAGGAGGCAGTGACATAACTTTACCACTTTGCGGTTCGTTACAATAGGCTGTCGATATTTGCTTCCCTATTCCATGAATTCAAGTATTGCGTTTTTCTTTGTTTGTAATCCTAACTCACAAGCATTTCTCTCGTATAAAATTAAGCAATTCGCTTACTCATTCGATTCTTCACAAAGATACTTCTGAAAATTGTTTCTTTCCTAGCGTGAATTATTGATTGATTAGTGATTCTGGGAGCGTCAATTGCAACGGCCATTAGTCCCGTAACTATAGAGCATGTTTTTCATCGTGGGAGATGGCGGTGTTCTTCTCTCGCTGCGCTGGATGAGTCCTGACGTCGACCTACCCGGCAACATGCTGGTTTTTCCCAAACCAGGTATTTCCCACCAGCGGGGCACCGCCTCAGCCGAACACGCTCTAATCTCCCGACTGGTCTCCCGGCATGTGTGATGGTGTACTGCATGTAAGTGTGTGTAGGTAAGGATAGGTGAGAATGGAACAAGGAAGAGGATGGAAAGATCACCTTGAATTGTCACGAATTCAAGAGCGTCCTTGTGACAATGTCTCAAAAACAAAAAAAAAGAAAGGCTATAGCGTAGGCATGGGTCAGTTCTATTTGCAACATAAGCTAGGTGGAGGACATATTTCGAACTGGAAAAAAATCTTACTTTATCTCTAAAAAATAACACAAGGGAATGCAAGCACTTCCAACTAAACCCGCGCAGGGTATACTTTTCATTTTTCGTTCTCTTGTGACAGGCAGACACCTCGAATTTAATAAAACGTTATTGTGTTTATGGAAATTAAAAAAGCTCTCACAGTTCTTCCACCAACGCAATCGGCGAGATGCAGCCCGAATATTTTTAAGAAGCTTTGCGACGAAGAAAGATGAGAAAGAAAAATGAAAAAAGATTTGTTTTTAGAAGTGTACTCCGGAATGTGAAAGAGAACCGAATAGAAACTACAAATCTCAAGTTATAAGTAATAAAATTGCATTTTGCAAATTAACAATATTTATCCTTACTCTAGGTTTAATTAAGTGAAGAATTATTTTTTAAAAAAAGTTAAACTGCGCGTAACATCAGTTTTAAGTGCAATTCGATGGTATGTGACAATTTCTGGTAATAATTTGAGATACTACCGACCGGTGTATACATGTCTGCTGTAACTAACGAATACTTTGTTAATAAATTTGTTTGTGGAAGGTTAATTTCTTCCTCTCGTTATATTATACAATATTGCACATGAATGTTGTGGATTATAGAAGGAAATATTGCAATCCGCTCTCAACTGTAAAATGTAATGCATCACATACAGTTGTAATCACTGAACATTTTTTGTAAAGACGTTTTACACGATTGCTGAACCGTGTATTTATATACACGGTCCAATCACTGAACATTTTTTGTAAAGACGTTTTACACGATTGCTGAACCGTGTATTTATATACACGGTCCAATCACTGAACATTTTTTGTAAAGACGTTTTACACGATTGCTGAACCGTGTATTTATATACACGGTCCAATCTTAGCATTTAAAAACGTTAATTAATCTTTGAACTTAAAATACTCGCTATGAAACATTTACTGCTTTCGATGGATCTATTGCAACTTGCAAAACAATACGACCAAGATATCAAATTACCTGGAATGATGTAGGTCATGGAAACTAAGTAATGAGCAAATAACAGGAAATAAGCATTACTGCTATTAATTTTAAGATATTAAAATGTTATGTTCTTACTATGCAGTGAGAACACTTTCAGTCCCAATGTAGCTATATAGCTAAATCACTTTCTTAATATATTTACACCGCTTGAATATATTTTTAACCAATAAACGCAATTTCTATTCCTTTCTGTGACTTATTTGAATCATTTATCAAATAGATCAGGAAAAAAACATTTGTTCTTTGGATTTCTGGAGTAATGTTTTGTTTGGTGCGCGTTGAAATGTTATTCACGACACTGCAGTGTCCAATTTTTTGTTGAGTTTCTCAGCGATGGTGAACTCCTAAGATGTATGTACCTTCCGTTTTGAAGAATATGCTTTGTTTACAGTTGAGATTATCAGAATATATGGAATTATATAAAAGCTTGGAAGATATTTGAATGACTAATGAGTTGTCTTATGGCTACTACGGGCACATAGAGCATTCATAACCTAAAAATTGAGGTTCATTCATATTATCATAACTGCGTTTAGGAGGTTACATAAACCTAATTTGAAGCAAAGACATTTTTTATTAAAATAGAGGCCCGAATAAAGGTACAAATGTAAAATAAATCCAATAGTATGGTATCATCTTTGATGCAGCAACGAATAACACATCAGTGATCTGTTTTCTGGTCAAGATGATAAAGCTGTTTTGCTAGAAATAATATTGTTCAATTCTGTACAGATGCCAAATAAAAATAAAAAAGTTCCCTCATGCACAATGACAAACTATATAATCGAGGGATATTATTTTCAAAAAATAGGAAATGTAAATCATGTTTCAGATCACAAGTAATATAAATAAATTAAAAGGTTGATCATTTGTTTACATCTCTTTCCGACCTAGCGAAAGAACGTAAAAATTCAGAAACGGGATTATGTTTGAAAGAAATAAATTGATAACGTTTGTTGATACAGAAAGAAACCACAAGTGCCAGGTAAACTAGAAGCATTTCAAACAACTGTTGTTACTATAAAAATTAGCGAAATGCAATGGTAAACATTGCCAGGTGGATACTCAAGGACTAAATGTTTAAAACGTTGTGTGAGGGTATATATTACAAATCCAAAGAACTGCTTTTTTAATTGACGTAGCAAAAAATGCTATTTTTACTGTATTTATTTCTCGAAAAATATACTTCATTAAGTTCTCTACGCGCCCACTGTAGCCGTATGGCAACATTTCATTAAAAATAAAACTAAATTTAAAGCAAAAATCTCGAAATTTGGTTGAGTAGAAAGCTCAAATTTCTTTCTTCACGAAAATCCTTAGCGTTTTAAGATGAGACAGATTTATCTCCTCTTAATGTTTCACAGAACGAAATAAGCCCTCGAGGAACGCTTCTTTAACGTCCACAATCGGAAATTCAGACTTTCAAACTCTTCCACTTCCATCCCACCTTCCATGAAAATAGCGATCGCCAAGCAAAATCTGGAGAATTAAGCTTTAGTTTCCCAGCTTCGCAATGATTGGACAGTGAGACACAAATGGTGTAACGATTGTTAAACTCTTGATCGAAAACTCAATTACAATCGGATCTGTTATTGTCGAAGAGCCTGACCAGGATATAGTATCCATTCAAAACGTCAATCTTGCCTGAGGCGCGTAGGAACTTCAAAACACCATTCAATTGATTGAACACGTCAAGAACAATTCCTAGTGAATGTTTTCTCTTCCAAATTCGATCCCTTTAATGACTCTTCGCCACAAAAGCGGAAATCCCTCTTCGGTTGATCCTCTTGATTGCAGTTCGAACGTTGAGTTTACGCCAATGCATTGGCTGTACTAAAAAGCACCCGGAGCCTACCGTAAAAATACGCTCTTGGCTCGGATTCGCATTACGTTTTCTGTAAAGTTAATGAGATCCTCAGTTACAACGATCACTTTCCTCGTAAAGCAAGGCCTCTTAAAATGCAGGTTTGGCTCGCGGAGTATGATTTGCGTGCACAAATTCTAGGACCGAAATACTGCAAAGTAACGTATGGGTCCTGCCTGCGTGCTGGTTCGAATATTTATCTCTTCGGCATAATTTTGCGTTCAACGCAAACAATCGATGACGGGTGAAATTATCATTGGGTGTATAACAGGAGTTCGCAAACTACGGCATGAAAGACATTGAAACTACAGCATTGGAAATTGCCAGACAATTTAACTCAGCATACAACCATCAATTTAACCTCCAACATTCCCTACATGAACATCAAAAAATCCAGAACCACAGTTCCAAACTGAATATATTATTAATCTGTTTTGATGGGTATAGAAATTCTTTATTTGTTCTATTTTCTTAAGCATTCCACAGAAGAAGTCTGTGTTACCTCTATCTGAGTTAACTATCCTCAGATAGCTTCTACAAAAACAATAGTTTAAACATTAACAATGTTAATTGATATAAATTTATGTTGCATCATAGCATTTCCAATAAAAGTGAAACATTACGAAATGTTTTACAAAAAAATATATTAAAATTTAAATCGGCATTGCGTTTTATTTACTATTTGTACGTATCTTTCGAAAAAGAAGAAAATATTTGTTATTGTTTTGTTTTTTTTGCAAGGCGTCTAATTGACACTTAATATTGGTAACTATTTATTCTATTGCGTGCTAATCCCCAATGTTTAGTTTCCTTTTCTTATTTGTAAAACTTCTATATTTAGAAAAGTATATCTACAGAATAGAAAAGATATAGATGTGATTCTTTCCAGACGTCACTCCTTACCAAACATCATAACACCTTTTTTCTTCTTGTTTGGATTCCGCTACACCAGAATAAAGAACCTCGCTTGTCTGTGATCTTGAAAAACGGTTTCTTGTTGAGAAAAGAGTTGCAAAAGGAGCTGTTTAAGAGAATGCGCATTAATAAAACATCCAAAACCACATGAAATGCTCTTTCAAACCATACATGAAATGGCATGCTTATTTGAATATACATTTGTATGGCTTATTTGACGTATTTGATGCAGCATTTCTCTCCTACATACTTTTCATCCGGAGGAACCAGGAAGATATTTTGCTTACAACTTTATGACAGTCATTGCGAATGAATAATGTATTTCTCAATAAAAATGCAGGTATTTCGAAGCTAGTCAAATTACAAAAATATTATGACGTCATTTCCTTCTCTCAGAGAAGCCTAAAGTGAGCCGATTCTTTGCCGTTCCTCATGAGCAAAAACGCAAAGAATCGGCTCACTACCATTTAAGGTGGCTCATATGAATCACCGTTAGCTATAAAGCTAGGTCGAATTCAGTCGCTGTCTGGAAAAGGATTCTCTAAGAGTCAGCTGCTCTGATCGGAAGCCCAGCCTGGAGCTTGGGGTTTGTCCCGGCTGGAGCGGTGCCTCGCTGGTGGGAAAACCACCGCTAGTTGACGTGTAGGTCGGCGCTGAATCTCACCATCCAGACGAGAAAGATCGCCACCACCTTCCGCGATTACAACGTGCATTATACTTACGGGAGCAATGGACCTTAGCCGCTGACGCGCCCGAATCACTAACAATCAATTAATCAATCGACTCTATACCGGGAGAACGTGTATAATAATGGGAACCCGCGAACGAAAAGCGATCTTACGTAACCTATTATTAACATTTGCCACATCACTTGGCCTCGCGTTTCGAGGTGACAAGGCTCACGGCCTCAGAGGTTAACATAATACATCCTTGGTCTCAACAAGCATAAATCCCAAGTTACTTCATGCAAAAATATATTTTTGTTGTTGTTAAGCAGTTAGTCCGGGAGCAAGGTGGAATATAGAAAAAGAATTCCAAGATTCTTAACTTATCTATTTTTTTCCTGTTCAACATTACGCTTTTCAGGATAAATTATACATTTAGCATAAAATACTGAAAATCATAACTTTGAAGCAGAGCATCCAGAAGAGAAGAAATAGGTTAACAAAGACCTCTAATTTGTAAAGGAAATTAATATATCAATATGGTTCAAAAAGGTTTTTAAATATATTCTAATAGTCTCTTTTGATCAAGGAGAATGAAATATGTCTTGAGTATCAATAACGAATTCGAATTCACTATAGCTTTTACCATCATTGAATGTGAAAGTTCCTGGGGAATTTGATATTAACGAAATTTTTGGCTTAGTTTGAGATAAAAAAAATAATAGAATCAATCGGACGTTTGGAATGTATTTGTTTATTGAGAATAAACCAATTCGCTTCGATTATATTTCCTCGATCATTTATTTGTAAACAATTTATTATTTTGACAAAATACATTACCGAAATTTTACTTCACTTTTCACTTCACACAACTCGAAACATTATTTGATTCTTCACTCAAATAAACTTTGCAAAAACGCACGAAATTATGGGGCGCATATGGCGAAATTCCGAAAAACTAAATAAAAATAAAATATTAAAATATATCATTTAATTCAAATATATCATCAGATAATGTATATAATTGTATAGCTCACCAGGAAAGTCACTCAGCTGTGACACCTTGCTGGTGACAGTGCTAGTAACAGACATTGTTGGTAGCACGAACTGCAGCTGTAACAAAAGAAAACGTAAATTGCGTACTGACCGCAATCATAACAGATGCTGGAAGCAGTGGAGTATTCAGACCTGCAAGGCCCACAATGCGGGCAGGCCCCCAAAAAAAGACGGCCCGTTTTTAGGGGATATTGTTATTAAGGTACTAACACTACTTGCGTTAGCTTTACACTTTTATGAACGTGGCCCGGTTAAAAGTTTTGCGGGCGGGCCCGCACTCATTCCCTTACTCTACTGGCTGGAAGTGTTGTCCCCTTCGCTTGTTTCCCAGTGATGAGCTTTCTACGAATATAAATGCAACTTTTCACAGGAGGCCCTGATTCCACTTGGTGCGGAGACATTCCTATCGTAGTGATTAAGATGAATTTAAAAAGTAATTTTAGCATCTAGCGAGATAAGAGAAATTTAAATAAGCGTACACTTGAAAGCCATCCAGAGGTGAACAACACGTACGAAGCGGCAACACTGTTCTCAAGGTGTTGTCGCATGGCGCCGTGGCGCATGCCCCACGCACGCCTCCTTGGATCACCCCCCCCCCCCACTCCAGCGCCGCGTGTTTGCAGCAGGATTTCGCCGCCGCCTAAGCAAGCACCGCCGCGATACGACGCCGCGTAGAGCATTTCGGCGTAAGAGCTTATGACCGCGATTGCCAACTTGGAATTACGCTTCGATGGTACAACGAAGAAAACGTTGGGCAAGGCACGAGCTAGGAACAACACGGTGAGATACAACCTGTCTTAAGGGAGGAGCACGTAGAACGCCGGTTCACCCATGGTGGAAAGATAAGGGTGAGGTACTCCGGCGCACCTATTTTTGATCGATTTGCGCAGCACCAGTTTGCATCACGAACCCACGTGACCACAACCAGGGCACTTCGTTTGAAAAGCCAAGCCATACGCTGGCCATGTTGAATGGAGCGTAAGAAGTTTTGAGAAACATTTTGAAAAAGGCATAAAGTGACAATTTTCAATTGTCACAAACCAAAAATAACACGATGAAGGTGTATAAGACGAAATATTTATAAGAAATGCTCCACATGGGTATTTCAGTGACTTGTAACAATGTGATAATTTTGATATTTCGCTTGCATTTAAAATTGTTCTATTATTGTGACGCAAGCTGGAGCCTGAAGCTCATTGGCAAGTTCAACAGGTGCTCGATCGTGTTGAAAAATGCAATCGCCATCCCCGAATTGCTCTTTAACAGTGGGAAGCAAGAAGGTGTTTAAAACATCAACGTACGCCTGTACCTGATAGTGTCACACAAACCAACAATGGGTGCAGGCAAAACACGACCATTTTGGACGTGTCCAGATACTTTTCATCACATAGTGTAGCTAATATCGATCCTGGTTAAAGTCTAAGGCAAGCGGAGAGGGATTAAGGTCATCTGCTGGTGAGCTCTGGTAACCCGACGGCATATCTGCGATTCGCGTAAACATTTGCGAGTTATCGTGCTGTCTCACATTTGTTTTTGCATGTGATTTGCAGCGCTCATGCTAGCGTGCATTAGTGTAGGTAAATTAGCGGTAAAACTTCATCATAAATGACTTGTGACATTTTAATTGACCTGGTAATTTCAATTATGTAATTCAAGCATCAGTTGAGTAACATAAAATATTAGCCGCAGCCAAACATAAATTGTGTTTAACGCGGAAACTGAATGTTTTTTGAAGAAAGTAAAATGATTAATACCTGGCTAAGGAGGAAATTTATTTTTATAGCGCCAGTATCTTTGGAATGGCACGTGCGAAGAGTAACGTCCTGGAACAAATAGAGTGAACGATTTTTTCCTTCTGGTGTGATTTTTCAAGGTCGTAACATGCGCGACGTCGTCATTATCGCTCCGAATCCTTAATGCTGGTCGTCCTCGGCTTGTTCAATTCTCAAAAGCGTCATCACTTTCCTTCCGTCGACAGTGTAATTTCGGGAAGGCTATCTTATGATTCTATTATATTTGTTCCTTGTATTCTTGTATATTCTTCCCTTGTATTTACTCCTAGTATATTTTTATCCTTGTCTACGTCGTATACTTTCCATGTGTTTGCTGTTGATTTTGTTATTTCTACAATATTTTTATTGGTAAATGATGCTTTATTTTCATGACGCTTCTTAACAACTTGATCCTAGAGCGACCACTGTAATTGTTTTAAATGTACAGGGAATTGTAGGAACGTAGGAACAACAGGAACACACACAAACATCCGTGTCAAAGGCGGGATTCGAACCCGCAATCCTTCGAAATGAGGCAGCAACGGCTCTTCGGCCTTAGAGACTTTTGCCATGGAGGTCGGCTTTCATTGCGTTTCACACAAATTATATCGAAAAAAAATAGTACTTAAATTATATGGTGAATTTTTGGCAACTCTTTACAACACGGAAACCTCGTACCAAGACGAAAAGGTTTTGAAGGAACCGTCAGAATTTACCGTAGACAGGGTTTACTTTATTTTGTTTTGTACAAACTGCGTATGAAAACGGATTTTTTTCTAAATTTTGTTTTAGGCTTGTGCCTATTATCCTACTACATAAAATCTAATTAGTGCCTCTACAGTTTTTCTAAAACAAATTTACGTTTCTCTTAGATATTAGAAACCGTAGTATACCTATTTAAAAGAGCATTATTGTTACAAACGCCAGTAAACATAACGGTTTTTAAACTTATCTTTCACAATTGTAACGAGTATATGACAGGTATAATATGCGCAAGTTTCTTTAAGATATCGTTTTGCGAGATGAGAGAGTCGTAGAAGTTGAATTATTTCTCCGGCAATACTATCAAATAAAATAAGTAGCTCGTTTGTAGAAGCAAATAGTTTGTATTGTGCATGAGTGAAAAACTCTTGCTATCGCATATTACAAACAACCATTGCTATATTTCATTCACGTTAACAATTTCGGTATATGAATAGGGTTCCCGATGCTCAAAAATCGTAAGAGAATAATATAATAGAAGCAAACTAAATCATCAAACGGAATATCAATACCGTAAATTCAGAAGTGAAGAAAATTCCTCAGCGTTTGCAATTAATAATAACTTTCCTTTTCTGAATTATAAAGACTAATGACAATCCTAAGAGATATATTTAATTGGAAAATCGTTCAATTTCCTTCGATTGACTTTATTAAGAATGTATTTCATATAGTTACCTCCAGTACGAAATTAATAAAACAAAAAACTCTTTCAATTCAGTTTCATTAAATATTTCCTGAATTCCTACCTCATTTCATGTTTGTATTTTATAGAAGTGGAAAGACATTTAGTGTCCAGATAAACGAAATTATTATTCTCGTGTTAGGAGTAAATACGCAAATAACCAGTAAAAAGTAGGAGATACATTACAAAGCGCTTCCTCAACATTTCATTAATAATTAGTGAAAGATAGGAGAGACGTAAAACTAACTGAAATTCATCTATAACTAAAATGTATCAATTCATTACATCACATTACGAAATCTAATATATGTTTTCTACACAAACCCAAATATTTATCAACACTTGATTAGTAAAATACGTATAAATAGATAAATAATTACCTGAATCCATTGCTGTAACATTTGTGTAATTTTAATTCTTGCATCTGTAATCATTCAGCTTGCAGGAAACTGACACTATATTTTTGCACACGTGTATTCTAGAATTCTCACAAACACTTAACACTTCGGTAAAACTAGTTTTCCCTGTTCTAATACAGTGAAGCTGATAACATGCAAGGGCGGCGAGATAATACAACGAAGTTTTGTTTGAATTTTCTGTTTGACTCGAGGTAAATAACACAATATCAAACAGCAGGAAAGCATTCTGTACATTATATAATTGGTAATTCAATAGTTTGGCTTGCTGTGTTTTACAGTTGATCACTTCCTTACATCGGAGTTTTGCTGGTCTTCTGAAAAATCTCATTAAAAGTTATTCGTTCCGCAAATTAAAGTTCAGATCTATTTACTGTTATAATCAGTTGCTTTATTTTTTGGGTAGTTTTCAAATTATAATTTGAAGTTAATTGTTATTTCTGCAAAATAATGAGCATTCACCAAATCCAGAAATATAGAATAAATTTAAATGGGTCTTTGATAAGATGTTGATAAATACTCATGCAAAATATACTCCGTGATAAAAGAACTGGTAAATCTGAATTACTGTTGTAAACTGTGTCGCCTATTAGAGTCTTAAAGGTGAGATTTTTGTTAACATGTTCTAACTAGGACTATACTAGTGAAGTTTTAGATAGAACCCGACGGAGACCTCAAATCCATGGCTCTAACATACATAACCACAATCAACCACTTTGAAAACCGATTGTGTATTTACAATTTATCCTCAGTCGTTTGAAGTTTACGCTTCGTCAAATCGGCAATGCACGGTTTGCGTTCAAGAACTTCACTCGTACCAATATCACAATCGCAATACAGAACAGAACAGAACCGAACCGAACCGAACCGAACCGAACTGTATGCTTAGGGGTGAAACGCACTATTGCAGAAACAAACCGTTTTGCACGTTCACAGGCTTATCTCGACGTCATCTGAACGAATCACGTTTTTGAACGAACAACTCAAATAAACATGAAGTCCGAGTCATGGTTTCGTTCCAATAATGACTCATAAAACAGAACTGTTATATCGACATAACGCATTCAAACAGAGACGAAAGGCTACTCAACTGCCAGCGTCCATTATAGTAATTAAGGAAATTCATAGCACCCATACGCCGTCTTTTCGTTAAATTCATTTATTTGGATTGGTGGGCTGTTGAAATTCTTAACGTCCACCAGACCCTAAAATTAGCTTTTCGCTTCTCTGGTTCCACTATCGCGATACTATAGAGTAGTACTACTAAACTAACACTCCGTCCGTTATGAACGATCAAAACAAAGGGGTTTTAGCTGAAGATGGAGTACGCGTATTCCTATTCAAAGTAAAGGTATTTTTTTTATTTTATGACTTTTTCTCATAAGAAGATAGTATTAGAAAAGAATTGAACGAAATACGGCAATTATCACAAAAAAAGGTCTTCTTTGCAAAGCTGCTAAGATCTCAGTTTACAAACAGCAGGGAAATAGATGTAATTTGGTGGGAAGGGATAAATGGCTTTCACGAAACAAATTTCTCCCCAATATTTCGAAACATGCAGGGGGTAATAAAGTGTATGATGCATTTTTAGAAGCTTCATTACCTCATGCACTTTGCTTTAAACTACGTGGCAATATTCACAAATTCCAAAAGATATTAAAAATATGGGAAACGCCTTATACAGTTGTAAAACAATCCTGCAACATTAGGATATAATTATATCAACGCACAAACTTTAACTGAACAGAAAGAATTACACCGAAAACAAACAGACTGTGAGCAGTCCTGTTTCATATCGCGGAATCAGTTTCCGCAATTTATGGTAAAGTTCATGCATAATGCATGAATTACGAGTACCGCCCTGCGGAGGCGGTGTCCACCGTATTTCGAAATATTTCCATCTACACGCCTGTGTGGAGTTTTCTGGGAAAAGTTCATAACAGACTCGTACAGTATCCTTCCGCTACTTTGCATAGCGCTTCATTGGGATTTTTCATCTCCCTGGGGCAATTAAGAGGGATTACTCCTACGCGTAGTTGCCTTCAGGTACGGTGTTGCGAGGGTTTGACCGCTGAAGATAAGGCTTCTTTGAAGGGCAGCTGTGTACGGAGAACCGGTCGCAAGTTGATGTGACGTAAAATTTCGAGGGAATACGTCATTGATATCAGTAACCCCTGGGTTGTGAATTGGACGGAGCCGCCTATGTGCCCGAACAAATGCATATTTTTTTTTCAAAAAATTTCTTGCAATGAGGGCAGACCCATATAGTAGTATATATAATGTACTACAGAACCGATTTGTAATCAATTGGATTGAAATGATTTACCAAGGCATTTAAAATAGCTAAATTGTTCTCACGATAATAGAGACTTTTTTAATAATTGCAAAAATCAAATTCTGATTTATAAACTCAAATCAAACGGTCGATGTTCTTAGCTTCGTTAATAGGTTTATGAGAGCTAGCGTGCTCGTCGGCACTCAGTACAATCACGTCCGCCTAGACAACGCTATTCGAAACCCTAACAGTCACATTGTGTCCACACCAACTTCCAGTACCCCCCACACTACAAGCATCCAATGCTTGGCGCGCAATGACTGTTGACGGCAAAGCGAGAGTCCGCTGAGTGACCTATGATCTAAATATATAGATCACTCGCTCATGCGAGGGCAAGAAATCGTGTTCGTCGTCTGAACGGTGGCTGGCGGTATGCACAAATTAAATGAGTCAAATTAGTATGCACAATAAGATGAATTAGTTATGCAGCTCTTCCCGTGTTTTATTTTTTGATGTGGGGGGCACATACGAGTTCTGAAAGAGCAGCCGCCATTGGTACATGCTAAGGTAATGAAACAGTAGTAAATTGTGTCATGTCATGAGTTATACTAGCGCAATTGGTATCATGAAAGCATACTATCAGCAGTACTGCTCTCAATTTCCTTAGCTTTCATGCTGTGTAAATCTTCAATGGCGTGTTCATGAGGAAATATTGAATATTATATTTTAGGTTCTCTTGCGTCAAAATATTCGTGTGAAATTTTTACTTCTTTATAAAGTTTTTGAAATAAAGGAGTTTTATAAGTATAACGTAAAGAATAATGAATAATAATACATAAAACTCAGGAATAAAATGGAAAAGACGTTCACGACGAAATGCAGAATTCCATCCCCAATCATTGTCCTCTCCTCTTTTCTTACACACACACCCACACATACCACTTGCATACAGTCCACTACTATAAATGCCGGAAGATTTGAGCTTGTCGCGACTGAGGCAAAGACCTGTAGCTATCCATAACAATCGTCTCGGTGACATCAACTGTGTATAGCTCATACATGCCATGTTCGCTAGATACGATGAAGGGATTGGGTTATGCTTGCCGCAAGTCTCCATTATCCCCACGGGTGGATAATGAATGAAAGCAGGGTCCAGACCTGGAAATACTGCTCGCTGGAAAAAGTCGAATTAATGTGACCATAAAACTCCAAATATTTACATACTTTTTTAGTGTATTTCTAATTAAACTCCGGTGCCGTTTCAAGCCAGAATATGACAGGAATACCCGCGTCCAGCAATCCGCCATTCCACTACAGATTCATCTAATTTTTTAGCCCTTCTCTATCTATCCCTTAACAATTGCGTCTAATGGCGTCAATTGTTTTCCGGCGCATTGATTAATTTAATTGTTTTTATTTAAACACGTCTAAACTTGTTCACTTCTTCGAATATTAACAACACATTTTTCTCAATTTACACTAAGATACTATGTAGTAAATCTTGGTTTATTTGTGTGTGTGGTTAGGTTTTCAAAAATACCTTTCTTGATTGACACCATCGGCAAGTCATTATTGTTTACACAACCGAAAGACTTGTGCCTTGACACTTAGTATTCTTGCATCGAAATAAAATAAATTGCAGTTTAACATTTAATTTCTATAGATTTAGCTTTTAAATATATTCTAGTAACGTAGGACAAACTGTTGGAATTTATTATTACAAATATTACTATAATATTAAAGGTGATGATATTATCACATTCGCGAATTAAAATTTTTAATTAAGAAATACGGAATATCAACTAAAATATAAGAATTATTTCTTATTCACTAATGTCATATTATTTATTGCTTTATTTTTTGTTACTTTTTAAGGTCGCATCAACATGTAGGTCATTAGCGACCACTATTGCATTCAACGGTATGGTAACTATGAAGATGATATGATAGGGGTGAAAGGCCGAACACAAATACAACCATACCCGAGGCGGCACTCGAACCCGCAATCCTTCGGTCCGAGATCGCTACGTCATTACTGCCTAGAGGAACAGAGTTGAAGAAGAAGAAGAAGAAGAAGAAGAAGAAGAAGAAGAAGAAGAAGAAGAAGAAGAAGAAGAAGAAGAAGAAGAAGAAGAAGAAGAAGAACAGCATGTGGCCACTGGTGCCGTAGAAATTGCACTTTGCACGGTTTAAAGGGAGGAGATGAGAAGGATGGGTAAACGACCAGTTACTTCGGGGTGACGCAATGATACTTTATCTAACCCATACGGCCGCATCAAGGGCCATCAAGCTTCAAAGCCGTAGCAGAAGATTTAACAACTTCCGCCTCAAGTTCACTTGGGAGTTGATAAGGTGAGTCATCAGAAATCCAAAATTGCATCAAACGTTATAATCTTTTCTATATTAAACACACTAAGTATAGCTGACATGTTTGGACAATTTATAAGAAACTCTCGACACAAATCTATGTAAATGTACTACAGCTGGGTGGTAAATTACTCCCCTGTTCAATACCCATAATATTTATCACGAAAAATGGACGTTTCAAAACGCGACATACAAAACAGATTATCGCAACAAACATGATACTCACGCAAAAATCGTAAAAGATGCTTCCTAGAGAGTTAAAACTAGTTTTCTGAATAACGATTTTTTTGGGGACTGACGAGGTCTGGAGAGGCCTTAAATGGGATGATGACGAGAGACAAGTGGATTTTATTGATTGATTGATTAAATGTTTGTATTTGCGTCATCAGCTTGTCATAAGTCTGACAAGTGAAGTGCATGAATTATGTTTTGTCATGAATTATGGTAGTGATATTCTCCGGGTGGATGGTGAGATCTGGCGGCCATCCGCATCCGCTTTTCCCGAAATTAACACCCACCAGCAGGACCCAGCCGCAGCCAGGTCACGGTCTAAGCTCCCGACTCGTCTACCAACATGTTTGGTTGTGTAGTGCATGGAAATGTGTGTGTAAGGGAAGAGTATATGATACGAAAGAGGAAGGAAACATTGCGTGCGGTCTGTTGTCCGTTTTTAGTGTGCTGCTCCTGCATTCGCCTGGTGTTGATCGGAGAAACCAAGGAAAACTACCGATCAGAGCATCCAAACGTTCCTCCAGGCAGCGGCTGAACTCAACCTAGCTATCTCGGTAGAGACAAAAAAAGTCGTGCTACCATCGGGGCTCGAATAGTAGAACCCACAGGCAGAGGCATTGCAGCGACACCATCTGAGTCACGTAAGCCAATGAGTCAGGTAAAGGGTAGATGGTATAGATGTGGCGAAATGAAAGGGTAGGTGTAGACATGTGGGAGAGGCAGGGACGAATTATTTCATGTCCTTCGGGGCTCACGCGATTAAGTGTCACATGCGTGTTCGCGGGCGGTATTTTTTCCGCCTCAGACATCCTTCCCTTTTCTCAACATTACAGATTCTGTTGACCGTCTGTCATGTCAACATCAACTGGGCAGGAGATTAAGAATTTATCGAAACAATTTTAATTCTTTTCCAGAAAAGAAATTTCTAAAGAAGAAAATCAGTCTTCTACTTCACCAAACACTGATTACAATTTCATACTATATAATAATGTCATAATTAAAATATAAATTAAAATCTAATGGAGTAGGAAAGTAAAAATCTAATATGTAATATGAAAATGGTAAAGATGTGGAGAGAGAATGTGTAGATAGCTAAAAACATAAAAAACGAGAATAGTGAGTATTATCTAGATTTCTTAATTTTACTGAATTCACCTACACATTTCATGTAATTCAATTCCAATTCAATTAATTAATACAATAATTAGTATAACAGGATTATTATGACATATTTACTATAAAAATATATGAAAAATATCCTAACATATTCATCACATTTTGGAAAAAAACGGGAACAGCCACGATCGCGTCGCGGTGTTTATGCCGCGTCGAGCTGATGACTGAAGACTGATGACGTTCGTCACTTGAGCGCGAATTTGAGTGGGTCATGGAGAAGACAGTACCGCTATCTTGTGTCTCGATATATAATTAGAGAATACCTGGCGTCCCGTCATGCTGCGTTCAAACATCGAGGCGCAACGCCTTTTTATTTTCGAAAGCGGCATTTATACCGCTCACGCGATCACTCGAAGGTTAAGCAGTTTTCCACAAAGAGATACCCTTTTAAACATTTTTTTATATTTTTTTGAGCTGTAGCTCTATTAGGTGCCCCCATTCCACCCCTTGATTGCATTTCTCAATTCTTTGCGACATTTTTGACAAGCGAATTGGGGAGGGGGTTTCGTGAAGAAAAAAAAAATGAGGAGCGGAAAGAGCACACGGAGAGGGCGGAGTGACCGGACGGAGTGGGGAAGATTGTGGAACGGCCGGGGGCAAGTAGGGCGGGTGAAGTTGCTTCACATACGAATGACATCAAATAATTAGCGATTTCTTCTGAATAATGTTGTCACGGGAAAAATGTTAATACACTATAGAAGACGACCTTGCCATTGAGGTGGGGTTAATATCGAATGAAAACAATTACATTGAGTTCTTTTTTTAACTTTTCGATTTGCTAACAACTCTCACATGACCAAGATCTGCAATGTACTACATTGCTAGATGACTTCACGATTGGAACTTTTTTTAATTTATTACTTCTTGTTCGACCTAAGGTCTTTCGAGAGGTTTCAGTTTTACATGCTGACTTTTTTGGGGGGATTTATTCATTCCTTGACAAATTGAAGTTAAATACTCTGGCTCATGTAATTCATTCGTTTTCTTCTAGAAGCTACTGAAGTTTAACTTGATTTTTTTTGTAAGGGGAATAAACTGTCAGGATTGCCCTGTCGACCAATTGGAAGGGAAACATGAAATATTCTACAGAGATACGGGGCATTATTAGTTTAGGGAGATTTAAGCATATCTTTGAGAAATTTAGATTTGATTCGACTTGGGATGTTTGCTGTTCGCCTGATGTAGAATTTCAGAGCGGGATGAGATTATTAAAGGGAAGAATATAAATTATTTGCTACTCTTTTTATATGATCTAGCACGGTTTCCATTTGGAGTTCTCTATGAATATGATTGTTAGGTATAAACCAGATAGGAACTGTCGAGGTAGATGTACTAAAACTCATCATCAAAAAGTTGCAAATAGATTTGTCACACAAAGAGAACAGTGGTTTATTAAAAGTTGGATGAGGAAATGTTTCGTTGTGAAGTGGTTCGAGAATGAATTCTCTTGGGTCTGGAGAAATATTACATAATTTGAGAAATGTAAATATGATACTATTCTCCTAAAACTGTTGCACTAATACGCTTTGTTCTCTGTAATCAGATGATACATCCAATTTAAAAGGAAACTCATAATGGCAAAATTCAAATAAATACAGTGCGACGGTCCGAGTGGTTTCTGTAGAACAATAACGTTCAACAACACCGAATACCATGTGATAATTCGTGTAATCCCTCTTGTTTTTTCCAGGAACAACAATTGTTTTCAAGATATACTCGACATTTTGGAAGAAAAACGCCATGGTAATTAAAAGTTTCGTACAAAATGCAACTTTTCTACCTGGTGGCTTTCTTCGTGTAAGGCTTTCTCTCTCAAAACTTCCAGTTCCTTCAAGTAAAAGCTTCTAAAAGTCGTCAGTTCCACGAACTCTTAAAAAATGAAGTACCACTAGACTTAACAAAGTCTCGGAACTCTTTATAACCATGTAGCAGAAATTGGTGTTAGAGACCATTAGATCACTCTGGACCTTGAGTGGTCGTCCACCACTTTGGAGCATACGTATGAGCTAAGTGAATTTAGTATAAATTCATAAGCTTCATTGAATGATTTAAATAGGGCACGGAATTCCCTATCCTGGCAATGTTAAATGTTTGATTCTCAGAAGTTGTTATGGTTATGAATTTTTTACATATGACAGATATATCACTCATAATAACACTGAAGTAACGGCATTTGAAAAATGTATACTATTTTGTAAAATGAGAACTATTTTCATATATAAAATTATCTTATCGTAAAACAATTTTTACTGCGTTTTCTAGTGCATAAAGTTCTGCAGAATAACGCCAAGGTAATCAGAAAAAAGGTTCAATAAATATAGGAGACCTTTATTAACAACTTCTAAAATTTTCAGTTGCCCTCAACACATGTTAGCTGAGAAAAGGTCAATTTAGCATCAAAACTATGAACTTTCCGGAAATAAGCTTTAAAGATACAAAACTCAGAACGCGCCAGCTCGATAACTTGTCTCATCAATAAACGTTTTGCACTAGCTACTTCCTTTTGAGACATTTTTTATATTGACTAGCTTCACAACAAGGTTTTAATTTACTTTCTGCTTGTCAAAGTCTTTCAGTATTCATGCCCTGCATTGTGTCTCAGATCTGAAAGTATCGGAGACAGCACCTATGCCCAATGAGAGGTCGTCACTTATAAATAATAAAAAAATAAATGTGACAGTGATATTAACATAATTTACCTGCAAATTTAAAGTGACCGTTATGAAGATTTATAAAAAATACCAAAATTTATTTTTTGACTGAAAATCAATTGCATGTTCCCAAGAACATTTCTAGTTAAATATTTCAGTTCATGCTGTGAAGTATATTCTATACTAGTTTCCGTAGTTTTGTAATTGTACATTCCTGAAATAAAATATCCTATTAAGGAAAATATAATTTATTTTTTATTTGTCGTAAGTGTATTATCTTCTATTATTCTCTTCTTCTACTATACTTCAAGGGTTACGTTCTTAGAACCTGTTTCGGTGCCCACCTCTTCCTTGGCCTTTCTACAACTCTCCTTCTTCTGCATCTTTAGTCCTTTACGAATGCTGGTAGTCAGTTGTCTGCCATCCGTCCTAGAAGTTCATTCATCTCTTCTTATTTCTTTTCATTAGTGGTTCGACTTCCAATTCCTTACTTCTCTGAATGTTTCTGTTTATTTAAAATTGCATAGCCAACAGTGCTTCTCATGAATTTCATTTCTGCCTCCTGCATTCTGGAGTTACTTTCGCTTCGTCTTCATTTTGGTACGGCTATTGTATTAAGAAGTTTTACTCTTACTTCCCTCCTTGTTCTATTTTTTAAAATATCTGTGTACTGAACCACAAATACATGTAAATTTATTTAATTTATTGTCTAAATCAATAGCTCTCTCAAATAAAGTATTTCCAATGTTAATATATGAAATATTGTACTACTTGCTCAATTACTTTTCCATATACCACAATGATTGTTCTCACTCGGTGTTTTCCTCCCATATGGTTGTGGTCCTCTAATTAGATTAAAGGCACCTGCGTCGTTATATTTTATACCATCTAACATACTTATTGATTTGACACGCACTACTATGCTGGATGTCGTTTTCATGTAGCGCCCTAATAAGTTATAAAAATTATTCACTTCTATATCCTATTATATTTGCGATTGAATCTTTCTCCTGCAGTTAATTGTTTTTACTATACAAAACAAAATATAACTGTACACAAAATTAAAAAAACCTGTTTTACACTAAATACAAAATGTAGTACGCATTATACCAGGAATGCCTAGTAGTGTCTGAAGGAGTTGTCTTAAGCATCTTGTCTACGATAATTTAATCCCTATAAAGTACAAGTTGTAAACAAGTAAAGTACAAATTGTACAAGTTGTACAAGTTTGTAATTCAGTAAAACTCTGGAATGTGTAGATGTGCGTATGTGTGCAGTTCTGTCACTCGCGACAAGACCATTTCCCTTGCACTATGCGAGACGTATGAGGGGTTATTCGATGCGTCTCGGTCCCCCGATGGGGATCCAGACAAAAGATTCAAAGAAATTCCAAAAACGTGTTTTTTCGTGTTTTAGGAATGTTATCTTAGTGATAATGTACAGAATTAAACCAATGCCTCCTAAATTGATCTCATGTAGGTGGCTTTGATTAAACACCACTACCCAAACATATTTTTATCAAAATACGTCATAATTTTCTTTCGCGACGTTGGCAACACAGATGTTGACATCGTTAAGTGAACAATTGGATATTACTCGCGCAACTTTTCTTGAACGATGACCTTGATCCCCCTCCCTTGTGCAAGAAACAGTTGAAGGCAAAAGCTCGCAGCGGGTACTGATGACAACCTTCCAAGCATTAAAACTTCGTTGGCGCGAAACAGAAGCTAGTCAAAGCCAGTTGCTTTCATAGTGGAGGACCCCTGTTCAGGTTTATTGTCAATATCGAAAGAAATGGCTGAGTCAAGTCCAGGTCCTTCAAGGGAGTCACCTAAAACTCCCGAAAAAGTTAAGCACAAGATGCAGTTTTCAGTCTGCTTTCAACCGCCGAGCAGTACGGACGTGGACAAGCTCTGAGTTGCCGCGCAGATAACAGTGTGTGAGTCAAAAGTCTTATCTGAACCGGTGCGATCGATAACGCTCGTGAATAGACGCAGTCAACGTTCGTTTTGCCGCATTGCGGCAAAACCACGATATAAACACTTAATTTATTAATAGTGCTCCACCACAAAGACAAAAACACCAACTGTGTTTTATATAGTGTATCATCACAACTATAAAATAGTGAATATTATAGTGAAAAGTGCCACAAACAAAACGACAAAGTTCTCAAAATGATATCAGAAGAGGATTCATTAGGAAGACACATTACCAATTCCATAGAACTTTTAAATAATGATGGAAATTATGAAATATACACAAATCAAAACAACACACAACCCTTGCAGCAAAACCAAACAGCAGATCTACATCAACAATATCAACAACTACTACATCAAAACCACATCCTTCAAGAACATCTCAGCAAATTAGAATATCAAAACCAGATGCTTCAACAACAGCTTCAGCTTTCTCGGTCCGACCCAACTGCACTTACCTCTCAAATACACGAGGATCATACACAAGCAACGGAGAAACCCCAATCTGCAGATGAGAGGTCCACAGATGTCGACAGTGAACTCTATCAACCAACTAGTGCGCAATACCAACCCAACAAAAAAAGAGGACTATCAAAAGTAAGTAATCATAGTGACGCAAAACGTAGAATGTTGAATAACAGTTCTAGTAAAGACGCTTTTTCAATAAATAGGTACTCAATCTTAGAACCATTAGACGAATCTGAAGAAACTGTTAATAATAATGAACCACAATCAGAAAACATAAAAATACCCCCAATTTGTATCAGAAATGCAGAAAACATAACCCTACTAACAAAAGATCTAAAAGAACTAATTGGCAAGGGATTTACCTTTAGAACTATAGGGAATTCGGTAAAAATACTTTTGAAAAACATTACAGATTATCGAAAAACAAGAAAATACTGCGAAGAGAAAAACGTTCCTTACTATACTTACTGTTTACAAACAGAAAAAAACCTATCAGTTGTGATAAAAAATGTACCTCTAATTTTCACTGAAGATGAAATTTATAGTGAACTTGAAAATCTAAACTACCCGATTAAAAAAGTAACCAGACTCACCAATAAAGAACAAATACCGTTCAAAGTAGTAGCATTAGAACTAACTAACTCCGCCGAAGGAAAAGAAATATTCAAATTAGATAAACTACTTCACTGCATTGTTAAAGTTGAAATAAGAAGGAAACCACAAGGCCCCCCTCAGTGTAAAAAATGCTTCACATACGGACACACAAAAAATTACTGCACAATGCCACCAAGCTGTGGATACTGCACTGAGCATCATTGGACAAAAGATTGCAAATTATTACAATCCACAAACCCACCACCCCCAATTTGTACTCTCTGCAAAGAAAATCATATGGCTACCTCTAACCAATGCAAATATTCCCCAAAAAGAAAGAGAATCCTTCAATCAAATTACTTCAATACACAATTACAAGCTCCACAATCACAACACAAATACGATAACAAAACTCACACACAAATATTCCCACAACAAACCCACATAAATCGAAATTCTTCTCAGCCACATTTAGCTCTTAATAACAACCAAAACACAACTGCACCCACATATGCACAAACAGTTACACAAAATACCATACAGTCAAATATTACACAAATTATAATGCAGATGTTACCAACAATAGTCAACCAAATAACAGCAACATTACTCCCACAAATACAAAATATTGTTTCAAACCAAATTTCAAATATAATAAGAAATGGATAAACAACACAACTTAAAATCAATAACAATACTTAACTGGAACGCAAATGGCCTAACAAATAAAAGAAATACACTTATTCAATTCCTGAAAAACCATTCAATAACAATTGCATGCATAACAGAAACTCATCTTGCTCCAGGACAACTGTTCAAAATCCCTGGATTTAACTGTTACAGAGAAGACAGAATATGCCAACACGCCGCAGGAGGAGTAGCAATATTAACTAAAAAGAATTTAGACCACTCACTAATCTCTATCCCTAAATCAAACAACCTAGAGCTAATTGCAGTAAAAATAAATCTAAAAAATGAACGCATAAATATCATATCAGCATATAAACCACCCAAAAAACAAATCGATATAAACGAATTAAACCTAATACTACACAATACAGAACCTACAATCTTAATAGGAGACCTAAACAGTAAACATACCAATTGGGGCTGTAAAGTAAACACACCTAATGGAAGAAAATTACTAAAAGCATCATCAAAATTAAATTTTCAAATCATAGCTCCATCAAATCCTACTCACTACCCCAAAAACTGTAATGCTGAACCAGATATCCTTGACATTACCATAGCTAAAAATTTAAAACATACCCTTTATGCTCATGCACTACCCGAATTAGACTCAGACCACTGTCCTGTTATTCTCACTACTGATATAAACTATATTAAATCTGAGCTACCATTTGGCATAGATACAAAAAACATAGATTGGACAAAATTTCAAACAAACGTTGTTAATTCCCTTCCCACAAACCGTTTCATGAAAAATAAAGAAGAAATTGATATTGCCATAGATACCTTCACCAAAATCATACTAAATGCAGCAAAAGAAGCAAATACAAAGCCAAATTACAAACCAAAGTATTCACAACATACAATACCTATTGACATTGAAAAATTAATTCAAAAAAAACACAGAATTCGCAGGCAATGGCAGCAATATAGGAGCCCTGATCTAAAGAAAATATTAAATAAACTAACACACCAAGTTAAACTAGCCCTAGATGAATACAGAATTCAACAATATAAAAATCACATCAAAACAATAAATCCTAAAGACAGCAATTTATGGCAGGTTACAAAACAAATATTGAAAGAACCAACAATTATTCCAGAACTAAAGAAATCAGATAAAACAGCTACAACAACAAAAGAAAAATGCGAATTACTAGCAGAACATTTTCAAGAAACATTTTCACCAAATACAACCTCAAACAATAACAACTTAATCCACATCAATAACTATGAAGTAACAACAGTTCCTCACCCAGTAAAATACATATCACCAAAAGAAACATACCAAACAATCAAGCACCTAACTAAGAAAAAATCAGCTGGAATTGACCAAATACCAACCATACTCCTACAAAAACTAAATAAGAAAACAATTAGTTACCTAACTGCAATATTTAACTCAATGTTAAGAACAGGATACTACCCCAAAAAATGGAAACACTCCATAGTAATACCAATTCCTAAACCAAACAAAAACCCAGCATCTACAGAAAACTATAGACCTATAAGCCTAATACCTATTGTAGCCAAAGTAATGGAAAAATTAATCCTAAAAAGACTGCTGCAATATATTAATGAAATTCAATATATACCATCTTTCCAATTTGGGTTCAAAGAAAAGCACTCAACAACACATCAACTTTTAAGAATCACAGAACTTATATATAAAAACTTCGAACAAAAAAATCATACACTGGCTGTTTTCCTAGACGTATCCCAAGCATTTGACAGAGTTTGGCACGAAGGTCTAATATTCAAACTTCAAGAATCCGGACTACCCCTCTATTTGTTAAAAATAATAAAAATCTTCCTAAAAGAAAGAGTTTTTACAGTAAGAATAAATTCAACTTACTCCACACAAAAAGAAATCACAGCTGGAGTACCACAAGGCAGCCCATTATCTGCAACCCTATTCAATATATTCACAGCAGATTTCCCAACTACCCAAAACACATCAACAGCATTATTTGCTGATGACTGTGCAATTCTAACCTCTAACAAGTGCCTAAAATCAGCCACTAAAAATCTACAAGATGAACTGAACAAAATAATACAATGGGCAGACAAATGGAAAATAAAACTAAACCCGAGCAAATGCCAAGCAAAAATATTCACCCTATGCCAAATAAACACTACTCCCAAACCACTAAAACTACTTAACACAACACTAGATTGGTTACCAAAAAAGAAACCCATTAAATATCTGGGATTATTAATGGACACCAGATTAACATGGACTAACCATATAAACGACAAAATCACACAAGCAAATAAAAGACTACATAAACTGTACCCACTAATTAATAAAAAAACCGTTCTCAAAACAGAATGTACATTAGTACTCTACAGAGCAATAATTCTCCCCATCATAATGTATGCATGCCCAATATGGTACAACACATCAGCGACTAATATAAAGAAAATACAAACATTCCAAAATAAGATCCTACGTATAGCTGTAAACGCACCCTGGTTTATCAGGAACAATCAATTACACTCAGAATTAAAAACAGAAACTATACATCATATACTGCGCAAACGCGCACATTCCTTTTTCACATCTTTATATAACTTTCCATCAACTGAACATTACAACCTTGGTTCATCAGCAACAACAACAAGAATCAAAAACAGATTTCCATACGACAAGTACCTAATTCAATTTGCTGACCCTCCTTAAACCTGACAAAATTAAAATAAAGATTGCAAACAACAACCAACTATGCACTTATCAAACATCATACAATAATGAGGAACCTGTTGGGCTTCCCTTATTTCTTCTTATATTTAATGATTGACTGTATTATTTTTTTTTTCTTTTTCTCTTTCCTTGTGTGAATGTAATCCTTTTAAAGGTAGTTTGAAAGGTATTTCTACTGTTTATTTGTATAATTGTATTTTAAGTTGTTATTAGATATAATCAATCCCTGTAAAGCAGTAATGCTGGTCTGTGGAAATTAAAAATAAAATAAAAAAATAAAAAAAAAAAAGATGCAGTTTTGACTTTCATTTCACAGAAGTTGGCATTACGTAAAATACTCTAGTGGCCGACATTGTAACTAATACCCCACTCCACCCGAAATCGCCAATCCATCGTTCAAGAAAAGTTGCCCGAGTAATACTAAGTAAATCGCGCTGCAGCCATCGTCTTTTAATATTAGATTCGCATACGAAACGATTAATAGAGCAATTGGAGAAGTAGAAGTGAACACAAATTAGACAGTGTGGGAGCTTTTAATCTCTTCAAAAATTCAAGGAGAAAAATATGAAAGTGTTAAGAAAATCCGAGAGGGGTATCAAATGTAGTTGTAAAAGACGTTGCGGCAGAATTTTCGGAACTAACTGAGAATGATCTGCATTTTTGCATTTAGCATTTGAGCTAATGCAAATGTGCTATGTGCATTTTTGGGCCTATTAGCAAAAGGGCGTAAAAACGAAGCTGTACTAAAGTTTAACTATTAGCATCAGAACCTAAAAGTATTTGTTACAGCCATTATAAGTTTGAAATTCCGATAATACCAGTTCATATCCCGTATGGAGGTAAGATACAATGCCGTTGGGTGTTGGGAACTTTTGAACATTAGTGAGTGTAACATTATCAACTACTACGTTTCATTGGTAAATCCAATGACAGATACGGAAAGAACATATTTGAACAAAGATCGGCATGAAAGAAATGAAGTCTGAAAGAAATTTTCAAGACATGAAACTATTTCTAAAACAGTTTTCAGCGTCGGCGACGCCACATTTTACTAGTAATATATGTATTCTTGCTGTATATTTAATCGACGAATGACGTCTATTCTGCACCCCGTGAATTCTCAATTTGGTCTGCCGGCCAATCACGTTCCCAGAATTTTAGTAATCCACAGGCATGATTGATTTCTCTTTCTAATGTGCCCTTCTTTTGAACCGCGGTAAACTAGTAGAGAAATACGTCACGCTTTGTACATGAAAAAAATTATGTTGTTCACATGTTTAAATTACGACAGCCGCTCCTACGTCGCTCGAATCTTAAACATGAACTCTTGAATAATAGCCATCATTTAACACTCGTTGAATATTCAATTCCCTACCTCTGAAAATGTTGGAAAAATCTTTTGTTTAAAAGACATAGAAAAAAAATAATTAAAGAATACATGAAATAATTATATGAGTCATTGCCAACAATATTGTTTATTACAATAGCAGCTTTCGATGTCTTAGCTATCATCATCAGTTTTCTAGTACAAGAAAAAACAAAAAACATTAAAACGTTAATATTTTTTTCTGATTTGACAACAAAATTATAATAAAAAGATTACTAATAATTTTACACTTTTTAGAAAATATATTTCTGATCTTTTTATTCTGCTGTCAAATAAAAATAATATTCATGTTTTCTTTCTTCTTTTTTCCTTGTACTACAAAACTGATGATGGCTAAGCCATCGAAAGCTGCTATTGTAATAAACAATATTGTTGCCAATGATGACTCATATAATGATTTCATTGTAAATGCCAACGAAAACTCACCACAATACCAATATTAAAGAATACAAGTGGATTTTGAAAACAAGTTTGTAACAAGATGTGACCGAAGTAGATGAAGGACGGTGGAATTAAAAATGTTCGTTAAATTAAATCACTCATTCATCCGTTTTTCCATCTTCAGCTATACAGGATGCCCGGGGAGGAAACGTCGAAATTTTGAAAAAAAGCTCTTAAGACAATTTTAAGAATATTTTGTCTAATAAACTGCGTGGATATTTCGAATGACTGAGACGCAATAAGCACTCAAAAATTAGCTTTCAAAAATTATTTCGAGGCAATAATTTGCATTACAGAAGCATAGAAACACTCTAAAAACATGTAAATTGTTCATTATTTACAAAAGAAATGAATATATTTGTTGGGAAAGAAAAATTAATCCAGAAATAAAACTACCCAATTTACACAATTCTACTGCTTTTTTATTTCAAGCTTAATTTTTTTTCTGACAAATATATTACTTTCTTTTGTAAATAATAAAGAATTTACACGTTTTTGGAGTGTTTTATGCTTTTTTAATTCATATTTTTGCTTGGATATATTTTTTTCAAACCAACATTTGAAGGCTTATTGCGGCTTTACGATTCGGAATATCTACGTAGTTTATTAGACAAAATATGCTTAAAATTGTCTTAAGAATTTATTTTGGAAGTTCCAACGTTTTCTCCCTGTACACTATATATTTTCATTTGCACTCGTATGTACAGAACACAGTTTGGCAATGTGATCAGACAAATGGAAGAGGAACACTTCAAACCGCCATGTCCTAAAGTGGATCTGCAAAATAGGTCTCAAAGCAGGAGGAGTAAGCAAACCATCAAATTCCCTAATTCGAAGAACTTGTACCGAGACGAATCTACAACCTGTGTACGTGTGGATTGTGCATCTCGACTGTTGTCTACCTAATTCAGCTACTCTCGACTTCACGTGACCTCTTCATCAAGGAGGCTTTCCACTGTCGCATATACCCGTACGCTTTCCAGGAGAACACTCCATTGCATTAAGTGGTGCCTTCAGTCCCTAATACTTCAGAAACCAACTAGAGTGACCGTGTGGCGTGTGAATAAAAGTAAACTAACAATCCCTTCCAAATATAACACATTAAGAAAATATGATTATTTATATCACTACCTTAATTAAGGAAAGGCTATTTATAAGATCGCCGAGAGTAAAACACTCGTAAGAGTGGTAGTGCTTGGTTGGAAATTACCACCTACACTACATCAAATTTAAGAATTTAAGGGATTCCAGACCATCAGAAAACGCGTATATTTAATTCCCTCCCTGAATGTTACATAAATATTTTTTTTGTTTCTGACATTAAATAAATAAAAATAAATTAATTAGAGTAAAAATAAAACAAATACAAAATAAAATTAACAAAATTAATAAAAAATAAAATTAACAAAATTAATAAAAAATAAAATTAACAAAATTAATAAAAAATAAAATTAACAAAATAATAAAGTAAATAATTTAAATAAAACAAATGAAGACGACATAAAGACTGTGTCCTGCCACGTCTGTGCTTGATAATTGATTTCAGTCTTTATCAGAGTCATTATAATCAACCTGCCCAAACATTGCCCGTATTATTATCGAGTCGCAATGACCTATTGTGTAGAATATCCGGTTTCACCCACAGTTGAGCGTCAGCGTAATTGATGGTCACATGGCCAGGAGTGAGGTGAGGGAGGCTGGGCGTGGGACCGGGTGTTGCAGTTGCATGGGGGCGATTGCAAAGGGGGAGGGGGGAATGAGCCCCGGTTAATTTGCTTGTCACGATCGCAGTGAACGGTCGCTTAGGGAATCAAGATGGCTGTCGTAATGGATTGCTCCATTAGCGACTCCAATCGATAGCCCTGTGCGCAGAACGACGGTTACTGGAAGCGCATTCTATCGATAATCGGAATAACACCGGTAATCGTGTAGCATTCATTGTTGTTTTTGTTTTTTTATTCATGACTATCAGACGGGCTGATCTTGTAGTAATTCTCAACATATTGTTTGAATAGATGATGTGTATCTTTGATTTCGTAGACAGCCAGAACGATCTACAAATACAGATTTCTAGAAATTTCTTAATGATATTAGGTATAGAAAAGAAATAAAAAAAGTTTAATTTTTCAGTGCAATCAAAATATTACAGTCTTTGATTTCAAACTTCTTTTCTTCGCGAATTAGCCATCTAGCGACCACGCGAACGTGCAACCCACCGGGGCTCAGTCACATTTATCGAGGATAGGAACACGTGACTTATAAGGGGAGGATCAGAATTTTCATACTGAATCCGTTTTTACATTCAGGGTTGTTAGCCCTGGGAGATGAGAGAAAAACGTATTAATATTAATAATAATAATAATAATAATAATAATAATAATAATAATAATAATAATAATAATAATAATAATATGCTTTAGAGAAATAATAAGTCTTAGGGCGGGTGTTCAATAAGTTATTTGCCTCAAAAAAATGTGTCATTTTATATTGAAACTTACCTCACTACTTTTCAATGCAGTCCCCAAGTGTCATTATGGCCAAAAATAATGACCATACACTCGGTTTATTTTGCCTCCAGAGTTCGAATACCCTCAGAAAGGAAAGAAGCATTTTGACTGACCAGGTACCCCATTACAGCTTCCGTAACTGATTCATCGCCAGGAAATAGTGGCCTACGCATATTTTTTTCATGTTTTGAAACAGAAAGTAATCACTGAGATCCAAATTTGGACTGCATGGAGTATGATTACGTTTACGAAGCTACCGTGTTCAAAATCTCTCATTTTCTCACGATGTACGAACTCTCATTTTCTCTTGACTCGCATGACACTGCACTTGACATCTTCTAACATCAAGAGCTTACTGATTTGTAACTGTAACTTTGTCGAACCATACCAAACCATGTCCCAACTTGACTGTTTACGCTCAGCTTTCCAACGGTGCTTATTGAATGTCCCTCGAAATAGCAATAAATGATTTTTCCATCTGATTTGAAAGTTTTGAATGAAAGTTTGTTCAATTTTGAGCTCAATAATACAGATGTTTCGTTTGATGTTGGTTAAAAACACTCATTCGTAAAGAGACGGTATGTCCTGTTAGACTATTTTAAATGAGACTCTTACAATACACAACGGATAATTGCCTTAAATATTGATAAGCTTCCATTATTGAGATAATGTTCAGTACGAAAAATAGCAAGGAAGAAAAACAATAATGAAATTTCTTTTCATATTCTTCTAATTCGTTTCATTCTTTCTGAAGGCGTAGTACCATTTATATCACTGAAGAATTATTGCCTTGTGGATGCTCTAAGACAATATTTTGATATGTTCAATACGATGTTGAAAGAACGTACTTCACATTCCATGAAATCACATTCAATCCCATGCAAAGAAAATTACTTCACATATAACTAAGTTATTTCTGTAAGGTCAATGCTCTGAAAAATCAATATCCAACACATGTCAGACACTGATATTTACTACGCACATGTGAATTATTACCTTTCATAACCGCATGACAAGAGGTGTTCGATTTGAATGCATTGTTTTCGTGATAATTAAAACTGCTGCGGAAGGGAGTGATTTTTCGATTAATGAATGAAATAATCCCTAGAGAACCTGGGCGCTGGGGTGAGAATACGAGTATAAATAAAGCATTAGTGTGCTTAGCAAATGATTTTTGAGGCGGACAGTGTTTCAAAAATTACTGTATTCTGTTTCTGAAATCAAGAGAAAGTTTCGATGCCATTTACGTGAAAAAGTGCAACAAATGAACCGACATAGCATCTCTACAAATTGTGATCTACGAAAATATGAGAAACCTTTGTTTCGTTAAGTTGTAAAACTTCAAAACGACTGTCATGAGCAAAAAAGTTCGTAACCAATGCTCCATTTAATAATTTAACCCCAAACTAAAATATAATTATTCTGAACAAAATGATGCTGAAGTTTATGAAATATATACAAGTACGCTTGTATTTCCTCCATTACGTGACTTCAATTACCTGCAAACCTTTTACACGACAATACAATATCAATATTCTGAAATTATTGATGTAATATTTCTATAAATAACATCCGCGACTTCCAAATGAACAATTTGATGCAAAACTCGAAACGACGAACAGACATAAAAAGTACCACCAATAAAATTCACACATACAGTACGGCCAATAAAACAAAATTCGATTTGGTGGCTGTACGCTTCTCTTCCAGAACACATCCCATCTCCCTCTCAATATTATCGACACGCGGACGGAAAATTAAATCGAAAAAAGAATACGACTTTCGGAATTAATTTATTTCGCGAACTCGCCGTCCAGTGGAAAGGGACATGCAGGCCATCTGTCACTTAAATCTGCTGCCTGCTCGGCGAGTGTTTCGCTCTGGAATGGTGGAGAGCGTGTTTCGGACGAGCTCTGTGGTTCTCCGTATAATTGAACGCCAGGAAATCGGCTTAATTTCTTTTGCCGCTCCTGCTGTGCCAGCAGAAACTTATGTTGTGACCCGTTTTGTATTTTTTAGGTCGTGGTACCCGGAACACCTGTCATCGCATGTTCAACAACAATTTCTTTTCTTAATCAGTTTGCAGCGAATCGTGGCATTTTAGAGAAAAAGTTTGTACTATTCTCGGAACCTATAAAAACAGCTGTAAATAATTAATTGCATTTTTTGTTGGATTGCGACAGGAAGAATGATTTGTAATGCTGAAAATCTGCATTTACGAGTGGGTAAGATAGGCAATGATTTTGTTCTCTGAACTTCGTGCTGTTTATAAGTACACCTTAATACTTTTCCAAGTTAAAGAAAACACAAAAAGAAAATATTCCTTCTCTGAATTTCTGTTATCTCCTTCTGTCATTCTCTTCCTGAAAAAGAATTTTCGAACAAATTTAGAAACAGTTATCGTTTTCATTTTTATCAACAATTCCTTTATTTTACCCTTTTACCTTTTTTGGGTCTCCTGGCAACATAAATATACAGTCATTTCTTTAAGAGTGATTATTTTCGGCCCTACACATCAATTTGAATACTAAAGAATCGTTCGCCATGAAAGTCTCTCCATACCTAACTGAATCAGAAACTCTTATTAAAAATTGCATTTATGTTCGTAGCAACCATATTACTGAGAAATAAGTGAAAAGGGCAACAATTCCAGCATCAGTTATGACTGAGGTGAGTACATACTTTGCGTTTTCATTTGCTACAAGCTGCAGTTCGTGCTACCAACATAATTTCTTTTAATAGCATTCTCATCAGGGTCTGGTGCCCCAGTGGAGAGACTTTACATTGTATCATCTTCATTCATGGAGTTGGGTAGGCACGTACGCGAAATCCCTATGCGAACGTTAGTGCACGATAAATTGCTTATAATTAAGAGACAAATGTCACATGTGCAACAATGTTTCATAAGATTTTTTCATTAAGTTCATTGGCAAAATGTAATCATCTTCGACCCCTCTACATAGAAATGTGTAATATTTATTCTATGGCATTCTATATATCTACAACACACGTCTAAAGAATCAACAGGGGCGTCAAAAGGGTGCGGCAGCTGCCCTAGCCCCCCACTTAAATGTGGCCCCGAACATACGTACAAAATATTTTTCCCTGAATCCTTTTCTTATCAAAAAATATATTTAACTGTCGAAGTATGAAGCACTTAAATACATTTATTATTATTATTATTATTATTATTATTATTATTATTATTATTATTATTATTATTATTATTATTATTATTATTATTATTATTATTATTATTATTATTATTATTATTAATTATAATTATAAAATTAATAATAATAATAATAATAAATAATGGAAAGTTTTGTTGAAAACAAGTGCACCCCCATGGATCTAATGCCGCTGGTCTTTTCTCGACGCCCCTGTGAATCAATCATCTGCTGTCAGTATCAACGGCTCATTACCACAAATTCCCATAAAATACAAGCAAGTAATTTTACAACATAACCAGATGAAACATAACAAGTACAATTTTTCTAAAGTGTAAATGCCAACATTTTTACTGTTGCGTAATTGTTTTATATGTTTACTGATGGTAGCGACTATAAAAAACCAAAGCATTAGTTATTATTTCTATTGTGTGGTTCTAAAAGTTTAGAAATGTCAATATCAACTATTGAACTGCGGCTTCTGAATCAATGGCCGCCACCTTGAGTAGATTTTCCTTTACTTTCCCTTGTTCCACTGAGCAAATGTGGAGTTAGCACCATATTTCGTTTCTGGATGTGGATTTTGCTTTCATATCTGCTCACGTTTTCTTGGACTGAATTTTCATTTCTTTATCTTTATCTTTTACTCAACTTTGAACTATTTATAGTTAAAATGATGGGAATGGATTCTGGAACTCAAGAATACGTGCACAGGTGATCATCCCCGCACGTCACGTACTGTTTTTACTGTTATTTTGAATAAATAAATAAAAATAAATCTGAAATACATTAACACCTTATCTTCCAACACGTCGCACGTCCTCTTTAAAACTTCCGAGCGGACCTTGGCTCAGACGCGCCCTTAGCTGAGGCCGCGGCCGCGGCCTCCGTTAACAAGCAGCCAGCGCGTGACGCGGCGGGTGCACGTAGAATTATGACGTCACCGAGAGACGTGCCTCGGGGCGTAGCCATCGGCCCAAGCGACACACGAACTTGCGACGTCTGCTTCTGCGCCCACGACCTTCATCGCAACGCCCACGCGCAGCTAAGAAGCCGTTATCCCCCCCTCGCCGACGACCCAGAGGCGTTGGCACTGCTGCTATTTTTACTGCCAGTTAATGTTAATTTGTTTTTAAATTTAATTTGGCTTAAGAAACCTGTATTTTTCTTAGGATATCAACCCGGACCTTTGTTTGAGTTAATAGTAAAATATATGTTGTGTTGTTAAATACCGGAGACTCAAACCCAAACTGCAGAAACAACGCAGCAAACCAGATAACTTTAGGCCTATTAGTATCGTTTCACCTTTAGCAAAAATATTCGAAGAACCTATCCGCGAAAGATTAAATAACTACCTGGGGAAAATAAATCTCTACCTTCCTATAAGTTTGGCTTCACCAATAAAGTATCCTCTGACGCATCTCTTACGCAACACCGAATACCTTAATTCATCATTCAAAAAGCAAGAAACAAAAACATAACTCATTAGTAGTATTCATCGACATCACTAAAGCCTTCGATCGAGTCTGGCACAAAGGGATAATATATAAACTATAAGTAATTGGAATTCCAATATACCTCCTTAAAACAACTAAATGCTTCGGTAGGATTAATAGTTATGGAGGTACATGCATAAAACATTCAAAATCCGCCTTTAACTGGCCCCTCTACACACATACACACTTTAGAATATGTATTATAATGTTGCGGAAGGTACCGACAAACAATCAAGCCAAGTTTCAAAACTCCGGGATTTCTTTTTACTTTATTTGTCTAATTTGACTGAGCTAATGAGAGCAGAATGTGGAAGGATCACGCGCGGTCTCTCTCCCGTTGTTGTAGGACTGCTCCGGCATGTAATTGATCATTAGAAACTACTTACCAGAGCCGTCATTCAATAGAATTCTCATTCAGACAGAGGGCGAGAGAGAGAGAGAGGGCGAGAGAGAGAGAGAGGGCGAGAGAGAGAGGGCGAGAGAGAGAGGGCGAGAGAGAGAGGGCGAGAGAGAGAGAGGGCGAGAGAGAGAGAGGGCGAGAGAGAGAGAGGGCGAGAGAGAGGGCGAGAGAGAGGGCGAGAGAGAGAGGGCGAGAGAGAGAGGGCGAGAGAGAGAGAGGGCGAGAGAGAGAGAGGGCGAGAGAGAGAGAGGGCGAGAGAGAGAGAGGGCGAGAGAGAGAGGGCGAGAGAGAGAGGGCGAGAGAGAGAGAGGGCGAGAGAGAGAGAGGGCGAGTGAGAGAGAGGGCGAGAGAGAGAGGGCGAGAGAGAGAGGGCGAGAGAGAGAGGGCGAGAGAGAGAGGGCGAGAGAGAGAGGGCGAGAGAGAGAGGGCGAGAGAGAGAGGGCGAGAGAGAGAGAGGGCGAGAGGAGAGGGCGAGAGAGAGAGGGCGAGAGAGAGAGGGCGAGAGAGAGAGGGCGAGAGAGAGAGGGCGAGAGAGAGAGGGCGAGAGAGAGAGGGCGAGAGAGAGAGGGCGAGAGAGAGAGGGCGAGAGAGAGAGGGCGAGAGAGAGAGGGCGAGAGAGAGAGGGCGAGAGAGAGAGGGCGAGTGAGAGAGGGCGAGTGAGAGAGGGCGAGTGAGAGAGGGCGAGTGAGAGGGCGAGTGAGAGAGGGCGAGTGAGAGAGGGCGAGTGAGAGAGGGCGAGTGAGAGAGGGCGAGTGAGAGAGGGCGAGTGAGAGAGGGCGAGTGAGAGAGGGCGAGTGAGAGAGGGCGAGTGAGAGAGGGCGAGTGAGAGAGGGCGAGTGAGAGAGGGCGAGTGAGAGAGGGCGAGTGAGAGAGGGCGAGTGAGAGAGGGCGAGTGAGAGAGGGCGAGTGAGAGAGGGCGAGAGAGAGGGCGAGAGAGAGGGCGAGAGAGAGGGCGAGAGAGAGAGGGCGAGTGAGAGAGGGCGAGTGAGAGAGGGCGAGTGAGAGAGGGCGAGTGAGAGAGGGCGAGTGAGAGAGGGCGAGTGAGAGAGGGCTAGTGAGAGAGGGCGAGTGAGAGAGGTCGAGTGAGAGAGGGCGAGTGAGAGAGGGCGAGTGAGAGAGGGCGAGTGAGAGAGGGCGAGAGAGAGAGGGCGAGTGAGAGAGGGCGAGTGAGAGAGGGCGAAGAGAGGGCGAGTGAGAGAGGGTGAGTGAGAGAGGGCGAGAGAGAGAGGGCGAGAGAGAGAGGGCGAGAGAGAGAGGGCGAGAGAGAGAGGGCGAGAGAGAGAGGGCGAGAGAGAGAGGGCGAGAGAGAGAGGGCGAGAGAGAGAGGGCGAGAGAGAGAGGGCGAGAGAGAGAGGGCGAGAGAGAGAGGGCGAGAGAGAGAGGGCGAGAGAGAGAGGGCGAGAGATAGAGGGCGAGAGAGAGAGGGCGAGAGAGAGAGGGCGAGAGAGAGAGGGCGAGAGAGAGAGGGCGAGAGAGAGAGAGGGCGAGAGAGAGAGGGCGAGAGGGAGTGGGCGAGAGAGAGGGCGAGCGAGAGAGCGAGCGAGAGAGAGAGAGAGCGAGAGAGAGAGCGAGCGAGAGAGAGCGAGCGAGAGACGAATTCAACCCATTTATTCAGCTAATATCGTAACTTCCGTGCAGTTTAGATTCGAACCTAGAACCGTCCGGATTACGCAGCTACAGTTACCATCTCGCAACAACGTACGAATTACTATGAACTCAACCACACATAAGTACATTCCTCACATTTTTAATTTCAATTAACACCCACTAACAAACCTGTTGTCTATTATCCCCTCAACACCTTAGGATTTTAAACTTTCTATAAATGCCGAGCTTGCCAGTTACCCGCGCGCACCACTTATCGAAACGACCGGTGCTCCACCGAGGCTTGGAATGGACACCCCTGGGAAGGGAGGGGGTAGCGATTTAGATAATCCCGTAAGCGGAACAGACCGCAGCAAAACGGTTCCGCGGCCACTCCCCCCACTCCGCTCTACAGCTCTCCGCTTATGAAGCGGCGCGGAATTAATTTACGCCCCCGCAGAGTGCCAGTGTGGGGGAGGGCGGGGGAGGGGGCGGGAGGGGAAGGAGCAAAAATTGGCGCGCGCTCCCTTAATGGCGTAATGAGCTTCGCTTTCCCGGAAACGCAACGTTTTCGCGAGCGCTCCTCACGTACTGGCGCGCCCTGCCCGGGAACATCTCGCCAAGATTGTGCAGCTTCTGTGGAACGTGGGTTTGGAGATTCCATTTCCGTGTATTGTCTCGTGAGTGCTTATAAAGCTGGAAACATTGTCGATTATCTGATTCGTTGCTGGTCTCTTACTGGTCTATTCAACGGGGTCATTGAATACTTGCTTAGTGTGGCGGCTCCCGCAGCTACTTTCGTATTGAAATATTTTGTTTGTGCTATGCAAGTTCGTAATAATAAGCAATTTCAAGCAAAATGTTACGAGACACATCTGTCTTCGGGATCAAAGAGCTAAATGAAAAAGTTTACGTAGTCACATTACGTCGAGAAGCCAATATAGTACGAGCAATTACAGCATTTCACCTCTGAAGGTCTCACGAAATTATCTAAATGCGTGGTACTAGCTAACACAAATAAAATTTTTTCGGCTATTTAGATTGATTGATTAACGTTTCCGGAAGAGTCAACTGCTAAAGTTATTTCCGTAACTGTAGTGCATGTTATAAGGCGGGAGATAGTGGCGATCTTTCCCAGCTGGCGATATCCGGCACCGACCTACCCGTCGGCTTGCTGAGTTTTCCCAGTCAGAAATCTCTCACCAGTGGGGCACCACCGCAGTCGTGACAAGCTCTAAGCTCCCGACTAGTCTTCGCTCATTTGTGGAAGTGTAGGGTACGTAAGTGTTTGTGTAAGTAACTGTCAGGACAAGGAAGAGGAAGGAAAGATCGTGAGCGGTCCATAGCCCGTTTGTTGCGGGTACTTCTCCGCCCTTCTCTGACATTCCACATGGGCATAGAGAAACGTCTATGGCTAAAAAAAGCTTTGTGAAATATCGTCGATTCCTGATACCACAATAGCAACATTATTGGGGAAAATGTCAAAGAAAATTTGAAACAACTCTTGTAGAAATATAATTCTTACAGAAACATCTAATCCATCCCACACCAAACATCTCTCGGTAAGCAGCTCAGTTTTAATATCTTCGTTCACACTTCATCACACGTCACAAAAAGGATGATGACGGATATTTGGCATAATGATTGCCGAATAAACTAGCATGTAAATTTTCTGCCAGTGTTTTGCATACTCATTCAAATACTTTCTTGTGGGGGCAAGCCCTGAAAAATCATGTCTCAACTTGTTCCAGCTCTCCAGCACTGCAAGTTAGACGCTCTTCACGATTCAGTACCTCTCAGGGAGCTAAAGTAGTAACATCGCTTTTGTAACGGTCGTCAATTTCATGTATGAGTGTATATGATTGATTCAGCTTACGAATCAATATAGGAAATCTAAATTTCCTTCGGAGCTAATGTAAGAATATCACGAAAAGGAAAATTCATTAACTAATTTTGGTTGCCAACTTCTGCATCGAAAGCATTTTATAAATAGCTAAATTGCATTTTAAAAAATGAATAATATAACTTCCTTAACGTTAGAATTCTTTCTTTTATCAAGAACATTTTGATTGCTTCATAATTTGATCTGTACTACAAATAAATGTATAGATTTTAGTTAGTTGGTGCTGTTATCACAGGATTAAACAACACTAATTGGTAAGTACAAATTCACTCAACTAATTAGAGTTGTTTCTTTAATAAAGAATTTGCATTTATTTTTTATTGCTATTCCTTTTTTTACTGAAAATTATACCTAGAAGTGACTAAACTAAACATGTTGAATTGTAAGATTAACGTATTCCTTAAAACCCTATGACATTTTCTCCCATTAAGAATATGGTTTGCGGTAAGAACAATTCAAAATGACAATAACTTGAAATGCTACTCTTCGACGTGATCTATTAGTGTGTTAATAATGAAATATTTAATTGGCATTGTTAATCCGTAATTCGCATGTTAATATTTATGAGTTTATATGATAATTGATGCAATGTTGTTTAAAAACTTTAAACTTTAAATTGTAAATGGAATAATAAATTATTTTTAAGTAATCAACATCGGTGAATTTGATGTAAAGAAAATATAACCATAACTATATACCATAATGTATTTTGTTTCATTAGACGGCAATGTCGATGAGGATCGTTATCGCCCATATACATGGGCTAAAATATTATTTCATTATATAATTTTATAATAACGTTTTTTGAAAATTTCAATTTTAGAGTAACGTTCTCCCCTTTTTAATAAAACGACAACTGGTTATTTGATCAAAGAACACGATATCTGTAGA
Source organism: Gryllus longicercus (assembly GCA_038098605.1). Classification (NCBI taxonomy): domain Eukaryota; kingdom Metazoa; phylum Arthropoda; class Insecta; order Orthoptera; family Gryllidae; genus Gryllus; species Gryllus longicercus. The sequence goes on from JAZDUA010000010.1 coordinate 7,804,895, forward strand.
AACTATTATTGTCCAAACTTAGCATGTAAAGAGACGTTTAAAAATATTACTTACCAAGTCAACATAAAGTTTTTCTTTGAGTTTTTCTTAATGAAGCGCAAGACAAAAGTAAACTTAATTAAAAAGTTTGTTGGGTGCCTTCATTAAGTGGTAGAATATTAGTGTTAAATTTCTCAAAATTATACTTCTTTATACTATTAAGTATTAAGTATTGTGCGAGTTGTGCGTTGAGTACGATGGAAACTGGCACATAAATGAAAACCTATTTCGATTTTTTCGTATTTTATAGGAATTGAATTTTTAAAATATACAAATGACAGAAATTAGCATTACTAATATTTGGTAATTAATCAACGTGGAGTAATCTGGTATGCAATGGTGAACGGTGAAGTAGGATCCATACCTCTGCGTACTGCTGTTTAATTAGATACAATGTCAATCGCTCAATAATTACGTCTATAATAACAATTGAGTTATAAAACCTTTTACAAATAAAACGATTCAAAGAAGTGAAAAATTTGTATGATATATATTGGGACACCTGATTCTTCAGGTTACTTTAAATGAATCCTCAAATTATTTTTCAATATTTTTTTTCAAAATGGCATGCTCGTCCCCAATTCAAGATAAATGCACGATAATGATACTGATGCCGCGATAATGATACTGATGCAGGATGCGTGCATGCGTGGTCCTAGTCGGCCGATTCGCGAGCAAAAAATACATAAATAGCTCAGAACGCACGATTACAAATGTCGGAAATAACTGTGCTCGGTCGGCGCAGTTCAAGAATTCACTACTGAGCAGGCAGAGACCATAGCGGCGTGTAGCGGCAAATCGTACAGAAAACGTGTATACCATGTACACACTTTCGGCTTTTATACTTCTATTTCGTGATCTTGAATTTCGTACAGTTTCTGTATGAGAATCAGCGCGAAAACTGTACTGTGTAAAAAAGCCTTTACATACTATCTTGGTTCAAGAGAAAATCTGTCTATAAACAAGAGTAGGTACATCAGCTATTTCTATTAACGGTAACTAACTAGCAAGTGTATTATACAACACACGAAACAAACAGGATTTGATAATCCTACTCGTAAGTCGTTTGTTCGTGCGGCCAGCAGACATCCGGATGTCCCAATTGCAGCAGCTGTGCAGGTGGTCGGAATATTTCTCTTAATTACTGCATGTCTCTACCAACCACTACTCATCAGATGAACACCGTCTCTGCTACTACATGGTATCTTTTTTGTAAAAAAAGAAAATGTTTATCATTTATATTTATTTATATTACATATAAATATAAAAACTTTAATACCAATTGAATTGTTTATTTCAGAAACCAGTCAAACGCCAAAATACAAAACACGCTTTAGCGACAGATTATTGTTCCAAGAGTATAGACACATCGTTTAGTGCATATTTATATGAAAAATATAAATTTATCAACTGCTTTGAAAAATAAAAATATTGCGGAAACAGAAAAATTGGTAGACTTATACTCAGTTTTCTCGATATGAGGAATTTGGCGTTTGAAGAGTTTCTGAAATAAACGATTAAATTCACAAAACGATTTTTATAATCATGCAGAAGAAAACTGAAAAAGGAATTATGGCTTTTCAGAATGTATTAGTAAGTATGCCTCCTTCAGTGGCGCAGGCCCGGATTACACAAGGGACAAGCCGGCGGGCACGATGTCATGGGCACTGTTGGACGCACTGAAACGAAAAGAGGAAAAAATAACTCATGAGCTTTCAAATGTCATTTCGTGTTCTTTGAAATGTAGTAGCTCCCAAACCCTTTTGATGCCTCCACAAATATGTTCAATGTAGCCTCACTGTGAATAAAGAAATCAGACAGCAGTGCAGCGCAAATGTGGATCGTTAACTGTGATGGCGCTCAGCACAATTTTAACCGATTGCAGTGAAATATTTAAATTGATCAAAGCAAGGCTCTTAAAGTAGAGACTACTTCTATTTTGTCCTTCAAAAGAAAACGCACATTTTAGGTTATTCATTGGTTTTGAGGCATTAGGAGTATTATATGCGAATTTTATGGTGCATATAAATGCCTATTTTGTGTTTAAATACCTACATGTTGCCTGTTCTTGTATTTAGTGTTCAAATTCCAATTATTAATTATAAAAAAATGTACTTGCTTTTCGTTTTTATCTTGCAGATTAAAGAGAAATCTAATAACTGTCGATGACCTATGTTGCGTTTTACTGGGAACATAGTGCGTGTATTTCGTATTATGAAACGAGTGCAAAATCGCTTGTAATAGTCAAGTTACTTTTGACATTAATTTTTTAAACATTTTTTTACAACAAAAAGATGGTCAAAGGATGGTATAAAAATTAGTGCCGCTTCCATTATTCGCGAAATTTGTATTTTTTTAAATTGCGAAACGTTAACATTGCAAAAGTACGATACTGAATGCAGAGATTTTTGTCTTAAGTAAAATATGTTCTAAAAAATCATATCTTTAAAAAAAGACCGTGTATATTTTTTTAAACGAGTGGTTTTTGCGGAAGTTCTGCTTAAATTTCATGCAAATTATAAAAAACATTCCCCAAAACCACTACAAATGTTTGCTTCTTTTTCTTCCACGGATAGACCAAAGAACTCTTAAAAGAATGGCGTATGTCTCATTTTCGTTGAATATTTTGTCTTGTGTTTAGATTAAATGTGAGAAAAAAGATCATACTGTGCAGCATTATAGTATCAGATTCCATTTAATGAAAACAAAAACATTCAACAAAAATAATGTGTGTGAGTAAATTTATTTTATTTCTTTATTATATATTTTTTATTATTGTTAATTATAAAATGAGTGAAGTTTGGATCCGGAACCCCAATAAGAAGAATATTATTTCGTGATAAAGGGAATGAGGAAGAACGGGTATTTCCAGATGGGGCGAGGCAAAGTGGGGCGGGGATACAATAGCGATGATAGAAGTAGGCTCTGCTGCAGAGCGGGAATAGATGGATTTCCTTTTTCGGTTTAATAGATTGTGATAACTAGCCAGGCAACGCGTGTGGCTTCAGGTAGAGTAACCTGAGTTGCTTCGCGCGTCCCCCTATTGGCATAGAAAGTGAAAGAAAAAAAAACTTATCTCTCTAGAATCTCTTTAGAAATGGCGAAAACATCAGGCACTATTGGTATCTCCGATTGATGTTTCATTCAGTTTGTAAATTACTAATATTATCCCAAACAACTAAATACTCAGCTCTTGGTCAGCGTGCTTGCTTTCCACTACGCGGCCCCGGGTTCGACTTCCGGTCGAGCCAATACTATACTGTGCGTTTTCCTTGCAATGCCCCAGTATTTCTTGCTGTTAAGATGAGAAAATTCACTTCTCGGGTCGAGACGGCCGGAATACGGCATGGGGATGTCTACGTGGTAACCACACGTACCCCTTAACCCATGGACGCGAGGCAAGGACGTCGCCGGTAGGTCTGAGCCCGTTCACGGGCGGCCAAGTACATACATACAACTGTATTCTCAATTAGATATTAATTAAATAGTGTCATAAATTTGGTTGAACATTCCTGCTACTGTAATGAAATAATGTGAATCTCCAATGATTGTTTCGAATTTGGGTATCATATTCCCATAGTTACGATATACCGTCAGTTTAGTGTGTCAGTTAACTAGTAGCGCTGACCGTGTGTAAGGATTACTATGTGCTGAACAAATGCATGAGATAAGTGTGAAAACAAGAAGATGGTTTGTTATCTTCATAATCTGAGATATACCAGTTATTAACGAACCAAGGGCTTTGAATAGATAGCTCTTTATATAGATCTGATGAACGAGGGCTCAAAGGATAAAGTACTGGAATATACAAAGACATTCCTCGCGTATGGCACTAACAATGTAGTTATATACAGTAGAATAGAATATCAGTCAATGATTTTGAATGTGAATACACAGAATTTTAGAGGTCTCTAGAAAATGTAGATAGACATCTAATTTGCAGTTTGTTTTCCATAAGCGTTTGTTAATAAAAAAGTTTAGAAAATCTTGTACGTCTTTATCTTCCTCGTAATCTGCTTCGGTATCTTCTTCGACATCGTCGTCTTTTTGGACATCGTCTTCTTTGAGAGAAAGAGAGAGAGAGAAACAGAGAACGAGAGAGAGAAACAGAGAAAGAGAGAGAGAGAAACAGAGAAAGAGAGAGAGAAACAGAGAAAGAGAGAGAGAGAAACAGAGAAAGAGAGAGAGAAACAGAGAAAGAGAGAGAGAGAAACAGAGAAAGAGAGAGAGAAACAAAGAGAGAGAGAGAAACAAAGAAAGAGAGAGAGAAACAGAGAAAGAGAGAGAGAAACAGAGAAAGAGAGAGAGAAACAGAGAAAGAGAGAGAGAAACAAAGAAAGAGAGAGAGAGAAACAAAGAAAGAGAGAGAGAAACAAAGAAAGAGAGAGAGAAACAAAGAAAGAGAGAGAGAAACAAAGAAAGAGAGAGAGAAACAAAGAAAGAGAGAGAGAAACAAAGAAAGAGAGAGAGGAACAGAGAAAGAGAGAGAGAAACAGAGAAAGAGAGAGAGAGAAACAGAGAAAGAGAGAGAGAGAGAAACAGAGAAAGAGAGAGAGAGAGAAACAGAGAAAGAGAGAGAGAGAAAGAGAGAGAGAGAGAAACAGAGAAAGAGAGAGAGAAACAGAGAAAGAGAGAGAGAGAGAAACAGAGAAACAGAGAGAGAGAGAAACAGAGAAACAGAGAGAGAGAGAAACAGAGAAACAGAGAAAAAGAGAAACAGAGAAACAGAGAAAAAGAGAAACAGAGAAACAGAGAAAAAGAGAAACAGAGAAAAAGAGAAACAGAGAAAAAGAGAAACAGAGAAAAAGAGAAACAGAGAAAAAGAGAAACAGAGAAAAAGAGAAACAGAGAAACAGAGAAAAAGAGAAACAGAGAAAAAGAGAAACAGAGAAAAAGAGAAACAGAGAAAAAGAGAAACAGAGAAAAAGAGAAACAGAGAAAAAGAGAAACAGAGAAAAAGAGAAACAGAGAAAAAGAGAAACAGAGAAAGAGAGAAACAGAGAAAGAGAATGAGGAATAGAGGGAGGGAGAGAAGGTAGCAGAGACGGAGGATAACAAGGAAGTAGAGAAGAGAGTAAAACTGAATGATACAAAAGCAACATAGGGCAAGTCTGTGGCCCAATATCAGTCCAAAATATGACAATACTCCTATTTGATCAAGTATCTCGTAGTCAATTATAATGAGGAAATACAAGATGTGGTGAGGCAAAGTTATTTGAACTCAAGTTGGCTGTAAATTGAACCAAACAATGGAATACATTTCCAGAAAGGCCTTAAAATGTAAGAAAACATGTTTGCAATACAAATTATTTTCATTTATAGATATATCTTGATTTGTGTAGTTGAAAATTTGGTTGGCAAGATAGTGGTAAGCGCCTTTTCCCAAAAAGAGGCATAAACGTACATCAGTAATAATATATTATACATCTGACAATTTGTCCCTTAACACCGAGTTCCAGGCCCTTGGTGTCCGGTTGGGCCCCAGAACCCAAGGTATTTAGAGGCATTTTATGTGACGCCAATAATTATTTAGATGAAAAAATGTATAAACCCGAACTAGTTTTTGAAAGTTTGTTCTTTTGTTAATTGAAAATACATGTAAAATAAGTAAAAGTGCTAATTTTTATATTTCATTGACATATTTGAATATATTATAAAAATACACTGTAAAGAAATTGCATATCAAAAATATATATTTTTGAGAATCAGAATTTTGACATATTGCAACCAAAGCAAATTTTTTCCTAGTGTAATTTCCGAATGATTTATCAAAACGTAAATATTTTGGTGGCATGCTCAACGTTCTAAACTCTAAACAACACACGAGCTACAGTACAGATCTCCGTCTACCATTGCAAACTACTACAAAAATCAAGTAACATTACCGGCTCGGGCTCGCATTTCGTAAAATAGTCTCAAATTAAACAACAGATGGCAGCACATCACAGCCACATCAATGGAGAAATCTCGTCAGCGCCCAGAACCGATGTTAATTCAGTCACGTCCGCGGAAAGACGACGAAACGTGCGGGCGAGCTGCGCTCGGGCTTGGGATTCTCGAGCATTAAGCAAAGCCAGTATAGTTCGGGCAAGGGTTTCACAGTGTTAAATTTGATCGAATCACGATCACAGCTACATTTGATATTGAAGTTGGATTCCAGTTAAATTATTATAAGACAAAATTCATATACAACCACAAACTTTGTTTTCGTGATATCACAAATCCGCCTGGGTGGCCCTTACCGTTGTGTCTCCCCAAGGCATAGGATTTTGAAGCAGAGAGACGTAAGTAAAACAAGAGAACACTTAGAAAAACAGCGTGAATTCGTTATGATCACCACTCATTCTCAAACCTGACTCTCAGGAGCGAAATGACAGGGCATTTCCTCGCACTCAAATGACCGCCTCAGGATGGGAGAAATGTGGAAAATGGGAAACGTCACCCTCTGTTACGGTTCGTCGAGTTCCACCAATCGACGCGACAGCAGAAATCGACGGCGTGGATTCTCTTCGGCATCTTCGTCGCACCTGTCGAAATGCGAGGTAGAGCTGCATTGTGCTCGCCAGACCATTCGAATGCAGTTGGACTGTTGCAGACCGTGCAGCGTTCCTAGGGATGGCAAGAACCCATCGAGGTTTTTTGAAACATCGTTATTTTCGACCAGAAACAGATGTTTTTAAAAAATTCTCATGATAAAAATAAACTTTCCACCATCTATTTTATGGATTTATGGATTTTATTGATCTATTTTGTGGATTGCTTGCAATCAGCATCCATTGACAACTGTCACTGTTGTGAGGTGGCACGATACCGTTTGCTATTCGCAAAGTTTCTACTGTGTTGGTACCTTTTTTCAAACATTATTTTGTGGATGGTGTATCGTTCAACTGCAATGTGAAACTTGACTAGATAGAACATTGATAATAAAATTGAGTTGACACACAAATCTAAGGCAGAATATACTACTTTAAACTAATATTTACGTGTTATGTATCACATTAGAATCAGGACATTTTATTTCGAAATGATTCATCGTATTATAGCATCGATGTTTCTGTCGATTTTTTATCGACATCAAAATCCTTTTGGAGATGTATCGAAGTATCGATGTATCGATGTATCGGTCAAATATGCCATCACTAATCGTACCAGCTCTCTGAAGTCAGGCAAACCCATTGGGGACCTATTCCCACGCGTTCCTACGCGAAAAAAAGGAATTGCAACCGTCCTTACAAAGACCATTTCATCAGCCATAACCTGTCTATTTATCCATTCATTTAATTTTTTTTTCTCGGCTTTTATCCAGCCGACAGCCGGTTACCCTTTACGTCCCGATGGAACGCCTATTCGACCGCACACTAGTCACCGACACACTTGCGGGCTCCTCTCATGGATTCGGAAGAACGAGAGGCTTTCCGCGACAACACATGCATGAGAGACACGTGAGAGACAACCATGCCCTAGACGGGACTTGAACCCGTGACCCTTCCCCGTGTCCGAAGAGCTGAGTTGGTAACCGCTCTTGGCCATCTCAGTCATGCAGATACTTAATTTATTAACTATTAAATTTATTTGCTATTCTTAATTCATTTCATTAATTTAAAATATTATAATTTTTTTCGTTATTTAATTATTGACTTTAGAGATCCTTCAATTACTGAGGTCATCAAGGCACATGAGTAATTTACTGAACAGATAATTGTAATAATGAGGTGAATATTAACAAATAACGGAATTTATGAATGGAATGTGGATGATGAATGGAATATAGCACAGATTATTGAAATGGTGGAGAGGGAGAAGAAATGTAACATCCTGAGGAAACCTACTGGAAAGGTGGCTCGTGGCATCAACTGATGTCACTGTAGTGACTCCGATCGGGAGGTCCGCGGGATCGAGTCATGATGGTGGCAGAATTTTCGGCTAGCTAGATAGCTAGGTCGAATTCATCCGTTGTTCGGAGATTTCTAACGCCTGGCTGCTCTGATCAGTAGTTTTCCGCGGTTTTTCCCACCAATACCAGGCGATTGCCGTATTAGTGTCCTAACAAACGGGCCATGAACCACGCACTTTCCTCCCCTTGCTTGTTGTATCCTCAACCCTTACTTACACACACACACACTTACATGTATTCTACTAACATGTCGGGAGACCGGTCGGAAGATTAGAGCGTGTTTCGGCTGAGACGGTGCCCCGCTGGTGGGAGATACCTGATTGAGGGAAAACGCCTAGTAGACACATAGATCGACGCCGGATCTCGCCATCCAACAGGGGAAGATCACCGCCACCTCCCGCGGAAAAAAGCATGCACTGCACTTACAGGAGTATTGGCCTTGGCAGTTGTCGCGTCTGGAAACACTGATCAATCAATGAAAACCGAGGAAACCTGGCTAATGCTCGGTTTGTCTACTACAAATTGAAGATAGGTTGCTCGGGTTTCACGTCCGGATCCCAGCGGTGGAAAGCGTATCCCCTCTTTGCCCTGTTGCGTTTGAAAATTGATATCTGCTGATCAAAGGGTATTATTATTATTATTATTATTATTATTATTATTATTATTATTATTATTATTATTATTATTATTACTATTATTGTGTTTAAAACAGGTAGCAGCAAATGTAGTAAATGATGTACATACCGACTGATATTATGGCAAATGATAACTGGCCGTTTTTTTATCCATTTATATTTTTACTTTCTCGCGCTTATAAAGGAACTTCTTAAGATGTGAAAGTTATGTAATGCTGCGCGAAAAAACTGCGAAGTTTTGGCAGAAAACCTCTTACTATGGTAAAGAAAAAGGTGGAAAAATCCAGTAGCTAAATTTAGAAGAAAAGAAACGTCTATCACTTGGTGTAGCCAGAATCTAGGTTTTATGGCTCTTTGATACCGAAAAATCGATTGACAGCAAAACATCAGTCCGGCTGTGAACAACGCTAGCGGTTTAATTGTTCAGTCGATTAAAAAAAACTGATAAGTCTCAATCGATCTGGCAGATGTCGCGGCCCCTTGAATTTGAAATCGATATTTTAATCTTGAGGAGGCACTGTACAGGAAATCCCTGGGACGTTTTTTGGGAAGTTAAAAAAAGTTGCGCCATGGACTTTGATTCAATTTTGTTGGTGGATAGTATGAAGGAAGATTAAGAGAATGGCGCAGGTCATATGTTGGTTGAAAACTCATTTTCGAAAATTTCAAATATTCAAATTTTTTCGCTTTCTTCCTACAACTACAATTACAAAGATACATTTTTCTTACTATTATACAGATACTATTATAGACCGAAGTAAACGGTCTTTAATAGTAGTACATTTCTATCTTTTTCACACATTTCCGTCTTCCTTCGAATACGATCTTAAAATTGTTTGAGGCATTACTCAAAATATTGATTCTGATTTCGAACTTTTTTAAAAAAAGGAACTAATTCTGTAAATATCACCATATCACCCTAAGTGAATTTTTCGTCTAAAGATATCTAAATACTCCTGTCGCTAATATCCTAATATCCTTCAGTGTTACATGATGCACTGGCTTGAGATAGATATTGCAGAATGTTTTGCTTAAATCATTGTATTTCTAGTTTTGACAACACGGTGACGAGTGACACCCTAATCGGTTAGGCGATATGCGAGTGACCTAAAGTTTAATTCTTTGAAGCAACAGTCTTCCTTACATTCCTGGAAGAACATCTGGCACGGTAAGATATCAGGGACGGCGGTCGGGGTTATCGACTTGGCCCCTGAGACGCGAGCGTTTCGGTTGCAAATTTGAGACATATACAAATAAGGATGTGACCTCGATGTCGATGTTTTCAAAACATTGATGATTTTATAAAATATGGAGTTTGTGTACCTTCGAAAGTTAACGCATCTTATCGATCTTCTGCGCATGCTCAATTCACGTTTCGTATCAATTTATATCTTCTACGCATGCGCAGAAGATCGATAGTGCTGTCTGCTATCTCCGGGAAAACCCCGCTAGGTGGCGGGTAGGTCGGCGCCGGATATCACCATCCAGCTGCGAAGATCACAGCCACCTCCAGAGGGGAAAGTGCACTACACTTACGGGAATAACGACCTTAGCAGATGACGTGCCTTAATTCACTAAACAACCATTTAATCAACCAATCAATCCAGCCAGCAGGTCATTTCAGCAAGAACCTGCTTGCTACACCACTGACATCTGTCGTGTTGCTCTCCCCGGTCCTGGAGTCCCTAGGTAGAGGGGGTAGCGTATTCCTTTGTTCCACCGATCCCGTCATTTTATATCCAGCTGTCAGGAGATTTGGAACTGTGTGGTATTCTGTGTGTCAAGAATCGTGAACCTATCTCAAATCAATTTTAATGTTCTTGAAAATCTCCATGACGTCGCCAAATTGTTATAATTTTCCTTCAGCTCCTGAATGTTGTGTGGCGGGTCTAGCTGGTGAGAAGATTTTAAATTTCGGAGGCAGTGCCAGAGCTAGACAATTGTGGGCCCTGATCAATGCACCCCCACCCCACCCCCCAACCCGCTCGAAAATATTAAAAATGTGAAAGTTGTATCAAGAAACTATAAGAGTTATTTTATTTCAACAAATAACAAAAATTACATTGTTTAAGCCAGAAAAAGTTCGTGAACACATATTTTAAATAATAGTTTTAAGTAAAGTATTTAGTGGTCAAATAACCAATTTCCACGATAGGCTTAAAACGCTAAAAAATTATTGTGTTGAGTTAGTGTTTAATAAAATTACTTGTGACATACATGAATTAATACGAATGAATTTCAGTAGAGCCTATTTTAATTTTGATTAATTAATAGAGTCCTGCCTTATACATAATGACTGTAATTAACTATGAAAGATAAAAAATTGAAATATCAGTCTACTGTACCGCAACTTATAAAATTACGAAAGTTACACTTTCTCTCGAGTTCCAATATCTTTTTCAATTTTTTACTACTTTTTTCTTCATCAATCTCACCATCGGGCCCATTGACTTGCGGGACCCCGGGCAATCGCCGGCCTGCCCATGCCTAGCACCGGCTTGGGACGTTCCGATTGCACCTATTCGATTCCACAATCGATTCTTTTTTTCGACCCTAAGGAATCGATATTCGATTCCTTTGCTTCCGATTCTTGATGGAATCGATTCCAGAAGGCCGGAATGGAATCAAATGAATACCTCCTATTTTTTTTAATACGCATATTGCTGAACTTTTTGTATTTTTTGGGGTTTTTGTCGTTTGCCTTTATTATTAATGTAGTTATTGCTGTTTTATTCATTTTATAGAAGACCTTGTCGTGTTTGGATTCTACCTCCGACCAGGCCTCCACCTTTTGCATCGTGTAAACCAAACCTCTTGGTTCAAATTACATTTTTATAATCTCAATTAAAATAAAAAAAATTCCTCTTTGGATCGCGTTGTGTTATGCCTCTCTTGAAATCCATTACAATTCCGTTGAGTAGTTCACACTATTCTTGATGTAACATTATATTTTTCACTTATGTTCTATTAATATATTGTTTCATTGATACATTTTATTACTTTATTTCAAATGTAATATTTCATCAATCATATTTTTGACCACATAGTTATAGTTATTAATATTTAATTAACAACTGGTTGTCTTTTATTAAATTTTAATTGCTCGATTCTGGTATCGATACCTTCGCTGAGAGGTGATTTCATTTTATTCGATTCCTTCCTTAGGGAATCGATTCTTTTCTTTCGATTCGATTCTTGAATCGACTCCAACTTTTCGATTCCGAAATCGATTCTTTTACAGGATTCGAACGTCCCTAACTATGCCTAGCGCCGGCATTGGTCGGTGGTTACGCTACTGTCTATATCTGGGGACTCCCCCCGAACCACGTGACGTGCTCGCATCCCCAGCGGCGCGAGCGACAGGTGGTCGTGCGAGGCGCGGCCGCGGCGCGGCGCCCGCGTCGCGCGCATGGGCCCGGCGGGCGGGACGCATGCGCGGGCGGCGGGCGTCGCGACGGCGGCAGGCACCAGGCACCCGCCAGTGGCCCTCCCGACGCCCCTGCTCGCCGACGCAGGCCACCGGCAGCCACCGCGGACGCACGGCGCTCGTCAGGCGAGCACACGCCGGCAGCCGGACACGGACCGCTGCAGGTGGGTGAGGATTGCCCAGGCAACAATGGGCAATGAAACTGACTATTCCACTTGTTTTTCCATTTTTTTTAGAATTGTAAAACATGTAAAAAATATAATTTATTTTTTACAAATTAATTAAATTTTACTTTAAAAAAATATTTCGATTTTTCGTTCTTTTATTTTTAATTTGTTTAATTCTTTTATTTTTAATTTGTTTAATTATTTTATTATTTAATTTTGTATTTTAACTTTTGTAATTTTTTGTGTTATTTTTTAAATTTAAATTTTATTTTTTATATATTTTTTAAGAGTTTTCTTTGCTTCGGGTTTGAAACTAGAATTTTTTTCTTCGTTCTGGTGTACAATAATGCGAAGTGGCGCGGGCAATTGTGTTGTCTGTGTAGATTTAGAATGTTAGACGTTAAATTATTAGTTACCTGGTCGACATGAGTGCATGTTAAGTTATATCGAAAATGTGAACCTCTCCGATGTGATTTTGCGTCGTGTCCGATTTTGATAATTTGTTTCTAGGGTCATATATGCTATTTAATATTGTGGGAATTGGGGATAAAATGATATTGTTAAGAATGCATTTAAGAATATGTCATGAAGTCGGCATACATCGGAACATACGCACGTTAATGAATGTTTTCTCTATTTTCTCGATAATTGCAATCAAAGAATACAATGCTCTAAATATTCATAAGAAACCAGTTCAGCAGATGTGTTCCGCGAAGAGTAGAACTTGAACCACTGCATTTCTGTGCTTTATCGCGTGACTGTGCTTGGGGGTGTTCACGGCGAGTTGCAGCGGATGATGCCTACGGTCTGACAATGATCCAACGGAAGTGCTTAAAGTTATTTTTGTTTGTGATTTTTAATGGTGAAATCAGTATTGATCCTGGTATATTTGTTGATTATTTTACTGTTTTGCTTGAGGTTCGTTCGTAGAAATTTCTGTATTTTTGTTTAAATAATGATGAGATACATTTTCATCGTAATGCAACTAATTGTGGTAACGTAGGAACGAAAAACATGTTTTCTCTCATTTCTAGAAATTTTGCTGTCAAAAGTATTATTACTTACACATTTGAAAAAGCATCAAGAAACTAGAAGCGTACCAGCTGGACTAGAAATTGGATCATTGTATATCTATCATTGATCTCGTGGCGTTGCACGTACGAGCAGGAGTAGAACTATGATAATTGCATTTTTGTCATCCATCTCGAGGCGATGTACGGACTGCTGCAGAGGCTGAGGCTTACGAACGCAACATTAGTGCAAGGGAGGGGCTCGCATATGTTTCCCTTTATTTAACAGTTTTGGTACTGGTATTCTCTATTTCTTTCAGTTATTTCTAACGAGGGAAAGGGCAATTATTTTTGATTTTTCAAATTGTTCGTAGCATTATTTTATCCCATTGGAAATTGACAATCTTTCAACAATTTCATTTCCACTATTCATCTAATAGTGATGCAAGAGACTAAACCGTCTGAGGCTCGTGACGTTAATGAACGCAACATGGCCCAATAGAAATGCTGTCAGTCGTTTTCCTTGATTTGTCATTGCGTAAAGATTTTTTTCTACATGTGTGTGCTTTGTAAAGAAGATCCGCGATTCTCCTGACGTCATTTCACTGGGCTGTAGGATTCAAGGGGCGGTCTTCTACACGAGGGTGGAGCTTAGGGGCGCCAAAATGGTTAAACGAAAGTGTTTGTAGGTTTTTGTAATTGCGTCAGGTTTGCTCCGGATCTATAAAAATTGTTTCATTTAGAGGTTTAGAATATCATTTTCGTCTTAGTTACAACGAATAGTGGCCGTTAAGGGATGGTGAATTGTGACCATTAATTTAATTTCATGGTGATGCTGGGTAGTCAAGCGCCGGTATTTTTTAATGTACGAGTCCCAAAAATACACCAACATTGTAACTGTTATTTTTCATTTATTTCCATTTATATCCTTTATTTTCAATACTTCAGTTTTTACGAGAATTTATTGTGAGTTGTTTACTTTCAAATATTTTTAACGAAAATTTATTTTAGTTTTCTTTTATTTGACCCTATCAACAACTGCATGTATACAATTTTGTCCCAATATTTTTGACGAGGATATATTTACAGTATCTTTGACATAATACGTTTCCACCTTTGTTTTTGTTACTTGGGGGGTTGACTATATTTCAGCAGTTACAAATTATATTCATTATTAACAATGAAAAATATGTAAGATTCAGTATCTTTGTTTTTTCTTTGTTATCTTGACAAATTTTAACACATTTGTCATGCTTTTACTGGTGATCTAATTACTGGTACTGATGAGCTAATTTAAAACGTCATGTTTTATACTTTACACTTTTGTGTTAGATAATTTTCTTCAGGGATCAATAATTTCATACTATATATTTTGCATTCCTAGAAGCGAAATAAATTTGCTTCAAATATTCATATAAAATATTGTATCCTTGCAAATTCCTGAAGGATTGAAATATTCTTCAACATATTGGCTTAGAAGGTCGCGGTATTGCTATATGAAATGTATACCCCTTCTACTTTCCTGAGTATCTAAACGCTTGAGCTATTCTTCACAGTAACCTTATCTACACGTGTTTGGTGAAGCGACAGTTCGTTTCTCAACCTTCATAGTTACGAGCAGATATATTGACAGTATCCGCTTTAAAATTATTGTAAAAGGATCAGCGTTTAGATTCCCACGAATGCCAATAGTGTATTCCACACACATACGAGTATAAAATATTGCAAATGTGAAAAAATCGTTAAGTAAAATATTGAATTGAACTTGGGTATTCATAATTTATAAAACTTGCATCTACTCAACAATGATCCTGCGCGTACAATTAATTAATTAATTGATACGAATTATATTTTCCCTTTTCGATAAAATCAGTTAATGAGATGGTAAATCAAATTCTTTGCTTTTTCTCCTCTTTCCGATACTTCGTTAATTCGTTAAGGTTTCTTCACCCTCCAGACCAATTCGATCCGGTTTTATTTTTCCTTCTGCCTTGGAATCCATATTTAACTCCGAACTAAAAATATCTGTGTCCATAGTTTCTCCCTGTCATACTATTTCATTCCAAATATTTTTTGACCTCTTGTATCTAGCTTATTATTTGCACTCGGTGGTTTACACAGAAAACTTGTAGAAATCTATATGGGTAGGTAAAAAAAAAGTTATCTTCCACAATTAAAATGTATGTACACTAAATATAGGCCACGCATATACGTTTCGAGGTGTTTACCTCGTCCTCAATGCCACCCCTCACCCCCTTATGCCAACATGGTAGAAATTTGTCTTTTTAAAATTTGTACATCATCCGGATAGTAAACACCACGAAACATGTATGCGTGATCTGTGTGTAGAGTAAATACAATTTTTGTGGAAGATAACTTCTTTTTTAACTATCCATTGTTATCATTTCTTTTTAACAAACTTGTGTACCTCTAAATGACGTTTCTCCCGTCAAAAATTGAAAAATGTGAAATTCCGTGAAAAACAAAATTGTTGCTTGCGTATTGAGATGGGTACTCTTCAATGCTTAAACCCGTTTGTTTCCAAGTGTTAGTTTTTTATTTATTTGACTTTTCCGAATGCGCACGCATATGCCTCGTCCAACTGCTAATGAATGTGATCTGACATTCCCTAAAGTTACTTTTTCTCTTGTTTGGCCCGACTTCAAACATAACTCTTCTAATTTAGAACATATATTTATAATTCATTATTTTAATCGCTGGAAGTCACTTTTTATGCCTAAACGTGAAATTGTAACAGAAAATGCACATTAATAATTAGAAATTTCTCTGTTAATCTATATTGTTGCCACTCATTTTAAAAAGTTCTAATTCTAATCCCCGTGAAGCACATACACTTATCAATCTTTAAATTTAAGTTCAGGATCTAAAGTATAACCCAAATTACAATCTTGAAAAGGAATCGTCCAAAACATTAACGATCCATGAATTACGTTCATGTTACCCTGTGCTTAGAAGGCAAAAGGGTGAAAAGGATGAAATATTTAAAATAGTTTTTATTTAGCTAATACCTTACCTTAAGAGTAAGCTCGTTTAAATTCAGATACATGACACATATACATTTTTAAACACAGGCACCTTAATTACTTAAGTATTTGATATGCGTGAAGAACTTATTTCCATCATTCGTCCAAAATAATAATTGTGCTTGAAATTCCCCACTATTTACAATGATGCGTATTGTTTGCGACAACACAATGTCTCGTTCCCAAACAAGCAAAATAAAGCGAAATTCTTTAACTTCTTTTTCGTCAGGGGTGCGTCAGCTCGGCGCAGCCTCCACGTCATCCGCGGGACATCCGAACATCTCCGCGCGCATTTCCCCTTTCGGGGAAGCCCCGTGAATCACCCGAGGGCAGCCTCCCTCGTCTGGACCTGGCGGAGGCGGACGGCGAGCTGCGTGGTTTGTATCGAGAGCACTGCTCCCACATCGCCACACCGCCGACCGAACGCAGAAGCCCACGAATCTCTGCACCTCAACAAGCCCCCACGCACACCGCGTCTGGTCGCGGTGAGACAGACGGGCGTTAACTGCTGTCCGTTGAGTCACGCCCCCTCCCCCACCCCACCTTCATTACGTAGGTTCGCGTAGAAGGACCAGACGCCGTGACGCGTAACACTCTTTTTAGGGATCGTCTGTGAGTGTGTGCTCTCGTTCGCGTTGGACTGTTGGTGTTTTCCGCGAGTGTTCAGAACAGTTCTGTGACGCTGGATGTTTTCGAGTCAAGAAAGGAAGAAACAGGAGGAAAAGGCGGTTTCGTAATTCGAAGAACGAACGTCGTTTTGTGGTTATGTTCTTCAATCGTTCGTGTCTTATATATCATTGTTATTAGTAGTTGAAATGGTACTGAAATAAAACATTTGTACTTGTAGTGGTACAAATAAAGTTTGAACTGGTGCTTGATACTGGACATTCAGCTGTAAAACGACCCACTGAAAGAATACATCCCGGCTTATGAGGAAGTAAAACAATGAAGTGGCCGATCAGAACGAAGGACAAACGTCTACATCAGCAAGCTTAAGAAAAACAGCTCCCCAAAGCTACGTTCAATAAACTCTGGGCTCGTTCCAAGCATCGTGGCATCGTTGTAACCCAAGAGCCATAACATCACCCTTCGAGAAAGACTGCTTTTTTTTCTTCTCCTGGACGCGAACAATACTCCGGGAGCCTCGCGAGTCGTTTTGGATTCTCGAGACTCTTCGGAAAGCGGCGGAGGGAGCGACTGCGTGGCCGTCCGGGCGCCAAGCAGGCCACAGGGCGCGACGCGAAGCGGCGGTTCTATAATAAAACAATATCATCTTTTCTGGCGTCGGCTGGCGCGGTGTCGCGTGCCAACAGGCCGCCGCCCCTCCCCCCTCCCCCTCCCCCACCCTCTCCGCCGCGGCTACTGTGCGACCGTTCCAAATACGCTACTACTGTTCCAGCACGCACGGCGTCGCCAACTATCGGGGGACCCGGACGCTGTCCTTGAGGAACACCAAGCTCGCTTCTGGAACGTGCCGTGCAGACGTTCGGGCGACGACGTGAGTGGATGAGGTGTCTTTTGTGGTGTACGACTTGACTGTGTGGTTTTCGGCGTCGATAACAATTGGACCCGGACGCTGTCCTTGAACTCCGCGCTCGCTTCTGGAACGTGCCGTGCAGAAGTCGTTTGGAGGAAGAAGAGAGTGTCTGCGGTGATTTCGCGGTGTCTTTGTGGTGTACGATTTGACTGTGTGGTGATCGGTGTCGTTAACAATTGGACCCGTCCGCTGTCCTTGAGGGCCGCCACATTGGCTTCTGGAACGTGTGGTGCAAACTGGAGGAAAAAGCGACTGACTATTTTGTGGTGCCTGTGGTGTAGAAAGATGCTGTGTTACCTGCGCCGGACAGTTATTTTACCTGGTACAATCGTCGTCGTGTGATGTCTGCTCTGTGGGAACATCCATAAAAACACGCGCATAATAAGTGTTTTGTCAGGTTTAATACTAAACCGAAGTTAAGTGAAGTGATTACCATAATTCTCCAGTTGAGTAGTCTTAAATGTTCAACAACCATATTGTGTGATCTGAAGATCGTGATGATCATCCCACTGAACAAAGTTATTTTCATCGGTTATTTTGTGAACCTGTTGCTGACCGGACTATAAATATCGAAAACTTACAACTGGACAACGTTGTGGAAATTCCGCTGCTGAAAGACAATTACGATCAGCATGGCGTGGCATCTCAACCCGTTGCTGTTACTGGGAGCCCTTGTCCTCATGTCCGAGCAAGGTAACATATCATCATGACTGCTGGATGCGAATATGCGATGCTTTATTTATATCACGTTTTTTTTAATTTACGTCCCGTAATAATACATTATTTTCATCTATTTGTCAGAAGAATCTACATGGAAATCGAAATTTTATTGAAGAAAAAACTTATTTCTTTAAATTATTATGAAAAAAGAATTCGAATTTTGAGTCTGAGTAGATTTTTACTCAAGTTTATTCTTCGAATCAGAATAGTTTGAGAAAAATATTCTGTCTAGTATCAGTTCAAAAAGCAAAATAATAATATCAGACAATATATTTTTCTCAAAATAATACAAGATATCAACCTCACCAGCAATATTATTAGTCGTTTAATTTTCCTCTAACGCTTTCAAAGAATAATTACTAAGACAATCGTGTAATCGTTGCTCGGATTACTCTCGCAATATTAATTTTTTCTTACCCTTCCAGATCTGTTTACTTGCAGGCTGGGTGTCGTTGATTTAATAAACGTTTATTTGAGAATTATGCATTAAATGCATTTCCTTGCAGAGTAAATGGTCAACTTTAAGTGGAGATGAATGAAGAAAAACTGGAATGTATTCCTCTGGAATTTCTTAAACCTGTTAATATGTTTAATCTCAAAGCGGTTACCTAATACAATTAGTTACTAAAAATTAATTAATTACATGGTAATTTTTTTGCGATTATCTTAATTTAATTTTAAGTTTTACACATATTCCGCTTAATTAACTAATATTTAGCAGTACAGGTAGTTGAATTGCATCACAAAATACTTCGTTGGTGACTAACTATTAGAATGTTATCACAGGAAATCCAAGCTTCAGATGTCTCCTCCAGTTTTCATTCCTCTAATAAATCAATGCAACATTACAAGATTGTTCCAACTTTGCCTTTTTTCAATTTTCAACTTCTCTTTCCATCTCTGTACATGTTCTGCCGAGTGTGAAAGACTTATCGTATCAACGTTCACACGGATGTGCACCGAACGTAAGGGCCTTTTCACAATTATTCGACAAACAAGCATGTTGTGACAATTCTACGAATCCTTTTTAGAGATTGACATGGAAAATATCTGCTATTGTGTTTCCATTGAATGTATAGTATTGTGATGTTTGAATGCTTTGCATTGTTGTGAATTTAAAAAAACCCATTCGTGTTTATAGATTGAGTGGTTCCAATGATTGTCAACCGAAATCAAATCGCTGGAATATTAGTTAAAATTATTGTTTAAATAATTAATTTACATTGTGATACCAATTTTTTTCTTGTTTATTGTTTCATGTTACGCACTAGTATTAATTTTCAATCTCAGTAACTACAAAGGTACAAATTGGAGTAATAAGATATATTCATCGATTTAGAAAAACTCACAGAAGAATTCACATCATAAATAATAATAATAATAATAATAATAATATTACTATTATTATTATTATTATTATTATTATTATTATTATTGTATGGGCCACAACTACCCACGCTACACATTTCTCTCTCCGAGACCCATCCTGGAAAGACCAACGTCTGGAATTATGGGGAACAGTCTTTCGACTGCATTCCTAGGTTAAGACAAGGTTATTAGCTTTGAATACCAATTAGTGAGGTGGGAATAGGGTGATATTATTATCATTACTGTCATTATTATTATTATTATTATTATTATTATGTTATGATGAGAGGTGAAAGGATCATGATGATGGTCGGTTTTAGAAGGGGTAGTTGGAGGCGAGAGATGTTCGTGGGATTTTTGGAATCATCTCAGTATTCGCCTTGTGACAGAGGAAAATCACGAAAACCCCGGCTCGGATGGCCGGCCCGGGGATCGAACCCGTACCCCCTGATTCGAATCCAGCGCGCTACGCACTGAGCCACTTCCATACATTTGAGTTCTATAAAAAATTACGAAATTTGAATATATTGGTACCTCATCCTTTAAACATGAATTTATCAATTTTTTAAAAATTTCTTTTCATTTTTCGTAGGGAGATTGTACACGGTAACTAGAATCCCTATTAATCGAACAATGCAAAAAATTAAACTTTTCTTTCCTCTCCTTCATTCGAACTGTAGAAATTGATGGTCCATTGCATAATTGATTTTGTCAAGCATAGTTTCTCAGAGATTACTTAGAACCTAAGTAAAAGTAATGTCAACACGTACATTACATGGTCATGAACACTGATCACGAAATTGAACAATTACGCAGGACAAGTAGTCAGTCCACTTAAACAATTAACTTAAACCCAAAGTTATGAGAACACACACGCTTAAAACATGTTTAATAATCCTCATCCTCGCTTTAATCCAATCATCAGCTTCCAACCCCTCGTAAACGATCGGTAAACTTGGCACATCCCTCTTTACCCTCGCTTACATCTGGGCGGACCCCTCCTTTTTTTCGATTAAATCCGACTTCTCCAATCCTCGGGTAAGAGAAACCATTTCTATTCCATTAGCGGCCTGCCACGCCCCTCTCACCTCCC
Source organism: Gryllus longicercus (assembly GCA_038098605.1). Classification (NCBI taxonomy): domain Eukaryota; kingdom Metazoa; phylum Arthropoda; class Insecta; order Orthoptera; family Gryllidae; genus Gryllus; species Gryllus longicercus. Next base: position 7,825,829 of record JAZDUA010000010.1, read on the forward strand.
AGCGTCCTCACAAAAAGTAACCACCCGTCCTCGCCTCCCCCTGCCCTCACTCCCCCTCGTCGAGGACTCGTGTTGCTTCCTCCCTCCCCGTTTTAATCTGGGGATAAGGCCCGCGAGCAGACAGACAGGCAGGCCGGTGGGCGGGCGGAGCGACTGAGCGGCGGGCAGGCGGAGTTGAGGGCGGGCGGGCAGGCGGAGTTGAGGGCTGGCGGGCAGGCGAAGTTGAGGGCGGGCGGGCAGGCGGAGTTGAGAGCGGGCGGGCAGGCGGAGTTGAGGGCGGGCGGGCGGGCGAAGTTGCGGGCGGGCGGGCGGGCGGGCGGGCGGGCGGGCGGGCGAAGTTGCGGGCGGGCGGGCGGGCGGGCGGGCGGACACGTGTGGTGGAGCAATCAACGAAAATGAAAAGGACGCGGAACTGTCTGTGCATTTTCATGGTGTGAGCCGGAGGCGGATAATGCTTCTTAGCGTCGCGGCTGGAAGGGATGGCTGCATCAAAGCTGTCCTGTGACAATCTAGGCCAGTGGCAGAACCAACGCAATGTGAATTTCTGATCTATAGAGTTGAAAAATTAAAATTGTCTCGTGTAATAAAAAGTGTGTGTTGAATATGAACAACTTTAATTAAATATATGGAGAAAATAATTATAATTTTGTATTCATTACATATACTGTTTTTCACTAAATTAATACGTATTATGCAGTACATCACACTTTGACATCTCTTTTTTGTCACTTCAGACCGTCAATACAAACACTAGTATTGAAGGATCTGAATACGGAGAGCAACAATAATATAAAAAAACGGTGTGGCAGAACATAAACGTAAACCACAAAGGCTCGAAAGCAAATTAAAAATATATTTCTTATTTAATACTATTTAAAAAATAAAAATAAATAAGCTTTAAATAATAATAATAAATAATAAACTCTTAAATCGACGGACAATGTAATTAAACACGAAAGAGCCAGGTATGTACAACCATATTTAAAATCTCAAGTAATGAAAGCGTTATAATAACTGTCCAGTATTTATCCTTTCACCATCTTAGTCAGAATGGGAATTCTGTTGTCGTGCGAGCTGAGATGGCTGAGGGCAACAGCTGTTACTACTACAATGTATCTGAGCGAGATATTTTGGGGTTCAATTTTTGACGAAAGCGGATATTCAGCGCTATGTTGATAGGTAAAATTCAGCCGTTATTGTCAGGAGAATTCTACTGCCCGGCAGCTCTGATAGCTACTTTTCCGCGTTTTCTTATCACTACTAGGCGAATGTCGGAGTGAGCTGGCGAGTGTCAGGCGGACAGGCGGGCGGACAGACAAACATACACACGGCACGCGATCTTCCTCCTCGATCGGCCCGCGATCCTTCCTCGTTCTTGTCTGCACCTTACATATGTCTTTCCTTACACATGTGTGTCATTACATACATGTACACGCACTACTCTATCACTTGTCGGGGAAATAGACTGGGAGAGGTGGCTCAGGGCATCAACTAATGTCACTGCAGTGTCTCTGACCGAGAGGTCCAGACCTGATGGTGGAAGGCTTTTCGACGCAAGCCAGAAAGCTAGGTCTAATACCGTCGCTGTCTGGAGGAGAATTCTAGCAGCCGGCTGCTCTGATCGGCACTTTTTCACGATCAACACCAGGCAAATGCCGGAGCAGTCCCTTTCTAAATGGGCCCCCAACCGCTGGCAATCTTTCCTTCCTCTTCCTTGCCCTATCTCCACCCCTTACTTACCACACACTTTCATGTACTACAGTACACAACATATCAGGAGAACGGTCGGGAACTTCAAAGTTGTCCCGGCTGGGGCGGTGCTCCGCTAGTGGGAGATACCTGGTTGAGGAAAACCCCCCAAGCCGACAGTAGGTCGGCGCCAGATCTCGGCATCCAGCGGGACAAGATCACCCCCATCTCCCGGGGAAAACATGCACCACACATACGGGACTAATGAGCTTTGCAGTTGACGCGTCCTGAATCACTGACAATCAATCAATCAATCGAGGGATTAGAGCACCTGGTGGTTAGTGCAACGCCCCGCTGATAGATACATTGGGAGGGGAAATCTCACGCCATCTAACGTGTAAGTCGGCGCTGGATTTCATGTTTTGTCGAGGAGGAACACCGCCGCCTCCCAGGATGTAACACACACACCCCGTTACTAGGATTAATGGCAATAGACAACGCGTTTCCGGAATTAAAATCTATGAATCAGTGTTTTGTGATTATTTGCGCATCCCTAAATGTTCACGCGCTGAGTTCATACATGTATCTGGGCCATGTCATAGGCAATTGCGAATGAAGACAGCGTGGATGATGTCAAGTTGGCAGCGACTGTCACACGCTCCCAACCAGATGACGACATTCGACCCGCGAAAGATCGACGGCGCAGCTTTTCTCACATACTTTAAATGAACGGCTGACAACTGCCAATAAATGACACTTCCTGTAGAGCTTTTTGGACAATGCCATCTTGAAGCTTTTGGCGTTTTGAGATTTTCTAAAAGTGCGATTTACTGGCCCCCAGGGATTTCTGAAGAGAAATGGAGAAGTCCGCAAAAAGTTGCTTGTTAGAGATATGAATTTTCGACGAAAAAGTTCAAGAACCTTCTAGATCAATGGTGCAAGAGTCACGTGAATGCGGGTGGGGGACAGAATCAGGAAAGGATAGGAAGTTTCTCACTTGTCCCTTGAGGGCGCTCTTGCCCATTACGTCTCGAGTATTGGAATTCTCCTGGAAGTTTGTTGGGAAAAAGACCGAAATCACGAGCGCGTGTAGCTACGTACTCGGCGCTAGAAAGTCAAATACACGCTGATCTTCAACAATCAAACAAAGTTTCGACAGTCATCGGGGATTGAACCTAAAATCTTCCAATCGTATTCCTCTCTATCAATACAATATCGACGCTATCTATATAGTGGTCGGTAGAATTCAGCCGCTGTCTGGAGGAAAACTTGACGCGGCGACTGTTCTAATTGGTAGCCCTCCGAGGTTTCTCTGATCAATGCCAAGGGGAGGCCGGAGTAGTATTCTAACAAACGGGACGCCGATCACGCTCGATATTTCCTTCATTTTTCCTTCCTCCTCGTCTCCTCTTACGCGCTCTTACACTCTATCACTCATGTCGGGATATCAGTCAGTAGCTTATAGCGTGTCCAAAATGAGGCAGTGCCCCGCTCAGGGAGATATTTGGAGAGGGAAAATGATATATATCCTACGTGTAGGTCGGCGACGGATCCGACATTCCAGGAAGCGAGAATCATCACCACCTAACGGAATGAAATATGCCCTTCAATTTTATAGGAATAATCTTTTAAATAGTTGACGCGCGTGGACGCAATAGAGTTTTTGCACGCGTTTGCGAGCAGCAATTACTGCAATCTCGATTTTCTGCGCATGCGCAGACACACACGTGATGCGAAACTTGAATTGCTCGTGCAGAAGATCATATAGTGCTTTCAATTCATTTGACGTTCGAGGATGTAAAAACTCCCGTCGGCACAATAGATCTTCTGCGCATGAGAAGATGCATTAAAATGGTGCATAACTTGAACTGCGCATGCGCAGAAGGTCGATAGCGCTTTAACTTAGTTCGAGTAGTACGTTCGAGGTAGTACAAACTTCCTTATATCTCTGGTGGTCATTTGACCCTAGGTCACCTGCTACTTCAGCGATAGTCACAATCTCCCGGCAAGAAAGCGATTTTAATACATAATTAACAAAATGCGGAAGCAGTTGTGTTGCTTTGCGTGTGCGCAGAAGATCGATAGTGCTGTCGATTGCTTTAATGTTCGAGGGTGCCAAAACTCTCTAATGAAAACTGTCACAATCACTAGATGATTACGTTACCGCTTGCTTTAAGCGCCGGTAAGTGTCTGTAGTTACCTAATTGGTGACTCTGTTTCTGGAAAGTGCCAAAAGGGAAATGCTATATTCTGCCTCACGATACGCCAAAAAGGAGAGTTTCAAAATCCCAGCAAGTCGGTGTAAGAAAGGGAGAAACTCATAATACATGAAAGAGAACAATTGTTGCTAAAGCCAAAGTAGAATTCTTATCCAAAGCATGAACAATAACTACTATTTAGTGTTGTTTATGTCTTGTCACATGTGTCAAATTTACTATAGTTTTGCTCGATAATGACTATTTTATGAGATTATTTAGAATATTCATTTTAGGCAACGAAAAAGCACGGAATCTTTAAACCAAATTGTCCAATTTTAAAATTGAAGTTTGAAAATGTTGGAGATATAGGATGTGCTTGAAGTTTTCATTTCATTCAATTAATAACTGCACTTAAACTATCTAAGAGGTATACACCGAAGAGGGAAACTTGTGTCAGTACTTATTGTGAAATTAACGTGTAACCGTTGTGAGTATGATTTTGTCATGCGTTAAATTGAAAATATGAATGAAATGATAAGTTTGAAAATGAAAAAATAAGTTTGAATAACTTCTTTTAAATTTATCCGAGAAAAAATGTGAAAAAGTTTAATATCTGGTAAAATGATCTTGAAAAATTAATCGCATTTCAGCAGGCATTACACCTTATACTAGAAAATCCCGTGAAGAGTCTACAGTCTGCGTAACCCCTGAAGGCCACGTGCAAAGGACAGAACATTTTCCTTGCTCATATCACCAGAGCGTATTTCTTGTCTAATCTTAACGAATGGATGTGTACAAATAGTAAATTCAACATGCTTTTCCGCAATGTTTCCAACGTAGTTCACTGTAATTTTATTTTTTTCTGTCAAGCCTTATCATCTAGAACGTTTTATACTTCATCTTCACAAATTATGACCGCTAAATAATGACATTGAACCAAGTACAGAGAAATACAACAATTACACTAACGAAATGAAGGGTTCATAATTATTGGGTATATTACAACATTTCGTTACTATTCATTACATTTCATTACAATATTTCGAAGGTATTCAAGATTAATGAAAGAGGGGCTCCTCTAAACCAAATATTCTAATCCTACGAAAATGGTGTTTTTTTCGTTATAATACGAATAATAATGGCGACTTGCTTTAGGAGGAAATCTTCCGAATCAGAATAATATTTTAAGAAATTTTATTTGTTGTTTTTTGTTTATATTGAAAAAATAAGGCGGGGATGTGCCATCCAAAATAAAACAAATAATCCTGATAATCCTGGGGTTTCGTTCTTTGGTTACAACAAATATTTAATGCACAAATTTCAAAATTATATTACGAAAACACCAGAGAATTAAAATGGCAAATATTTTCACACGTCTCATTGGAATGAAAGTGAATAAAAAAATGTTGTTCGGCAACCGGTATCGCGAAATTCTACATATAGTAATCGCCTAACTTGCTTATGCCCGGGTCCGTATTTTACACAGGACTGCACCTTTTCCTGTTCCCTATTCGGAGCGAGTAAATTATCTTTCGGCGCGTCTCGGTCTACTGATCAATTTTCAGGACCTTTTCGAATCATTACAGGAGAATACTTGAAAAAAGCGAATTGTGTATGCGAGGGGGAGGGTAGGATTAAGGCACCTGCCGAAGTAGTTATTTAAATCTCGACAAGACAATTTACTACTATGTTTAGCCGGAACATTATAGAATACTCTTCTGGGAGAAATTCAAGTGATTTTGCACCTAAGGTCGTAGTACTCATAACGCAGAAATGCAGTGAAGTACGACCTGCCTTTCTGGCATAAAATGAATCGTTACGACGTGATTGATCAGATTTCAATAATTTAACCTAATTATGTAATGAACATGAAAATTTAACCAAAGCGTAGTTGTCGCTACTTTTCCATATAATTTTTAATCCCTCGGAATGAACGAGCCGAACGTGTATTAAATTGGAATTTTCTTTTGAACTTTCTCGCACAGATAAAACTTTTCGTCGCAAAAATTCCAAAAGGAGGCGCCATCCCAAGATAATATTCAATAAAAATGTTCCGATCGCTCGGTTTAGTCCACAATTTTATTTGGTTGTGGAGTTTCTGTCCCCCCTCTCTCCCCCAATCCTCCCCTTCCCCTAACCATTCTCCCCCTCTCGTTCTCTTTTCTCCCCCCTTCTCCCTCTCACTCTCCCTCCACCTCCACTACCATCTACAATTTCCTCCCCATTTACACCTTTCCCTTCCTCATCCCCTCGTAAGAAAATTCTGTCTGTGGCATTTATTTGAATTCTTCTTTCATAAAAGCATAATTTTCATCCAAGTTTCGAGTAGCGCCCCCTGTTCTTTACAATGCTATCGAAGGAGACATCGCGTGAACTCTCTCTTCCTATATTTAAATTTTTCGATTTCCTTTCGGAGATTTGTCACCTTTCGTCACTTCCGATTCGTTTGTTCTGCCCGCAATCTCGCCTTGTCTGCTTGCGTGTGAAGGAGACACGCGTCTACACGCAAGCAGCTCGATAATGCACTCTGCGGCAAACGAGTTTAACCACACTGATTTATTGTTTAAGATACGATGTACTGTGACCACCAGAGGGAAATGATACTGACCATGATTAGTGAGAGAATTATAGACCCAGATTATCTTTCGATTAAGAAACGAAAAATACAACTGCCCTAATAATAATATATGGCTTAAAGGTGATAAATACGATTCTGTATGTGCCTAAGAAAGTACTCTGCTCTTGCCGCTGCCGCCACCTCCCTAATCTCGTGCCATCGCTCCCTCTGTCATCCCAATCTCCACCTCCTACCTGTCTCCCTCCTCTACCTCCATTCCTTTTACTACCACTGACCGGCTTAGGCGGTTCAGGGAATGATGTCACTGCAGTCCCTATGACCAGGAGGTCCTAGGTTCGAATCCTGACGTTGGCAAGAGTTTCGACACTAGCTACGTAGCTAGGTGGAGTCCAGTCGCTGTCTGGAGTATTGTAGTGGCCGGCTGTTCTGATAGTTAACCATAATTTCTCCGATCAACACCAGGCGAATGCTGAAGCAGTTCCCTCAAACGGGCTCCGGACCGCGCGCGGTTTTTCGTTCCACTTCCTTGTCCTATCCTCATTCCTTACTACACACGCAATTAAATTTATGTGCACTACACTACCGCACATGCCGTGTGCCCCGAGACCATTCGGGAACTTAGAGCTTGACCCGGCTGGGGCGATGCTCCGTTTCGGGGAGATACCTGGTTGGGGAAAACCCCGCAAGTCGGCGGGTAGGTTGGTGTCGGATCTTACCATGCGGCGGGGTAAGGTAATCGCTATCTCCTGCGATAAGTGCAGTGCACTTACGGGACTAATTACGGAAACACTAATCTATTAATCAATCAATCTACTACTGCCGGCACTGCCTCCAACTCAGCCACTTCTATATTACCACTATAACGCTAGCACACCGCCTCCACCGCTCGCTTCACTGCTACTACTACCATCATCGCCGCTCGCCCCCTCCGCCGATCACCTCCACAGCCTCCTCTTCCACCAACACCATGACCACCACTGACTAGGAATGCGACATCGACATTGATGGCTTTTAGACGATGTATTTTGAACATCGATGTTTCAATGTTTTGAAGTTACTTTAGTATCCTCTAACCTTTCGTTTGTGCGCAACAATATATAATTACCAGTCGCCGAGCACGTTAATTTATAATTAAAATTTATTTGACAACAAAGTTAACAACGCCTCTCCAAGTGTAAAAAAGTGAAGAAAACGAAGTAAACATTCCGGAGCATTAAAATCAGCTCGGGCAAAGTATAGTAGTCTGGTGGAAAGTAGTACAAACCGTGTTCGTTTGGTTCGAACACTTACACAGCATCACTAAATATTTCGTATTTTAAATTTTACAAATTTGTTATTATGAGTATTTTTCATTCATAAATACAACATCGAAGTTTAAAAAAATCGTCTTCAAATATTCTTGTTTAAGACATCGATATTGTTATAGAAACATCGATGTTTTGAAAACATCAACATCGATGTCGCTTTCCTTACAACTGACTACCCACATCCACCGCCTCCGCCGCCCGGCGTCCCGTCCCCTACGCGCGACCCTGCGCGCTATCCGGTTACGTAATGAAAAACGTGCCGCCCGCGCCGCCCCCGCCGCCCGCGCCGCCCGCGCCGCTACTGCAGACGAGCAACGCCGACCCCTCCTTCGCTCCCTCTCCCTCTCCGCGGCGGGGGTGGCGGAGGGGTGGGGGGCGGCGCGTGCCGCGTTAGACTGCGGAAGGGGAAGCGACGCGGTGAGGGCCCCCGCCTCCTGGAACGGCTGCGGGGGCGGCGGGCGGGCGGCGGGCGGGCGGCGGGCGGGCGGCGGGCGGGCGGCGGGCGGGCGGCGGGCGGACGCCGCAGTTGCCAATTGGCGGGGGAAAGGGCAACGCGGCGAGGCTCTTGGCGAGTGGGGTGTAAGCTTTGTTCACGACAATGCGGACCGTTTCTTTAACTGTTTGTCGATTGATTGATTATTTAATTAATTAGTGTTTTCGGACTCGTCAACTGCTAGATCGTTGGTCCTGCAAGTGTAAGGCACGTTTTTTATCGTGAGAGGTGACGGGCATCTCCAGCTGGTTGGCCAGATCCGGGGTCGACCTACACGTCGGTGCATTGGGTTCCCCAAAACAAGTATCAACAAGGTACCACCAGGGGTGCCAGATGTTTCGTACAAACATCCTTCGTTAGATGGAAATAAATCCGCCCAATAAGAATTCAAATTTCCAAGCGGGAAATTTGAATTTGCAAAACCATAATAGTATTAGAAGGAGTTTTGAGGTTGGGAACCTCCGAAGTGCTTAATATTTCGAGGTAATATCTTAATATTTAAAAATTAGTTGTGACTATTCTTATGACTACAGCAGGTGGGAGGAATACTTAAGGGACAAAATAATTTCCCCACTTTCCCGTTGTCATTCTGCTTGCTCCATATAAATATCCGCGCTTAAAAAATATTACCACAGAAATGCTTACATATGCTTGATTATTCCCTATGGCTTAACGAAAAATGCTGGCAGTAAAACCACACTTCCAAAAGAAACTTTTAAATGGCGTGTTCTAAAATTAACTTTAAGTACTGCCAAGTAGGTGATAATTTATATTATATACCCATGTTGTTCACGACAAAGACTGCATCACTCCTGTTGGAGCAAACTCTGGGCCCCCGACATGAGCTGTTGTGTAGTACATGCACTGTAAATGTGTGTCTAAGAAAAGGGGTGAGGATATGATAAGGAAGGGGAGGGAAAAGATTCTGCATCCTCCGCGGCCCTTTATTTATACAAATAAGTAAAGAAACAAAAATATAAAATAAAACCACAAATAGACAGTATATATACTTGTCAATCACTACTTCCAACTCTTCACTTAATTTCACTTCACTATCAATTCGGAACTCACTAATTTACAGTTTAAAAACAGAATTGTTTAGTTTATATCTATGGTTGCGTTTAAGGGAGAGTCGCACAACTTGTATGTGATTGCCTCACTCCATGTTATGGTCTACATTATCATTTATCATTTTATAATTGATAGGGATACTACAAATTCTCTTATAGTTGTTCGCCAGCATGTTGTTAAGGGACTATCGGGCCATACAAACTCCAAAGACAGAAGATGTTGATCATGCGACGAAGCACAAGACCCACGCACAAAACTTGCGGAATCTGATGGGAATAACCCCGAACTTTGGAAACTGAGCAACAAAGCATGCGGTTAGGAGTCTCGAAATTGGTCCCAAAGCCCTTTCATATGAACCTTTGTCTTGAGATCAGATCCGGTCTGTCAGAGTATACAAGAATATCCAAACCCAGACCCAACATTCAAATACAGAATTTTGCCCATGAATGAGAAAATTTGCGTAGCACACACGGGGACTAGCAGCAACTTTAAAAAAGTGATATCCTGAGTAGTGAACACCTCGAAACTACTTGGATTATTTAAAGAGAAAATTAATTCTTACAAATTCGGCAAACGAATATAAAATGACCAAGCAATGAATTACATAAACATATTGCGAATACCATATTTTGAAATAATTAGAATAGAAATAGTTCTGCGTTGATTTTGATATAGTTTGGTAAATCCCTGTGAATACTAACAAAATTCTCAACTATGGTTTAAAAATAACTGCAGAAGTTTTTGTTGTTGTTTTTTTCATTTCTCTCACCCGGACTAATATTTTCTTCATATGAAGAACTTTAATATCTACACGATATATGATTATTGAATTTTGAACTTCGAAATTCTCGGTTGAAATTGAAAATTTACAATATCTGTTCTCTTTAAATTTGCAATTCTTACTTGTAATATCCTTTCAAAAAATTGATTTTTTACGTTTTCCTTGCTTTATAGAAATAATAAGAAAATAAAATGTAAATAAAACTCTTGAATTTCATTAATGAATTGATAGAAAATAAATTAATATTGCCGCGATTGAAAATTAATAACAGTTAATTAATTTCATACACTCACTTGTAAAATATTTCCATTACATCAATTATAAATCGGATGAAAAGGAGACGCATTAAAATATTGTTTTTAGTTGTTCTTTTCAAACTGTAAATACGTTTACGTAGTCTTTTCTCCTATACTTCTCTGTCACTTCTTTTTCTCACAGTGTATCCAGTGTTATATCCTTTTCTAGGGAATTCCTCTTGCACCCTAATAAACATCTCACCATGCAAAACCTACGATAATTTGTTAGAGGGAAGCAACTTTAGCGTTTAAACAAAACAAACGAGCTAACATTTGAATGGTAATTTTCCCAGCCGGCACAAAACCAATTTATTACTTCACTAAATTCACACAATTTATTTCAAATCGAGCGCAAGCGTTGTGTGAACTCCGACTCGGAAAAAGTGTCGCGAAAAATATGAGACAACCGCAAAAGAAGAAAATAGAATTATAAAACGGAACTTTTAAAAGAAAAAAGAACAGGAATCCCGAAAAGGGAGACGCCAAACTAAATGTAATAAAAACAGAAGACGTTGTAAACGAGAAAAAACCTCTACGTGCTGAGGTTCAGAAAAGCAGGAAAGTATCACGAAAGAGGAAGAAGAAAAATGGTTTAGAAGAAAAAGAAGAAGGAAAAAGAAAAATAACCAAGTGAGAGAATGAAGAAGCGAAGATAATATATCAGAATATAATGATGAGTCGAGATAGTGCAATCGATAATTACTGTTTGATGAATAGGCAAACATGACAGCTCTTAAGGATATTAATATTCGACACAAAGCCACAGATCCCTTAACCTTTCCTAGCACCATCACAAATGCGTTTTTAAACTTTCGTTTAACACTACCGTCGGGACAACGGGGTTTTCCTCAACTGTAAAATATCTTGGTTATTACACAGTTGCAGACTTGCAACATTCTTTTTATTGATATCGAAAGGAAGAAGAGTCAATTATCTAGTCATGTATTACCGATGATACATCGTCGATACAGAAAACCGAAAGCGAAGTGTAATGAAATATCGTCCATTTTAAGTATCATCTCAAACGGATCACATTTATCGTTTAAATGAGAATATTGTTAAGAAGGCGAAAACAATTTGTTTACTTCCCGTGTACACCAAGTGTATTAGAAGCAACATACAATTGTAATAGCTGTTTATATTCAACAGTTCATTCACAGTTTCTTAGGATATCAAGACAAATTCAGGGATATCTCGCATGTGGAAATAGGTCGAACCTTTGAGACAGGAAAGTGGAATAAAAAAAACCTGCATTTACGCAACCTCTCTAAAACAGTATTCTTCTTTTTTGCTTTTCCGCAGCGAGGAAAAAAGAAGGAACTAGTGCTAGCGTAAATTTAGAATACCGGTTCTGATAAGAAGACTTTATTATCTCTTATCCAGAAGGAGCTCGTTATGGACGGATAGTGCGGGGGCATATAAAATGAGCACCGTCTAACTGTGTGAGCGTTGGTCGACCTCATTCACCTGCTATCCGACCAAGTCACTTAACACCAATTGTATTTCAATTTATTTATTTGACATATCTTTCCAGATTTGATGGTGGTTCATATTGCTTATATACAGGTGTCCAAGCGGAAACGTCAAAACTTCAAAAATATAATTCTTAAGACAATTTTAAGCATATTTTGTCTAATGAACTCCTTGGTTATTTCGAATTGCTGGCCGCAGTAAGCACTCAAAAGTTCGTTTGAAAATATATTTGTTTTATACGTGAATATACTGGTGAGTCACGTAACTTTAGCACCTCCTGTAAATTTTGAATGGTTGAAGTTATAGCAATGCAGTTTTCACGGAAATATATGACGGAATGGGGCTAATAGATGCATGTATTCGTTTCTATTTTATCTCGTGCAGTTTACAAGATATTGAGGTAACTTTGTTTTTTTCAAATGGAATTATAATATCTATTTTTGTCTGTCATGTTAAAATGACGGGAATGGATTCTGGAACTAAAGAAAACGTGCGCAGATAATCTTCTCCCCCCTACGTCACATACAGTTTTTACTGTTTTTGGAGTGAATGAATCTAAATCTAAATCATGACGAGCTTAAGTGACGAATACAATACCGAAAAAGAAGAACCATTGGAGTATACCAGATCGATGACTGTAACAAGTTTGCTTGTTACAGTATAAATATAAATTTTTATAATTTAAAATATCCTTAAACACGAGTCGCAAAATAATCGAAATTACTCAAGAAATGTTTACATAACATATAGTTAAGTTATCTAATATAAGTTATAAAATGAACATGAATACATATATAAACTAGCCCCATTCCCTCATGCACGTCCGTAAAAACTGCTTGGAAACAACTTCCGTCGTCCAAAAATCACAGGAGGTGCTAAAGTTGCGAGACTCATCCTGTATATTCGTGTATAAAAACAATATGTCATTCTTCCCTTTCTCTTGCTGACTCCGTTCTGTCCTCTTTCCTTCCCTCCCCGGTTCCAAAGCCCTTTGTGGGCGCGCGTGAGGGCGGAGTGGGGGGAGGGAGAGGCATGAGGCAGAACCGGCGCGCGTGAGGGCGGGGTGGGGGTGAGGGTAAGGGTGAGGCAGAGCCGGCGCGTGGGAGGGCGGGGTGGGGGTGAGGCTGAGGCACGAGGCAGAGCCGGCGCGCGTGAGGGCGGGGTGGGGGTGAGGGTAAGGGTGAGGCAGAGCCGGCGCGCGTGAGGGCGGGGTGGGGGTGAGGGTAAGGGTGAGGCAGATCCAGCGCGCGTGAGGGCGGGGTGGGGGTGAGGGTAAGGCATGAAGCAGAGCCGGCGCGCGTGAGGGCGGGGTGGGGGTGAGGGTAAGGCATGAGGCAGAGCCGGCGCGCGTGAGGGCGGGGTGGGGGTGAGGGTAAGGGTGAGGCAGATCCAGCGCGCGTGAGGGCGGGGTGGGGGTGAGGCTGAGGCATGAGGCAGAGCCGGCGTGTGGGAGGGCGTCCTCAGAGGCGAGGAGACGCGTGGGCGGGAGGACGTCTCCAGGCGCGCACAACACTTGCGAGGAATTCGATTAATCGACGGGAGAAAACGGGGTGCTTCGCCGAGGAAGTCTCTGGTGCAGTTTCTGCAGGGCTGCGGGAGACAGGCAGCTATTGCCACGAAGAATTCGAGTAAAGCCTTATCTCCGGGCAGAGGAAAGAAACGGTGGATTAAAGCGGAAGAAGACGAAACACGTGCGTTTGGTCTCCGATGAAGAGAGGCTCCCAATATTTTCCTAGTATATTAGTTCGTGAATATTTAAACGAAGGGTTGACGCACTATAGTCACCCTGCACTTGGAAGCTGCGTGAACATAGTAAAAACCGCACTGCCCATGATAAGTTTTCCGTAAAATATACACGCTCATATTGTATCTTCCAACGAAAACCCTCATGACTATACATTTTATTTATTATTAAATATTAATTTTTTTATTTTAAAATGAAATTTGATTTCATGAGTTTAATATTTCAATATTAATTTATATTAAATAATAACCGTAATGATAATAATTCGATATTAATTGAATTTCAATATGGGAGAGTCCAGAGGTGTCGGGAGTTATGCCTGCTGCGAAACGCTGATGCTGTTACTACTACAAAAATACTTCCTTTCATATAAGTCACATTTGGCCGTTTTTAACATCAATATTTTAAAGATTTCAAATTTACATACTTTGAAACATAGTTCTGAAAAAAATATTTTTGGTTTTGCAACATTTTATATATTAAGGATCAATTGAATTGATGAACACTTGAACAGTACAAGTGACATTTTATAAATTCTGAGAAAACCTTAGTTTATTTCAGTGGCAACGTATTGGCGTGGTCTTCATGAACAATTGAAATGCCGTGGTTTTAATGATGAAACCAAGTACCACGTCCTTACAGAGATATTGACTCCAAAAAAAAACAGATTTATCAGAATTTATGAAATGTCACTTATACCTTTCTGGTTTTCACCTATTCAATTGAATTCAACCTACAATAAAAGATAATTTTGAAATTTACGGTTCTAAGTATTCCCTTAGCGAAATATTTAAATCATTTATAGCGCCAGGTAGACTGCTGCTGAACGCGTAATTGCACATTTTATGAAACTGAAGAGTGAAAGAAGCGTCAGCAACTAAAGCCCTTTACTTAAACATTACCCCACATTCTTTTCCGATCTTCGTGAACAGTCAGTTAATCAAAAGCCGCACTTCCCTTTCAGGGCGACTTTTGCCTTTCGGAGCCACAAGGCGCACTGCCGGCGACAAAGTGAAGCGAACCACAGACCACCGGCGCTCGCCGCGCACTCTAGTTAGCCTCCAAATGAAACGGGATCCTCGAAACTTCGGCCACTACGGACCGAAGTCCTCCCGCTCCGGCCCCTGGGTCCCGATGCGCTCGTGTCCACGTTACTATCGATTGTAATCTCAGACAATACGTTCATCGCATTGGTGGAGAGATTTGCTCTCTGTTGCTACGAAATTGTACAATAAGAAAGGACCGGCAAGGGTGGCTCCCGGGATAAACTGATGTAATGCATAAACTGATGGCATCTGATCGGTTCGAGACCCGACGTTGGCAGGATTTTAGACACTCGCTACACAGTTGAGTCGAATTGAGCCGCTGTCGGGATAATTCTATCGGCCAGCTGCTCTGATCGGCAGTTTTCCGCGGTTCGTCCAATCAACTCCAGGCGAATACCGGAGCTGTACCTTAACAATCGGGAAACGGTGCAGTTTCCTCCCCATGTTCTATATACACACACATACACATACACTTAGGGGTCCCTTCACACGTAGACACAGCTGCGCGCTTCCGAACGCCGCGGCTCGTAGCAGAGCATTGGTTTAAATGGAGGCCTTCCCACAAGTGGCAGATTCGGGATGTGGTGTCTTTGGGCGGCGGACGCGTGCCACGAGCACCCCGGGAGGGATTCCGCGCCACCGCTAGCAAAGCATTGTTTTAAATGGAGATCTTCCCACTGGGACACTCGCCGCAACGATTTACATGATAAACTTCTTTGTTCGTCGTTGCCGAAGGGTCGGCAAAACCTACCCGCGCTGACCCCCACCCCCACCCTCTTCCACGGCGGGCGGCTGTGCGCCGGTGGTCAATTGAGAAAGGCCTTGCCGTTTATGGAAGCGGGCGGCTATGACCACGTCGGATGGGGGCCCCAAGGCCTACCTGCACTACATTACCACACATGCCGGGAGGCCGGTCGGGAACTTTGAGCTTGTCCCGGCTGGGGCGGTGCCCCGCTGATAGGATATACCTGGTTGGAGAAAACCACTCTAGCCGTCGGGTAGTTCGGAGCCGGATCTCACATCCCTTCACACCCCTTCCTGTCACCGGCCTCTTCCTGAGAAAAAATGCACTAAACTACGGGATTAATGCCCTTATTAGTCGACGAGCCCAGACTAACTAGTAATTAAACATGGAGGTATGGCTCAGGGCATCAACTGATGTCACTGGCCCTCTGACCGGGAGGGTCCGATTGGAACCCTCTTGTCAGCTAGGTCCAATTCAGTCGCTGTCTGAAGGCGAATTCTAGGGGCCGCCTCCTCCGATTGGTAGTTTTCTCTGGTTTCTCCGATCAATATTAGGCAAAAGCTGGAGTAGTACCTTAGGAAACGGGCTATGGACCGAGTGCGAACATTCCTAACTATCCTTACACATACTTCCACTAACATGCACTTCACTACCACACATGCCGAGAGACCGGTCGGGAGCTTTCAGCTTGTCCCGGCTGGGGCGGTGCCCTGCTGGTTGGGGGAAAACCACGCTAGCCGTCGTGAAGTTCGGCACCGGATCTCTCTGATTGCGGAGAAAGATCACAGCGCCCTCCTGAGGAAAAAACATACACTACACTTACAGGAATAATGACATTAGCACTTGACGCGCCCGGAATTATCAATTAATCATATGATAAGGGAAGAGAGGAATGTGGTTGGCCACAAATTATACGATGAAATTGAAAGGAGGACACATGGTTAAAAAAACAAAAAAAAACAAGCATGTCGTTTGAGACATTATGGAAAGACTTGAAAAGTGTCTCGAAAAAGTGACTTGAGTTTTCATCGAAAACAGTGGGTTTTAATATAATGATTTTCTCTTCATTTATCACTTTACTGTTAATTATCATTTATCATTAATTATTGTATGCTTTTTTGTAATTCTGCCATTTGTAAGGAGGAGGATCAGTAGAAGTAGATTTGTATGTTGGTAGTATTGGCAGAGTCACGCAAGAAGAGAAATAAATACCTAAATTTTTTTCCGACAAAATAACAGGATAGTTTGTGTGCGGTGAGTAGGAACTATCAGTTGAAAACGTAACTACAAGCGCGCTATCTGCGAGAGGAGACTCGAAGTAAATGTAATTCTGGTTGCGTACGTAGTGAGTTATACAATGTGCCCGTGGTAATTCGAATTTTGAACGCAGTAATTGGAATTTTGTTATCAAATTATAACCGTCGATAAATCGAGAATCGCTGCAATCGAAAACTCTATAATCGAAGTATTTCTGTATGCCAAAATTTACTTAGCGAAGTCAGGCTTACAATTCGTCTCATAATTTCATGTTGATAAAAAATTTGTTATAATGTATAATTAACATTACAATATATTGTTTCTTAAACTATTTGCAAACACATTTATATACGATAATAGTGCAACAAATAACAAACTTGAAAGTTCCTAATGTAATTTTAGAAAAGCATTTTTGAATGCTGAGGGGACGTACGAGTCAAATTATATCTGTAATACGTCATATTTAGTACTCATTGTAAAAGTGATCTGTCTATTCTGCAAATTCAATATCCTACTATGTATCATAAATATAACTTAAATGTTTATTCTACATATATTATAAATATTACCCTAAATATACAATGTTTGAACAATATTCTGCAGGATTATTTTAAATTTACTACATTGAATAGTAACATTTTCCTATTTGCGAAGAAATTCCATTGCAGTGAACTACTAATACACGTGTAGTACCATGAACACATTTAGATTCGAAAGGGGTTGTGGCAATGCTTAACATCTCCAAATTTGTTTGACTTCACAACACCCGAAAAAGAAATTTTGATGTCAATGATCATTTCTTGAAACAATAATTTTTTTGAAAAAAATTACAATAATTCCCATGACACAATAATTTTCTTGTAATATTTGAAGGACGCATATTAACGACGCTAACAAGTAGATATTATTAT
The DNA here is from genome assembly GCA_038098605.1 of Gryllus longicercus. Lineage (NCBI taxonomy): Eukaryota > Metazoa > Arthropoda > Insecta > Orthoptera > Gryllidae > Gryllus > Gryllus longicercus. The sequence continues at coordinate 7,843,418 of JAZDUA010000010.1, forward strand.
TGATTGTGTAAGCGAGATACGATGAACTGAAAGAAATGGGGAAAGATGGAGTGTCGCGGAGAGAGAAAATGATGGAGGCAAAGAGATAAAGACAGAGGCTGGGACTTAGAGACGCATGAAGTGGTAGAAAGCGAGTGGCAGAGACAGAAAGAGAGAATTAGAGAAAGAATTCGAGCCGGAGAAGCGCCGCCACTCGCAATATGGAAAAATGTCCTCTTAGGAGTAGAGCAATGCGTTCTGGCACGAGCCTGCCAATGGCCTTTTTGCTTCCAAGGGGGTGTGAATTGTGGCTTGAAAGTTGATCTCAAAACTCCTTGGTACTAAGAAAGCAGTAAAGTAGGTTATGGCGCAAATACAGAAGTAGAGAGAGAGAGAGATACAATGAGAGAGAGAGAGAGATACAATGAGAGAGAGAGAGAGATACAATGAGAGAGAGAGATACAATGAGAGAGAGAGAGAGATACAATGAGAGAGAGAGAGAGATACAATGAGAGAGAGAGATACAATGAGAGAGAGAGAGAGATACAATGAGAGAGAGAGATACAATGAGAGAGAGAGATACAATGAGAGAGAGAGATACAATGAGAGAGAGAGATACAATGAGAGAGAGAGATACAATGAGAGAGAGAGATACAATGAGAGAGAGAGATACAATGAGAGAGAGAGATACAATGAGAGAGAGAGATACAATGAGAGAGATACAATGAGAGAGATACAATGAGAGAGATACAATGAGAGAGATACAATGAGAGAGAGAGAGATACAATGAGAGAGAGAGAGAGATACAATGAGAGAGAGAGAGATACAATGAGAGAGAGAGATACAATGAGAGAGAGAGAGAGATACAATGAGAGAGAGAGAGAGATACAATGAGAGAGAGAGATACAATGAGAGAGAGAGAGATACAATGAGAGAGAGAGATACAATGAGAGAGAGAGATACAATGAGAGAGAGATACAATGAGAGAGAGAGATACAATGAGAGAGAGATACAATGAGAGAGAGAGATACAATGAGAGAGAGAGATACAATGAGAGAGAGAGATACAATGAGAGAGAGAGATACAATGAGAGAGAGAGATACAATGAGAGAGAGACAGACAGATACAAAGAGAGACAAAGAGAAAAGATAGAAAAGAGAGAATATGTGAGACAAAGAGAGAGAAAAAAGAGCAAGAAGTAGACAAAAAAATAAATAATGAATACGTGAACTGTACCTGCCCAGAAATCGAATCCTTCACTTTCGCCCTACATCTCTTCCCTAATTTCGAGGCACGTCACACACAGATGCACGGAAATGCGCCCTTGCCACCCCTGCTGCGGTAACGAGCCGGTCACGGCGTTAGGGCATTAGGGCATTAGGCCGACGCGGGGCCGCCGTTCAATCCTGGCGGCCATTAAGGTGGATCCGGCATCCCGGGCTAATTTGGGCCAATACGGTTCCCCATTTTGTCTGCTGCCCGCCAGCGACCTCTCGCCCGTAATCGAGCGAAATAGTTTTCATCGGCGTTTGTTTCACGGAATACGGTCGGCTCTCGCCGTGAAAGTGGCGGTGGAGCCCTGCTGAACGAACGTACAGTTAAATGGAGTCGTGTGTTTTAATGAAATAGCACCCACGCTGCGAAGCGTTCATGACAAACTGGACCACTTTTGCGGAGAGCTGCGTTTCAACTACCCCTTGAAATTTGCAATATCAGTTTGGCCTTATTTTGCTTAATGTTCTGTAAAGTGAATAGCAAGGGTCATTTATCTTGAAAGCGAGGAACTTATTTTCGGAAATGCTTGCAGTAATCAACTAAAAAACATATTCTAAGCTACAAACGTTATGTCATCAATTCACGGCTTGAGAAGGCTGTAAAATAAACATGAGTAATTTGCTGAAGTTAAATGTTAGTTCTAGGAAGAGCTGGAGTTTACAGTTCTTTACAAAGCTCAGATTCACGCCAGATATGATCGTGTAACTACGAACTCAACCTCGCGAGCACGTCTCCTAACACGCATTCATACATTTCCTCATGCAAATTCATTTCGTATGTGCCCATGTGTATTAATTAAACTTTATATTCACAATTGTAAGAAAGTAGAAATTAGCACTGAAGCCCTGATGAAGGCCCTATAAAATCTGCAAGTAACAAACAAAAATCTAGAATTTTTTCTACAACTGAAAACACAAGATTTCATTATATTCATATCATCAACTGTATATTCTTAATTGAAAGATAACACTGAAACATTCAAGAAATAAAAATTAAGATGAATCTGAAAGAGTTTCAATGAGTCTTAGACTTTGAATTATACAACAACAGACTTTGAATTATACAACATTGTAACTATTTTTAAACACTGGATTTAGGAAACAGCAAAAAAAGAAATTATTAGGAGTCACAATTTGCAAGAGAAAAAGAGTTGCATAATTTTCAGACACAGAATTTCTCTTAGAAATTAAAAACCACATCATATACATAACCGTATTTGATTAAATAAAAAAGGAAAATTGATAAATTGTAATATAAAGCTCGATTTTCTAACAACCTGTGTGGAATTGTGTTGTGTTGAACCGAAGTTAGAAACAACTGGGCGTTTTTCACCACAGAACCAAGAGTCACGTACGGAAAAAGAGAGTGAAGTTCCCCAAGAAATGTTTTGACAGGTTCCTGGTCTTGTACACCTGACAGTCAAGATGTGTTGCTGTCTTTCCTGCGTTCATGTAGTATTTATGTTCCACTTCTCTTTCTGTAAATTCTGTAAAAGTCTTTCTGTAAAACAGTTTTCTTTGCTGAGACAAAAGTGTGAAGGAAAATAATACATGTAATTACAAATTCGAAATTTAAAAAAGAACTGAATACAAAGAACTGCAAATATGATAAATTGTTTTAAATATGTTAGGCTCTTACGTTAATATGCATGTTGTTATATTTAATTTCCCCCTCAGAATTAAAGAAATATTGAATATATCTTTTGCTTTGAAGGAGTGATCACGGCATTACTATTGTAACTAGATGCTTTATAAAAATACCTTTTTCATGGATGATCTAAACATTGGCAATAAACAGCTTTCACGTACGTAATTTCTCGTTGAAAATGTATCCAAAACTTCATTTGCGATTTTAATAATTATATTCATAATTAAATTTTCAAGAAAGCGTGTACACAGTATTGATGTTTGTGTTTTCATAACTAAATATTCACTATAAATACATAAGAGTCATATTTCAGATGTTCATTACTGTTGTGTCACATTCTCATAAAAATATCTTGGGTTTACCAACAGAATCTATAACTCACCCTTTTTATGATGCGGGCACATATTTACGATTCCATTGTGTTAAAGAGGAACTACTAGGGAGCCAACCTTCACTTCAACGAAGAGAGTGAAGTAGCTTAGAAGCAGCCGCTCGTCGCCACCGAATCTCCTCTGGAAAGCAGAAGCTAAACCTCCGAAGAGCCCCAACGTGCCATCCCTTTAGATCTCGAGTGGACTCGGAGAGGAGCTCCTCTCGATAAAGTCCGCTTTGGCACAGTCCCCTGGCCAATCTCGTTCCGCCCATTCATTCCGCCGTCCGTCTTTGATCTCCTCCCACCGCTTCGCAGCCGGTTGCTCCGCGACCTAACGAGGATGCCGCTGCCTACACGTCGCGAATCTGTGCCGACGGATTTGTTTCAGGCAGGACTGCAAGTGTCGATGCAGGATGTCCAATTAGAGGTAAAGTCTACGGCTACGATATCAGCATCAAAACATCGATGTTTCTGAACACCGATGCTCTAAATTCGAACATCTGCGTTAATAAAACATCGACAACCAAAACCATCCATGTTGTTGAGGAGTTACTCTAAGAAGGGACCACTTTGACAGGTACAGAAATAAATGAAAGTCATGCAGGACGATGACATTGCAAAAGATACTGATGACGCCATTTACAGGTGAGCTAACTGGAAACGCACGCACTGACAAAATGAATAGATCGTCATAACCTGTAGATGTATTGTCAGCAATGGCCAAGCAGTCGCTGTCGAAACGGTCCCTTCAGATAGTAATATCTCTGTACGAAACATCGATGATTCTAAAACTGAATTAGTTCACAATGGGGAATTTAATTTGGAAGTGGTATTGTCTTTTTCTTTTAATTGAGATTTAATTGATACAACAAAGTCAAAAAACCACCAGGACAATTAACAAAAAGTGAATTATCTGATTCGATGATTCAAAAATAATAGAGACTTCTTTATTGACGAAAACTCGATTTTATTCATTTTTCATCCTTATTAACTTTCGTCTGAAGAATTATGGATATTTATGTACATTTGAAAATAATTATAGCATATTGTTACGAAGGATCTTGTTGCATTAAAAATATTGACATCGTTAAAACATCGAACACAAAAACATAGATGTTACATACATCCACAATTTTATAAAAACATCGATATTTTGAAATCGCATCAATGTCGCATCCCTAATAGTGAAGGGAGGGAGATGGCGGTTTATGAAATATTTCCTAAAGGTTTACAACATCGATGTTATTTTTCGAAAGAAACGTAAATTATTCTGTCTCTAAATGTATAATAGGCTGAGGAAATATGATGGTTTGGTACCATTTATAAGAAGCCATTGAAGTAAAAACTCATGAGTGATTGATACTACGGTGTAGGGAGTTACCCCCAGGCCCCCATCAAACAGACTGAAAATGAAAAAATTGAAGTTCACATTTTATTTTATAAGATGAACAACAATCTTATGATACCTGCAACGTTTTGCGGAGTAACTCACTTTACCTTCATTTATAACTTATTAACTATACATTTTAGTCCATCACAGGACAAATATTTCTTAAGTGGTAATGTAGCACAAAACCAGAGTTTTATTTTTGGACAATCTAATACATATCTCTCTGTTATTTCTTTGATATGTGGAATATGAACTAATATATCTTTCAACCGCTACTGGGAGTTCGGGCATGTAATTTTCGCAGACCGGTTCAATTAATTACAGAGAGATGTCCACACAATACCATAAACAACGGTCAGCAACCCGTAAGCAATGATTCGTATATCATCTTCTCACTAATTCTATACCTACAGTAAGACTTTACTGATTTATAAACCCCCACAATCTTGAAAACCCCATAATACAGAAACACTTAAGCAGTACGGTGAGGGTGGAAGAGTAATACGTGTCCGTGAGTGAGTGTACGGAAAGAGATAAGAAAGGGGAAGAAAAGATCGCGCGCTGTCCGTGGCCCGCTTGTTGGGGTACTGATTCGCCATTCACCTTGTGCTGATCGGAGAGACCACGAAAATAACACGGATCAAAGCAGTCGGCCTCCAGAATTCTAGCTTGTCAGCTAGGTCGAATTCATCCGCAATCTGGCAGAGAATTGTAGTGGCTGTCTGCTCTGATCGGAAGTTTTCCGTGGTTTCTCTCATCAACACCAGGCGAATGCCGGAGCAGTACCCTAACAAACGGGCCACGGACCGCGCGCGTTCTTTCCTACTCTTTCCTTGTCCTATCCTCACCCCTTTACACACACACACATATGTAATACACTTACGGGACCAAATACCTTAGCTGTTGACGCTCGGAAACACAAAATAATGAATCAATCGACTGAGTACTAAGGGCTTGAGACACAACAGTGGCAAAAGTTGTCGTTGCCTTGAGCCACCTCTCCCGTGGAGTCCTCTCCAGGTGACGCAGCCTTCTTTCGCTCGGGTGGACCTGTAACGGGGCGTCGCAGCGAGGAGGGCCGGCGCTGGTCCGCGCGCACGTGCGAGCGTACGCCTCGCGCCGCCCGCCCCGCCCCGCGCCGCGCCTTCCTCGTTAGCGAAGAATCCGTACGCCGAAGCCAGGAAGCGCGCGGCGGAGGGGGCGTGGCAGCGGCGCGCGGGGGGGGAGGGGAGGGGGAGCGGATGCCGCTTTGAAGGCGCCGCCTGCGCCCGGCCGGCCCGTCGCCCCACGTTCTCGTCCCCCCCCCCCCGCCCAGAAGTCTGCGTCACGGCTAGCGTCACCGCCGCCGCCCCCGCCTGCGACGCCCCTCTTAAACCCGCGCTTCCCGGCACCGGCCGCTCGCGCAGCTTCCGTCGAGCATAATCCCGTGGACCCAACCGCAAATGACTTTTTTAAAATTTTTATTGTTTATGAATATTTTTAATTTATTTAATAGATTTTATTTTATATTTATTTTAAATTATATATTTGTTTATTTTATATACTTTTAAATTATAATTTATTTGTTTTTTTAATTTTAATATTTTTTTTATTTTTATTGTTTATTCATTTTCATCACAAACAGCTAAAGGATATGGATGAATTGATCACGGATAAAATGCGCGTAATTAACATTTCTATCTACCTATACATTTATACTACCCAGGCAGGATAGTATAAATCACCGGGCGCGTAGCGCCGCAGTGTCACTGCCCTGAGGAGGCCTGCGACATGTCAGGCGAAACGTCGGCACCCCAGCCAACGACGCGGCGTCTCCCGGATAGCCGGGAATTTATTTCTACCTTCTTAGTTTTGGGGTAACCTACGCGTGTCCGTGTGCCTATATCCCCGTTAGTCCGCGTACTTTAAGAACGGAGAGCGATCCATCTCGATCAGGTTTTTGTCTTTATCCATTGAGCAAATGCTGAGATGGCCCCTTGTTTTGCTTCTGGACGTAAATGTAGCTTCACTATGCGCACGTTGAACTCTGCTTTTGCTTCTAATGGTAAGAGTAGAAGTAAAGGCGACTTACTATTTTGTTAGCAATGCAGAAAAATCATACTTGCAATTCGTTTACCGATGCAAATAAGTTTTCTATAACTCGGAAACGAAAATGTATATTTTTTTCAATTTTGATAATCTTGCGATTTTTAAAATTTATTTTTAAAGTTTATATTTATTTATTTATTTATGTTAAACTTTTACTCATATTTCAACTATTTATAGTTAAAATGACGGGAAGGGATTCCGGAACTCAAGAAAATGTGACATACAGTGTTTACTGTTGTTGTTGTTTTTTGTTTTTTTTTTTTACTAAATAATCTAAATCTAAATCTGTGAGCAAAGATTGGTACCTCATTCTTTTACCGATTCTATCCGTATGGCCTGGTAATAGGATTATTCCCCATGCCGTTAAAACTCGTGCCATAAATTTTAGAAAAACTTCGGCGGTGTAGTTCGCGCGCGTGTGTGTATTGTAAGAGGCGATGAGGTTACAAGAAAACGGAGACTTCCGTCATTTCGTCGCTCCCCAACTCCGTCACACCGTCACTCACGGTTAGACTCCTTCCGGCACTTTTGGGTCACGCAAGTTGTCTTTCTACACGAGTCGGTTTGCTGGTGGGAAACTGACAATTTTGTTTCGTATTCTTACAATTCAGTTAACTAGTGATGCTAAAACACCACATACTTTCTCACATTTAAAAAGTTTTGAATTTATTAATATTTAGAGTTCAAAGAAAATGAGACCATTTTTAAGTGTCGATTTTTTCTTCCACAAGGGAAATACTACGAAAAAAATTTCGAGCCGTTCTTAAGAATAAATATTTTTTGTAAATTGCCTTTACTTGAAGTTATATTTACGTGAAAACACTCGATTGTTCAAAAAATTGTTCACAACTTTAAAACCGTGTCTGTGAAATCCATCAGTACTGAAATTCTTCAATGTTACTTTTTAAACACTTATATGCACTACGCTGCCACACATGTCGCGGGACCTGTCGGGAGCTGATTTAGAGCCCGACCGTGGCGATTCCCCGCTGGCGGCGATATGAAGATGGTGAAACCTCAGCAAGCCGATATGTAGAACTGCGCCAGATCTCACCATCCGTTGAGTGAAAAACTGTGCTACCCCCCCCCTCCCACGATAAAAAAACACGTACTACACATGCAGCACTAATGACCATAGCAGTCAACGCATACGGAAACACGAATTAATCTTTCAACCCGGGGGCACGATCGCCAGAAACAATGACGTAGCCGCGGAGCATTGGCAGCCGGCGCTAAATCCGCGAGCGGCCCGGAAGCGGTCCGAGAGACTGCTAACGACCTTCGTCCGGCGGCGGGGGCGGGGCGGTGTCGGTCAAGAGCACGCCGCGCCGTGGGCCTGGCGAGCGGGTAGAGCCAGAGAGAGGGTAGGGGGCCATGAATGGTGGCGTCCGGCCGTGGTTCGTAGAGTCGGCGCCGCCGCGTACGGCGGCTTCTGAGAAGCGAGCGGGGGTGGGGCGGACGGGTGTTTGGCAGCCGGCACGCGCGTGCCCGCCGCGCAAGGGGACGGGAAGCACGTCAGTAATAGCGGATGGATTGCTTCATTGCTAGGGGGAGATTTTTAATGAAATGGTATTTTTTTTCTTTTTTTCACTTTAGTACAGGCTTTTATTTTATGTAATGACAAAAGGAAATGACCCATTTTTATATTCCTTTTTTTAAATTTTATGCCGATTTCGACTAATATATTTATTTATTTTTACCTTTTTTCGTCATTTTTAAAGAAATTTTCTCGTACTTTTACATTTTAATATCCATTTTAATTCTCGATTTTAAATATATGATGATCGGCAGTTTTCCCTTGTTTCTCCGATCAACACGAAGCGAATGCCGAAGCAGTACTCGACAAAATGTCCCTGAGGCAGAGCGCGATCATCTTTCCTTTCTCTTCCCTGTCCTATCTTCACCCTTATTTACACTCTTATTACTCATTCTCTACACTTAAACGGACATCGGGAGACCAGTCGGGAGCTTACAGCTTGTCCCGGCTGGGGCGGTTCCAAGATGTGTGGGGAATCGCTTGCAAGTCTTGTGGGCACCGGATATCACCAACCAGTGAGAGAGGAACTCTGCTTCCTCCGAGAAAATCATTATATTACTAAGGGGACTAATAACAGCAGTTGACGTACCTTAAAATATTAATTAATGGTTTGCGGGTAGGCGAGAGGATAGGAAAAGAGGGCAAAGAAGGGGGGGTGTAGCACGGGGTAGGATGAGTGAATTATGAGCATGTCTCGAGTGAGGAGGTATTGTGAGACAGAGCGAATGAATGAGGATCTGGCTAACAGACGGGTGGGCAAGTGGCCGAGAGAACGGACTTGATTGATTGAGGCATGGAGCCAGACGGCACCGTTGGAAGCCCTGAATTTTTAATTGGAAAAAAAATGGAAAAATATATTTTTTTCGCTGCTAGAAATCGAAATTTGCATGGTCAGGCGGAAGAATAGGCCTCATGGACTGGAATATAAGGAATCATTGAGTTGAAATTGAATGGAATATCAATGACCGGAGCGTGGAAGTACTTATTGGACGGGCAGGGTGAATGAGGAAAAGTGTACACGGACATACAAAATGCCATAAAACCCGGAGTTAGGGAGTTATGCAGTCTGCGGTTAATTAATGAAAAACGCTTCCGTTAAAGATTTCTCTGTTTAGATGACGAACATTGTTTAGGTATTGAACACCTTATAGCACATAGACAAGAAATAGCCATACTGCCATTCATGTTAGTTTGTGGAATATGATTTCGCCACTTAAAAGGCACTATCTCTTCCAAAAGTTTGAAGATGAACGAAAAACATTTGACATTGGAGAGATTCTTTAATGTCTCACAAATACAATATTTCACATAAATGATCGTGGGAAAAAATAAAATTGTTTAGGTTGCGCATAATGTGTAAGTATCTGAAACCTTTTGCGCATAGTCATTATTTCAGATCAGAAAAAACTTCCAAGTACATTAGAAGCGAATAATCTACATGTCATTGCATTTCATGCCTTCTCGCTGCTAATTAAGGAATCCTTTACAGTTTACAAAAGGGAAAAACAATTAAAATGAATCAAAATTTGCGCAGAATGACCATGATGAATTTATACTTGTGCGCAGGGAGTTAACAATTATTATGCACACAAATCATTATGAGGGTGGAAGAGAGAGAGGTCTGGCAGACCAGAGAAATACGATGCAAGTCACAACAAGGGCGACAACGCGAACGCTGTGCTAATAACAGTGTCGAGCGGAACAACTGATAAGATAGCCAGGGCGATGAGGGTTATTAATGGTCGTGGTGATGGCAGTTTTGGTTTGTCGCAAAATTAGACGGGTGGGTCGACCAGATGAATTGATAGTTTAGATAGGGGGAAAGCGGGTGCACAGCCGAAACGACCGTATATTGCGATTTAATCTCAGAGGTCTAGCGTAAGTCGTAGCGGGTTACCGTTGTCAACTTTGTTCTTCTAGCAACGTTCCAGACAACGATAAATAATCAAGCAGAAACCAGTTCGTGGAAACCAGTTCGAAAGATTCTCATATTCACGGAAATGTAGGTGTATGAAAATGTATGCAAGTTATGCTAGCAATATTGGTAGTAATAACTTCTACGTAGTTCAGAAGTTGTAAGTTGTGAACAGTAAGACGGAAGTCTTGAAATTAAATTGTTTTTGTTATGTTGTTGAGAAAGATATGTATTTCTGTAAGAAGAAGCGATCTATGAAAAGTCGATAAAAAACTTACCATGTGTCGATTGACACATTGCACAAGTCTCTGTTAATAAACCGGCAAGAAATATTAAGTGTTTTCTTGTGTTCATTACTGAGCCTGTACGATGTAAAGTCTCGCTGTACTTTTTTCGGCGTCTTGTTTAGTCTGAGCGGCTGGACTGCACCTCTACCGGCACGCCGCAGCGGGGGCGAAACGAAGAGCGCCTCGCAATGGTAGCGCGTGATGTCTAACGGCGTTTGTTCCTTTTTTGCGGAGACTAACCCTATACTAGACGACTTCTACACGTGCGTGTGCATTGGGTTATTTTGAAGATCATGTGGAGTCTTTAAAATACACATTATTATTTTCGTTGCGCTCGGCTCAATTTCAATTCTCTCTCTTTTAATGTGTTATTTTCATCTCTTTCCAATTATTATTATCATTATTATTATTATCATTATTATCATTATCATCATTATTATCATTATCATTATTATTATTATTATTATGTGCGAGGTTTATGATTATTCATTAGATTAAAAGAACATTCTTTATTTTCTTTCCCTGTGTTTACGCTCATCACTCTGACAGTATATGAACTTATTTCTAGTGACGTACCTCAAAGAAACGATTTTCAAGAAGGGAAACAATTCAAATGAAACTTTGTAAATCAATATTGATTAGTGATTTCGGGCGCGTTGACTGCTAAGGTCACTGGTCTCGTAAATGTAGTGGGAATGATCGCAAGGTGGCGAGGCGCCGACCTGCCCGACGGCAAGCGGGGTTTTCCCCAAACCTATCTCTCACCAGCCAGGTATCGCCCCAGTCGGGTATCGCCCCTCGGCATTTGTTGTAGTGTAGTGCATGTAAAGTTCAATCTGTGTAAGAAAGGAGTGAGAATATGATAAGGAATGGGAAGGAAAGATCGCGTTCGGTCTGTAGCCCGTTTGTTAGGGTACTGCTCCGGCATTCGCTCGGTTCGTAGAAACCACGGAAAACTACTGATCAGAGCAGCCGACCTCTACAATTATTCTCCTGAGAGTGACTGACCTCAACCTAGCTATCTAGCTAGGGTCGAAAATCCTTCCACTGTCGAGAGTGTAACCCTAGGACCTCTCGGTCAGAGGAACTGTAGTTACCTCAGTTGTAGCCCTGAGCCACCTCTCCCGTTCAGTTCGATGGAGAAGGGCTTCAAACGGACTCGTCTCTAAAACTAAAAAAAAAAGAAAGGGGAAGAAAGTAAATGGAGACACGTCACTTTATAAATAAACTCTTCAATTCCGTCAAGGTTGATCCGCGGCCGCTCTCCTGAAGCAGCTCGCAGTGAATCGCGTCCTTGTTTAGTGCGAGGGCCTGCCCCCCTGCCCCCAACCCGGCGCGAAGAGTCTCGCGCGACGCGTGATGCCCTGGGCGGGAGGCGAGGGAAGGCCCGCCGCTGACGCAGGCCGCGCCGCTCCGCGCTCACGCTTGTTTGGCGACGGTGGCGCGGCCCGCGGCGAAACGTTCACAGTGAGACGAATCTAACGTTTTAACCCGGCCGCCGCTTTTTTACTTATCACGTACATTTTTCAACCATTTTTCTGTGCAGAAAGTGGACGGAAAAACTACGTTCGTTATGTTTCGGTGCCGAAACGGGGCGAAAGTGGTTCCAGCGTTTTACACGGTTATTTCCGGTCTTTGTACGTATTCGTGATGAAAATACTTCCTCTGGACGCCACAAAAACTCTGAATATTAAACATTTGAACATCGTACTCATGGTAACAAATTAAGTTAAGTTGTATAAGGACTGAGCACGAAACGTGATGACATTAGAACACGATTCAACACATCAGAACGCTGTCCATTTGTCCATGGTTATCGCTAGCCTCTACACAAAACCGTTCAGAAAAGTGTCTGCAAAATTGATATTCCCACTCAGCTCTAGTCGAACTCCAGGTCCTGCACGTTTCAAAAGGATATTTTGATTATTTTGAGGGAGGGTGTACTTTTCATGAAGGATATACATTTTCAAAATTTCTCCAAAACGTCTGCAAATTTTGCTTTAAATAATTTTTTTCCTTCGTTGGTGCAAAGGACGCCTAAAAAATGGCGCAGATCTCATTTCCGTTCCGCAACACGAAGCAGCGGGCCAAAGCTCTTAGTCGATTTTCTACTCATATTTCCTGTCCATCGACGAATGCAATTCGTTAGACCAGTAGCAGTATAATCACCCTAAAACCATACCAGACAATCAAATAATTATTCCCTGCTTGTACCCTCTGACCGGGACGTCTTAGGTTTGAGTCCCGACGGTGGCAAGATTTTCGACATACCCGGATAGCTAAGTCGAATTCACTCGGTGTCTGGAGAAGTCGTCTAGTGGCCGGCTGCTCTGATCGGTAGTTTTTCCATGTATTCTCCAATTAACGCCGAGCGAATGCCGGAGGAGAACCCTAACACACGGGCCACGGACAGCACGCGATCTTTCCTTCCCCTTCCTTGCTCTTTCCTCACCTCACACAAACAAGCCCTACACTATCACACATGCCGGGAGACCGGTCTGGAGATTAGAACTTGTCAGGACTGGGGCGGGAGGTACCTAGTTGAGGATAATCCGGCTAGCGCACGGGAGATCGGCGACGGTCTCGCCATACTGCCACACTTCCCATGCAAAAGCTTGCACTACTTACGGGACTATGATCTTAAGAGTTTACGCGCCCAGAATCAGTAATCAATCAACCAATACAAAACTTTTTGGGCATCGTTTGGATGGATTGGGCCCACTGTGCCTCGTGGGGGTTTGGCTGCGACGGCCGCCCCGAGCGTTTACTATAGACGTGCGTCAACGCGCCGTCTCGAAGCCCCGCACCGTCTGAGGGGCGATCGCTCGATTGTGACGTCGGTGCGCGAGGAGATTATTGCTCTTTCGGGCGATGGGAGGTCGCGTTTCAGCTGAGGTTGGCACCCCTGAAAAGGACAGGACTTAATCCTGATTTACAGCGTACATTTTTCCATCCAATTACCCACTGACTAGCGTAGCCCCGCTATAGTGGCGTTCCCTCTCTGTTGCTTCGTCGACCGGGATGCTGTACGGTTTGATAGATTACGTCGTGTTTCCGGGCGCGTTAACCGCTGCGGTCCCTTAATTGTAGTGCATTTGTTTTCGAAGGTGATGTTAATTTCATAGGAACCATGCCTGGCATCATGCGATAGTCAACTTGGTGAAACTAGCGCTAAATGAGTCGTTCAAACGTTCTTTTGTACCAAGATCTTTACCTAATTTTACATTTATCCAATTATGATTTTTTTTATAATTTCCCCCTCTTTTTGGTTCTAAGACAGAAAATCAAGAAAACGCAGAAAAAACGGATTCAAGAGATCTAAACTGAGGGAATCCTGATTAAAATGGAATACATTTTTATTTCAACTTTCGTAACGGGATTCACTAGTTTACATTCGTTTTTCGAGGGCGAATACATACGAAGTTTGATTGACATGGCTGAACACTTCGTGTTCTCTGAAGTGGACATACGTCAAACCAAACTTTTTAATGTCAGCCCCAGCTGGTCAACACCTGTTTTCTCTTTCCATATCAATGATTGCCTTTCCAACGAGGCTTGAGCGCGTTAATGACATTTCGCGGATCGGTTTTTGATGTAATTAATTGATAACTTGCAGATGGCGAGAATATTTCGAGGGTCAGTGTATAGAAAAGGCTTGGAGAGATAATGAATTCACAGAATTTTGCTTCGTATCTCCAGTCATTTTATTTACAGAATGTTTGTTTAGTGTTATGACTGTTATTGAAGTTGTTCACAGAATTACTTAATTTACCCTGGCCTGAATTCGCAATGAATCTTTAAATAATATCTTTCTCCATAAATTTCAACTGCACATTTTTGTAGGTTTCCAAATTATTATTTCCCATGCCAACGTGAATACTTTTAACCATTTTTAAAACTCTATTATGAAAACGAATAATTTCATTACGTACTCATTGAGGTGATCTTAAGTTTGGGTTCTGTTTTATTGAACTAGTTATGCAACGAAACAATGAATGAAAATTTATTTAGAAGTAATGTGTTTCCATAGTTAATATCATCATTTTTAATCAAGTAATAAAAGTTAAGATACACATTCTGTTATGCATTATTATCCACCATCAATCCAACAATTGCAAATTAAATATTTGTCAAACTCACGAGTAGGACAACTCATTTATAACTTTTTTTATAAAATTATCTTTGCTGATTGCAATTGTAATTATGTCGATTTGCTTAAGTTATTGTGTTAAAAATAACAGGCAAGTAAAATTTCACTTCAAAAACTGTCCTTCATTGCAAAACTTCTCTCCAGTCTAACCATACTAAATATGTTTCAGTATAATTAATCACCTTACACTACCTAAACTCTTTGAGTTGAGAATAAAACGGGAAACAGTGCACCCTGAACTTTTGATTTCTTCATTCTCAAGGATAAAAAATATTCTGAACGATATATTAAGAATTTCACTCAGTAAAACGATTCACCCAGAGTCAAGGGGTTAGTGTCGGCTCTAACTGTAAAAACGCGCTGAAACAATTACTCTCATCAATCCCTTTCTTAACTTCATCGTTCGTGCATTCTTCTCATAAGTAATTTCGCTTGTGGTTTGAAACTTATCGATAGGTTTGCTAGTCGCGCTGCGACTGGCGGATGTATCTGAGAAGGTTCAAACCACGAGTGTAATTCGGTTAGACTATTTCGCGAATAAAAGTCATACATCGATTGAATAGTATGAACATAATGTTAAAAATAGCGAAAATATTTCGTGATCGGACGCTATATTGATTACTGCAGCTTCCGTCATGGAAGGAATATTTATTTATTTTCCTAAACAGTTCAAGGTCAGTTGTGGTAAGATGATAGCGAAAACTACATCTATAAACGTTTGAATTTTAGGCGCTCGTGACTGTTTTTAACCACCTTATTATAAAACGCTATTGGCCGGATTGAAACTACCAAAATGAGTGGAATAGTGTTGTTAATTTGTTCTTCAATGTCCAGATCTTCTAGGTGTAATTTCTGTACGAGTCGGTGTACAGATTTTCAATGCCCCGCTTTTGGACTCTCGTGGTGCTTTCAGGTTTTAATATTGAATTCAATGCATTTCAATTATGCTTTATTTTCGGTAGGGAGACTCATGTCGTTAGGTCTGCTCTTCCGCCTGACCAATAGCTACTCCGTGTCGCAAAAAAGGAGGTATCGCTCTACTGACGAAACAGACGATTAGAACTTATCTCAGAGCCTTCTTTTAGGTTTGAGGGTCTTTTACATGCAGCAAATCTACATCATGGGACGGCGGACTTTACTTCCCTTCGGAAGAAGGCGTGCGAACTATTTTTGGTCTTTAATTATCCATGGCTTCGATCGGATTTGAACCCTTGAATTTGGGTATAACATACCTATATGCAACCACTACACCATGGAAGTCAGAAACTCCCGTGTTCGTCATTTTTCCCTGATCTGTCGCGCGTGCTCCGAACGACAGTGATTTGCACCCCGAGCGGAGTTTCGAATCGCGCTTTAACGAGCGTCTCGGGATCCGATGCCGCGATCGTTTGCGAAGAGCGATGACCAAGGACCTTGCAGAGGTCGGTTATTAGCCCGCTACATTACATTGCGGCTGCCTTGCTCTTACTTTTCAAAGACTTGAACTTCGGATTAATGGCCACACACGAGTCAACATTTTTTTCGTCCCATTGCATGTTAGATTTCGCAACTAACTTTTTCGAATTGTTTTAAACGCCTTGAACATTAATCTCTGGCTTTATTTTTGGCCAGGCAAAAGCCTATGTGTCTTACTGGACAACAACTAATTTGGAAACTGTACATTCAACCAATCCATAAAACTCGTGAAAACATTTTAAAACTATGCTTTTTCATCAATATAAATTGCATTCTCAGTACAGAAACTCCTCTACTCAAGTTTAAATAAGGCTCGCATTGCGTGACCAATATAGCACAACATTTCACTGACCATTTTATTGTTTTTACATACCATCCAAAACCATTATCAAATAAAAACCTTTATCACCTGGTTCAGTTTCAATTAAAGAATCCAACAAGAACTTCAAGTACCACTCCTAGTTGAAGTCGCATCACAAACCTCTCAAAACCTGCATTTTCTTCTCCTAGCATATTCCAACACTCCAATATTCAATCTCGATCGAAAGGCACATTATTCATCGCATTAAATCCAGATTTTCTAAAAATCACTTTCGCATACCCTAATTCGTTAAATAAATTGCCCCCTTTTCCCGATAAACATTGTCCCTCCACTTCTAAACAATAAATACATACGTTATTAGCTTATTTACGCGAAGGGCACGGTTAAATGAATCCTAGTATTGGGTCGGGAACTCTGAAAACTCTCGACATCCTGGTCAACGACGCGGCAGATTCAACGGCAATGCTAGCACCGAGCCATCGTAGGTAGTTTAAATCGTAAATTGATAATTTTTATATACCCATAAGAATTGTTTCAGAGTAGTAAATATATTAACAAATTAAACCAGTGGTATTAAACGATGTATGTATGTACCTCGGATACTGTGGTTTTCCTTAGATATTTTTGAATTTCTTCGAACCTTGTGTTTACACAGATGGGGATGCAGGGTTCCAAGAAGCTTGAGGCGAACGTACTATACTGACCGGGCTTCCGGCCATGGCCGTGAATTTGAAACTCATGAATGAAGACTGTGTATGAATGAATCCGTGTTTTGTTCTTGGAAAGACGACATTTGTACTGACGCGTACGAACCAGGAAAAGTGTGAATGGAAATAATCTTCTGTAGCTGGCGTGTGGCGAATATTTCACCATGCTCTTTCACATTTTTTTGACTGTGCTGTCATGATTGTTAAACTTGAGATACTGAGCAGTCAATTCGGCACTAATGAAAAGTATATAATAACTTTCTTGTACATATCAGTAAAATGCACTATAATCTGTACCTGTAATACTACAATTTGCTTTCCAGCAACACATTCCGACATCTAACATTTTCGTGACATTGAGATTATTAATTATTAAAGTCCATAAACTTAAGAAAATGGTTGATTATTGAACGTTACATTTATGAAGATGTGAACATATATCAAATTAACTAGTATAATATCGATCTGATTTTTAAAAAAGCTTGGAATTTGATAGGAATTACTTGAGAAAAAGTCGTAGTATAAGAAACATGCAAATTCTACTTGTTTGAAGCATTACATTGCGTAGTGTTCGCAATTGACTTAACACTTCAAAAACATAACACTTCAAAAACTATACAAAATGTCTTATCTATTTCATTGTGAATAATGCAGAGGAAGTAAATTCTTGTTCGTAAATGTGTTCCTAATAAAGAAAAATGTAATATTTCTAAATATCTCTTGCACTCTGCAATACATAGATTGTTCACAGATAGTTCATTGCTACAGTATTTGTCTTTTGTTTTGTTTTTTGTTGCTGTTTCTTTGAGGCAAGGTTCCTCATTCGGTTTCTGCCAAGGACAAGAGACATTTGTGGAATCCACAATGCAGAAGCAAGTATGAAGCAGTCTGACTTAGGTAAAAAGAAAGCTACTGATAATGTGGTGGTGTAGAGTAATGTCAAGTATTCTGTGAAAGGTGTTACCCCTATGCCCAATGGCTGCTTTCGCACTGTAACTGGGTGAGAAAAAAATGACAAACTACCTCACTTGCTCCAGTTGCCGTTTTGACATCACCAGTGACTCATTGAAGGTGTACTTAACATGTACCAGCTTGGGACTGATGGCTGTACAGAACCTGGAATTTAATTGGGAAATGTCGCATTCACTTGTGCCCGAAGTTGGATTAGACGATACGCTGATGAAGATGTGGTGGTGTTAAGTAATAGCATACGCGCTGTGAAGTGTTATTCGTAGAGCCAATGGGTGCTTCTCAACTCTTTGACTGGGAGAGGACACCAATGGCAATCTTCATTACTATCTCTTGTTACTTTGTACGCGTCATTCCATTGGCGCTTGCAGGAGCCAACACGGCTGGGGCGGCTGTTGACTGCACAGTCCAACACAAATACACTACGTGTCGATAAATATCGCAGAGTCGGATCTACATAACAGATTGCGAAGAGGGACACGACAGGGCATGTCGGAAGTACACCCAAACAACGGGTGCTCGCAGTTATCGACCTCGATGCCCTTTCCGCATTAAGTTACACGGCGGATTTGTTGCACGCGCGACCGTTTCTGCATGCGCTGTACGCAGAACGTCGCTTCGCTGCAACGGAAGTTTGAATGGAATTCTTGAAATTTTGATACAAAATATTTTTGAGATCTGGTAATTTGCCTGTTTATGTTCGTGATATGGAATTTTTTCTACGTAAAATGTTTCGTACCCATTTACCAGGAAGGTACGTTACGATATTTGAACCGATATATCTAAGCACCTAATGTAGAAATATTTATAAAAAAATAAAATATTTTCCTTTTTCTCCTAGCCAGGGGTTAAGCGTCACCAAAGAAAGAAGAGAGAGGGGAAAGGGAAGAGATTGAAGGAAAAGAGGGCGAAATAGAAAGAGAAAAAGTAAACAAAGGAGGAAGGAAGAGAAACGAAAGAAAAGAGGAAGGAAGAAAAACGAAAGAAAAGAGGAAGGAAGAGAAACGAAAGAAAAGAGGAAGGAAGAGAAACGAAAGAAAAGAGGAAGGAAGATAAACGAAAGGAAAGAGGAAGGAAGAGAAAGGGAAAGAGGAAGGAAGGGAAAGAGAAAGAGGAAGGAAGGGAAAGAGAAAGAGGGAGGAAGGGAAAGAGAAAGAGGAATGAAAGGAAAGGGAAAGAGGAATGAAGGGAAAGGGAAACACGGTTGGAGGAAACCATGGAGGGAAGAAGAGAGACACGAAAGAAAAAAAAAACGAGAAAGAGGCGAGCAGAGCAAAGGGACAGAGTTCACCATCGCGGTGACCTCGCCAAGGCCGTCACCACCGATTGCTTCTTGTTTTGGCGCCGGTGCCGCCCAGTCACGAACGTGCGTTGACGCGCGGCGCCGTTTTGGGGAGGTCACGTGCGGTCGCCACGCCACGCCACGCCACGCCACGCCGTCCCGCAGGCGCCACTGGCGCAACCGCCCTGCCGACCCGACGCCAACAACACGTAGCACGCAATCGATGGCGAGGGCTCCTTTTGGATTGATTGATGTATAATTTTGTGTTTCGCGGCGCGTCAACTGTTGTTATTAGTCCTGTCAAGTGTTGTGCATGTTGAATCCCGGGAGATGGCGGTGTTTCTCCCTACTAGAACGTGAGATCCCGCGCTGACCTGCACTTCGACTTCCGGATGTTTGCCCTCCAGATATTCCACAGACAGAGAGGGGTTACCACTCAAGCCGGGAAAACATATGCCATGAAATAATTATCTGAGACGACATTGCGAAAAATATTGTTTATTATAAGAGCGACTTTCAATGGCTTAGCCATCATCAGTTATCTGCTGTATGGAAGCTACAAAAGCCTTCCTTGTAATAAACAATATTGTTGGCTATGACGACTCATGTAATTATTTCATTGTAAATGCCAACGAAAGCTCACTACAATACCAAAATATTTGCTGCTAGAATTATTCTCGATTCGACCGAATTTGGCCGAGCTATGTAGGTAAATCGCTACTGTTGGGACTCGTGCCCTTGGACCCCCCCCCTCCGGTCAGAGACACCACAAACAGATAAGTCTCCTTAGCAAATCTCTGCTGGACTCTGCTTGGAGGCTTGGAGGTGCAAATCACCACACGTAGCGCATATTTTTATTATTAATGATATGCCAGATATACTTTCATATAAAAAGATTATTCCCAATAACGTCAAGATATTGATAATCTTACTCACCATCGTGATTTTATCCTTATCATCATGATCATCGTTAAATAGTCCTAAATAGTTCTACGGCCAAATTGCGTGTTAATCACTGCATTTTATGTTTCGAATATTACAAATAAACATTTGACGAAACCAATTAACCATCGTAATAAATAGAAATCGTCTTAGAATTGTGGCTATACTAGACGCAAGACTCGTGTCTTTAGTCTAACAGCATCTTCGTTATCAGTATCAGTACCTAGCTTTTTCGGACAACATGCAATTAATTGTTTTATTTCGATGACTGACGAAATTAATAATGGAACAGGCAGGTAAAACGAAGAACGTCGCAAAAAGAATGCCGCCTTGTCACTGATTACGTCGGACAGACGCAGGAAAGGACGGTCTTCCGCATGCGGGGGCGTCTCGAAACCATGCGGCGAGGGCCGGTGCGGCGCGCTGGGCCGCCTCGCCGACGCCACCGGCGCAGACGCCGCACGCGAGTCTCTCTGGACGCCCCGGCGCCGCGCCGCCCGCGCCCCGCCCCCGCCCGCGCCCCGCCCGCGCCCCGCCCCGCGCCGCCTTCCGCATCTAGCCCTCTGTCCACACCCGATCCCCCCCGATCCGGTCCAGAACCCTCAACCGACCCCATACGCACCCCTAAACGGACCCCTGTTCGAACCGCGATCTCGACCCCTATCCAGACCCCTATCCAGACCCCTATCCAGACCCCTATCCAGACCCCTATCCAGACCCCTATCCAGACCCCTATCCAGACCCCTATCCAGACCCCTATCCAGACCCCTATCTAGACACCTATTCAGACACCTATCCAGACACCTATCCAGACACCTATCCAGACACCTATCCAGACCCCTATCCAGACCCCCATCCAGACCCCCATCCAGACCCCCATCCAGACCCCCATCCAGACCCCCATCCAGACCCCCATCCAGACCCCCATCCAGACCCCCATCCAGACCCCCATCCAGACCCCCATCCAGACCCCCATCCAGACCCCCATCCAGACCCCCATCCAGACCCCCATCCAGACCCCCATCCAGACCCCCATCCAGATCCCCATCCAGACCCCCATCCAGACCCCCATCCAGACTCCCATCCAGACTCCCATCCAGACTCCCATCCAGACTCCCATCCAGACTCCCATCCAGACCCCCAACCAGACCCCCATCCAGACCCCCATCCAGACCCCGTATCCCGCCCCTTGTCTCAACCCTATTCTCAAACACGCTCCGGACTGCGCCGCTCCCACTTCGTCCCAGCTCCGCCCCCGCGTTGCCCCTGCGCCGCCCCTCCTGGGACGTGCGTTTCAGGCGAACCCACCCTTGCCACAAAGGGCAAAGGTGCCTAACCCGGAAACTGTCCAAACATCGTGACCGAGAATACACGGACTACCTTCCGTTATAACGATTCGACGACAACGGCGAACGGCGTGTTTGTTGGGCGATTCTAGAACCGTTGATTTAGGTTGACTCCGTTAGTTTATTTTCACAGTGCCCTTCCGTCTACATTTATTGCTTACACGGACTACATTTTAATTTTGAATGTAGTATTAATATATTTAATTAAATTAATTTCTCGTAATCTATTATATCTACTTGTAGATTCTGTCGATGGATGCATGGAAGTCAAAAGAATGCCCTTAACAACTAAGGTGTGACGAAAGTATTATTTCATCTAATATAATTACATAGGTGTAGCTATCAAATTAAAACAAAAAAATTAGGTGTGGACATTTAAATCCATAAACACCAAACTTAGCACGCGATACTGTTTCGCAGTTTCTTGAATAGATTTTTTCTGTTTATCTATGTAGCAAACCAATTGTTAAGCTTACTCAAATACTCTTAAATACGCATTTTTCTTGACACCATGGTTCGAAGGAATAATTTAATTGAATGTTCAAAACTGCATCGAAACTTTAAATGTAAAACAAACAGAAAAATGACAAAGAAATAAAATACATATCACATTTGAGAATTTGGGAAAATGTATGACAGTATGAAAACATACAGAATGAAGTGTCATGGATTTCGAAGCATGTAAACTAGAAAATAAGGGAATGTAACTCTGTCCGAGTCAAATAAAACCTGTCAAAGCGAAAAAGAGAACTAAAATCGGGAAGGAACAATGGGTACATCAAAAAATAAAAAGTCGCGAGATTGAAAATCTTATTCGGTAGCAAAAAACAAACTCAAACGTGAAAACACGAAAAATAAAAAGTCTCTCCTTCACGAAAGAAGAACAAAGCCCAGTCGACATGCAGAAAAAAATGAAACGAGGGAGAAAATGTGGGTACCTGATATTTCACGCTTGGCACTGAACAGTCGACTCTTAAAGGGAACAACTAAACAAACCTTCTGCGAAAAACTAGTGTTTACTGGAGGATTTCACAAACATTTTTGGTCGTTCAGGATTTCACAAACCTTTGCTAAAATTATTAAAGCACTTGACCCTTAAGAGTAACTCTTCCTATTGGAAATAAACATCTAGATTAATCGATATTAAATACAGTGTAACTTTCACGCGTATATAATGCAGAAATGTGCACGTGTATAATGCAGAAATTTATCCGAAGTGTACAAGAACTGTGGTCCTGGTAAATGTTTGCTTAATTTTTGAAATGCGGAGTCTTGTCTGATGCGGAAAAAAATACTCGTCCCTTGTGATTTCGCTTTGAACAAGTTTTACTGTATTTCACTAGATTTAAAAAATAGCTTTATTTGCTTGTTAATAAACACTTTAAAAAATGAAAGTGGTTCGGCAAATAGGATTACCATTTGCAGCATTAAAAAAATCCAAACAGACGAACGAAATAGTGTAACTCAAGTTTTTAAATTTGTGAATAAGTTTTAATTGCCTATTTATTTCGGTTAACATTCACATATTATTAGAAGAGTAGGTCAGTAGAAGAGAAGGTACGAAACCCAGTGTAGTTTTTGATCTTTGCTTAGGCAATCATTTACATTAAACATTGAAAAAAGAAAATAATACTTTAACATTAGTTGGCCTTTACTGTTTCATCGTTTTTATCACCTTTCTTAACACCAGTGTGAAGGTGAAAAGAACTGAAAGTACAATTCTATTACTATTACTCTAAAACTGGAAATATTTGAAAACTACTCGCAGAAAATGTGTATTAAATGTATTGCTAAATAGTGTAACATCACTTCTTAAATTTTTTCCCCTAAAATTATTTTGTCATTTATTACGAGGTTCTCCGCTTCTTATCCCCCCCCCAAGTAGTACGAGTATTCACTGGTTTCCGAATAGTATTGTTATGCGATTGTTAACACACCACAACACAACACAACACACATTCAGTGTCTGAGGAGATCTCACATTCACAGCTCCATCCCTGAGAGGTCATATTTCCATTCTCAAATATTGTATTCCAATATTTCTCGCGAACGACGTGTGATTCCACGCCGATAGAGTAAGAGCAGCGCAGAAGCGTAGGTAATATCCTGAGAACCGGTTTTCGAATTCGCTAGCATTTTGTGGCACTCAGAGGACACAGCACTCGTACAATCACCTTCCCGGAGATAACATATTTTCTAGTGTGGAAAGCTAAAATGTCAGAGGCATAACTGATCAGCCCCCGAAATTTTCAGTTTGGATGTCACATTAGTTGTATTTTAAAATTAATTATATTATTTCTAATTTATCGGAATAGATATATTTTATTTTTGCACCCCTCCCTTATGTCGCGTCGGGCTCTCGTCACTCCAATTCGTAAACCCTTAGCGATCTGGAGAATACAATAAGGTTAAGTTAGGTTAAGTGGTACCTTGTAAAACAAATATCGACAGACATTTTGGAAGTAGAAACTATGCAACTTGTCTCTCACCAACCATAGAAACTTCACCAGTAGACTGAGTCTTTTTATATTTCATCGTATTTTCTGTTTCTTGTCACCATAAAGTAGTCACCTACCCTGTCCACCTCGTGGTTGGCTAATGTGAACTTGATCCAAAGTACTCCGCGAAGCTGTAGTTGCCTCGGCTGGGGGCTGCCTCGATGGCGTAGATACCTCAAAAGGCAAACCCTGCTAGGCAACGGCGCCAGATTTCAAATTCCAGCAGGTGAGGAACATTGCCATCTTCCGAAAAACAACGTGCACGAGACTTGGAAGGGAAATTTCCATTGCAGTAGTAAAACAAAAAACAAAAACCGGAGACCTAAAATACAGAATCATTGGGTGATTTCTCCACTCATGTATTTCGACACTTGCTTGGTCGAATTCAGCCTCTGTCCGGCAAAGAAATCTTGCGGCCGGCTGCTCATATCTGTAGTTTTCCGTGGTTTCTCCGATCAACACCAAGCGAATGACAGAGCAGTACCCTAACAAACGGGCCACGAACCGCGCGATATCTTTCCTTCCCCTTCCTATCCCTATCCTCACTCTGACTTACACACACTTCCTCTTGCATGCATTGTGCATGCAAGACGGGAGGCCAGTCGAGAGTTAAGAGAGTTTGTTCCGGCTGGAGCGGTTTCCCGCATGTGTAGATACGAGATTGAGGTACAAACGCGCTAACCGACGTATAAGTCGGCGTTAGATGTCGCCATTCAGTGGAAAGAGATCACAGCCACCTCCCACCCAAAACATGCACTATACGTACGAGCCAATGACGTAGCTAATTGACGCGCCCAGTAACACCAATCGGCCAATCAATCAATCAGCCAATCAATCAATCAATCAGGCAATCAATCAATCAATCAATCAGGCAATCAATCAATCAGGCAATCAATCAATCAATCAGGCAATCAATCAATCAGGCAATCAATCAATCAGGTAATCAATCAATCAAT
Organism: Gryllus longicercus; assembly: GCA_038098605.1. Taxonomy (NCBI): domain Eukaryota; kingdom Metazoa; phylum Arthropoda; class Insecta; order Orthoptera; family Gryllidae; genus Gryllus; species Gryllus longicercus. The sequence continues at coordinate 7,868,536 of JAZDUA010000010.1, forward strand.
CAGGCAATCAATCAATCAGGCAATCAATCAATCAGGCAATCAATCAATCAATCAGGCAATCAATCAGGCAATCAATCAATCAGGCAATCAATAAGGCAATTAATCAATCAATCAGGCAATCAATCAATTAATCAATCAATTAATCAATCAGGCAATCAATCAATTAATCAATCAGGCAATCAACTAATCAATCAATCAGGCAATCAATCAATCAATCAGGCAATCAACCAATCAATCAGGCAATCAACCAACCAAACAGGCAATCAATCGGCCAGCCAATCAATCGGCCAGTCAATCAATCAATCGGCCACTCAATCCATCGGCCAGTCAATCAATCAATCAATCGGCCAGTCAATCAATCAATCGGCCAGTCAATCAATCAATCGGCCAGTCAATCAATCAATCGGCCAGTCAATCAATCAATCGGCCAGTCAATCAATCGGCCAGTCAATCAATCAATCGGCCAGTCAATCAATCAATCAATCGGCCAGTCAATCAATCAATCAATCGGCCAGTCATTCAATCAATCGGCCAGTCATTCAATCAATCGGCCAGTCATTCAATCAATCGGCCAGTCATTCAATCAATCGGCCAATCAATCAATCGGCCAGTCAATCAATCAATCGGCCAGTCAATCAATCAATCGGCCAATCAATCAATCGGCCAATCAATCAATCGGCCAATCAATCAATCAGCCAATCAATCAATCGACCAATCAATCAATCGGTGAATCAATCAATTAATCGACCAATCAATCAGTCAATCAATCTGTCAATCAATCGGTCAATCAATCAATCGGTCAATCAATCAATCGGTCAATCAATCAATCGGTCAATCAATCAATCGGTCAATCAATCAATCGGTCAATCAATCAATCGGTCAATCAATCAATCGGTCAATCAATCAATCGGTCAATCAATCAATCGGTCAATCAATCAATCGGTCAATCAATCAATCGGTCAATCAATCAATCGGTCAATCAATCAATCGGTCAATCAATCAATCGGTCAATCAATCAATCGGTCAATCAATCAATCTAATCTACTCATGCAGTTTCTAGAAAAAATATTTCTGTGTGTTGAAAAAAAATACAAAAAACATAACAGTTCCGCCCACTTTCACCGACCGATGAGCCGCGCGATCCGCCTCCGCGCGCGCTCGCGGTGCAGGGCCTGCGTAAAGGGGAGCACCTCATCGGCGGCCTCCGCCCGCCCGCGTCGCTCCCCTTTAGGCTCCGCGCGCGCCAAGAATACGCCCGCGGGGTCTGCACAGCCTCACGCCGCGCCGTCCCGCCGCCGCTGGCAGCAGGTGCCGTTCCGCTCCCCCTCCCTCGCTCCGCACCCTGCGCGAGCGAAACGGCCGCGTGAAGGGAGCGGAGCGCGAGGACTGCGAAAATCCGCTTACGCAAGATGCTGGGGGGTGAGTTCCCTGGGCAGCGCTGACGGTGCGTGGATTACAATATGTTCAAATTAGTTCGCTACGGAGTTTACTCTTATTACGATATTATCATTATTATTAATACTAGTAGTATTAATAATAACTCATTCATTTTTTTACATTGGTGTATCTGTATGCAACAGTATCATTCCGCTTTATGCTATTATTATTCTTCATTAAATTATTGCTATGTATTTTTTCTTCGTATTATTATTATTATTATTATTATTATTATTATTATGGAAATTGTTGGTTTTTCCTACTGATCCTGATTTAATTTTGTAGATAGATGGTAAGCTTTACGCAGGTTTGGACAATATAAGATCAATCTTAGGTAGATTCCAGAAATTAAGACTTTTGTAGTATACACACATTAATAGCTCAACGTTTCGTACATTTAGCATGTGCATTGCCAAGAGCAATATAGACATTAAAAAAACCACTGACAATACAGTTGAATACTTTTTATAATATCTTATGTTATACTCTGTTGTAAGACCAAATTGTGTATAATGATTTTTGTATTCCTTCGTTTTTATTATGTTGAACTGTAATCATTATCGTAAGTCATTGACGATTTAGACCATGTTAGTGCTTGTGAGAATAAGACAAGGAAGAGGAAGGAAAGATCGCGCCTCGTGACCCGGTTGTTAGAATACAGTTCCAGCGTTTTCTGGGGTTGAGAGAAGAGAAAAGAGAGAGAAAAAAACAACTACTGATCAGAGCAGGCGGCCGCTAGAATACTCCACCAGATAGCGTGTGATTGCGACCTACGTAGTAACGAGTAGCTACACAGACAGCGGCAAAGCCTCCAGAGAGCTAAACTCAGCCGCTAAAAAATTTTGAAAAAGATAGGTTACAAGTAGTTCATAGAATATGAAGTAAAATAGCCTATAACCGCGAAATAAACGACTCTTATCAAGTGAAAACTTTTCTCCTGCTACATCACATATTTTAAATAATACACGAGCTTTTTGGTGAAGTGAAATAGCTAAAAAAAATAATGGCCGTATTTTCAGTGTTTTGAAGAAATAATGAATGTTGAAAATTAAGATTATAACGCCAGGATATTCTCAAAGCAGTGGTGGAACAGTAAGTACGTAGTTTTGCGTAGAGCGACCGAAAGTTGCTGCTGAACTGCCCTGAGGGTTCTTAGCATTACCAGCGAAAGCCGGGCGAAGGCGAAAATCCTCTTACGCAACTCGCGCTTCTTCGTGTTATTGTGTCGTGTGGATGGGGTACAACATGCGCGCGTGCGTGCTTGAGTGTGAGTGTGCGTGTGTGTGTGTGTGTGTGCGCGTGCGTGTGTGCGCGCGTGTGTGTGTGTGTGTGTGTGCGCGCGTGCGTGCGTGCGTGCCCGGATTACCAAGGAACAAACATTCAAACAAACAACCGAAATTTCGTTGTTAGTAATTGACGTACTAAGAAGGCTACAAATTGTACTTTATTACTATGAACAATACCCGTTTTAGTGATCGAAAGTGATAGATGTGGGACACATTCTTGCGCAAGTCAAATATTCTTACCTATTCTTTATTTGATATCAATGTTTTAATAGTTCAAATGAAATCTTTTGCAGAGCTTCTTCTTGTTTCCTGGTATTTACATTCGAAATGAACGCTCTTTCGCGAGATTTATCCTGAAATCACACGATCTCCCAAAGGAAGCGGAACTTGCCAACGGTTGTTCAACTCGACTTTCATTGGAATGAACTTTGGACTAGCGTTTTGAGGCATCCAATTTGAAGGAGCGCGACAATTAGTGGCCGACCTATACGTCCGATCATCTTACCACATTCAATAGCTGCTACTCGAAAATTGCATAGTTTTCTCACTAAAGATCAACTCCTGTCAAAGTCATTACAATCCTTACAATTTTAAACACATTTTCTTCTTCAAATTTCGGCGTATTTTTAGGTTAACTCATACCATATTACGCAACAATGCATCTGCACGCTTGCCAACCGACCTGCATCAGTACGTCTAAGATAAAGATGTCAGGAGCTCTATGTTAAACGTTGGTTTGTAAACTTTTTGCATGTCTTGCTTTGATGTTGGAGAACCTTTAATAATAAATTAAACGTTGCTGTGTAGAAGAGAACTCTTAGATCCGGTTTACACGCTTCCTTTCGACGAACCATTTCGGGAGTTTGAACGAACGCACGCGTGGCTACTGGGACTTCAGGGGCTGTTGAGCTGCTGTACGCATGCGCGTCTTCACTTCAATTCCCGAAATCGTTCGTCGAAAGGAAGCATGTAAATCGAGACTTACCCTTATTCGAAGTTCCAAATATCAGTAACACTAGTAACAATTTGATACTTACATCTAAATGCTAACAATTTCTAAAAAAAATATTTAAATATTTCTATTTGTCTACAACAATAAATAGAGGTGAGTAGAAATTTTTATTTATGATACGAGTGGTAAAAGTGATTTTACTTTGCTCAACGTACTGGCCTCCGGACGCAACATTTCGTAGTTGAAAATAAAATTTCACATTTATCACTCCTGTCATCCACCATTCGTTAGATAGACTTACCGGCTGTACTTTAATTCAAGTACACAAAACACTTAATTCTACATTATTGTTAGCTGTGAAGGATGCGGTCAGATGAAATTGCTCCAGCTGTTTTGTGAACGCGATTCTTTTGTAATATCGTTCTGTTATATTGACTTAGGCCAACCAGAATTGGAATAAAAAGCTACTCTTAAAGGCTAGCGTTCCTGAAGAAATGAATTGGTCCGCTGTCCGTTAAGAACAATTAAAATAAACTAAAAGTATTAGTAGCTTATAATGAGTGGGGGTGTGAGTATTGCTGTGCAAAGAAAAACATTTCTTATGTAACATTTAGTGGACGCCGTACTGAAGGCACACACGTTCAAAGTAAAAAAGAAACCTCCAGCGATTGTCAGGATAATAGCAGATACAGTTCACACTCTCGCATACGCACAACGCACACGTCTGACGACCTCTATGTCCTCACCGGAACTGCCCTTTCCCTCCAAGACATGCTTTGGCGTCCTTTGTTCAGGGCGCCACCTATCGGTCACCACTGTTGTACCTTCACCTAAGCCTAAACTAACCTATCATAAAGCTTTTATTTACTGGTACTTCTCACTTTTATCACTAAACCCTCTCACTGCCATTCTTAAATCATTATCTATTTTCTTTTAAGAAGGTGATATTACGGAAACAAATTCAACAATGTATGGCTGATTACAAAGAAAGGTCTCGGTTGAAGTCTGTAAATCCAGACGATATGTTAAGTATCTAGTGACTTGATGACGTATCAATTAGATTTGCGAATATTGTGTGAATATCTAGTAGATTCTGAAAGATAATGTGGAAGAATCGAAAATGGGGATACTATGGGGATCTAACTTATGGTTATGGCCTGAACTTTAAGACGTCTGCAGTTGAGAACCCTGCGTGTGGCACAGTTTCACATTCAGGCAATTAAAAGCAACTCGAAATATTCCTCATCTAGTCCTCAAGTTACGGCTTTAGAATGTACGTTAAAATGAATATAGCCCGAAACGCTTAAAGTTTGCGGCTAAAGGTTTACAATCGTATAATACATACTGACGTCATTATGTCAATAGATAGTCAAAAGTTACCGCCTGTATTTACAAACTTCAACCGAGTCAGTTATTTGCAATTAGCAGTGCGTCGTTCAATATTTTTCGTAAAACACATCCTTATGAGGAAAGATATAGGAATAGTAGTTTACGTAACAAGGGCGCGAAGCAGGTGATTCTCGAACTGGTCTCTTTGTCGTCCTCGTTACGCTCGGACGCCCCACTCTCCTCGTACGTGAAATACCTGTTTCTTGTCCTTGTTACGTATATTATTTTTTACCACGCCGTCAACAAAACGCAGAGCGCCAAGTAAAGGAATACCTATTTTATTTTTCCTTCCTTGTACAAAAGTAAATAAATTCCAGTTAGAGTCGTAACACTATTATTTGTAAGTATTAATACAGATACTACTCGTAATAATAATACTCGTAATCGAAGACATCAAGACTAAGAACAATTGCGAATTGGAACAGGTGTTTCGCAAACGCTTTGCGATGTTTCGCACACATTTCCTAAAGTTTCGCACACTGTGAAAAAATTAGCAGGAAACACGGAAAACGAGCACAAGAAATCGCGTTTCTAGTACGCGTTAAAAATACCTTTTCTTTGAATACGGGTATATGTGCCACCTGGAAAGAAAAACACCTTCTTATGAGGATAGATACAAATAAGAAATAACGTTTCTTTGAACAGGAACCCCATACGTCTATTCCATGCTAATTAGTTACTACTAACTTCTTTCTCTCGGCTGCGGCGGGAAATGCCGCGCGTGCCTCAGCTTCACAATGCGAATATTAAATGCGGCAAGAAATATTCCCCCCCCCCTCCCTTCCCGCAAGTTACGCCTACAGTCGGAGCGTTAAAATGACTGCGGCTGCGGCGGAGAATGCAACGCCTGCGGCAAGAGGAGTATGAGGGGGAGGGGATGCGAAGAGCAGCCTGCGGCGGTCGGCGCGCGGCCTTCCCCATCGACCGCTGATACGGCATCGCTCGCGTGCCGCCCCGCCCCCCTCCCGCGCGCCCCGCACCGCGTGCCCAGACGGCGCGGCGGCGGGCTGGCCACGTGGGTGGGGGAGGGAGGGGAAGGTTGTGATGATGAGGATACCGGCCTATGTGACCGGGGGGACCTAGGGTTCGAGGCTGGCAGGATTTTCGACACTAAAGCTAGGTCGAACTCAGCCGCTGTCTTGAAGAGGATTCTAGCAGACAACCAATCGGAAAACTGCCAGTTAGAGTAGCCGACCACTAAAATTGTTTTCAGCCTACTGAGACCTACTGAGAAGTTGGTGTCGAAAAGCCTGCCACCGTGGAGACTCTAATCCAAGGACCTGCCCGTCAAAGGCACTGCAGTGATATTAATTGATGTTCTGAGCCAATTAAGACTGTGATGGGAGGGGGAAGAGGTAGTGAGAAAAAGAAAGGAAAAAGGACGAAAAATCAATACAGAAACATGATATTCAAAGAAATGAAACATCAAAGAATAATGAAAATATGTAATAGAGCAAAGGCAATGCAAGCAGATAAACAATCGAATAGAGAAGATGGATAATAACAAAGAGCTGAAAAGAAAGAACTATGCACGAATAAGGAAGTAAACGATACAAAGATGCAAGAACGGACAAGTGACGTAAAATGAGATATAAAGGAAGTGGGTCGTCAGAAATGTCTGGATCAGATAGGAAAGAATTATGCTTTTCGCTACTTGTGCTAGTTTTCGTCGCTACCGACAGCCCTAATGCTTTCTCTTTGATGTCAACTTCTTTTGTCTACAAAACGATTTCTCTACCATTTCATCAATAATGTACATTTCCCCTCTCATGTATATTTCATGTCGTTTTATCTCTCGTAGATTTGGGTCACTAACTACAGGTTAGGAATGTTCTAAGGAGGGAATGTATGAATGTAGTATATCTCAAAGATCTATTGTGACATTTTAGAATTTCTGTACATGGGTATTTAAAAGTATATTATCGTTGCTACGTAGATAAGAACCGAAAGACCGTCAAGTCAACAAAGCTATCAAGGTAAAAAATGTCCTTATTTCTGCGACAAGCTTAAATATCTGCGGTATACCATATTCATTTCGAATATCTTGGTACATAGAATTGCTAACACTAAAAGCAAAATATACTTTTTCAAAATGTGCTATTCACAATGATATGAGACTTAAAATTAATGAAATTATGCTTTTTCACACGAAACATTAGTGTCGATTTTTTTTTTATTATTATTATGTAAAACTCACTTCCTTTCGTAGGTATTTTCTATACAGAAGACGTAGTAGAAACGTCAAGCTGTTCAACGGAGTTGAGGAAGGTGAAATGTCAGAGAGTGTCTTCATTTTCTCCAAAGAGATCGTAAAAGCTCAGGCGCAGCAATGAGATCCTCCCAAAACATTGTGTGCGTTTCGTTGAACTTAACGGCAAGGGCCAATTTTGTGAAGAGCAGGCTTGAGAAGATAGGGTACCGAGGAGATGTCAAAGTTAGTATATCAAGACGTTATGCATCTTACTCAGAAGTTATACTTAATTCGAAGGCTGTTGTATCATGAAGGTAAATTAATTATCTTGACACTAAACGTTTGTGAACCCTTGCAACCATTATTTGTTATTCTAAAATTAGTGTCACTAAACATCTCAAATGAGGAATGCTATTTTAACGATTATTTTCATTTCATAATTTTTCCGTCATAAAAACTTTTCTAACTACTTATCCGTATAAACGTACATGAACAAAGTAAATTGCCAGACACTTGTGCCTTCAAATTGATTAGATTTTAGATTTATTCAGCCAAAACAAAAAAAACAGCAAAAACTGTATGTGACGTAGGGGAAATTGACCATTACAAACCTTTCAAATAGAACTTGGGTGGCAGTTAATAGAAATCCAGTACAATCCAGCAAACAGTCTCTCTCAAAATGACCATACAACCGATATATAGACAAACTGACTGCCAAACTACCCATCGGTAAACGATTCCTGACAGGCTAAATTAATCTCGAAATGCGTTAGGCGTTGGCAGCAATTCACTCGCGAAAAATATGTTGTGCAAATAGTAGGGTTGCAAATATATGTGCGATATTAGTATATCAATTTTTCTTATAATGTTTTACGAAAGGATCTCCATCATGATATATTTTAAAGAGGTTTCCAACAAAATTAGATCCATTTTAAAAGATATACGAGTACCCAACCATCCACACGCAAAAACGTTCAGTTTATTCTCTCTTCATTTTCAACAAAAAAATTATTAAAAAATAACTCCGTTGTAAATTTAAAATTGACGTAAATAATTAACGGAAATAGCATTCGTTAAAATATCACCACACAAGTTCCGATCCCCACCTCTCATCATCGTTTATTGCAGTGTTTTCTGCACTTAGCTCCCCCTCGAAATCGTGGAAATACCAATCGTCGAAATGGATCTCCATTATAGTCGATAATAAAGATGTTTCACAAAACTATCAAATGCAAATCAAAAGCTATACCCAAATATCCAAAAACCTTCAGTTTAATCTCACAAATTTCACCAAAAATTACTGAACTTCGTTGTAAATTTAAAGTTGATGTAAATAAATAAAGGAGCAAAGGTTAGTTTAAATATCATAACGCAAGTTCCGTTCCCCATCTTTGATCCTCTTAGCTGCTCCTTAAAATCGTCGATTGATTGATTGATTGCTTAGTGATTCCGGTCACGTCAACTACCTGGGACATTAGACCCGAAAATGTAATGCATGTTTTTGCTTGGAAGGTGGCGGTGATCTTTTTCCCCGCTGTTTGGCGAGTATGACTGTCCTTCCGTCGGCTAGCGGGGTTTTCCCCAACCAGGTATCTCACAGCAGCAGGGCACCAACCCAGCCGGGACAAGCTCTAAGCTCCTGGAGGGTATCCGGCATGTGTGATAGAGCAGTGAAAGTTTGTGTGTGTGTGTGTGTGTGTGTGTGTGTAAGGGGTGAGGGGTAGGACAAGGGGAAAGAAAGCGTAAGTTCGCGCTTGGTCCGTGGCCGTTTGTTAGAGTACAGCTCCGGCATCGCCAGGCGTTGATCGGAGAAACCACGGAAAACTACCTATCACAGCAGCCGGCCGCTAGAATTCTTCTCCAGACAGCGACTGAATTCGACCTAGCTAACAGGCTCGTCATTTTTGCCACCGTCAGGACTTGAACCTAGAACCTCCCGGCCAGAGGGACTGCAATGACATCAGTCGATGCCCTGAGCCATCTCTCCCGGTTTGAAATCGTCGAAATGCGGCGGCGCTTCATCAAATTATCGCGGAGCGCTTCCCGCCGGTTTATGGGCTGCGCGGCGCGGCGCGAAGTGCTAGCGCCGGGGCTCATCTCGACCTTGCAATAGCCGCCCACGCACCGCGCCACTCCCGCCCCGCGCCCCGCGCCGACTAGCCTCGCCCCCAGCCTTGCCTTGCGCTGTGTTGCCCCGCACTGCCCGGTGAACCTCTGCGGTCCATACGTCCCCATTTCGTTATGCAAGTGATCGCGCAAGTGGACTCCGTATGTAGCCAGAGTTAAAATTTCATTTTTTAGACATTGAGATTTATAAAAAGTCTTTCCTAACGAACACTTGAAATATTTATGTAAAGGTGTGAAAGATATTACACTGTAACGTATGGTATTTAAATCTATTCTATCTAATCTCTGTGTATCATGTGTTCTCTCACTCATCGTCGTCATTAGGTACATAGCTAAATCGTATCCAGCCGCTGTCTGCAGAATACTCCTAGAGGTCGGCTGCTCTGGTCGGTAATTTTTCCGTGGTTTCTCCATTGTACTCCACACGAATGCCGGAGCAGTACTCTTAACAAACGGGCCATGAACCGGTAGCAATTTTGTCCTCCTCAATCTTGTCCTATCCCTCTTACCTACACACACATGCACTACACTACCACACATGCCGGGAGAGCGGTTGGGAACTTTGAGCTTGTTCCGGCTGGGGTGGTGCCACCCTCCTGGGAGATACCTAGATGAGGAAAATCCCGTTAGCTGACGGAAGGTCGGCGCCGGATCACACCATGCAGCGCGGTGAGATCACCGCCACCTCCCGAGGAATAATCATGCACTATACTTACGGGACCGATACGGTGGCCGAGATCGCTAAGGCAGTAGTGCCGTAGCGATCCCGTACTGAAAGATCGCGGGTTCGAGTCCCGCCTCGGGCATGGTTGTATTGTGTTCGTCCTTTCACTCCCTATCACCATGATCATCATCATCATCATCATCATCATCATCATATCAGGGAAGGCAACGGGAAACCACCCTGAATAATTTATCCCAAGAAAACCCGTTATGGGTCACCTAACTTCCGTATATGGAAGATAGGACCAAAGAAGATACTTACGGGACTAATGATCTCAATCGATTACGCTCCCAGTACTAATTACGCAAGCAATCGGAACCCTCTTGCTAGCTATGCTTCGCACACGCTATGTCCTATCGCTCGCACCCTGTTTCTCCTCGCTTCACATCGCCCCGCCTCACCAGCCCCTCCCAGATCAGCGTCGCCTCACACCCTCCCGTCTGGTTCCGCATGTCCTTTGCGTGTCATCCCACCCCGATCCGTTTCCCTCTATTCCCTCCCTTTCATATTCTTCTTTCTGGCTTTATCTCACTCTTTCCCGTTTTTTTATTGCAATTCCCACTCCATCTTGCTGTTCCCCGCCCCCTCTCGCCCTTCCCCACCTCCTCATTCCGCACTACCCCAACCCATCTCACCTCGCCTAACGTATCCTCCACCACCAACTATGTCCATATCCTCTCCAAACTCCCCCATCCCTCTCCACGCGGCCCGCCTCACACGACCTGCACTCTGGATTTAAAGCCCCATTGCCCGCCTACGCGTCTATGGCGCCGCGGCGAGGACGGCGGGGGCGGCCAGGGCTCTTATCTGGGTGCGCCGCAGCGTCGCCTTCTCTGGGCGGAATACCAGCCCACGCGCCGACCGCATCCGTTACGTCCTCCTCCGCCTCCTCTCCCTACCACCACCACCACCACCACCACCACCACCACCACCACTACCACCTCAACCTCTCCTACCAGCGTAGGTGGCTCAGGGCAGCAATTGATGTCTCTCGAGGGCCTCTGACCTGGAGGTCCTACGGTTCGAAGCCAGATGGTGGAGGCTGGATTATCGACTCTAGCTATATAGCTAAGTCGAATTCAGCGGATGTCTCGAGAAGAATTCAAACGGCGTGCGGTTTTACTACTTTTCGACGATCGACATCAGGGGAATGACGGAGCAATACCTTAACAAAAACCTACGGACTACGAACAGTCTTTCCTTCCTCATCCGTTTTAATTTCATACTTTATTTTCACACACGCACTTGCATGGACTAGACTACCACACATGTCGGGAGACCCGTCTGAAGCTTAGTGCTTGTTTCGGCTACGGCGGTATCCCGTTAATTGATCCCAGGTTGAAGAAAAAACATTTAGCCGACATGTAAGTCGGTGCCGAATTTCGCCATCTATCTAGGGAGAAACACCGCAACCTCCCGCGACAGAATAATGCACTACACTTACGGAAACAATGAACTTAGCCGTTGACGCACCCGAAAACATCGGTCAATCAATCCAACTCTCCCCACGTCCTCCATTGTCTTGCAATCGCTCCCGACCTCGCTCGGGCAGAGAGAATTGCAGTGCACTTGCTGTTCGCAAATGACTTGCAGAGGCAACTACAGTCCTTTCGAGTAATAAAATTGTGTACCAAGTTTCGGTAAAATAAACGCTGTGACGAATTGGAAAACTACAAACTAATCTTTGTAGGGGAACACATGCCTCTCAAAATCATGATGAAGATAATATTTATTGCTAATATTTTGGGGAACACTATGGTGGGTTTTCTGCACTTCAAATTATTCTTCCCGCTTCATAACCAGCTATGTACTCCGAAGAGCTCAATACGTTTGTAATAAGTTTTTAACCTTCGTTCCTCCACGGATATCCTCGAGCCCTACATCCTTCGATGTAATATGCTTCTTCCGTAATCACGTTCGTAAGATGTATGGTTCCTGGACATTCGTCGGTTGTTGACATGACCATCAATGTCAGTCAACTGTCACGAACGCAGGTGTGATATGTCTTATGATGCATCTTGTACCTTCCTCGTAAATATTAGCAGTTTTTACTGATATTTATGATGTGTACTTTACCGGTGATTACGGTCAATCTCAAATAAGCATAAAATAAAAATATCGTTAATAAATTTTACTGTATAGACGAATCCGTTTTGGACACCTCTTGGATACATGTTTACAATGAACACAATTTCCAAGAACCAGTAAACAAAATATCAAAACATCCCCCTCCCGCCATTTGACAAGTAATTACAAAATTGGACATGTCATGTGCAAACAAGATTTTTAACAAAAATAATATTATGAAAACAATCTTCAGTCTCGGCACAATAAAATAATTTAATAAATAATAATAGTAATAAATAGATAAATAAATAAAACGTTTTGAGAACTTCTGCAAATTATTTTAACTATTTACCTTTGTGTTTTTTTGATAACAGGCTAAAGCCTGTGCAATACCTTCACAAATGTGCTAAGGAAAGCGTGCGATCTCTCCTTCCTGAGCCTTGTCCCTCTGTCCTTCCACACCTTTGTCCCTTGCTCTCTTCTTCGTTACTTTTGTCCCTTCCTCTCTCCTCCCTCACCCATATCCTGTCCTCTCTCCTTCCTCACCCGTATCCCTTCCCACCCCCTTGTCTCTTCCTCGCCCTTATCCCTTCCTTGCCCTTGTCCCTTTCTCGCCCTTGTTTCTTCCTCGCCCTTTCCCACTCTTTCCTCACCCTTGTCCATTCCTTCCTCCTTCTTCGCCGTTGTTTTCTATCTTATTTTACACTTACTTATACGTGCAAGCATGGTACTTCAACCAATGCCAGGAAAGTACGTAGTCGGGAACTCAGAGCTTGTGCCAGCTCGGCATGTCTAGTTGGGGGGAGATACCTGGAGAAGGAAAAACTCCGCAAACCGCCTGAATGTCGGCACTCGATCTTAGGTATCAGCTGAGGAGGAATGTCTCCAAATCTCAAGCTCAATTTTTACTCAAGGTTAACTTTCTCAGGCTCAATTTTTCATTCTTTTTTCGTCGTCACGGCAACATTCACAACACTTAAGGTACTACTTACTTATGTAGTTGACCTGCAAGGAATCAATAAATACATAGACAGCAAAACTTTCTCAGGCTAAATTTTTCATTATCTTTCGCGGTCATGGCAACATTCACAACACTTACGGTACCACTGATGTAGTTGGCGTGCAAGGAACCAATAAATTCACTCAGCCAGAGCTTAATATTAACGCACAAAAATTTTAGTTTTTTTTTCGCGGTCACGGCCTTTGTCGTCCGCCGTCCCAGCTCGTCCGTGGAGCGTAACGCCCATAAAATATCCCGCGTCAGGCGCGCATCTCGGCGGCCCAGAAGCTCTTCCGCGAAGACCCCTGTGCCGCTGATCCCAGTCTTCCGAGCCCAGGAGCAGCGCCGCCCGAGACGAAGGCGAGGCGGGCGGCGCGCGCTGATTTAAATAAGGTTGACACAGGCTTCCTCCGTTATGGCTTCCGTTATTCCTCCGTTATGGCTTCCTCGAAAAACCTCCTACTCCAATGTCTTTCTTTTTGAAAAGGTCGCATCGACATGTAGGTCATTAGCGACCACTGTTGCATTTAATGTGGTGACTGTGAAGATGACATGATGTGGTGATGATAGGGGGTGAAAGGACGAGCACAAATACAACCATGCCCGAGGCGGGACTAGAACCCGCGGACCTTTGGTCCGAGATGGCTACAGTAGTAACGCTCTAACGAACCGGCTTCCGATGTCTTTGTTAGGAGTGCGGATCGCAAAACATTCTGCTGCTATAAACAACGAGGTATTATGACTAGAAAAATGTTTTAGGGGTTTGAAAATATATGTGTAAGAAGGTTGCGCATTACGCCTAGTTTGCATAATTTGTTACTCCAACTAACATGTTATGTACTGCTATTGATGGTTTCTAGCTGATGTCTTCTTTGTTAGGAACGTGCTTCTTTGTAAGGAACGTGACCTCTTCTAGAAAAAATCGTTTATGGGCTGGAATAGTGCCTGAATTCAATGAATCAGGTGTTGATGTAAATGAGTTTAATGTTTTCATCTTGAATTGAAATGTATAATTTTTGAATTTACATTTCTGCCATTTGTTGGTGGAATACTGTACGGTAAGTTTTGCTGCCTACTTTCTCGTTTGACTTGTGCCACTATTGCAGCCCACGAGCGAAATAAATACATTACTGGTTATGGGCGACAGACAGAAAGTTAGATGTAGAGTGAAAACTTTAGAAATTCTTATAACGTAATATTTTCTCTTAAACTGGAGTTGGTAGATAACTTTGTTAAATACTTTTCTGGATTATACATTTTCAATCAGTCGAGTTGCTAGTCTTCCTGCTCGAATGAAACACTTGAATGGTATAGTTAGTTCGTATTATTCAGTACAGTACTTAGGGAAATTGCATTAAGTGTTTTACAATATATTATACAACTTTCTCGATATTCTTTTCATCGCATGGGTTGAGGATTTCAAAAAACAAAAGTTTTTATGTCGAATTTAACTGCAAATATTCTTATTTGGAATCAAGTGAAAATAATATATCCTAAGTTAAAATAACAGTGTACACAGCACGATTCAATCATGATTTCGCGCGAGACAGCGACGCTTAAACTGCATGTGTATCTTGCAAGGAAGTTAACTTTGGTGTCGTAAAGCGAAGGGAACTCTCTAGAACTTCTTGACACTTAGATTGCTCCCCTCCTGTGTAAGCGTTTACATCATATTATGTCTCTTCGTAAATTTATCTTCTCGTAAATGTTGCTCATGATGGTGAGAAAATCTCACCAACATCCATAAATCTAGATTTGTCTAATGGTATTCCACATAATTCAAATGCAAATTAATTGTCATCCTTTAACATTATAACAAGTAACTCATTTATTATGTAGCTAGGTATCTAATAACTTATGTGGGGCAAATAACGTATTTGTCTTTAAACATAATGCACATCTCCTTAATTCTCTTAATATGAAAGTATCGATTACCTGTACTATTCTTCATCTAAGAGAAGGGTAATTCAAGCTACCGTTTCTAATTGTCTTTTATTTCTTTTTTTCTACATTTTTAGTATTTGAGTGTTTTTCTTCATGTTATGCCTATCTTCTTGCTTTACATATTCTGTATCAAATCACTTTCAGTAATCCACATGTTCTCGAGCCATTTTACGATTTCGTTTTTGATCTGAAGTGGAATATTGAACAAAGAATCAATTTCCTTGCTGTGAAATTTTGGGACCAAGAGCAAACAAAATTTAGAACGACTGTATTCTTCTGCTTGAACTATTGATAGGTACATGAATGTATTTCAAAAACTCACCGGGTAGATAGATTACCTAAAAATGTATTATTTGTATCTGAAATATTTTTATTTGTGATATCAATTTTGTGTTACTCAACGCGTAGAAATTGTCACCTAATTTTTTTATATGTATTAAATACTTGAAAACTTTTGTAAATATTCAATTTTTTAATTATCAATGTTTAAACATGTACTTAATTTTGAATTTCTATCTTCTTAAAATGCTTTTTTCGTAAAATGTCTCTATGTGAAAATATCATTAAAATACTATCCAATTAAGAGCCAAGCTTCCGTGCGTAAATTGTGTTTAAGTGAACTTTGAAACAAAAAGAGGTTCTCTCAATATATTTGTACCCAAGAACTTTTAATAAGATGAATAAAATGAGTTCGAAAAGTTGCGTGTGAACCTTCAAGGGCAACTTTTTCCATTACATAATTTTAAGTGGTAAGATCTACATCAAAAAGAACTGCCACTTTCATCCTCTATTAAAACTACTGATAATGTATCAAAGAATATCTTATTCTATGGTTCGCATTTAAATCTAGAAAGTCAAAGTAGGTAGAAGTCGTTAGTTATTTGAATGGAAGTGGGGTCATTAGATTTATGAAAGTCAATTTAACCTTACGCAGAATTTCATTTCAATTGTCAAACAGTGCACAGTTGAAATAAACGGAACTTCTAATGCAGAATGTACCATTTTAATGAGAATCGAGTGAACAAATCGAGCAAGGTTCGAGATGGAAGAAAGTTTGCAAAATCTCCAAGGTTTTAATCTTTTCTACACCAAAAGTTAGTATTACTTCTAAACTTTAAAGCCACATAATTTAATTTTCTCCTTGTAGGGCCGCATTGTGCGTGTAATATGAAGTGGCGGCTGAACTACTGATTGCTCGATAGTAGTCCAACACGTTTCTCAATATCATTTTTTTGTGTTTTATCGCCTCTTTTTAACACCATGATCATCAGCGACCTCTTGTCTACTTATCATTTTTTTATTTGATAACATTTTAGGGAACAATTTCCATCTTTAATATACAACTGTAAAAAGTTTGAAACAATAAATACACATTTGTCTCAAGGCAATTTTACAGTATTTGTGTTTAAATCCATCTTTCCTAGCGTCTTTACGTAGCTTGCGTATTCTAAATACAGGATGATAAGTTTAGTGCGTTTAAAATAATGAAGTTTTAATGGTTTATTAAAACAGTGACACAAACATATTTCTAAAAACAATATATTTTTTCACGAGTGGTTCCTACTGCAGTATGAAAAGATGTTGGCGGAAAGAAACAAATATCCTTGTGTAACCTGAGTCCGTCCGTTACTGAAAATCGGAAGAGGTGGCTGAGGGCATCAACTGATGGCACTGTAGCGTCTCTGACTGAGATGTCTTAGGTTCGAAATCTCACGGTGGCAGATGGACGGTGCTAAGTCGAATTTAGTTGCTGTCTGGAGGAGAACTCTGGTGGCCGGCTGGGCTGATCGGAGAAATCACGGGTGCACTTATTATTCAGTGAAAAATCCGTTACTTCTCGTTTGATCTCGTTCCGTTCACCAATCGAGACAAATGAGATCTCGGTCTCCTGATTGGGAACTGATAATTTGTTTCCTCATCCATCCACCAGAATATTCGAAGATTTTTCACTAAAAAGTCTTGTCTTCCGGTTTTTAGGCAATTGAGACACTTTTTAGGTGACTTACCGCACCTTCAGAATTGATCAATAACTCATTCGATTCCTTTCGACGAGACAAATCGATTGGCAAAGTTCGTGAACGGGCTCAGGCCTCAAGGCGACGTCCCTGCCTCGCGACAGTGGGTTAAGGGGCAACGTGTGGTTATCACGAAGACATCCCCACGCCGCATTCCGGTCTTCTCAACCTGAGAAGTAAATTTGCTCATCGTCACGCAGCTACATATTCTGAGACATTGCAAGGAAAACGCACACTATGATCGTGCCCGGGAATCGAACACGAGGCCTCGTAGTTAAACGTGAGCACGCTGACCAAGAGCTAGCCACGAGGCTTCCCTCTTGGATACTCTGGAATAATTATACAAAACGTTTTTTTAATGGTTGAGTAGTATGGAGTATTGTGTGATACGCATGCTGCTGCCATAGAAGTGTGTTAACTAGTTGTCAGGGGAAGCAGAGATTCCCTATTTAAATACGTTCTTTTGATAAGTCCTTAATTTTGTGTTTTCGTTTTTTACAGGTGAGCGAAACAGTAATATAATGACATTTGCAGATTGTGGTAAGTGGAAGATTTTGTGATATAATTCTGATTGAAGATCAGGAAGTAATTTCATGGTGGAAGATGTTCGTATGTTATCTTCATGCAAACGAATTATGATTATTATTTCTTAAGAAGCTATTTAATTGTTTGCTAAGTATTGAAAAGTGTACCAAGAATCTTGTAACAGTTACGAAGACCACATATCCTGTAGTTTGCAAACCTAACCAAATTAAACATGCAGGTGTTTGAACGCACAAAATCCTATTAAAGAAAGTGACTCAGAAATCAAGCCGGGAAAAAGTTAATGTTGTCAGACTTCATTTTCTCCCCAGATCGTAAAACTTGAGACATAGAAGAAGAAAAAAATAACACTGTGTGCTATGTGACTTTAAAAACAGCGGACAAGAAGTTGCGATTTTATGAGGTGTAGCCTCGCGAAAGTTCTGCCCCTTGAGAATGTGAAAACGGTATTACGTCGAGGCAAGACGTAGCAGGTTTTTTATGAGTTACAGCCGACAGCCTGGCTATAAGCCTTCAGACTTCACATAATCCACGGCGCTCAGCACACAAGGGATGAAAACTGTCACATTGTCAGTACCAAAGTCATTTGCAAATTGCGGTGCTGAATAAAATAAAATTTGAAAGAAAACAAATATTGAACGTTTTTAACCCATTAGTGTCCACAATTTTACCTGCACGTTAATCACGCATTATCACATTGCTTTTACGATTAGTGACATGGTTAGAGCTATCAGGTAGCATCTGTATGTAATTTTATTTTTTACTGATACGTTATAGCTTGTTACTGTCTTCGATAGGGAGGATAGGGATAGGGATAGCTTGTTACTGTCCCGATAACTTATCGGGATCGAAAGGATCATGGTTACGAAGGAAATATGAACACAGTTGAATGATGCAACATATTCTCTTATGGAGGGAATTATGGGCGGGGAATATGAAAAGACAAACAGCGTCATAAGAAACAAAACGAATGTGCTGGCTTGCAACCAAAAGCAGCATTTAAAATATTGAAATACACTCTACGAAAAGAAAAAAATAATTCTAAGGTAAAGTAAACATTCAAAATCGACATTTGTAGTATTTTTAGAATATTTTAGGCAAACGAAATCTTCTCTATATACTCATCTTGTTGTTCACATTTTTAGCACCTTCAATAAACATTTATTATTCCTAGAGTGAATATTTTACTTCCTTAACTATAGAGAACCAGTCATTTCCTGTACGTGTGGGTATGTGCGTGCGGCGGTGACAACCCATAAATCAGTCGATCTCATCAACATTGTGAACTACGACTAGCTCTAGTGGATATTTACGATGCTGGAGCGTGAATATATTTCGAGCAGACAAGTCGTGTTTGTCTCGCTCGTGAGAGTTCAATAGATGTGAAAAAGAAATATATTTTTCTTTCATTAAGAAATGACTTTCGACGTAGCTCAGAAAACAAATCATGCGAGTTTTGTATTTAAGTTTCGAGTCTTGATAAAGTTCTCAAATGTTGTTATCTGCCAAAATATCAAACCATATATTAAGAGTGTTATGCGTCATTTTTGACGCCATCAATGGTGCAGGACTATATCTTTTTATACAATTTAGCTTTTGCCTTTTCAATTTTATGTTTTCTTTTTTCAAGAAATTTGTCATTTTACTTTCATTTAAAAATATTTTTTTACATTTCAATAGGGCTGATGCAGTTTACATTATTCGGTTTATTAGTATTTTTGACACTTAATATTTTTTCTAAACGCATCAATTTGAAAGCAAATTCTGTTTGTTCGTTCAAAAAGTAATTTTTCAGCACTTTTTTTGTTTTTAAATTATACATTTTCCTCTAAAATGTTAATTTTTTTCGCAGCCAGTAGTAAAAGACCACTAGTAAAAGATCTTTCTGGGTATTCATATGTTCTAAAAGTTCAAATTTTGAGCTCTAGCGCTAAAAGTGAGACGACTCACGTGTTCAGATAAATCTCTGAAAGCAATAAAGAAAACAAATTACTTTCGTGGGACCGTATCAGCTACTACTAACCGTAAAGTAATATGAAGTAATTTATATAATTTAATTAAAAGGAAGTCAGTAGTGCTGCCTAAAAAATAATACATAACGTAGGTGGTAAAATGTTGTGTCACGTTTATCACTTGAATCATAAGTAACTATTATATTACATTATTTATAGAAACATCTCCCCTTCTTTTAAATAAATCCCATCGTTTACTTTGAGAAAATAAATAATCTTACATCTGTGCTTTATACTAATTTTTGTCGTCCAGATTTTTTTAAGAAACGCCTAAAGTTCGTTCGCCATATTCGTCTCCTCTCGCAGCCATACGTATCTCCTGAGGGGGCAATTTCGTTATTACGGCTATGGGTGCGCCGTCGATTTGCGCCGAAGGTCGAAGGTCGCACACTGCGTCTCCGGGAGGAAAGGCCAAGGCCATTTGCATTTCCTCTGGACGAAGGGCAGGTCTCGCAAGATTGATTACGAACACCAGGTGGGCGTGTTCAGTTTTGCATATTGCAGCTTTCGTTGACGAGTTGTTACATTATTTATTCAAAACATGTGCGATGTTTTGAGACAGTGGTGTAGGCAGTAAAACAGTGGTAGTTTTCCGTTTGGTAGAATTGAAATTTCTTGGATAATCTTCTCGTTTTATTACAAACGTGAAATAAATGAAGAATGAAATTCTTCAAATAATTTAATATGAATTTATATAATTACTCCCCTAAGTTTGTCTTTAAGGGAGAGGTCAGAAAGCGTACCGATAGCAAAGTCGAGCAAGTTAAAAATATAGTTTTAAATTTTAAAATTGTCAAAATAGGCTTATTTCAAAAAAGTTGTTAAACAGCAAGTAATTTAAGAGAGAGAAGTACATTCTGAGAACGTCTTCTAAAGCTCCGGAATCACTATGCACTATTTTACCCTGCTACTATGTTCAACTATGAATATATGTATCAACGAGCGTATAGACATTTAATGACAAGAAACAGTCGCGCCCATGTCATAGAAACTATTTGCATATGCAAATTGTCTGCAGACTGTGGTTCTTGTTTCTTATACTGCTCCATGTGATAGAATAGACTCATTTCCGCGAGAACTTTGAGAACAATAATTTTAATGGTTTCCTTGACCAAACAATTAAATGGCACTAATTCAACTGTACCTATATAATGTCTTCAGGGGCCCTAAATACGCTCAAACTATATTCTCCACGCCAATAACCTTGAATATATGTGACCAAAATATTTTAAATTCTAGTGATAATTACCATATATACTTATGCTGTTCATAAATGAAAAAGTAGCTCGGTCTTCATACTTTTGGAAATCGTTTTATTAAATGCAGATTAGTTTTTTTAAACTCGATGTCAAATTCATTATTTTTTGTATCGTTAATAAAATACCTCAAATGTTTTTAATGCCAGCATTATAAACGACCTTCTCTGATGCAAGAAATAATCGGGTATTTTATGGCACAAATGATGACATATTAGCATTTTACGGCACGAGTGATTGCGTCATTACACATTCAGCCAATTACAGCTAGCGAATTGTGCGGTGGTAGAAGTGAACTGAACAGCCGCCCACCGTTTTCCACACAGATGTCAAATACCCGAGATGTCACAGGGATGTTGTTTCGTAAAAGAAAGTTTAATTCTCAAATAGCATATGCAACTTGTTTATCATGTTACTTTATTACATTCGTACAAATTTGAAAACTCGCTCCTAACGTCGCTCGTTCTCATAACCCATGTACCCATGCAATAAGGCAATTATACATTAATTGCATGACCTACTATTTACATATAGGTATTGTGCTGAGTTTTCGTTGGCATTTCCAATGAAATAATTATATGCGTCGTCATTGCCAACAATATTATTTATTAAAAAGCAGCTTTCGATGGCTTAGCCATCATCATCAGTTTTCTGTTGTATGGAAGCCACAAAAACGACTACGTAACAGGGCTTCCATACAACAGAAAACTGATGATGATGGCTAAGCCATCGAGAGCTGCTTTTTAATAAATAATATTGTTGGCAATGACGACGCATATAATTAATACTATTTATATGTTAAGATATCCTTAATACAAAATTTTGTTTAAAAAAATTATTTTGACTTCCTATCCAAGGAAGGCCATAAGCACCTGTTTAAGCCTGCTTATAAATAATCCAATTCTGATCTTCCGCCGTTCATTTAGTTCCCACTTTCACCCGAAATCTCTCCCATAAGGTTTCTCCCTCCGCTTCCAACATGCTGTGAAGTTTGCTTTCCAGGAGATGTACCGTATTTCGCCTATAGTTCGCATCTGCTACGCAACCTCGATTCGCTCTCCGAGACTGGGAAAGGGGTCGCAAGTCCTCGGGAGAAGTTTCTTCCGTCACGAACTGCGCTAATCTCGAGACCACTGCGACTCTTATCGTCATCCCTCCGCATGCTTTCGGCCTCCGTCTCTGAGTTCTCGGAAAGGAGAAAGCTCTTCTCATGAATTTTAAACTTGCGATGTGGAATTAAATTTGCGGATTACTTGTAAGTTTCGGGCATTTGTGTGGTAGGCGAGACTCAAATTAGGAGCTTTGTCACTTAAAAGAGACAGAAATGCTACCTATTTGTGTTTCAAAGAAATGGGTTTTTGTATTCATGTCGAATTGGATTCTGTAACGTAAGCGTTTGTTGAAGTGTTTATTCGAAATGTACGTTCATGATGCGCATTACGTACTATTTGCGTTCATGATGTGACCAAATACTACTTACTGACGTAAGTTTTAAATTAACATGTTTCTCAATATTCTATAAGTAAATGTGTTCACAACAGAAAAATTATATATGTCTAAAGCGAATGATGCGCTTTCAACGTGCGGGTGGTAGTTCCAAGCCTAAAGTACGTTTAGTGGGAAATGTATTAAATTAATGCAGCGCACGAAAATGCTATTAACGTATCTGCAATCGATATGAAATAAAATTTTAGTATTTTAATAGTGAAATATTAGTTTTATACCTGTTGTTTTTTTTTAACAAAAGTTAGACAATGGCCAGCTGATCGAAAGGTACTTCAGACTAGAAACGTTTCGCCTACAAGTGGCACTGAAAGCGGAATGCAATATTTCTAAATGCAACGTAAAGAATATTTGATATATCTTCGGAAATTTTATTATAAATTAAACGAAAATGTAAAAGTGTTTTTAAAAAGGCACAGTTTCGAAAATTGAGTCATTGAAGAGAAATTGAAATATATTTCCTAAAATGAACTTCATTGGCAATTCTCATCATGTACGAAATTGAACAGACAGAATGTCTTTCCGCCTTGTATCATTTTGTTTTTCGAATGATATTTTTCTATCATTTTGAGTGCTAACTGCTTGCAGTTGCGTTCAGATTTCTTAATTTAAATTCTTACATTTTAACGTTGACGTGTAAATAAAAATTGTCATGTCTCACTAATACTATGTAATGAAAGATGAAAACGATAAACGTTCTGCAGTTGCAATAATTTCACGGTACATTTATATCATATCCTACCCGTGTAGTAGCTAAAAATTCCAGCTGTTCGTAACTTCTCCCGCCGCAACGCTATAAAATCCGACCTTGGACAGAGGCCGCCGGACGTACTTGAAGCAACCTCCTTCCGACATTGCCTCCATTGATCGCTCCAGAAATAACTCTCGATTCTCAGCCTCGGGGAGTCGATCAGTGCATACGAAATAAAGGTGAAGTTTCTCACGCACGAATGCAATCAAGGCTTGTGCCTAGGCACTGCATTTCGTTGCTAGCACGCGAGTGTGGTTTTTGCTCATTTCCTATCGCCCCTTTATTCTGACAGACCATTTCGCTGCCTGTGGAAGTGCGGAGTCTCGTTTATCACGAGGGATCGAGTCGATAGATTTGACCTCTGCGACCCCCAAAATAAATGTTTCGATGTTTAAAAATACGCATGCATAAGCATGTTATAAAACAAGAAAAAATGAGCGACAAGCTCCGTTAGGGTGTGAACATAAAGTATCTTATGAACTGTGGTATATAACAGTACTGTTAACAACCTTATATTATTATTATTATTATTATTAATATTTATTATTATTACGAAAAGAAAGGATTTTTAACTATACAAATAAATGACAGGGGTCAGATCAAGTATTCTTCGGGTGGATCACCAAAGTTTGCAACTGCAAATATCTTCGAAACTGTTGAAGAGTCTGAATACGGTTTGCGCCTGGTTAATGTAGATAAAAGAGCATTTTGAATATTTTTACACAAATTCTTCTTTCTTAAGCGGTAGTATATTTTTACCAAAGTTATACAGTTTTCGAAGAGAGGAATGCAATGTTATACACATTAATATATGGAAAGAATCTGCAGAAAAAAATGCGTTCTCAATAACCAGGTGTTCCACGTCTTTCCATTTCGCTTTTTTGGAAGGCGGTAAAAAAGTATGTCCTTCACTGGCGTCATAAAGATTCACTCTCAAGATTGAAATCAAAATCAGCTTCGTGTTTCATTATAATTATACTTATCAATATTTATATGTATAGATACTGTAGATAGATATAAATCATTATAACTATACTTGCTTCTTGCATTCATATCATTACCTACACATCTACATCTGTTTCTCCATTGACCTAAAGTATAACATGGATACTTTGTTAACTCCTCGGGTGTAAGAGAATAAAATTTGTGTTTCTATTCCCCAATGGTATACAGTTTTAGTTAATTAATTAAAACAATCAGAATGAAATCAAAATCACATTATTCGCGTTACGTGTTCTCATATGTATTAAAATGTAAATGTATTTTTTGAATCATTAAATTATGACGTTTTCTTATTCTTAGCGTATTCTTCATTTTATATTTCTACATTAATGTTCTACTTAATAAATACATACAAATAGTATCATAACGCGTGGCTCTTTTATCCGGTGTTCCATTAAAATAACTAAAGTGCAATGTTTATCACATCCTGCACCATGCCAAAATGTGCAGTTGTCATGATAAATAGATTACAGATTAAATTATTTTTAGGTTCATAAAATTAATTAGTTACAAAAAATCAATAAAAATTGTCACTTGTCGGTCGGCTCTACATCGTTAATGCTAATGTACGCTCCCTCCTGTGAATAGTTGACTCGCGAAAGAATAGTCGCCCATGGGGATTTAGAAAGATGAAATCGGTGAGCGCAAGAAACGTCAAACACACAAATTTTGCACCAAAACTGAAAAGTTGTATCAAACTAAGTAGTTGGCATCGATCCACTACAGAAACAGTTAATTATAGAATGTAAGTAAGGAGATCAATGAAAGAGAGAGGTTCAAGTAAGTAAAATAACGTACATAAACATTTTATCTATTTTTTGCCTTGGTTGCCTTTATTTCCTTCGACCTATTTCTTTTACTTTTAGTGCTTCTTCACTTCTCTAGCTCGTGACACTAGCACAAGGCGTTGTTTGCCATTGCTTCCGTCGATAATTGCCGGAGTGGGACGTAGAAATAGAGCGCAGTGTTTTGTTCGGCGTCTGTCGCACGTGGCAACAGCGAGGCAGTCTACGCGTCTCTCGATCGATCGCTGAGGGCCAGGGTCGATTCCTTTCCACGCTCGACCTCAGTGGCGCGGTCGCCCGAAGACGATAAAGCAGGCTTCGAGCCAAAGCGCCTTAGAATCGTTAACGTCTTCGAAGGTATCTCTTTGTGCCAGGGCTTAACAAGCACTACTCAAGATGGGAGGAGATACGTCTTTATAAATAGTTAACGGTCCATTAGAGAATAAAACATGTTTTCTTTTTCGAAGGGCAAGATAACTAACATCGTTGTTTAATAATAATCTTCAAAATATAACAAGAGATGTTTGTGCCGAAGAAAAATGAAAATGTTCATGTTAACACAAATTAACATCAATTATTAACATTAATTAATTAAGTGTTAAACTGCGTTTCTTAAAAAGTGACTATGTTCCACCACGACAAAACATTATGTTACATCATAACTTGTAAAGAAAACAAGACCAAGTAATAAGGTTCCTAATTAATCAGAGAGGACCAGGAGGACAATATAACACGACATTTTAGAACGTACTCTAAAAGATTAGTTGACATAATTATTTTTAAAAGTGTAGCTAATTTATATAATGTATTAAGAAATTATCTGTAGTGACATTCAAGAATCAATGAAATGCAACTCAAATCAAAATATCCCAATATTAAATATCTTACTGAAATACTACTACAACTGAGAAATATAATGAACAAATTATTTTCAGTCCAATCTTATGGTGTACATACTAAATGCTGTACATTGGGTGCCACCTTAGAACTGAATTCATAGCGTGGCTTGAAATAATCAAGCCAAATACATCGTAGAAAAATATTGACATAAGAAAGGAAGGTTAGAACAAATAATTGGAATCCAAAAATATTCGTTTTCTGAGTAAAGAACGAAGCCTTTTGAAGTGAAATTAATATTACATAGTTTTACTGGTTCTATCCTCTAAAAATTTATGCAGCACTGCCCTAAGATATCAATACTCCATTTGTTGTTAACTGACAAAAAATGTCACGAGACAATAAAATACAATGGCATATTTACCAAAGCCATTCGTCGATATATTTCAAGTATTGTAAATTAAGAATATTCGCAACTTCACATACTACAGTGTTCTTCTATTTATGAATACGCTAAAAGGTTTCGTACGATAGTCCCCTCCAGAGTGTGATAATGCAAAAACCCACATTGCTATCGGAATAGATACAAATCTTCGTGACGTATTTCGCCTCGTCGTAATGGCGTAAAGGGGAGAAAACAATCGCTCAGGCACAGCAATTTACGAGGTCGTTTATCATGCGGGGGAGGGTCCGCGCGCGACTGCGGTTGGCAGCAATGGCGGTGGCGATGGCAACAGGCGGGATACGGATGGCGATGGTGGTGGTGGTGGTAGTGGAACGGTGGGGGTTGCTCGTAATTGCATTGGTGACCGTGGTGATGGTGGTGGTGATGATGGTGGTAGTGATGGTGGTAGTGATGGTGGTGGTGATGGTGGTGGTGATGGTGGTGGTAGTGATGGTGGTGGTAGTGATGGTGGTGGTAGTGATGGTGGTGGTAGTGATGATGGTGGTAGTGATGGTGGTGGTAGTGATGGTGGTAGTGATGGTGGTAGTGATGGTGGTAGTGATGGTGGTGGTGGTGGTGGTGGTGGCTGTAGTTTGTAAAATTGATAATGGCGAATATGATGAAAGTTAGTGGACATGGTGTCGGTGGTTAGCGATGGTGATTGTGGTGGTAATGTGAGAGTGCTCCTGGCACTCTATAGATCCATCTCTATAGATGGAGGTAGTAATGGCGATAGAGCAGGGGTGGCGGAGTTGGAGGCGGTGACAGCTGTCAAATCAAGGAGTATTGGGTGTACCGCAATAGATTTGTGAAGACGGACGCTGCGGTTGAGGACGCAGAAAGGGTAATTGATTATAACCCAAGAGTTTTACCTGTAGATGATAGTTATGTATTTGGTTTTTAATGAGGAATGTATTCTGTTAATGGCAATGCTTCAATAAAATGACAGTGAAAGTGGATTCACATATTCCTCCGTATTCGCCGCCAAGATTTTCTCTGCATCCATCAACTGATCAATAGGACGTCAATACTTGCTTTCCCTTTCAGACTGTCACTTTCATACTTCTCACTACACACTTAGGGAGGCTTAGTGGCGGTGATTCGTTGAGGGAGAAACCTGGATGGAAAAATACCCGGATTTAATAAGCCATCGTTTAAGTAGGCACCGAATCTTCCTTTCTAGTAGGAGAGAAACATCGCCACCTCAAATCAATCAACCTATCAATGTTGCCTTATTTTATGTGGCGTGGCTCAGGCGATTTGCTCTTCCGCCTGAGACTATGCAATTTTCACTACTCTCCTTTTGCCATCCAGCAGCGAGAGAAATTGACGAAATAGACAATTTGAATGAGACTCAATTTAGTCTTGAGAATATTTTACATTTATAGTAAATCTACAACATGAGCCAGCCAGCTTTACGTTCCACCAAAGCAAAGCGCACGAAGGATTTGCACCCTTGAAAATGCTCCGCTTTGATCGAGTTTGAATGAGCGTGTATATCAGACCTATGAGTGGTCCGATACACCGTTACACCACAGCCACCTCGCGGGTCTGACCATCCAGGAATCAATAAATTCTCACCCACTCCCTCTCTCACCCACTCCCTCTCTCACCCACTCACATTATGTCCTCGGGCCACCTACTACGAGTAATTTCTCTCTCACTCAGTCTGCGCCCGCCGGTTGTCGCCATTAGTGCAACCGCCACCCGTCGCAGCGTCGCCTCGCCTCGTAGCGCCGCGCCGCGCGTCGCATGCGCCAGTGACGTCAGTCGCACGCGGCGCGCGAGGCGTGGCGTGGCGAGGCGCGGCGAGGCGAGGCGAGGCGAGGAGCGGCGACGGGGCCGGGGCCGTTCTTGCGAGCGAAGCGCTGGGGTCGCTTCTTGCCCGCGCCCGCGTTGCGCTCCCGCCCGGCCCTCGCGTGCTGCCTAGCGCGCCCGCCTCTCGCGCCTCTCCCAGAGCGTTCTGGTACGATGCCTGTCGCACACGGTGATATTTGATATACACAATTACTTCACGGAAAATTTCATATTTTGTAATTCTTAGCTTGCACACAGGAAATGATTTATTGATTGTTAGTGATTCCGGGCGCTTCAACTGCTAACCCGTCATTAGTCCCATAAGTCTGGAGGATGTTTGTTCCTTGGGAGGTGGCGATGGTTTTCTCCCTGGATAGCGGGATCCGGCGTCGACCTATCGGGATTTTCCCCAACCAGGTATCTCCCACCAGCGGGGCGCCGTCCCAGCCGGTACAGGCGCGAAGATCCCGACGGGTCTCCCGACATGTGTGGAAGTGTATTGGATGTTAGTGTAATGTAGGTAATTAAGGGAAGATGATAGGTCAAAGAAAAGGAAGGAAAGATCGCGCACGAACCGTGGACGTTTGTTAAGGTACTGCTCTCCTTCGCCTGGTGTTGATCGCAGGAACCACGCAAAACTACCGATGAGAGTAGCCGGCCGAATTCTCCTCCAGGTAGCGGCTGAAGTAGACGTAGCTG
Organism: Gryllus longicercus; assembly: GCA_038098605.1. Lineage (NCBI taxonomy): Eukaryota > Metazoa > Arthropoda > Insecta > Orthoptera > Gryllidae > Gryllus > Gryllus longicercus. The sequence continues at coordinate 7,897,298 of JAZDUA010000010.1, forward strand.
TCTAACTAGCGTTGAAATTCTTGCCACCGTCGGGAATCGAACCTCATAACCTCCCGGCCAGAGGCACTGCCATGACATCAGTTGATGCCCTGAGACATCTCTCTCGGAGCTCACAGTAAAATTCGGAATTCTATATAGCAGCTGAGAGAGCTGAAAGCAACAACTGTTACCACTGCAGTATGTCTGGCTGAGAGTATGTCTAGGGTTCGAATCCCAATGACATGACGGCTGAATGACAGCTACATACGTACGTACTAGGTCGAATTCAATCGCTGGCTAGAGGAGAATTCTAGCTTTATTCTAAATCCGTCTGGGAACACCTTTCCTTAATAAGTCTAGGCAAACATTTGAAATCATTAATCTTAAATCTCTTCTTAATTTAAGTATCTTGTCAAAGACGACTGCAAAGTAAATGACTCCGATTAAATTAAAAGTGTTCTTCTGCAAAATGAAAAATATTGAGATGTCTTTTCTCCGATGCTACCACCATACTAAGCATCTTTAAGAAACTTGATCTTTCACCAAGTGTAAGTGAAAGTGAAAGTTAAGCTTTTTGTTACTTTTCCTCTCCCAAATGTAACAATGCATAACATTACTACCTCAATTCCTCCCGAGAAATATGATTGCGATCCCATCTCGTTTTTTAGTTAAATGAAAATTAACTTTAACAACAATTCGGTGAAATTTGAAATATATTTAACACATTTTTAAATTGAAGTCATTAAAATTACATTATAATAAAACCTTAATTTTCATTGTAAAATGTAGTAAAAAACTATAGTAAAAAGTATCTCAATATTGAAATAAAAATGTTTGATTTGTAATATAAGATAAGTTCTAAGATTACATAAATCTAGTTGGCAAAACTCCACAAAAACCTTGTGTACACTTTCACTTTCTATTCTTCTTACTTATACTCCGGGGTTGTCTCTTATATCTAATTCTAAGAAAAGAAACCTTTCTGGAACTTCTATTGCATTTTGAAGAACGTTTGGGGCAAGACTACAAAGAAGCACAGGTGGTAAGAAACACGCAAAAAACATAAAAAATCTTTAATATTTGGTGCGATATTGATATCCCACGAATAGTCCCACGAATAATAGAACGCTAGCTCAAAGGAAGTATCGTGAATTATTTATGATGAATGCACAGTTCAGGATCTGGCCGTTAGAACCTGGCTTCCAATATGTAGCAATTTTCGCATTTAAAACAATGACGCAAGTATGCAATGGTAGCATTTTTTTCTCCTTTATATATGCCATACCATTCTATAATCGCAGGACGGCCGAACGAGCTCGATTCTGGGTTGGGTCATCGCCAGGACATTTTGTCCCCTCACTCATACCCACCACCCCCACTCAGGCTCTGAGCTGTTGCCCCTCCGCGTCGCATGGAAATCCCAGAATCATCCCTTTTTTCAATTCACTGAGAGATTTACGAAGTTGGAAGAGATGATGATGATAATAATAATAATAATAATAATAATAATAATAATAATAATATAAACAATAATAATAATGAGAAGAAGAGGAGGAAGAAGAATTTGATCGCACAATTTGGTCCCATAAAACTGTAGATCATAATAGAGCAGATCTTGTAATATCTCTCAATGAGTCAGACCTTCCTTGTTGATGGTTCTGCCCATTTTATTAGGAACATGCAAAATGCATTCACTGAAAAATAAGGAACAGTGATCTGGCATAGCAAATTACAGAACAATGAAAGCAGGTCCAGTATTCATTCTCCAGATAATTACCTCCATTACCGATCTCATAGAATAAAAGGTGAAAGAAAATTCTTCGAAGAACATGCGTGATTCCATTTTAAATAAAACATTGCGGAAACGTACATTCTGATCACCAGAGTTAGGATTCTGATCATCTAAAAAATATTTGATAATCACCTATAAACCGACTTCAAAATAAGGTGAATATGTCCTAATTTTTCTAAATACTCCCAAATTTGCAACAAAATGATAATTCAATGAATTTTATAATTTTAAATAAAATGTATTTATATAAAGTTGTATTAAATATAAAGTTTTATTCAAGGATGGAATGTAATCCTTATCTCCGATCTTTCAACTGTCACTTTTTAGATATCCAGAAAGGTACCGGATGTTATTTTGAGAGTTCGAGAAACCGAGTATACTGCAAAAGTGAATTTCGTCATGAACTGATGATACAATAAAAACTTTGTTTTAGTGTGTCATTGTTAATTCATTCCCTAACAAAAGGAAGAATAGGAAACCACATAGCAAAAATGACAAAAATGACGCAAAGATAAAAAAATGACCTACAAATCGAAAAGTGACTAAAAATGACCCAATAACTATACATTTCTATCACTTATATGTCGTGATAAACATTTTTTTACAACTTAGCAACGTCTAGAATGCAGCCATGAAAAGGAGGCGTGTCATCAGAATCCGAGCCTGGGGTCGCAAGTCCCTCCCCGGCTGGCGGTGCCCTTTCGTTTCCCTTTCGGCTCACGTGACCGCGTGGGCCGCGCCCCGCCGCACCGCACCGCAGGCACGCACACTGGCAGGTCACCCGCGCGTCGCGTGGGCGCCGAAAGAGCGCGCGCTCCCTGCGGCCGCAGCATCCGCTTCGCTGGGGCGCGGCTTCCCTGCGTCTCCTCCGCTCTCCTCTCTCACGACTCCCACAATCTTATACTTCGGTTTTTGTAACGTGGCGCGTCAAGGCCTGTCTTCGCGATGCAATAGCACAGGGGCCGTCCATATATCACGTAACGCTGAAGAAGATGGAGGAGGAGGACCAACTTTATAAAGCCTTGTTGCCCTGTACAAGAGGCCCTTGCCCTAACAGGGATTAAACGGGCTAGTAATAATAATAATAATAATAATAATAATAATAATAATAATAATAATAATAATAATAATAATAATAATAATAATAATAATAACAACAATAATAGCCGATCAGATGGCCGAGATCGCTAAGGCAGTAGTGCCGGAGTGGTTTCGGACCAGAAGATCGCGGGTTCGAGTCCCGCCTCGGGCATGGGTGTATTTGTGTATGTCTGTATGTGTTGTCCTTTCACCCCCATTATCATCATATCATCATTTCATCTTCCATACCCCCAGGGCTAACAACCGTGAGGGATAAAAATCGGATCCAGCTACATGCTGGTCCCCCCCAAAAAGTTGTTGCAAGCACCTGCCACCGCGATAATAAATAAAAACTGAGCCACGGTAAATGCAGGATGCTTGCATGCGTGGTCCTAGTCGGCCGATTAACGAAAAAAAAATGATAATGATAATAATAATGATAATAATAATATAAAAGAGGGAGGCAGAGTTACGCCGAGTTACATAGGGGGTATTGAATTAGTTATGTAATATATTTTTTTAAATTTTGTAACATTTGTTGAAATACTTTTGTTTTGTCACACAAAAACATGAAAATATTATCTAATTATTTTCTTTTAAAAGAAAATTATTTTAAGTTTTTAGAACTTGTTACTGAATGAATGAAATGTGTACTTTTCTTTAATAAACTATAATTTATTTTCAATTTTTGCATGTACGTAGGGGGTGAGAGGTTATCGCGAGCGTTACGTAATTATTATGGAACGTTCATAAAAAGAGCAATTTTTCATCAATTTGAAGAGTGGACCTTCATCCTCTTTCAGGTAATGTGCTAAATATTGCCAAGCCTATTCCCCCAAGGAATGTGACAGTCCGTCTTCTTCGGCATCTAATCGTACGTTCCCTATAATAATGTAACATTCCTTATAATAACACCGGGGAAATAGTGTGTAGTATGAAACATCAAAATATGTTTATAAATATGTAATGAAATGAGTAAAAAAATGTAATAAATATGAAAAATAGGATAAACTACGTAATATTAAAATGAACTAATTATGAAACACTTTTATATAATACAAAATTACATTAACAAAACATTTCCTAAACAAATTTTGAAAATATTACAAACATTTTAAAACTCATTTGGAGAGCACAAACTGATGAACACTTTAACCACACAACTTTCCCGTCAGTAGTAAAAGCTTCATCTATTGCTGTCTAGGCCGTAGTTTAGCAGCCAGACTAGACGCAATAGAAGCAATCGTACAAACTGGCGATACCTACGACCAGCAAACAATCACTGCAGCGTGCTGCACACCCATCGAAGTGTTACACATCGGCGATCGTCAGAGTTTCACGGAAATTAAGGTTAAAGGTCACTAAACGCGGGGTCAGCGAGATGCTTGTCACACTTAGAGGTGAAAACTATCTCAGTCGTTGTCGCACACTTCCCGTCCGCGAGATAAAGCAGGTAGTCTGTAACAACACGCGCCTTCGTGTAGGATACCTTGAGTAGACAGCACGCAGTTATAATGTAGGAGAAGCATCGTTTTTTTTTAATACTTCCTTTTATAAAAATAAAATAATGTAGTTGCAGAAAATTGATAGAATAAAATATATTTTGTGAAAATAGCAAAATATGTAACGTTCTAAATATGTAAAAACATGTCACGTGAAAGTTTTATATTGTGTTACAACGGCGATGATTCGCCAAGATTACAAATTTGATAACGTTAAGTAGAAACACAAAAAAATATATACGGTCTCTACTTATAACAATCGAATGACTGGAATTACGTACGGAATTACTTAATTAGGATTAAGTTTATTTTCAGCAAAGAAAATCAAATAAGTGTGAACTAAAGTTCAAAAAATTCGAAAAATGTTTATAACAAAAAGAAATAGAATTAGGATTTTCCCTCAGCAGAGACTTACCTTCAAGCTACACAGTTCCATTACATTGCACCGTTCCATCCTCCACGACAGCTACACCGCACAGGGGTCCCTCGTCGCAAACTCGCTAGTAGATCAAACACCTCGCGTTCTCTCCGACTGGCCGCTCCTCCGCCAGGCGTCGCTGCGCCTTTTCTCTCCACCAGGGCCTTTCAACTCCCATATAACGCGATGGAAACCATTACAGTGGCACGCTCAACTGTAGCACCTTCTTACAGGAACTAAAACACCAACTGCTGCCAATGATACGTAAATCGCGCGTGGCTGCAGCGTGAGTTCGAGAGACGCACGCAGGTGCGTAACTCTACGAAATATAGTGTCGATGTTCGCGCTTTCGTCAGAGGTTTCTTATGTATATATTACGAATAATTGGACTTTTAGAACACACTTTTCGTATTTCTCGCAAATCAGCTAATTGTTATGGGAGAAAGTAAGCGAACCTAAGCAGCTGCAGCACTCGGCGACACTAGCGCCTCGTATCGTAGCACCGTCCAGCTTCGTCCCCGGATTTGATGAAGAGTTGCAAGGCCCTGTTCTCCAGCTTCTTCCACCCTTGCGGCTGGCTCCTTCACGCCCCAACGCCCTGCACCTCATCACCGCCATGTCACCCGTCACCCCGCCAGCTCTGCCGCCGGCGAGGTGAAGGGAATAGAAGAAGGGCGAGCCGAGAAAGGGGCGGGCTGGGCCGGGGAGGTGGTGAGGAGAGTGAGGGGCGGGGGAAGAAACGAGGCGTGCAATTGATTGATGTTTCCGAGCACGTCAAATGCTATGGTCATTAGTAAGGGACGGATTTTGATGATATATCGCGAAAAATTATCAATAAAATGCTCATTAAATGTTTTCAAAATGCCCTAAAAACAAAGAAAAATTACGTAAAAAAATAAATCTAAACCACTTCCGATGAATAACTCAAGCTGTTGGGTATGTTACTGATGTAATCGAGGCTTCTTCCTTTTGTGAAAGTGAACTCAGCTTGCAAATTTTGGTTTGGACTGTTCTTTTTGAAAGAAAGTCTCTGCCTTTATTTATCGCGAAATCGGTCCAACTGATACTGGAGCCGATAAACGGAACCTTAGGTTTACATTGTACTCACAACGGCTAACATAACAATATAAGAGCGAAGAATTCGAATATACTACTCGGAAATTCTGTGGTGAACATTTTTTGCACCTCGTAAATATTGTTTGAAACAAGTACAAATAAAATTATATTAAAATCAATTCAATCAGCGAAAAGTGTAATAAAAATGAATTAAAATGTAAAAAATGACCTATTAGTTAAAATCGACGAAAAATGAGAAAAACATATAAAAATGGGTCATATAATTTCGTCATAACATAAAATGAATTTCTTGACTAAAAGTCATTGTTCTAAAGTGAAAAGACATTTCGTTAAAATCCGCCCCTAGTTATTAGACCTGTGTTGCGGTAACTGTTTTTATACCGGATGTGAGTGATTCTTTTCTCGGCTGGATGGTGAGATCTCGGCCGACGTACACGTACACGTGCGGGGGGGGAGAATTACTCCCCAGGTATCTCCCACAGCCAGGACATCCTAAAAGACAATGTACAGAGAGAGAGAGAGAGAGAGAGAGAGAGAGAGAGAGAGAGAGAGAGAGAGAGAGAGAGAGAGAGAGAGAGAGAAATCATATCTAGCACCCAGCTGCACTAATCGGTAGTTTCTCTGCCTGGCTAATACTGTGACGCACCATAGGGGATGGTACTTGAGGCATACGGTCCCAGAAGTTGATATATTACTTTTACTAATATTACTTGGTGACGATTCGTTCAGTTACAAAATTCAATAAGTTATATAAATATAAATCGAAAACTAAAAATAAATTTTAACTTCAGCACAAATAGAAAAAAAATCTATATTTAAAATAGCACATAAAGTTGGTTGGACATTATACCTAGGGCCTCTGTCTAGATTAATCCTGACTGTTCGAATAATAAATTATACTATTCTCATATTTGAATTTCCAAAAACAGTTTCTCCGTACGATCTGGATCCGTTTGTGCATCGGTCAACCTCCGGTTCTATCGGTGCTGCCTTGGCCCTCCCCCCTCCCCCACCACCGTTGTGGCCATCCTCGCCGCCGACGCTCTCCTGTTTACGTTGGCCTCGGCGGCGTACGAGTTTCCGCTATTTTCGCCCACGCACCCCCTCCCCTTCCCTCCCACTTCCATTTCCCCTCGCGCGGCATCTCGGCGCTCTCTCTCCCTGCGCACTGCCTGCCCCGCCCCGCCCCGCTCCGCCTTGCCCTGCCCTGCCCTGCCCCGCTCTACCCCGCCACGCCCTGCCCCGCCAGGCCCAGCCCAGCCCGGCCCGGCCCGGCCCCGCCCCGCACTGCCGTGCCCCGCCCCGAGCTCCGCCTCAACACGCTCCACCCCGCCGCGCCCCGCCCTACCTCTTCCCCTTCCCCCACCCCGCTGCGTCCCGCCGCATCACACCGCACCGTCTGGCTGCGTGAGACCAGCCATCTCTGCCACTACGTAGCTGTCAAGGTTACACACGGATAAATCTGTAGCTGTTTGCTATCGATAGGTCTAATTCATCTTTAATAACGAAACTGAACCATCAGTCGTTGACGAAAAGATCTTTTCATAAGTTTATAAGTATTTATACTCTTCATTCTTTAAAAAATATATATGCCTTTGGTGTCTCGGGCCATGTGCCTGTCTAAATCGATTTTGATGAGGTTTGCACAGGAAGGTACAATATTTTGGCGGGCTTAATTTAGGCTACTTTCTTAAAATAATTTTCGATTATGTAAAAGAGAATGTTTTATATACAAATCAACGGTATACACATCTTAAAATCATATTGTACACTTGACATTTAAAACAAGAAAATGGTCACTAGTTACATAAAGTAATATAATTATCCATACTTCATTATTCTTCATTATTCCCTTCCGCCTCCTTTAAAACAGAATTTATGTGCACGTTCGTTCAATTTCTCGCGAAAAGTATGTCAAAACCTGAGGGCATTGCCAAATCAGAACAAGAGTTTCTGAAAGTGTATAAAATGTCGCACAAAACGCATTTTTATTCATTCCGATAGCGCGACGTGGATCCGGTAACTGAAGGTCAAAGCACAGTATATTTTTCGATGGGGTAGAGCTGGGTGGATAGTGAGAGCGGTGGATTGGGAAGAACGGAGTAGAGCGGGATAGAACTGTGCGTAGCATATCATCGCAGGAGTAAAAAAATCGTATATTGCCCTTTATTCATTAGGACTTCATTTCTACTTTTTGTAATACTAAGACGAATGAACAATGTAGTACTGAATAATGTACATTATTGGGATACATTCCTATGTTGCCCTTTATTCATTAGGACTTCATTTCTAGTTTTTGTAATACTAAGACGAATGAACAATGTAGTACTGAACAATGTACATTATTGGGATAAATTCCTGACCAACGTGAGGTTTTTTCAGCATGGTTCAAGCATAATTTCAGTTTGATAAAGAAACAAAATCACCATACTGCTCCAAAAGATATTTCTTTCCATACCGCGTGTCCCTGTGCTGACCTTTTATGGGTAAATCCGTGCAAATACCTTCTTTAGTAGTTTTTTTTCAGTTGTATAATCAGCGTTGCATTTTGGCTTTCAGAATTCCAGGTAGTATCTCTCCATTTGTTGATAATGGCAGGACAGTCGTCTAACATACACTAGTAATCTACAACTATTTACTTATTTGGGGATCAAGAGCGAATTATGAACTCCATATTTAACAAAAGTTAAAAATTGTGAAAAGAGTAAAGTTTTTATTTAAGCGAAATAAAATAAATTTAACGCATTGATTCACTTTTGACATATTCACTTTTAGAATGAATTAGTTTACAATTGAAAATTAAGTATAAAAATGTAATTATTTGAGCTCAGAATGACATTTCAAACAGCTTTGCTGCAAACAGGTAAATTCTGATCTAACACATCTAAAAAAATCCAAAGCATCACTGTTGTCAAACGATTAACATAATGAAAACCGACGAAGACTCGTCTCATTGTTACTAGAATCGTCGATCATGGTGCCAGAAGTTTCAATGACCTCGGGGTGGAGTGGTGAAATATGTGGATCCATCATGAAACAATGTATTCTCGAAAACCTCTTGCTAGGTCGAATTCAGTCACTGCCTGGAGGAGAATGCTTTTCGCAGTCGTAGCTCAGTAGGTTTCTCCGATCAACGCCAGGCGAATGCCGGAGCAGTACCCTAACAAACGGACCAGGGAGCGCGCGCGATCTCTCCTTCCTCTTCCTCCTTCTCACCCCTTACACACACACTACCATGCACTACACCACCACACATGCCGAGTGACCCGTCAGGTCGCTAACAGCTTGTCCCAACCATGGTCCATGGGGTTGGAAGACAACCCGCTATCCGACGGTAGGTCGGCGCCGGATCTCGCCGTACAGCGAGGGAAGGAACTCCGAAAGCGAACAGCGAAATAAAATGGTCATCTTTTGAAAATAATTATAATATTCAGTATTTCTCAGGTGTCAAGTTGGTAAAAATATTTTTTTAAACATACTTCAAACAACTGACCCCCGTTACTAAGCAGTCGAAACTCAACTTAAGGAACTTCTCTTAAATACTATAAATTACAATAAATATAGAATTAAATATTGTTTATTAAATAATATTAAAACCAATAATACTTCAACGGGTACAAACATTCGATGTGATTGGAAAACTAAACTTTTGGAAATTTAATTTCTTTCTTTATTGAGTTTGAAATGGTTAAAAAACGCAACACTCTGATAGTTTTCAATGTGTGCTATATTGTTTCATTTCAGAAACATAAGAAACAGATTATAGTGCCAAAATATTATTATATTTTCAAACAATCCTAGTAAAGTAGACAAACGAGGGTTTAATTATAGAATGTGGGAGAATTTTAACAGGTAAATGTTTCTCTCCAAAAAATGAATATAACTCAACATCATGTTTTATCAATTGCAAATCAATGCAAATTTCAATCACAGTATAGTTAATCAGAGTTCTATAAGTTTAAGAAGTTATTATTATTATTATTATTATTATTATTATTATTATTATTATTATTATTATTTGACCATTACTTGTCGTTTACTACTTAGAGATAAGTTCAATCCATCCATTCCATTTAATAATGAAGACAAATAATCTTGGCGTTAATGTTTATTGAAATGAAACATGAAGTGTTAATTTTATCTCATTTGGGTTTTGAAAAAGAAATTATTTTACTACATGCTTACAGCAATAATTGTACACGGTACTCAGGCTTAGGTATGCGTACGTTAGTGCACGTTATCAGCAATTAGAGTAGGTGATAGTTTAACTAACATTTCCCATGTTCCCCTCCCAGTTTTAATTGGATTAACCCTTCGCTTGGGTACTAGTTCATTAACCGAGACATAATCTTACGAACTTGCGAGTGTAATTTTGTAAAATAAATTCGACGAGCGAAAATGATACCGACACCACGTCTCGCAGAACTACGAAACTTCTACACCGGGCAAAGTAGTTACAGTATAACAGTTTCCGTATGGTGTAAAGAGAATGCTCAGATTCTACGCCTGTACCCGCTTGCAATTAGAATAGGAATTGCCAATAATTTCTTGCGTTATCGTGAATTTTACTCACAGTCAACCTATGAAGAGGGTCGTTACTGTGATTGTGAGTTTGTGTAAGATAATTTTAAGTTTAAAACTTAGCACAACTATGTTTTACTTGCTAAAGAGTAGATGCCCTGTGATCAATAATTGTAAGAAATATTGAACGCCAACTATTTACAAATATCACAGTCCTAATAATAAAACTTCACATTGTTATTATCATAGTTTTATCTTTTAATTATTAGAAATATGTATCATTGTACAAAATAAAGTAGCTGCATTTCTATTGTTTTCTTTGATTCAAATAGCACCTATAACGTATCTTTTGCAAATATGTGTCTCAATAACTGATGTTAGCAATTTTAATAATGTCCACACCTACAATACCGTAGTGTAATTCATTTTAACAAACAAACCCTCACTGACAAATAGTTTTCGCAACTGCAAACATTGCAATAATTTTACTTTTCATTTTCCTCGAGGATGATTCAAAATAAATGATTCCTAATGCTGTTTAAGATGTTATGAATACAGTACTGTGTGTTACTTACAAAATGTTGCAACAGATCAACGGCCAGCAAATCCATTATCGTGTTTTGTTACTGGAAAGAATTCGTCAACTGATTGCCAATCGGTCTCTCTCCACTTCGCACATTCCTTGTCCTTCACTCCCGTCTTCTCTTCCATCTCTCCACACATCCGTCTCTCAAATCCACCTCCGTCATCGAGACCTTTTAACAGGAAAACGCGCGTAAACAAAGGAGAAACAAAGCATGGGGTGTTCTCTCCAAGTCGATTCGTTACATACACATCCACGTCGTCACTGCAGGCTTGGCATTCCGTCTGAGATGCAGCTGCCGATTTTCGACACTAGAGCTAGGTCGAATTCAGTCGCTGTCTGGAGGAGCACTCTAGTGGCCGGATGCTCTGTTCGGGAGTTTTCCGCGGTTTCTGCTTTCGAAGCCAGACGATTGCCGGAGTGGTACTCTGATAAACGGGCCACGGACCGCGCGCAATCTTCCCTTCATCTTACTTGTCTTATCATTTCCCGTTGCACACACTTTCACTTACTTCCACTATATAGCCACATATGTCGGGAGATCTGTAGGGAATTTGAAGAGACTGGGCGGTGGCTCTGTGGAGAAGATACCCTTGCAAGCCCATCATCCAGAAGGGGAGTAACCTCCCACTACCTCGCGGATAAAACATTCACTTCACTAACGGGACTCGTGATCATAGCAGTTGAGGTGCCCGAAAACATCAATCAATGCATCAAAAATTTCATCGCAGCAATGTCAGGAAAAGCTAGGGGTTGAGGATATTAAATAATAATCAATAGCACTTCAAATGCTGACCTCCAATTACACGTAAGTAGTCTATCGTTCATGAGCTGCAATAGTGTCTCAACTCAAATAATCAGTTGTTCAGATAAATAAGTTTGAAGTTTTGTACTTGTATAGAAATGTATCATTCATGCACTCACACTTCTGCCATTTGTTGGTGGAATACTCTACTGTGAGATGTGCTGATGTTGCCGCTGGAAACAGAGGCGTAACGTTCGGGCCTGCAGTGTGGCGGGCTCAGGAAAAAGAGGGCCTAGTTTTAGACTGAAGGTTTTGCACTTTAAAAAAATACTTGATACTTTCCCTGATACTTTGCGGTAGGTGACGTAATGAAATATTAAAAACAGCAACTTCTAGAAGAACGATGTTTTCCCCTTCGGTAGTTTATGTATCAATTTTTCTAAATAAATAAAGTAAGTATTTCATTTGAGTTTTATAACGTTCTTAATTACATAAAATTAAATAATAATGGCAGATTTTTTCACCATTCTTTCTAAGCACTTTACCAATAACTTAACAATAAACACAACACACAAACTGTCTTTCGATTGCTGTTTATGTAAGCTAAATTGGTTAGTAAATTGATTTCTTTTGTACTAATTATAGACTGATGAATATGAATTAGTTAAAAGATTTAACATACCGAAACTACTTGTGTTTGCTCCACATTTTTATAAATTTTATTTAATACTGTCTTGAAAGTACAGCAACCTGTTGTTCTGGAGAGAGCATTAACTCAAAATTCGTACTTTCTTTTTTTTTTAATTTCTGCCATTATAGCAGCCCAAGAGCGATATATTGATGACGTCGCACAAACATCCGGCGACCTTACCGCGCGGTGAGTATCGCACGCGAGTGCGTTGCGAAATGTGCAGCGTCAGGAGATCGCTTCGCCTTCCACCCCACGCGAAACGCGAGCCCCGCCGGCCCATGCGTGCGCGCGTGCCTCGCTGCCGAAGTGGCCCCGATTGATCTGGACGCCTTCTTGCCCGTCGTCTTTGTTCGCTCAGCGCTGCAGCTTTGTGTGCGCTGGTGATAGAAACATCCGGTTGGAAGCAAATCAAGATGAATCGTTTTTCTGGGTTTTCCTCACGTTTCCTTCGAGAGAGAGAGAGAGAGAGAGAGAGAGAGAGAGAGAGAGAGAGAGAGAGAGAGAGAGAGAGAGAGACAGACAGACAGAGAGAGAGATTTATAAAAATAATACTGAACTATTTTAGATTTATGTAAGTTGGAAGCGACAGAAAAAAATTAAAACGTTTGTTACTTTTTTCAGAGAGCAATACTCCTTAGGCTGAAAGCTCTGACGTACCCTCATCATTGATATGTTTTTCGTTTATTGTTGCACACATGGCCACAATGGAGACCAAAGAGCTCTACGTACTATTAATATTTATAAAAAAAAAATACTGAACTACTTTTAGTTTATATAAGTTGGAAGCGACAGAAAAAAATTAAAACATTTCTGAAGAAGTTACTTTTTTCGGTCGCTCACACTAAGAGGTTTCTTAGGCAGAAAGTTCAAATGAAGTCTCATCATTTATCTTTTATTTGTTTATTTTAGCACATAAGATGGTCACATCACAGACCAAAGAGCTCTACATACTATTAAATAATTATGAGAGGGTAACAATAATTCTGTCAAATGACTTCTAAAATCGTAAACATGTAATTAATTTCAGCATTTTAGACATTTTTAGATTTGAAATCGAAAAAAGTTTCTATAATAAAAAAGGCTCGGATTTGATATCGAAAAAATGATATCAATAATTTTTAAAAAATGGTTGAAAATGGAGTACAAGTTAATTTGAATGAATCAATTGCAGAAGATCACAAAAAATACACAATATATCCATAGTTCCGAATTAACGTTTTTGTGATTTGGCTTTGCGAGCAATCAACTTTTTGTGAACATAGCACATTAATTACTAGGGGATTCCCAACTAAGGAATAATCTGTAGTGGAAGTCAGGATAAGAACAATAAAGTGAATGGAGAATGTCGACAGGATAATTATTGACATATCGTTACGATTAGTGTTGCGGCAAGAAATAATTAATGTCAATTTCCTGAAACTTTCGAGATAATACTCTATATATCTAAGCGAGTACTGGCCACCTGGGACAGCCTAACATGCTCCCAACGTATCTCCCGACGCGTGTGGTAGTGTAGTCCATGTAAGTGGAAATGTAAGGGGTGAGGATAGGACAAGAAAGAGGAAAGAAAGATCACACGCGGTCCGTGGCCCATTTGTAAGCGTACTGCTCTGGCATTCTCTTGGTGATGATCGGAGAAACCTCGGAAATCTACCGATCAGAGACGCCGGCCGCTATAATTATCCTCCAGGCAGCCGCTGAATTCGAGCAAACGTTTATAGCTATGTAGATAATGAGAAAAATCCAGCACAGTCGGAACCTTATCTCCCGACCAACGCTTCTGCAGAAGCAACGGTGTTGCCCGGACACATCGCAGCCACCTCATCCCTCTTCAATTCGTACCGAGGCTCCTGGAATAAAAATTCTCTGTATCCCTCCAACCGTCAATCACAGCCTCGGGGGAATTCCCGAGCTCTGGAAACGATGCATCTGGCGCCACGCGCACGACCAGCGCTCGTGTCAAAAGCTGCTCGCGGCGTTGACAGCTGCGACGCGCGCGTCACACCCACCACCGCAGCCGCCGCTCCCACACCTGCTGCCACCGATTCCATCGCCGCCGCCGTCGCCACCGCCACTGCCACCGCCATTGCCACCTCCAACGTCACCACAACCACCGCCACCACCACCGCCGCCAGCGCCATCGCCACTGCTGCCACCTCCATCGCCGCCACCACCTCCACCTCCCTCGCAGCCGCCACCACCGCTGCCGCCACCTCCACCGCCACCGCTACTGCCACTTCCCCCTCCTTCGCAGCCGCCACCAGCGCTGCCGCTACTGACATCGCCATCACCAGTGCCGTCACATCCATCGCCGCCACCACCACCACCTCCACCTCCCCCGCAGCCGCCATCAACACCGCCATCACCACCTCGCCTCTACCGCCGCAGCCTCCGCCTTCACCGCTGTCCCCCTGCTGCAACCGCCGCCACCGCCACAGCCTCCGCTGCCACCGCCATATCCGCCACCGCCTCTCCCGCCCAGTCGCCATCATCACGGCCGGCTCCACCTCCGCCGCCACGTCCGCCGCCGTCTCCACCGCCCTCACCTCCACGCTTCCAGCGCCACCACCGCTGCCGCAGCCTCCACCGCCACTACAGTCTCCACCGCCCCCACCGTATCCGTCGCCACTACAGCTGCTGCCCCTCCCGCCCAGCGGCCACCATCAAGACACTCACCATCGCCGCTTCTACCGCCGTCGTCTTCTCCTCCTCTGCCGCCGCCGCCTCGCCGCAATTTACGAGCGCACGCGCGCGCCCATGCGTGCGTGGTGCGTGCGTGCGGTGTTTGTCTCGCCGTTTGTTGCTCCGGGCGGGACTGTCGCTCTCGAGTTTCACGGCCGGAGGATGGGGCGGCCAGAGAGATGCGAGGGTGTGCAGACACCTGTGAGGCGGATCACTCGAAATGGGGAGGACTGTCATCAATTTCTCGCGTGATTTCCAGAGGTAGGCATTTAAAAAGAAAGAGATTCCGGGTAATAAAATGTGCGTGCGGGTTGGACAATTTTAATTCAATAAACATTGCGAAGCTCAGCGTGGTGCCTCCGACGGGAGTTTTTGTGTTGAACATTTTTATTTGTGCTATTCAAGTCGTCCTGGTAGCCCGAGGTGGCTAAAAGCGTGTACCTGCTCAGCGCATCGGTCCGAAGGGTCGCGGATTCTAATCCCGCCTTGACAATATTTGTTTCTCCCTTGTCTGCCTCATATGTGTTCTCGCGAAGGGCCTTGCGTTCTGCTGATTCCCATGGATGGGGGTAAGAGCGGCATGGCGAAAATGATGTATTCCATTCACCGCAACTAGCAAGATCCGCCTGCCTGAGCTTTTTTTTCGTCACACACCTACAGAAACCGGGACGATTTTGAAAGCTACAACTCTATTAATGTCCAGACCGAGAATCGAACCCGGGACCACACCCCGGGAAGCTACTTGCCCATGAGTCTAGAAGCTACTATAGAATAAACATAAAACACTTGCCAGCTTCGATCATACTCGGACAGAATGAGTAACGTAAAAAACGTATTGAGAGGAATACTTTAAAAATGTTTACATTTCATTCAAAATAGGTTTAATTGTTGCCCATTTAATGAAGCTTGTTTTAACTCACAGTTTAATAATTCACCACCGCTTCATCTCTGAAGATGCCAGGGGCTCCCCAGCCCAACACAGCTTCTAGATTTCTTCCAGTACATTCTAGAAGGACCCGGTTGAAAATAGAGCCAATCGATACGACTTGGCGAGAGGAATTGATTGATTAATCACGCCTGCATGTGTGTTCCCTCCTTTCCCCAAACGCGTTTTAAGTGTTGGAAGCTCTCCCAAAATAGGTTTTTAGACAATTCTCGTTGAATGATCAGAATCGTTGAAAGAAGAGTCGGTTCAACAAGAGACCGGTTCACGTAAAGTAACTCATCCTTTGCCGGGAACGCGGGACCCGAAAGTGGTCTAATCGCAACGAACGGAAACACCTTCGATTACCGTAGAGTCGCGGTAATTCGAGGTAATTGAGGCTGATGGTAATTCGGACCACATTAACCTCAGATTACAGGGAAAAGGAAAAAAAACATAACGGAATTTCAACCACCATGTGTAACAAAGTCAAATTTATGTGCAGATGCTATTATAATTACAGATACATACATGAGTGCGAACCGGTCTTTTTTTCGCCGCACACCAACAGAAACCGGGACGATTTTAAAGGGAAGCTTCAACTCTATTAATGTTCAGACCGAGAATCGAACCCGGGGCCACACCCCGGGAAGCTACTTGCCCATGAGTCTAGAGGCTACTATAGAGCACTAGAGCGACTCTTGCACCAACCGCCATACACGTGACCTTCGTCGCAGTGTTGCCAACCTTTCAAGACCCAGCTCTAGATTATCGCCGCTTGCTCGCTTGCTTGTTGTGTGACGTGGCATTCATCAGTCTTTTTTTCAAGTCGGTTTGCTCAGAATTACCGAGAGTCTACTGTACTAGCATAGTACAGTAGACTCTCGTAGTATGTGTTTAGCGCGACAGCCCGTGAACGGGCTCAGGCCTACCGGCGACGTCTCTGCCTCGCGGCGATGAGGTAAGGAGAGGTTAGCACGTAGACATCCCCCAGCCGTTTTCCGGTCTTCTCAACCTGAGAAGTAAATTTTCTCATCTTCCTACAGCAAGAAATACCGGGGCATAGCAAGGAAAACGCACGCTGTTATAGTCTTGGCTCGACAGGGAATCGAACCCGGCCGCGAAGTGAAAAGCGAGCACGCTGACCAATAGCTAGCCTCGAGCCTACTAGTTAGGACTAGTTAATTCCGATATTTGTATACAAAGTGTAATGCAATATATCTAAAACTGCTTAACTAGTTAATATTGTTTCTCATATTTCTCATCAAAGTAACGTAACTTTACTATTGTCACATAATTTTTCTACGTATTTTAAAATTGCTTTTCTATTACACACAAACTTTGTTGTGCAGACACAAACCTTCCGAAAAACACGTAAATCGCAGATATACTTGGGACCCAGCATGACACACGTGTCATCAACTTAAACAGTGTACAAATAATTGGAAACTTATTGAAAGTAATAAATACACGTGCAACAAACAATAAAATAATAAACCTATATGCGTGCGTTGTTTAGTTCGGTGTTTGTTGTTTCCGGAGATTATCAGTCTCCGAGCGAACGCGGTGGAGGAGTGGGGGGGCGAGAGAGAGGGTGAGGAGGAGAGAGGAAGAGGGAGGGCAGATGCGAGGGTATGGAAACACCTGTGATGCGGATCAGACGAAATGGACTTCTTAGGGTTAGCTGCAGCTGTGTGCCCCTCCACCTAATACTGCGTGTGGATTGATTGTTTGTATGACGACTTGGGGATTTATGATGTGGATAATTATATGCTTACTTTCTTATTTTATTCCAACACCATCCACCACCACAGTATTTTCTATTACAATTATTATTATTTATTATATTTAATAATGATATGTAATTGTGTTACAAAATAAATGAGAACTGTCGAAAAATACTTCGCAAACGCCTCTCAAAATTGCCAGTAAATGTCGAGAACTGGCATGTTCTAAATATGGCCGGTGTTTAATACCTCTCATGTCTACCGGAAAATATTGTAGAAACAATTTAACACAATATATTATCTAGAAAAAACTGGCTGCAGCCGCTAGACTTATCAACTCTTTCAGGTAATTATAGCTTCAGGTGAAGAAATGAGATGATAATGGTGGTAACAATAATAATAATAATAATAATAATAATAATAATAATAACAATAATAATAATAAATTTATCTGCTAGAGATGATAGAAATCTCAATTTTAATTCCGCAGTAGGAATCAATCCAGTTTTTTTCTCGTAGAACTTAAGAGGCATCAATTGAAAGAAATGAGTAAACTTATCGATCAAGATGGAAGAAACAATTTCTTTGTTGACATAAACGGAAAACACCAACATTCAAAATAAACAGTTGTAATCAAGATAATTGATTTACGTTCACATTTACTTGATTGCAAATCAGATCTTGTATTTCAGACACTTTAATGATGAACCAATTATTTTAATCAGTTACAACACCGTCTTAAAAATATTTCCAAAATGACGTAGGCCACAGAAATATTTTTAGATAGGAAACGACAAGGTAGCATCCATTGGCAATGTCCACCTTCTAGAAGATTCCTCTCTATCTCTCGATGGAATTTAGGTCAAATCCTTTCTGCCTGCTTTTATCTCAGATTGAATTCCACAGGTGCCTGTGCTAGCGAAGTGCTTCGTATTTTACGAATTATGAAATTTCATAGTGGGTTCGTTCTCTCAACACGCAGCTTTCATCTCCGATAAACTCGTAGATCAACATCAGAATCAAAGAGTGCCAACCGATCTTAGGTACTTCCGGCATTTTACCGACCCGAAAAATATTCTGCCGACTTTTCGTACCGCGCGAGCAGCTGGATCGAGCAGCTGGATCTGTTATAGCGCTAGTAGCTTTTAGGCAAAACGGTAGAAGCCACGTATGGCCCTCGAGATGGTTTCCGGATATATGTGGATTGCATTAGCGTCCATTTGAAAGGGATGAACTGTTTACCACAGCTGTCTCGTAAATGAGAGAAGAAAACGACTCACCTGTCAGTGTTATGTTTTATTACAAACAGATGAATGTGGAAAAAACGCGTGACGTCGCAACACGCCATTATCAGTTTTAACTTCGACTCGTTTTTGTTTATGGTTATCACGTGGCAATGAGCCAAGAATATAAGCTTTTATATTATTAAACTCGCTTATTACATTCTACTGTACCGGCAGCGTATAAGCGACTCTGACAGGTCTGTCGCCACGTGCTGTGGAACATGTGACCTGCTCTGATATCACATGTTTATATAGCAGAAATTATCACTCAGAGGAACATGCGAAATCGGTAATATTCTTTTGCCGTAAGAAACTGAATCGCGTGATGTTGCGATGTGAGCATGCGATACCGTTTTCTCACATCGCACGTTACGTTGGATTGTCTAGTCACCTCATAGATGTACGATACATATTTTTTTCAGATAATCCGAACATTTCCGAATCCAAACAGACTCCAACCCCAATTAGTTCCGATTATCGGCGTTCTTACGTACTTCTGAAACGTTGAAACGCGGGAGGACTGGGAGGGTGGGCGTTGAGTGCAGTGGAGTCTTCTGTACGAGTCCATGGACGGGACGAGACATGTCGTGCTGGACTTGCCGGGAAAGCCCGGGGATCAGGATAGGGTGGAGTTTAGAGGCAGCAGGGGAATGCGGCGGGCAAGGTGGGCAGGGCGGGGCTGAGCGAGAGGGCTTTCGCAGGCAGGGCGAGCGGGGTGGGCCAGGCAGAGCGGGGCGAGGCGGGCTTGGTGGGATGGGTAACTTGGGCTGAGCTGTCAGGGCGGGCGGGAAAGAGCGGATAGGGGTGGATGCTTGGATGGGAATCGACAAGGCCCAGACGAGTGGGTTCAAACTTCTGGGGGAGTGACAGGGCTAGCAGGCCGAGGCGAGAAGTCTAGGAATCGTCTAGGGAATTGCGCGTGTTGTCAATATTTATGTGTGATGTATGTCTTCTTAGTTACTTATTAGTAGTTCTATATTCCCTAAAATATGTTTTCTTAACTTGTCTTTGTATGTCTTTATATGTTCAGTATAAACATTGTCACCGAGCGAAAGCTCATTAGCAGAAATTAAAAGATATTAAGAATTATTGTAAGATGGGACTGGGCTGCGAGGTGGAGGAGATGGCCATTGCTGGGCCGGTCAAGGAGGAAAGAGGCAGGGTAGGGGAGGGAGGTAAGGCTGAGCGGAGCGGGAAAGTGCGAGGCGGGGGAGGTCCGATTCGTTCGGTGCGAAGGAGGTGGAACAGGGAGGAAGAGGTGCGGAGCTGGGCATGGCACATGAGGCGGGGCGGGGCGGGGCAGGGCGGGGCGGGGTGGGGCGGGACGGAGCAGAGCGGAGCGGAGCAGAGCATGGCACATCAAGTGGGGCAGGGCGAGGCGAGGCGAGGCGGGGCTGAGTGAGGCGGGGCAGGGTGAGGCGGGGAGGGGCGAGGCGGGGAGGAGCTGGGCATAGGACATCAGGCGGGGCTGGGCGGGGCGGAGCGTGGCATGGCACATCAGGCGGGGCGAGGCAAAGCGAGGCGGGGTAGAGCGGAGCGGGGCGGGGTGGGGCGGGGCAGGGGTGGCGGGGCGGGGCGGAGCAGAGCATGGCACATCAGGCGGGGCAAGACGAAGCGAGGCGAGGCGAGGCGGAGCACGGCATAGCACATCAGGCGGGCCTGGCGGGGGAGGGAGCGGCTTGAAGCGGGGCGGGACGCGCAGGTAGCAGCCAATTAGGCAGAGTCAACAGGAAGCGTGCGAGGGGCGGGCGCTGGCACCACGACGCCGAGGACGCCCGGGCGGCGGCGCCGGGACGCCGCGACGCCGTCGCCACGCGATCAGAGGGCGGCCCTCGCAAGGACGCGCCACGGAGCAGCCACTCCGTGAAAAACACGGAAAGCCGGCAAAAGACAGAATGTTCTACATGGAAAAGTGTAAGGGACAAAAATCTTTGAAATGGAGGTATATTTTTAAAAAGGCGCAGGTTTGACATTTTCAATCGGACTAGTGAGGAAAATATAAGTACTTCGTTATTTTTCACACTATTTGTATTTGATAAAAAAAGTATTTTCATAAATTATTTTTCTAGACTAAATTCGAGAGCTAACCACGGTATACACGAGCAAACCGAGAGAGTACCAGGTACCCAAAACGTCCTTTTATTTAACGTTTTCTTGAAGAACTCTTCACATCTTAAGAGGGGAAAGTGCAAAAAATTCCGTACATACCGGAAAAGGGTAGAGAAACATGTACCAATAAGCGGATGGCCAACTGAAGGCTCGAAGGCTTATTATCTCGCGAGCGTGCTAGGACCCAGACACCGGTACTTCTATTGACAGCAGTTGAAATGCATCAAGTGATTAATATGTAGCGAAGTTAACATAATGCCATGAAGAAAATAAGAATTAAAATTAATAGTATACTACCTGAATCCCTGCGATTACAACACACAAAATATAGAACTGGAGACGTGAAAAGAACTTCATATGCACTACACGGAAAATCGAAAACAAGTTGTTTCAAGATGTTCAGTAGTTATTCTCCAAAACTAATGAAATTAGGGAGATTTATAAATTACAAACTAATGCCCACTACCTTTCATTTAAAAAAAAACATCACATTTGGCATAAAGCTTAAATTTCTTGCTAAAGAAAAACCGTTAGTGATTTAATAGATTTTGAAACGACCTACATTCGTATGCGAGTATGAAGTATATTACAGCAGGAGGGAGAGTCGAAACGTCATGCGACTTCACTAGCACCGATTACATTAAGTTTCATAGAGCAGTTTTTCTACGAGTGATAAAGGATAATATTAGGATAAACATGTAACTTTTGCAGAAGTTGGATCAAAGTCAGTGGCAATTTTTCTGTATCGTACGCGTTGCCTCTTGTATTCTAAATGCCCTTATATAACTTAAAAAGTATTACCTCTCTCAGTAGCGTACAGCAAAAAGTACGGGTCCGCCCTCAAAACTTTTATTCGAGCCCTCTTTATAAAATTGTATAGCAAACACATGTAGTGTTAGTAACACTTGTTATATAATAATAAAAGTATCAGTTAACAAATTCATATTCATTGGTCTATAATTAACAACCAGTAATGGAAAATCTACTTTTATTATTAAATTTTAAGAAAATTAGTCTGTTTTAAAACAAATGAAGTGCTTAACTATTTAGAAACGATTACATAAGCTAACGATTCAGAACAAAAACGTTCTTCTGAAGATGCTGTTCTCAATCTTTCATTAGTATCAACAATTCCAGAGTATCAAGAGGAAGCATCAACTAATATGATACAGAAACAATATTTCTTAAAACACACAACCTTCAGCCAGAAAGTAGGCGCTCTTCGATCTGGACCCGCCCTCACTGCTGGCCGTGCGGTCTCGAACATTATGCCATTGATCTCCCTCGTACCCCACCTGCAGCATTTCTTCTTCTCCTCCTCCCTGAAGCTCCCGAAAGTTTTCTTTTGTCGCGCCGCAGACAATTGAAGCCGCGACGGTGGCGCCTCTGTGGGGGAACGAGAGAACGAGAGCGGCGCCTGGCGGCGTTCTTACGTCAGCGCCCCCTGTCCCACCCGGCGCGTGACGCAAGAGAGCTTCCGCCGGCGCAGAGCACTTCCGGCCGGGTGGAGAAGAGCCGCTGGCGGGGGGGGGTGGACTTGTTTTGACTGCGGCAGCCTGGTCATTTGGACCATCTGCGCGCGCGGCAGGCCTTGTCGGTGGGAGCGGGATGTCGGGATCAGCGGTGATTGCGAACGGCTGAGGTGGCTCAGGGCACCAATGGAATAGATATTACTGTTGTGCAGCTGACCGGGAGGTTCTGGGGTCCGAGTGCCGCCGGTGGCAGGATTTTCCATGTTTAGCTAGAGAGCTAGGTCGAGTTCTGCCGCTGTTTGGAGCAGAATTCTAGTGGTCGGCTGCTCCAATCGGTAATTCTCTGTGGTTTCTGTGATCAACACCAAGCGAATGCCAGAACTGTACCCTAACAAACGGACCACGGAGCGCGCGCGATCTCTCCTTCCTCTTCCTCGTCCTATTCTCTGTTTCTCCCTCTCTCTCTCTCACACACACACACACTAACATGCACTACACCACCACACATGACGGGAGCCCCGTCAGGTCGCTAAGGGCTTGTCAGCCATGGTCCATGAGGTTGGAAGACAACCCGCTATCCGACGGTAGGTCGGCGCCGGATCTCGCCGTACAGCGAGGGAAGGAACTCCGAAAGCGAACAGCGAAATAAAATGGTCATCTTCTAAAAAGAATTATAATATTCAGTATTTCTCAGGTGTCAAGTTGGTAAAAATATTATTTTTAAACTTACTTCAAAAAACTGACCGCCGTTACTAAGCAGTCGAAAGTCAACTTAAGGAACTTCTATTAAATACTATAAATTACAATAAATATAGAATTAAATATTGTTTATTAAATAATATTAAAACCAATAATACTTCAATGGGTACAAACATTCGGTGTGATTGGAAAACTACACTTTTGGAAATTCTGCCTTGTCCTATCCTCTCCCTTTACATACATACACTTACACTAACATGCGCTACACTATCAATAACGTCCGGAGACCAATCGGGAACTTAGAGATTGCCCCAGTTAGGGCGGTGCCCCGCTGGTGGGCGATAAGTCGATAGGGAAAACCACGAAAGTGGACGGAGCCGGAACTCGCCATCTAGCAGGGGAAGATCAAGGGCATTTCCCATGATAAAAACCATGCACTACACTTACGGTAATGTCATTTGCAGTTGAGGTGCGCGGAATCACTGGTCCTTATCGCGATTACAAAGGGATCGAAAGAGCCCGTTTGACGTAGCCACGGGTGTAAAGACAGCTCGTACATTTTTTGTGAATCTTAGAGTGATATTTACACGATATTACAATAAGGCATGAAATAACTTATAAAAAGTAATATTTTTACTTTTTAAATGTATAAAAGTTTTAGATAATAAATGTTTGCATATTGCGCTGTTATTGAATAATAATAATAATAATAATAATAATAATAATAATAATAATATTTCTGGCGAGGCTCAGGCCCTGAGACCTGCTCTTCCACCTAACCACTTAAATATTTACATGTACATAGTTACAATAGAGGCGTTCTGGTCCTGGCATATAATGAGAACTGGCATATCACGTTACTTACGAAAGTACAATGATCGTATTAGTTCGTTCTGCACATAAGTAATGAAAAATCACATATTCAGGTCATTAAACGCCAGACCCTACTCATTACTGAGTGACAAACGAAGCTCGTATCTTTATTTTATTTTTTTCTCTGTGCATGTGATAACAATCACAACATAAACAAAAAAAACGACATTTTTGGAGTTTGTTTGATGACTGTCTGGAGCATAATTTCTTTTCCGGCAGAAGCACACTTAAGAATTTCTTAAGACAAAAATGTCGTATTTCTTAGAAATTGAAGCGTTGAGAATGATATCGTCTAAGTTATTATTTATTGTTGGTCCTCTAGTCATAATATTTTTGAAATGTGCAACGGCAAACGGAAATGGCGACGGAAACAACGGCAAACCCGTTGTTTCTAGAGCCTTCAAGAGACATCACTTAGAAGAATTGGTATATATATATATTGAAACCCAGAATATGTGTTTCATTACACTAATTAAATCATTAGTGTAAGAAATCAATAGTTATTTTGAACTGCGCGGTGCGAGCGCCGGGCGCTGCGAGCAGCGGGCAGCCAGCGACGGTTGCCACCGCCTCCGGTGCCACCACCGCGAGCAGCGTGAGAACGGCGGGTACAAGCGTGGCAGCGCGCACGTGCAAAAAGTTCGTTAGTTGGATTGAGGCGGCCGCCGCCGAAGGATGTGCCGACGTGCGGCCGGCGAAGCAGAGACGCTAGCAGAGCGGCGACAAGTGCGGACGTGCGGCGAGAGTTCTCCGCCGGTGTATGGACGCATATAACATTGCGACGTATTTTATGTGCTATTAGGAACCGCAAAGTATTTGACGTGTAAATAGAACATTAGAAGTATCAGTATAATGAAAGATTAGTGTTGGTGGAATGATTGATGTTGTTTTTATTAGCTGGCGCGGTGGAAACATTCTTGAAATTGCGCGGTACAGAACTGTGACCAGCATACAGAGTAGGTGCGGGTCGTGTAATTAAACCCACTGACGGACAGTGATTCGAGGAAGGTGCGAAGCCGAGGTGTCAAGATCCTGATCGGGGAAGAATTGCTGGAGCATCAGCCGTGGGCGATTACCACGCCATCCGGCGCTGACGGCCCGCAGCAGTAGCAGAGGTCGACAATCCTGTCGGCACGAGCGGTTCTACGAACTTCATAGGTATTCGATCTGGGCCCCGAAGGTATGAGAAATGCATTTCACTCTTAATCTTGGTACCAAGGCAGAGTGTAAAAATGTTGTTTGATTATGTAAATAACAAATTTGATTTAAAATAAATCTTGTTTATAATTGTATTTCAATTTATGATTAATCACCCCAACGTTGCACCAACTTATCCAGGGACCCATTCACGTAAAAGATACCCTCTCTTAGTGTTATATTGCAGTGAAGATACCCGGCACCACCAGGTATGTCACAATATATATATATATATATATATATATATATATATATATATATATATATACACACCAGTTATTTTCATTACCTTGATTTATGGACTTTTTCGAACCTTTTTTTTCTCTCTCCAGGAAAATTTCGTTTTGGTGGCTCCTATCTCTCTCATTCTCAACGCTTCATGTATTGTGTCGACCGCTAGTAGGCGCACTCCCAATACATCTGGTCTCAGAGATGGCGATCGCTGTTGAAAGCATCTGTTCGCGTAGGAGGATCTGGAAACTATAGGTCTGCGGCAGATGTGAGAGAATCGGCTCTGGGATCTATTTCCGTTGGCAGAGGCCCTTGGTCGCGGGAGTGCTTAGAGCAGAGCTTTTCAAAGAGAGAGTGCGGCCAACCCCGCAGGCATTGACGCAATCGTCCGCTAGGAGCGCTGCAGTGTGGGCTGCTGGATGGAAGTCGAATCGTGGACGTACTCCGAAAGAGTAATATTGTGACGTGCATGTCAGCTAAGTAATAAAAATAGTTCGCGATTCTCGACGCGAAAAATGGCTAAGTGAGGTTCACGATTTAAAGAGAAAAAGGAAAAGTTTTGCTGAAGAGGTCAAGACTCACAAAATGATGCGAAGAAGAAGAAGAAGAAGAAGAAGAAGAAGAAGAAGAAGAAGAAGAAAGAAAAGTAGGAAGAGATGAGAAGACTACAAGAAGGGCGTTTCAGAAGGCAAAATTTTATCAGAAAATATATTGAGAAATGTGTTTAACACTTACATTTGCCAAAGATCAAAATTCATGATAAAACGAATTCGACAATTTTTACAGAAACCTTGCTGCTTCAGCGTGAAGGTCTGCAAATAATAGTCAATTCAATATTTCCTTATTGCAAATGCATTTCTTTTTTTCAAAAATGTGTTGAAATTTAGTCAAAGCAGTCATGAAGTCTCAAAATCAATCAACTTGACGTTTTATTGATGTCCTTTGCTAGAAAGATATCTGCAATTTCAGAAGAATGATTCTGATGAATTTTCTAGAAATATTTCTGAAAATTACCTTAAATTTTACTTTGAACAAATGATAAATCGAATACCTTTGATAATAGAATCCGTATACAGGAACTCACTCCTTTAGAATTCATTTTGTTACTAGAAATTTGCGCATTATTTCACTACAATGCAAAATGTTATTATTTCGAATCTACTTTCATATCAGATCTACAATTGTCTTTTGGGTAACACAACCAGAAGTAATATCTATATTCACGGAAAATGTTCGGTAAATTTACAACAGTTAGTATACATTATTATCGTGTTTCAAGATACTTCATTTTATGAGGAATACATTATTCTCCAAACTACTTTTGAACATACTATAACATGCATAAACTAAATATATAGTCACTCTTCCAGGAAAATGAGAAACTGAGAAACAATTTTTCATGTTCCGCTATGTGCAGATTTTCTGCCCTTGAACCAAATCCCCGGAGAAGCACCTGTTCTTCACTATCCAGCTTCTCGACAAACGCTTAAAATTTCGCGAACCATCTCGTGGGATGCTCATCAATCTTTCGTCATATCCCGCAGGATCTCTTCGACGTCGTTCCCTCGCAGGCTGCCAGTGCGCCAAACGGGGCCACGCATCGAAGGCGTGCGCTCGAGATGGATACAGCGGCGTGGGTGGCAGTGGGCCGAAACCATTTTGTATAAAATCAAACAAAGGGCACCAAACCATTTTAAATAAAATATTATGGAAAGATATAAAATCCCCCGAAACCAAATCACCGAACCATTTAATATAAAATCCAGGTTTCTTTTTATTAAAAAAAAAATTAATTGATTGATTAGTTTTTCCTGGCGCGTCGATCGCTAAGGTCGTTACTCCCGTAAGTGTAATGCATGTTTTTTCCTTGGGAGGTGGCAGTGATCCTCCCCCTCCTGAATCGCGAGATCGAACAATCCGTCGGCTTGCAGTGATATCAGGTATCCCCCACCAGCGGGTCACCGTCCTAGACGGTCTCAAGCTCCCGCCCGGTCTCACGGTATGTGTGGTTGTTTAGTGCATGCTAGTGTAAATGTGTGTAAGCGGTGAGAATAGGACAAGAAAGGTAAGGAAAGATCGAGTGCGACCCGTGGCCCGTTTGTTAGGGCACTGCTCCGGCATTCACATGATGTTGATCGGAGAAACCACAGAAAACCGATTCGACCTAGCTGACAAGCGAGTGTGCAAAATCCTGCCACAATGTGGACTCGAACCCAGGACCTCCCGGTCAGAGGCACTGCTTCGCTTTTCTTTAAAGGAGGGGTAGCCAATTAGTGGTAGAATTGTACGATGGATGAGATATGGAATTTAAAACTGCCCGTTAATGAAACATATTGAATTTGAAGATTTATGGTAAAAGAGTTTTCGAAAAAATGTTCTACACTGTGCATTTCTTTCTGCACTGTGACGAAACATGAAGATTTTTTTGCATTGTGACGTACTTCCCTTTTTTTTTTGTTGTTTTATTTTTTACACTGACGTAACGTATTTCAAATATCTTAAAAAAATACTACTACACGTAGTAGCAGGAAAAGTCATTCATTGTTATACGATCATAGAAAAATACTTTTGTATTTTCCTAATTATATTTTCTATTGCTATTAGCTCGCTACTCTGCCTCGTCCCAGTGTACGTGGCTCTCCCCTTGACATCACCCGTGTGAACACGCCCACTCTGGCGCTGACAAATGACGCGGGCGAAGCGCCAGCCTCGGCACGGCGACGGAGGCGGTAACGTCTCGACGCTGGCGCCTGCGGCGGCGCGGCGACGAAATGACGCGCGGAGACAACGAGGCACGCGTCGGGCCTTCTGGAGTGGGAGGGGGGAGCTTGGAAGGTCAAACGGGGCGTTTGGGAGACAACGGCAGCGTAACCGTGGTGGATGAAACAGAACACCGAAACAACAAAATGCATCTTTTATGCAGGGGCGGATTAGTATTTTCAAGGGAGCTAAGAATTGTCATTCTTTGCTCCCCAATGATGTATGTATGCATGCTACTTGGAGCGACAGCCTTACCAGCGGGACGTCCCTGCCTCGTGGCCATGGGTTAAAGGGGTTCGTGTCGTTAGTACATCCCACGCCGTAATCCGGTCTTCTCAACCTGAGAAGGGAGTTTTCGTAAACACACTATAGTATTGGCTCGACCGGGAATCGAACCAAGGTCCGCGTTGTGGAAAGAGAGCACGCTGACCAAGAGCTAGCCACAACCCTGCTCCTCAATTATATTGAACATAATTATGTAACCAAAATTAATATGAAAATTAAAGTAGAACAGCCCAATTTATAATTTATGATTTACCTATTTTGCGGTCTTAAGTGTACTGGCAAATTCCATTACATTTTATATAAATAAAAATAGTTATGTATTGTCAATTTCAAATAAACTAATAGTGTTCCTAGGTATAAAGGCAATTAAGTGTTTCATATATGAAGAATTATATTGCCATGCTCACTCATTCAATAAATTATTAATTAATTAGTTAATATTCAATTTCCGCACTGTAGTTTGTTAATAGCTATTTCTACACTTGCAGCACCACAAAAGCAGCACTATTATTTACTATACCTCTTTCCCTTGCGTTGACCGAACTAGGGTTGATCATATGCCACAGCAAAACTCGAAACGATCTCTTAGAAGAGGGTTAATCTGAGGTGCTTCCTGCTTCCTATCCCAGTATATTGTTGTATACAATTGTAATGTATAATTTTAAGTTAGTGGAAGTTAGTATAAGTTAGGTTAAGACCATCTATCATTTGCACAGTTAATATGTAAACTGAACAATGTAATGTCTACCAAAAATAAAATTACAATAATAATAATAATAATAATAATAATAATAATAATAATAGTAATAGTAATAATAATAATAATAATAAAAGGCTAAGAGAAGCGCGCGGACGAAAAATAAACCAAACTTCGACTGAAAGTTAGTTTAGCAGATAAGAGTGAATTCATCGTCGGCAGAAACGAGATGGCGATAAGGTTCGAAGGAATCGCTCCTCAAAGAGTACAAATTTGATTTTTTTAATGATACTCAACCAATGATTTAAAATAATCCATGAATAAATTTGAAAATCAATTATATATCAGTAGTTGCTTGAAACGGTGGTTTTTGAAACCTGCAAACGGCCTAGTCCCTGCTACAAACTGATCCAATATCACTCAGAAAATACGTTCTCTTTGTAGAGAGGTTAGGACCTTTTTAGTACATATTGGCAAAAACGAACAAGAGAGGGGAGGAATTCATTAAAAAAATATTGTCCTGAAATTTACAAAATTCTCAAAATGAAACCATTGACAGATATTCAGAATAATCAAAAAGTTACATTTCTTATGATTTGAAACATTGTATTAAAATATATAGAAAATATTACCCTCATTTTCAATAAATATACTTTTTTATTGTGGGAGATAGAAGGAGGGTTCGCAACGCGACATTGAATTCTGATATATTTACAATTCGATTTCATAATACTAGTTACTAAAGGTAGGGAGGAGGTACAAAAAAAAGCAAAACTTTACCAACATGTAATTCTATCGGCCGGGTTCGGGGAATCCCCGTCTCTGTGACATCCGCGGCGGAAGCCCCACTCGAAACGGAGCGTCGGCAGGGGGAGATCGCCCCTCTGCGGCACGTGCTCACCTGCGCCACGTGGCCGCGCTTTTTAACGCCCGTCGCAAACACGCGCCCGCGGCCCACCCGTGGGACGCGGACTGGCGCGCCCGCCGCCGGGCAAACACGCACGGGAACCCGATCCGCCGCTCCGCGCCGCCCCGCGCCGCCCCGCGCTGCCCCGCGCCGCCCCGCGCCGCACCACGCGCCACGCTACGCGCCACGCTACGCGCCACGCTACGCGCCACGCTACGCGCCACGCTACGCGCCACGCTACGCGCCACGCTACGCGCCACGCTACGCGCCACGCTACGCGCCACGCTACGCGCCACGCTACGCGCCACGCTGCGCGCCACGCTACGCGCCACGCTGCGCGCCACGCTACGCCCCGGACCCCGCCCCGCCCCGCGCCCCGCCCTACGCCCTGCCCTGCGCCGCCCCGCCCCGCCCCGCACCCTGCCCCGTCCCGCGCCCTACCCCGCCCCGCTCCCCGCACCGTGCCTCGCCACGCCTCGCCCCACACCCGCACCCGCACCGCCCAACTCCACCCCGCTCTGCCCTGCTCACCCCGCCCCGCCCACCGCGTTCCCCGCCTGCCCCGCCCCGTTTCACGCCCCACGCCCCGCACCGTGCCTCGTCCCGCCTCGCCCTGCCTCCCGTCCCAACCTGCGCCCCGCACCCGCCCCGCCCAACCCCACCCCGCTCTGCCCTGCTCACCCCTCTCCGCCCCGCCCCACGCCGCGCAAGCAGGGGCGTCGCTGACAGTGGAGGGGTTGGAGTTGAAGGTAGCAACGGTTGTGGTGGTGGTGGTGGAGGTTTGTATGATTGATTGTTAGTGATTTCGGGCGCGTCAACTGCTAAGGCCATTAGTCCCGTAAGTGTAGTGCATGGTTTTCGCCTCGAAAGGCGGTAAACTTCTCTCGCTGGATGGCGAGATGCGTAGACGACATACTGTCGGCTAGCGGGATTTCCCCAGCCTGATGTCTCCCTCCAGCAGGGCAGCGCCCGAGCTCGGAGAAGCTCTCCCGGCATGTGTGATAGGGTAGTGCATGTGAGTAAGTGTGCGTGTGTAAGGGGTGAGGATAGTACAAGGAACAGGAAGAAAATATCGCGCACGGTCCATGGCCCGTTTGTCAGTGCACTGCTCCAGCACTTGCCAGGTTGAGCGAAGAAACCACAGAAAGCTACCGTTCAGGGCAGCTGGCGGATAGAATTCTCCTCCAGGCAGTGACAGAATTCGACGTAGCTGACAAGCTAGGTCGAAAATCCTACCACAGTCGGGAACTGAACCTAGAGCCTCCCAGTCAGAAGCACTGCAATGATATCAGTTGATTCCCTGAGCCATCTCTCCCGGTAGGTGGTGGTGGAGGAGGACGATATGGTGGGAGATAGATGAGACGATGGTGATGTCAGTGGTAGTAGGCGTGGCGTTTGTTGGTGATGTAGTTCTTGAGGTGATAGTAGTAACGGATAAGTGATGCAGATGGTGGTTGTCATAAAAGGGTGGTGGAAGTGATAAAAGGATATCTCCACCGGTGATGGAGATGGTGATAATAGCATTATAGATAGTAGAAGTGATAATTGTATTTAAAATGAGGATAGTGATAATAGTACGAGGGAACGAGATAGTGATAATGGCATTGGAGGTGGTGGTAGTGAGGGTGGTGTAGGTGGTGGGGCGGTGGTGGTGTTGCTGGTGGTGGAGTTGGAGGGAGGGATGGTACATGTCTTTTCAACCTGGAAGTTTTTTGAGACCTTGTTCTATACCAACTTCATGTAAATCATGTGAATTTACTACTTCACTTCTTTTAATTATTACTCTTTACTTTACTTTTATTTTTATTAACTTCATTTATAACTCACTTGTGTCATTGGCATGTTTCTTTTCGTTGTAAGTACAATACAATAGGAGACAACGCCAAATAAAACGTATCAAGAGTTAACTTCTTACACGCCCTTGTTTTGGCAACAAAAACAGCAGGCTGGCGTTATTTACATTCATACACATGTTTATCCTCCCAAACGAAGAAGCATTTTACAGTGCTGTGTAGTGTAGTGATCGCTGAGGTGATGGAGATGCACATCTCAGTTTTCGAAGTGATTTAGTTGGCAGCACCAAACTTCCGCCATATTGTGAATTGTAGTGTAGAAATGACACAAAACAGGAATTTAGTGGCGGCACTGATGGCGTTGATATTAGAAGTAGCGTTAATTGTGTATGTTAGAAGTAGGTACATGATCGGCAGATACATAAAATCTCCTTCACATTGTCAGAACGTGACTTGCCGTACATCGGTACATATGAGATTGCCTAATTCCGGGGCAAATGTCGCTTGTATATCAATTTCCCCTTACAAGTTCAGTGACAAAACCTAAACATTATATACGTAACTATGGCCGTTGCCCTCTTATTCCAACAACATCAAAAATAAACTAATATATCACGAATAGGACAAGCTATAAATTTCATTTTAAACCCTCACATTCCCTCTCACGACAAGGTCGACTCTATTCACGTGCGGAATGCTGAAATACCGAGAACTACATGTTTCTTTTTTAAAACTCATCCATACCGATGTTGAATTCTAAAAGAAGCCACTGGCGATTGTAGAGCTTCGTTTCGGTTCCAGTGCCCCTTGAAATAGCAGGTCGCGTCGCCTCCATAAACCGGCAGTAAACCTCTTCGACTCTGAAAAGGAAGATTCGGCTTCTATACGATCGGACGCGTTATAATCCTGCTCTCCGAAGCACCAATACTGCAATGCAGCAGTGGTTTTGGAAGTAAGACCTTTCGTATTTCTGTAAACTTTCTACAGGAGGAGTAGTGATTTAGAGCAATGCTTTTCGCCTGTCAAAATGTTGATATAATTTAATAATTAATACAGAAACCTGAACAATCAGCCAAATCATTCACTTCCCACACATCAATCAATTCTACTTCTCATAACTACAATATTAACTAGTGACCTTCAATAGTAAAAGTGCTGAACACAAAATAGTTTTTGAAAAAAAGCACGCACAGTGTTCAAGAACAGCAAAGAAAATACTATGGTATAACACTACAACACATTTACTATTTTAACAAAGATCTTCGTAAAAAAAGCAATAACATAGTATAGTATGTTGTAGACACAGCGCAACATTTCTCAACATACCACGAATATAAAAAAAATCATTTTCCTTAACAAAACCCGTGAGTAACAAATATTTAGCGGCGTGCAGACTCTTCCTTGGCGCCTTGCTGACACAAAATCAGCTGAGACGTAAGCAGAGTCGCATTGAGAATAAGAATTTAGTCACGCAGTGTGAAAATATGTAGAATAACACAATGAAATATTAGCAGTTTTCATTCAAAATTGAAACTCATAATGTTTGGTTTTTACCGAAGTTCCTGGGTATTTAACGAAACCACAGACACTTCTTACTTAGCAGAAGTTATACATGTTTCTCTTTCAATTTCTGCGAGTCTTGGAAAGTAATAATATAGATACCTCACCAATATGATACCTTCATTCTCTGCAATTTTTCTCAAGATTTAATTTCACCTCACGCGCTACCCCTGCGCGTGCCCAAAGTTGGGGCTCGCTGAGCCGGCTTGCAGCTCTGTAGTACATTGCAGAGCGGCACCAACGCCATATCAGACCTTTAACAAACGGGTCATGAACCGCGCGCAATATTTCGTTCCTCATTCTTATCATCTCTTCCCTTTGTTCACCAACATACACATGTATGCATGCATTGTTCTGACACAAATGTCGAGAGCGTAGTAGAGCTTGTCTTTGTTGGACCTGTGTTCCGCTGGAAGAGAGATCTGGAAGAGGAAACCTGTAAGCTACCACGAGGGTTGGTATCGGATCTCACGTTTATAGAGAGGACGAACACTGCCACCTCCCGAGATATAATTAATGTGAGCAAAGTGCATTTCTCACAATACAGCCTCAGTCTATTGAGTCTATTGAGTCTCAGTCTATTGAGCACGAACTCCTCTGGAAGACGTAAGGGTCCTCATATAGAACGTTGGAACTCAAATAAAACGGTGTATGGCGCTGCTTCCTACTGCAAGATGCAAGAAGCTACGGAGTAAACCTCCACGAGAAGTCCCACGACGCAATCGTTGCATTATTCATCGCAGCAGAATTCGTCCTTCATAAAGAACTGTCATCTGGAGTAGCGGATTTGCCTATGGAACAGGTTGCTTCGGTAGTGCAACCTTAGTGCGGCGTCGTTTATCATGAGAAATACTCGTGACTTTCGCCGCGCTGATTGAAGTGTGTATTAACATAGCCGCTCTATGAAGGATTACCTTTGTCTGCATGCGAATGCGTTTCTTGACTAGGATATGGGACGTAAGAAATTGTAGGGTTCACTTGACAGAATGAGGAAAGTCCTTGGCGGAGATTCGATCTGTTAAGGGGAATTAGTGAAAGAGAGATATAACGTAATATCAATTGATTGATTGATTGATTAGTGTTTCCGGGCGCATCAACTGCTATGGTCATTATTCTCGTAAGTGTAGTGCATTTTTCTATTGTCGGAGGTGACGGTGATCTTCCCTAGCTGGGTGACAGGATCCGACGCCGCCCTACAGGTCGGCTTGCGGCATAACACTTCGCTTCCGACATTGTAGTGGTTCAGTGTGTGTAAATAACAAGCAAAGGATAGGACAAGGAAGGGAAAGGAAAGATCACGCGCAGTCCGTGGTCCATTGTAGAGAAGCAATGGAAATCTACCGATAATACCAGCCGAACTTTAGAATTCTCCTCATAACATTCAGTGAATTCGACCAACCTGACGAGCTTCCATCAGTTTCGTCAGTTGATGCCCGGACCACTTAAGTCACCAATGAATATCTATAGCCGTAAAGGAACCTACATAAACGATCCGAATGTGTCTTCGCGCACGCGCGTGTGTGTGTGTGGGGGTGCATATGCGTGGTGTAATTGAAACGTAGGTGGTTTGTGAGGGAGTTTCGGAGGTGCTGTTCCTTTCCAGGCGCAGTCGA
Organism: Gryllus longicercus; assembly: GCA_038098605.1. Lineage (NCBI taxonomy): Eukaryota > Metazoa > Arthropoda > Insecta > Orthoptera > Gryllidae > Gryllus > Gryllus longicercus. Next base: position 7,932,496 of record JAZDUA010000010.1, read on the forward strand.
AACATGAAAATTGAATTGGCCTGCTTTATTTTCCCTCATACATCTGAGAGAAACTTACATAAACAGCTAAAAGATCGCCAGTAAAAAATATGTTAGCTATCCATCCCCCCTCCTTTGCCTCCCCTTCGTCTTATGATACGTTTATTTAGGTAAACTGCAAAGGATGTTCAAAAAGTTTCGTGATTTACCATTGCTTATTTTTCTCGAAAAATCATCATTAAAAATTATTTGGATAATTAGGAGTGATTTTATTATATTCTCGTTAGTCATGCCACAGAAGTTGAATTCCTCTATATGTCCCTATATGTCCCTTCTTCGAATATGTAATTCACCTAAATATATATATATATATATATATATATATATATATATAAATATTATAGTGAAATACATATTGATATAATTTTGCACTTTGCAATGAAGTTAGAACTCATTGCTCATTAACACATCTTTAATTACACTTTACCTACACAAAGCCGAAAACGTTTTTGCACGAATACAAATTAACAAGACTTATAAGAATTATTCATTTTCTAGCTTTTGCATTCTCCTTTCACTACCTGTTTCTTCTCATTCGTGGACTTAATTCGTAACTAGTCAGTAGTAGTAGTAGTAGTTCTCACCATAAACAAATTTCAGCGTATGCATAAAAATCAAATTGTTGATATCCGAAACGCAAATTAATTACCCTGCAAAATCAGTAACTCTGAATATCTACTGAAAGTGATTTAATATAGGTCCCGACGTTTATTGAGTGACTGTACACTAGTCTTCCGCATTTTGTTAATTTACGTATCAAAATCGCTCTCTCGTCGGGTAATTGTGACTGTCTATAAGTAATAATCGCTGACCTGGAGCCATATGACCACAAGAGAGAGTAGGGAGTTTGTACGACCTCGAACGTTAAAGCGCTATCGGTCTTCTGGGCAAGCGCAGTTCAAGTTTCGCACCAATTAATTGCATCTGCTCGTGCGCAGATCGATCGCTATGTCGTGCACACTCTCTCTAATAGCGAGGTTTTGCACCGTCGAAAGTTAAATGAGTCGAAAGCACTTTCGATCTTCTGCGCATGCGCAATTCAAGTTTCGCATCACTTTTGGGCAACAGCGCATGCGAGGAAAATCGAAATTGTAGTCATTGGCGCCCGCTAAGGCATGCAAAAACTCCCTAACATTTGGGAAAATTGGGTCTTTTGGGAAGATCAATTCGGTTCCACGAAAAAACTATGACCGTTACTGAAGGTGACTGCTTAATCGAGGTGGGCATTCCGTCGGCTCTCAATGAATTTTTAAAATATAAAAAACTTTATTTTATGTTAATCGCGTGGCAAAGTTGAATTGCCCCATTTCATTTTCCATGTTTCTTTAAACCCACTAGAAACTTTCCTCCCGATCTGTGCATCACGTAATGAAAACTTGCTGAAACAGAGAGATCCGAAAGGTCACCAGTAAACAAGATCCTCCCCATCCATTCCCCCCTCCCCTCCCTTTTCTGCTCCCACGCTACGCGTAACTTGGCGCCATCCAACCTCCCTCGTTGCCGGCACGGCACCTCCTGCAACCCAGCTGCATGTGGAGGTGGCCATGAAATATTCACAACGCCACCGCCCGCCCGCCCGGTGGCGGTGGCGGCGGCGGTGGCGCGGCGTCTGAAGGGTAACGACCGTGGCGCCATCTCGCCGGCTGCGGCGCGTGCTAGAACTAGGGAGATGGCGCGGTATCAAGGTGAAGTTCAGCCGCAGCTCTGTTCGGAAGGGCCCCTGCGGGAACGGAGGTTCTCTCTAGTTGCGGCGTGTTTTATCTGGTTACGGTGGCGGGGGTGGGGGTGCTGGTGGAGGCGCAGTGGCTGAGAAAGAGGGACGTCCCGGGTGGCGCATTTAGTTGGTGTGTTCACCGGATGCTGTAAACATTTTTATTTTCTTTTGATAATGAGAAAACTTAAGGACCAATCTTATGTCACTGTAAAACCTGTGGTAAATCATCTGTCCTCATGCATCTGTTTCATAATAGAAAGAAATGATGTCCCGTCTCTCAAATATAGTTTCGTAATAAATGAATTATTATAAACTATAGCTAATTGCAATGGAAGGTAAGAGTAAAATATTATTGACGTCATAAAAACGTAATTCTTGCTCAGAATATATTCAGAGATAGTATATATGTATGTACATGGCGTGATAGCCCGGGAACGGGCTCAGGGCTACCGGCGGCGTCCCTGCCTACCGGCCTTGTGTTAAGGGAGTACGTGTGGTTAACACCTAGACATCCCCACCTCTTATTTCGGTCTATTGAGAGATAGTAGTTCTCAATTTAAGAAAGATTTAGTCGGCAAGAAGTGCAGAGTAGATTACATTGGGAGATGAACGAATCCACGCAGTATCGCGTTTGGGTGCGCCCGTGGTCGAAACAGACCTAAAGAACATAAAGAAGCAATTCGTTCTTTCACGTTCATATTTCGAAGTCTTTCAAAAGGAAACAAAACATTAATTGTGACTATTCTGGAATCCTAAAGATTATTGTTATTTTGTAAAAGTTCTAAAGTGAACTTTGCATGGCTCTTTTGTTATACTCCCCCATGCTTTTGTTTCATATATAAGGCGACAGAAATCAAGATACCTATTTCTACCATTATACGTAGGGTTCTGCAATGTTAACTTATTGAAATGTTAACTTCTATTTTTTATTTTCAAAGCACAAAGTCTTCATTCCGCCATTGTTCCATGAGTTTATCTTTAGTGTCCTGTATCCTACATACACATGTGTATAGGCGCAAATGAAGTATATTAATGACAGTAATGATAATAATAGATATAATAATACTTATCATTAATATTATTATTATAAAAATATGCTGACCCCTGTCACGCAGACGGTTGCGGAAGCTGGCGTCTGCGCCGAGGAGGCTGCAGGTTCGAGTCCTGCGTAGACATGACCGTATTTATGATTGTCCCTTCAACCATCATCATCATCATCATCCTATCACCCCATAATTCATAATTCAAGACCTAACAAACTCATGTACAGGGATACACCCAAAAAACGCTGATCCCCATAATGGCACACATTATTCTCTTCCACATAAATATAACTGAGCCTCGGAAGATGGCAGTGTGCGAACGTGTAGCATGGTCATAAATGGCCAATACGCTTATAATAATAATAATAATAATAATAATAATAATAATAATAATAATAATAATAATAATAATAATAATCTGTGTTGTCTAAACATTCCGCACTGTACAAACGACTGTTTTAAAAGTGAAAATAACGACGACAGATCGGACGGCCCAGCTCTTTACTGTGCATTACGTCGAATAGGCCCCATGTTGTGTGTGTGTGAATTTGTGAAAATTTAGGCTACATCCTACTTCTATTACAAACGTTACGAAATTAATACACATAGTGGGAGATAATACATTGTGATTGGGTACAACATCCCATGTAACAACACACGGGACAGGTGAATGACACCATGTTCAACACGGTGCTGTCTCCCTCGCAAGCTTTTATGCCACCGAGCCAAACCAGGACTGAAATGTTCCGATTAGAAAGGTAATGCATGGAAGGTGGGAAAGCTCTTGCATGCATTCATCTGTAAGCGACCATGCCTAAGTGGGTGTGGAGCCTAGGTATGTCTGAATCTAGTACCCGCAGCACACAGGTACCCTAGCGATCTCACTCAGACATTCTGGTCGGAGGGATATCGTATCAATCGTAACTTTTTTAACTATATTCCTTTCATTCTTGCTATAAAAATAAAATGAACAATCTTGATCAATGTGGTATGAGATGTATCCCTATGATACACACACGAATATTTCACTATATTATAACTTTATTAATGCTCATTTACCGACCAGACCAAACCCTCTTAAACAAATCATTTATTACATTCTAAGCAAATACAGTACATTTTTTTCTTTTGTCTCTCTTCCTCCAAATGACGTTTCGGCCTGTATCATTGTCTTTTTATGTCACAAATTAGATCACATGAAATACATTGTATTTTTTAATAGTTAATTATTTCACATGAAAATTACAAAATCTGATACTAGGTGGCTACACCAAAGGTTTTCAAGTAATGACGGAACTTGCCTTCTAAACATTCCTTTCGAATTTGGGTTTTCTCTCTATCGCTTCAAAGCCGCAGAAAAGGGACCATATGGAAAGGCTAAGGAAAAAAATCCGAAGGGGGGAAATTGGGCGTCAGGGTGAAAAACATCCTGACTGCACACTGTTATGAGATATTTATTGAAAAAGCATGGAATACTTGATGAAAATGACATTTAAGAAGAGATGAATTTGGTCCCGGAGTGGCGAAAGAAAAACAGATTTTTTAATTTTTTTTGACGTGTAATAAAAAATATAAATGATAATTTTTATTTATTATTGACTAAAAAAACATTCAATTTTATTTTGATACCGCATTCAATAAGATAAATGCCCGAACTCCTTCTGAATAATCTCGCCACCAACATTCAACGCAACAACTTCTTGTTTCCAATCCCATTGTTAAAATGCTATTGAGGGATGTGTTTATAAACACGAGTTTACAGCTCTAGTTCTCTTGACGCGACGTCAGTCGTGAGAGCACCAATCTCTGAAGCGCTGACGAACAGGTGTCCGCGATCAGGCCTCTCGCGCAAATGACGTGCGAGGGCGCTGTATCTGCGCAGATAAGTGCGCGATAGGCGCCCGTCAGATTGCCGCGAATCGTGGATGCGCGCGTGAGAAATCCCCTATTTTTAGCGGCGCCCACGCAAGCCAAGCCGTTCGTTGTACGCCAAGCGTCGGCGCTTAAAGCTTTAAAGAGGTATAGGGCGGAAAGAGTAGCCTTTTTTAATGCAGCCTTTCTCTAGAGGATTTTAAATTTCCTCTAGATGGTATTACTAAAAATCGACATTGATACAATGAATTAATCCGAATTAGTACGTTGGTATAAATAGAAGTATTTAAAAGAAGTAAGGATTTCATGGAGTGTCCAGGACTTATAAGTCAAAATCTCGTTGAAATATACATGGATGGGTTAATCTTCCACAATTAAAATAATTAATAATAATATAATAGTAATATAAGTATCGTAGTGTCAGAAAATAAAATAGTAATGTGAATAATAATAATAATAATAATAATAATAATTTTTATCATAAAATTTAATTTCTTTTTACACATCCAAGTGGCATTTAAGAATAGTTGTTTATATTCATCGATTCGGAAGAACAGACGGCCATATAAACATTAAAAATCAACACTTCTTAGGAGAAAGAGAATATTTTGAGGAATCTAATATTTAATCCAGTAGTGTAGTTAATTGATATATTTTTCAATTTTAATTTTAAGATTATATGACTTAGCTGAGTGATCAGAAACAAAGAGTTCAAAAGAAAGGGAGTCCAGCGGTTACAGACTGAAAAGTGTATGTACTGCTTCTAAGGAGAAGGGTTCACCCAGCACATCATTTTAAAAGAGATTGCATTCGGAGTAAAATGGAGGAAATAAATTAAAGATGGAAACACCGACTAATTGTAAACATGGAAAACTGTTGAGAGAAAGGCAAAAAATAAATTGTTTATCAAAGTTGTGTAATAAACTGACTTCTGTGCATTTCCTGCATGATGACGAATTTCCTTAGTTCTCCATTTTTGAAAACTCTAATTCCCATCGCTCTAATTCCCCATTCCCGTTAACCTGTGAACCCACACCCTGCGCGAGTACTTTTGTAACCTTTCGGGCCAGCATGCAAACGTGTGCAAACCGCCGGCATTCAGCTGAGCGTTTTCGTGTGGGCCGCTCGGCCGCGCCTCGGACTGTCCACTCACCGCCCACGGGGCGTGGGCGACAGCGCGGGGGCGGCCACCTTCACGCCCCCGCCCAGCCAGCGCTGCCCTCGCCCCAACGCACAATGGGTTACAATGGGCCGAAATTCGCCCGGAGAGGTTTGCGCTTGGATCTGTGATAACAACTCATAATAGTAGTTTAAGCAATTAGTTTATTGAGTTACGTTTGTATTGCATGAGTACGTCTTTTGAAAACGAGCGACGTTAGGAGGGAGTTTTCAAATTTGTACGAATGAAATGAAGCCGCATTGTAAACGAGTTGCATACGCAATTTTTTTTTGAATATTATCATTATAAAAGTATAAGAGATTCAAACTTAAGTTTGCGAAACAACGTTTATTGTGACGTCTCGGGTTTTCTGACATGTGCGAGAAAACGGTGGTCGGCCGTTCCGTCTACCTCTACCTCTACATCCCCACGATTTTCTCGCTGCGATTGGCTGAATGTCTCTTGATGCACTCATTCGTGCCGTAAAATACTAATACGTCATCATTTGGGCGGTACAATGCCCTAAAATGAACGATTTCTTGCAACCGAAAAGGTCGTTTATAATGCTGGTCTACAAAAAACAACATTGTTTTAGACAGCCACTAGTAAAAATGGTTCATTCAGGGAATTCTTAGTGTGATAAAAGTTCGATTTTTAACTTGAGTGCCAAAAGTTAGTCGATGCCCAAATGTTCAAATAAATCTGCAAGTATGACAAAGAAAAGAAAATACTTCCGTCGGATAGCATCAGCGAGTACTAATATGAAAGTAACACGATTTGTATGACTGAATCGAAATAAAATAAAGCCAGTAAATCTTATAAAATTGTATATTATGTAACTACTTAGTAGTATAGCTTTATTGTATACGTACGTGTTTTGTAAACGAACGTTAGGAATGACACACACGCACACACGCTCCTTCTATTGCCATCTTACACACACACACACACTTGCATGCACTACAATATCAGTCACGTATGATGGATTACCAGTCAGAAGTTTAGAGGTTTTCCAGACAGGGGCATTTTTCCCACCGGGGGCAATTTTAAGCAAGATATAATTTAACGCAGAGTGTGTCCTGCCTTTGTTATAAAATATTTAATGAAAATGTGTTGTGTAAGTTCATGCGGGATAAACAAAATCACAATTATTCACATATTTTGCCATTACCACGGAGAGTTTTCCTTCCTGTTAGCGCCTATCGGCCCACTGTGCGCGCTCCTGTCACTCATACCGTAACCGCAACCGCGCCCCTGACCGCCACGTCAACGCACTGCCCCGATGCCTCCAAGGCCACAGGCGTCATCTCTGGCCCATCATCCCGCGCCCATACTGCTTCCCTCCCCTCAAAAGCCACACAGTCCCTGCCTAGCCACCTAGCTACCTTATTGTGAATGCATCGCTACTCCTCTCTATTGCTATCTCACCTCCCCGCCCTCCTCACCTCCCCGCCCTCCTCACCTCCCCGCCCTCCTCACCTCCCCGCCATCCTCACCTCCCCGTCATCCTCACTTCCCCGCCATCCTCACCTCCCCGCCATCCTCACCTCCCCGCCATCCTCACCTCCCCGCCATCCTCACCTCCCCGCCATCCTCACCTCCCCGCCACCCTCACCTTCCCGCCACCCTCACCTCCCCGCCATCCTCACCTCCCCGCCATCCTCACCTCCCCGCCATCCTCACCTCCCCGCCACCCTCACCTCCCCGCCACCCTCACCTCCCAGCCACCCTCACCTCCCCGCCACCCTCATCTCCCCGCCACCCTCACCACCCCGCCATTGTCACCTCCCCGCCATCCTCACCTCCCCGCCATCCTCACCTCCCTGCAACATTCGCCTCTACAACGCCATCTTTTACGAAACAAAAATGTTAAATACAAACGTGACATTTTTTCTCGGAGAATTCGAATCTTCATGAATTATGTGTGTTCCCATTTAACTTTTTTTATTCGCCCCATCCCACCCCCTGGAGTAGGAGTGGGGGCTCAAGTTGGGATTCATTCGATTGGCCCCATTGATACAAACCCCTTTTATTTCCCACTTTTCTTGATCCGATGCAAACTTTTCCAGATTTCTCAAAACCAGTTTTAAATGGAACATCCGGTATACTGACGTTTTAAGCTAACATCATGTACTCTGGATCCACGGAATAGTATATCAGCGTTTTAGAAGCATACGAGCCAATCTCAACTTCCCCTACTTCTGACACGATACAATCCCTGCAGCACTTTTCGCCCTCTGAAAAGATCCCAGACAGAATTTTCTTACGCTTGTGTAGTGTATATAAATGTGTGTATAAATGAACATGTAATTGAGTTACCTTAAGAGCGTACAAAGACTTTCCTGATAATATATGGAGAACGGAAGTCAACGAGAAGCAGACTTTTCACTTTGGGTGGTTGTAAGTAGTGCTGGAGTTTGCTCAGATAGCTAACGTTACAAAAAGTAAATTATATTTCCCCTTTGATTCCCCGTACATTTATCTTGCGAAAAGTAACCTATCTGGCAAAAAAGGGAAATCCTACAAATCGAAGATGAACATGTAATTCATTGTTAAATGTGCAATTTGACAATTATATTTGGGCTGTATCTGTATTAGTTAGAACTTGCCTTGAATGGTTCAAAACGTAAAGGAACAAGTTAAAAATAGTGAATATATTACTAATTAATAAAATATTCTAAATTAATAATATATTCATGTAATCTTGTTCAGTTTTTACATAATGGTGTGCTTCATGCTTTTCATTAAAACAATATATGTCCGTTCCTTGCAACAGCGATTTCGTAAACGTTAAACGATGATTACGACAGACGACACACCTAACATTCCATATAAAATCCGCTTTTACTGCAAGACTCCTTCATGGCACCGCAGTGATGAACTATCGCTCACTTCGCTACCGTCGCTAACTCCATCTCCCATTGTCTCTGCGTCGTCTACTACTGTAGCACTTCCTAGCAGCTTCTTGATTTCATTGTGCCCAAAAAGTGAATAAACTTCTTTACAGGATTCAAAAAGAAAATGGTACAAACATTACAACAAAAATACAAACTAGAAATGTAGTTCACGGGCTTTGGTCGGAGTGAGTTGAAACAATTAAACCATTAGTTTGCCGACGTTTCACAATATTTTTATTCCTTCGTCAGGGCTAGTGTAAAAACAACTACTAAATCCCTAATTAGGTCATGGTCGTGAATTCTACAACGGTTAAAAACACAAACACCAAAAATTCCCTTCTACCCCGGCCGCCTCTGTGGTCGTTGTCCGCGCTGCTTCTGCATTGCGGGCAGCCGCGAGCGCGGAGGCCGGGCGGAGCACAGGGCGGGTGACAGTGCTGCCGCGGGGCGGGGCGGGAGGGCGCGGTTGCGTGCCGCCAAGCTCGACCACGCCCACGCCCATGGCCGAGGCGGCGATGTCGCCGGTACAAGGTGGCTCCGAAGTGAAGCTCTCTGATAGAAGCGAGGAAGACTTCAGCGATGGGCGCACACTGATATTGGCACTGGCGGCGTAGGTAGTGATATCATCAGCATGAGGAGGATCCTACATGTAGCCCTGCCAGCTTCGTGGAAGTATTCGAATAGGTACAATACATATGGGCGCTCACAACGAATCTCCTACGTCAGTCTGCAGCTGGAGGAGACGTGGTGATGTCGCCGGTACAAGGTGGCTCCGAAGTGAAGCTCTCTGATAGAAGCGAGGAAGCCTTCAGCGATGGGAGCACACTGATATTCGCATGTTAGCCTGCAACTGGCGGCGTAGGTAGTGATATCATCAGCATGAGGAGGATCCTACATGTAGCCCTGCCAGCTTCGTGGAAGTATTCGAATTGACACAGTACATATGGGCGTGCACAACGAATCTCCTACGTCAGTCAGTAGCTGGAGGAAATGTAGGAATGTCGCCGGTACAAGGTGGCTACCAAATAAAGCTCTCCGATAGCAGCGAGAAAGCCTTCACGCTGGGAGCATACTGATGTTCGCATGTTCGCCTGCAATTGGCGGCGGTGGTAGTGATACTGTGAGCATGAGGAGGGTCCTGCATGTAGTCCTGTCAGCTAGTGATATTGCGAGCATGAGGAGAGTCCTGAATGTAGCCCTATGAGCTACGTGGAAGTATTCGAATTGGTACAATACATCTGGGCGTGCACAACGAATCTCCTACGTCAGTCTGCAGCTGGAGGAGACGTGGTGATGTCGCCGGGTGGTGTCTACGAAATGACGTTCTCTAAAAGCATCACTGAAGCTTTCCTTGCAGGGAGCACACCGAAATTTGCATGTTTGCCAGCAATTGACGGCGGTGGTAGCGATGTCGTCAGCACATGGCGACTGCCACATGTAGCCCTGTTACCTACCCTAAGTGTCGGGAAATGTATGTGTAGAAGTATTCGAATTGATGTCAACTTGTGAACCATATCTCCATCAGCCTGTACCCGTCGGAAGCGGTATTAGCGATGTTGTCGGTACAAGGTGGCTCAGAAACTAGCGTGGGTATATCACCCCCAGAAAACACCAATAAATCAATCAACCTACTTCTTCTAGAAGTTTGTAACATGTATTCTCTGACATCCTGTACATTCTACCTTACACTGCACATCGTGCGTAAAAAAAGCCTGGTGTATTCTCACGGAATGGGTTTACAGCGATCGTAATGACGTTGGGGCGGAGATCCGTACCGGTTTGACGTCATCAGCTTCGGCACACGAGCCCATTCGCGTTTTATCGGGTAACTGCAGCTATATTGGTCGTAGAATGAACCCGTTCGTGTTCGATTTTACGATATTGGCCTGTATATCGGAGTCGCATTGACCCTTCGATTTTGTTGAGCGGCCTTGGAGAAAGACGAAATGAAGTTTCTCTGGAATGTTGGCGGTCGTTGGGATTTGTGGGTATTGTTATGGGAGATGCAGAAAGTAAGGAAGCCTTGTTTTGTGGTGAATTTCTCACGCACTCACCACACGTCGTTAGAAACTCGAATGTTCTTTTGATAAAAAATTGTATTTTTCTTTAGACGTATTTACGTACATATCATTTATTTCTATTATATCTTTATGCAAATAGTTTCTACGCTTTCATTGTCGAACATCATTTACCTCTATGAGTCTGTCAGATTTGGGATTTAATTTTTTTTTTTTTTTTTTCTTCTTCAGCTTTTTCCCTTTAAGGGGTCGCTGTTTTTCTGGTTTTGGCGAAGGTTTTACGGCCGGATGCCCTTCCTGACGCCAACCCACGTGGGGATGATATGATATATGAGGATGATAGGAGGTGAAAGGACGAACACAATACAACCATGCCCGAGGCGGGACTCGAACCCGCGACCCTTCGGTCCGAGATCGCTACGGCACTACTGCCTTAGCGATCTCGGCCACCCGGACCGGCCGATTTGGGATTTAAATATAAACTTTAAATTTACTGTACTCTTTCGTCGGTCGCAAATGCTTGCCTTTTATGTTTCAAACGGAATATGATTTCTGAAATCATATTGAAGTTATTAAGGGAAAAAATATATATCCAGAGTAGTGAAACAAATAAATTTTTTCCCAGCACAAATTCGGATGATTAAAATTATCCGACTACATTTCACGGTTAATCCCGGTTATTGTTTAGGGCAGGGTAGTCCACCTGGTGGTCCGCGAGCCGAATACGAGGTCACGTGTGGATCGCCCAAGTAATGAAAATGTGGTCCGCAACCATATTAAAAGGTTATTGAATTGAATTGAATTAATGCCTTATTTTACGTGGCGAGACTCAGGCCATTAGGCCTGCTCTTCCGTCTGCCCCGCAAATTTCGCTACGCTCCTTTCACCAACTAGCAGAGAAAGGAGGTATTTCTTGGGCGAGAAACAGGCGATTTGAATTTGGCTCAGAGGCGTCATTTAGGCTTGAGGATCTTTTACATGCAAGTAAATCTACTAACATGGGACAGCCGGCTTTACTTCCCCTCCGAAGGAAAGCGTACGAAGGACTTTTTTCGCCCGCTCTTTAAAATAATCCAGGGCTTCGATCGGGTTTGAACCCGCCAACTTGGGTACAACAGTCCGAAACACTAACCGTTACACCATCGCCGCGTATTATAGTTGTGGCCCTTGAGGTTTTGCAAGTTGGACACCCCTGGTTTATAAGCTACTCGTGTTTATTGATTATATTATCGTATATTGTGTTGACGGGCGTGACAACGGCTGTGATCGTTAGTCCCATTAGTATAGTGCATGTTTTTTTGCGGAAATTGGCAGTGATTTTCGTCCGCTGGTTGATGAGATCCTGCACAGACACGCACGATGGCTTGAGATGTTTTCCCTAACCAAGTATCTTCCTCCACCCGGACCCAGACCCACCCGAGTCAAGCTAGGATCTCCTGAACAGATGCAGTGGTGTGGCCCTGAGCCTAAGCCAGTGTTATTTGTTATGTCCAAAAAACGTACTTTTCGTAAAAACAGTTTTATTCCAGTCTTACAAAAAGTACAGCGTTACCATCGACTAGCAAGTTTTACAAAGTTCCAGAAGAGGTACCAGGGGAAGCCAATATTACCGTTAACCAGGAAGATGTCCGATGTTCGCTGCCGTAGTCACGATTTTACCGTCCAGGAGAGAGAGCCGGTTGAACTTCGCCGCTCCGTTCCACTAATCACTACATCGCACGTATTCGCTATACAGCCTGGAGGCGCTGACTGCCTCTCTGCTCTCTGGGCGCCGCTTTCTACCCCGCTGGGGCAAAGGGTCCGCTGGCTAGCCCCGGGGTAAGCGTGGTGGCGCGCTTTGCTGTGCCTAGTCGTGTGAGACGGCGCCGCGGCGGCTGCTGCTGTCGCCCTCTTTTGAGTGGCGTTGGAACTCTGTTTTGGCGGCTCCTTCAAGTGCCCGGGCGACTACTGCTATATTCATACTCCTGTATACTGACTATATTCATACTCCAGTATTCAAGCAGTGCATATGGCGCGCTAAACGAAGATTTGTGTGGACATTAGTTAATTGCTTTTGTGATGTGCGTATACCATTTCGTGCGTAGCTCCATACACACAACACACTTGACTAAAACAATAGGACATGTAAATATTCGAGATTCGTGAAATACGAGACAATTTTTTTAGTGGGTGTCATTGTGTAAAGATTTCCGTTCTTGTCTTTTTCTTTGGCAAATGCTTTTGGACAGACACATTATGTTGTATTTAATAAATGTATGAACATTAATGCAGTAATTGTTTTCATATAAATGTAATAATTTTCAGGATTTCATATTCGGTTATTTTTTTAAATTTATTGTTTTTAAACTAATGGTCACATTAAAAATTGATGTTTTCAAAACCAAAATAATTAGGTCTTTTAAACAAATGCATTTTCATTATTGTGTCTTCCTTATATTGACCAAATAATAATTGTAAATTATTTATGCAAAACAAATACATAAATGAAAAATAACTCTTAAGAGAAAATTAGAATGGAATATATTTGGCAATTATATATTTTTTTAAATATAACAGATGTTTTCCTGTCAACCAATTTTCCTGTATTGAGAACCCACTTAACGTGTCTTCTGACAACACGTGCTAGAAAAAATAATTTGCTACATACGTAGGATCAAGAATTATTCATTTTTTCGATCTGAAGTCTCCTTAATTCAAGTTTTTTTCGAAAGAAAAATCGCATCTTTCCGTTGCAATATTTTCTCATTATTTGTGAATACGTAGTGAGCGAGAAAATAAAATTCAAATTATATCAAAAATATATTATTGCCTTATTTTTAAAGTTTATATCTTAGACAATTTTCATCGTCTTTGTTTCAAGTATTCAGAATTAATAATTCTACAATGTTCTCTTTTCACTGCTAAATGTAACGAATTCTATTACTAGAAAACACAATTCGTTTCTTTTCATTTCCTTTTAATTAATATTTTCCGCAATTGCTCTCTCTTTCTGCCTTTTTATATTCGTATTTGCACAAGAAGCCAAGTTAGCGTAAAGGTTTGCGTGTACTTGGCAATATATTCGGGCATCGCTGACCCTCCAGGTCGCGAAAGTGCACAGAGAGTAAACACATTATCCCGCTCGGCAACGTGCAGAGGTGAAAGGTCGTAGAAAGACGCTCAGTAGCCCCTGGGCTTCACAGTAAATTCGCTTCATTGTTTGCTTGTTGTATTTGTTTTGTTTACGTTCAATATTTTTTCTTATCATATTTTCAACTGTTACGCGCATGCTATTATACAAAGAAAAGGTCAGTTTGGTTTTCTCAAATAACGTTAATATTTACATGAATTAATACTTGGTAATAAAAGGTAGCTGCGTTTGAATAAAATTATACTTTTGACACTAAAGAAATATGAATGGTATATTTATCGTGGATCCAATAATTAACTCAAATATTGTTTTCCAACACAAATTATTTTTCTATTTAACATTAGTGTACTTGCATAAATAATTTAAAACATTGTTTTTGTGGAATAAAAATATTGAAGTGTTGTGTCCCACTTTTCTTCATTATAAAAATATATGTAGAATGTTTATGTAAAATTTCAAGTATTAATATTTGCATTTGCTCGTTTGAAGAAGTATCACTCATTGCCGCTTTTACAATCTGTAAGATTAAATACTCGTATGTGTTGTATTTTTCAAATCATTAATAAAATGTTGGCGACTAGTTCGAAGACATACCGGGTAATACATTTTATCCAATGAAGGGTCATCTCAAAATATGGAGGACATTTGTCACCTTTGAATCAAAATCCATTTTCTCATGATAACATTGGAAGAAATGTTTGTGAGTCATCTCATTTTCTTCAATTTCTAGTCCCGTACCTCAGATCAACTCCTATTACTATTGATCAATGACTTTTCAATATTATCTCAAGACGTTTTTTTTAAACGAGTATTAATTTATGAATAGAAGGGACGTATGAGCGGTGTATCTTAGTATGAACGTAATTCAAGAAGTTTAATCGTGTAGGTTAACTATATGATGGAACTACTTTCCTTGCAAATGCGCGGTTTTTAAACTTAAATATATTTGCCACTGATTTACGAATATAGGAGAGAAATAGTGTTTTCGGAACCTTTGAAACCCTGAATTAGCAAATGAGAGTAGTCAGTCAAATGAGAGAAGTAAGTCAGGTTGTCATGTATACTATATCGAGTCTTGCCTAAAAATTGTATTTCGTATATTTCTCAAAATTTCACATCTCATTTCAACCATGATATGTAGTAAGGCTCAAAGTGTTTCGAGAATATGTTTGAAGTTGGTAATATCAATCTTCGACTTTGTTAATCTGGTTTCCATTTGCTACGCCAGAAGATGTACTACTTCTGAAAAATCTCGAATAGTAAACATCCAAGATAGTGAACAAGTGTGTTCAGCCAACTTGCTTACATTATTTCATACATCAATAAAAATACCCTCTTAATGGTATTATATTGTATTTTGACGTGCCTTCATTTTTTTTTACATATTAAACTTCCTTTCTAAAACAATAACATTTTCTACTAAAATTACCTGCGAATGTTAGACGTAGAAAGTATTCCCTTCTTTTTCCCGGCGGTCGAAGATCAAGAAACCCTGAGAGCTCTTACAGGAAAAAGGATGACGAGGCCCTTTTAATGAGAACAAATGACAGACGTCGCGACGGTGGCACCGCCGTGCGGCAGACGTTGGAGAGTCGCATTGCAGTAAATCTTGCTTTGCCGCCTTTGGCTCTCCTCCAGGTTGCGAGGTACCTCTACCGCGGGTTTTGCTTCTGTTGGATGTAGAGGAAGAGCCTTCTGACCCTGCAGAAATTGATAATATAATGTTTCACTTTCTCGGCTTCCACGAATTAGTGGCTCTTGGTACACTCCAGAAGTCCAGATGCTCGGAACTGGATTTAGGAATTGTAAATCATTGCATTCAAAAGACACGTAGGTGGGTGTTGATGCTTATTAAAAATCTTCAGTTCTCTCATCCCTCCCGTGTTAAACAGTTTTCAAAAGTCACTATTCAATAGATTATTTAACTCCTAGCCTGGGAGTCCTAGTTGAAACAAGATGTGTACACAGGCTTTTTGTAGTCAGTAATATTTGAAGCTTTTTTTTCTTCATCTTCTACTTCTTCTTCCTTTTCTTCTTCTCTTTCTTCACTTCTAAACTCATGCATAGGTCTTCATTCTACTGTTCTTCGCTACGTTCGTTTGGGACGAACTCTCACTCTTCAAACATCAGAGAGGATTCCATTTTAGATTTTTCACATTTCTAAGGATTTTCATAGGGTATCCCCATTTATGTTCTTTCCTTTTATTTACATTTCCATTGCTCCCTGTTCAACCTTTTCTTCGTAAGTATGCATTTAATATTTTGAAAGCAACAGGAATAGATGGCAAATTTTCAATTTTTTTCAATTAATACAAATGTTCGCTACGCATTTTGTTTCGTTCTTTCCGTAAGTTGGTGAACACTTGATACAAAGACTAGAGCATTGTGAACTTGATACTAAGACTAGATCATTTTCCATTTTACCCGTGCGGGAACAATTATGAATTCTCCGCACATCTAACTCGCCTCTTCTTTCAGAGCAAAGAAACAGAACCCATAAATGTGTTTGAACTGAGTGTAGAGGCGTCAAATTGATCATCTCTTCGTTTCATGACATATTTTGACACGATTTCATTTTTTGCCTTCTTTCAAATTACATTGTAATAAATTAATAAGTGACAAATGAAAATAAAAATTCTTAATCTGCAGCAAAATTCCCAGTGTGTGTTCGCCGGTGTGTGCGTTGGTGTAACTGGAGCACGATAAGAGCTTTTTTCACATATTTATAGTTTAAGAGAATGCTGCCAAAACAATTCGCGTACGACATCCTCATAAGCTGTAAAAAGTTAAAAACCGACTTGGTTGCTAAGAAACCAAAGACTCCATTCGTGTTGTTGGAACGACATATGGTATTACAATTCTGTAGTTTAAATGCGTTTGGGATTACAAAACATGTAGTTGGAGTGCGTTTGGGATTAGGAGAAAAATAGTTTTAGTGCGTTTGGGATTCTAGAAAACTGCAAATTAAAGTAACACTAGGTAGACTCCCTAAATGAATTTTGATCTGGTTCTCTTGATTTTGTGAAGCGCTATTAAATTAAACAAGGAAATTAATTTTAAATTAATTAAGGATATTAATTACAAATAAATTAAGGAAATTAAAAATGTGTTCAACAATTTATTGTGATGAATCATAAATATGGAAGTTTTATTACATCTGTTTATAAAAATTCTATTTGTGAACTGTTTTGTATCGCGTAGCATTCTCATATAAGGGAAGTTAGAAGTGTCAGACACTTTTTTAAGAAACTACTGTATTTTTCATTTAATTTTTTTTACATTGGTTACCCTTCCTCCACACGAACGGCACCTGGTACGGTGAGCTCTTGGAAACAGGTGGTCGCGACTTCAGCGCTCTGCCGCGCCCCTGGCGGCGAGAACGGCAACTTCCGCCCGCACCTCTGCGCAGCGATACGGGAGGTGGGGCAGGAGATGTGCTTTTCCGAGCGCTCCGCTAGCTCTTCCAGGCCGGCGCCTTCGCGAGAGAAACACGCGGAGCGGTGCACCGAGTAGGTATTACGGTTGCTACAGTGGACAAGAGCAGTGGCGTGAATTATTCAAGTCGAAGGCATGTAGTGGTATGATTGACCCAGATTGATTGATTGTGTTTCTGGGCGCATAAACTGCTGTGGTCATTAATTCCGTTAGCACAGTGCATGTTTAATCTCGTGAGGCGTTCTTTCACAGCACTTTCGATGGTGAGATTCGTTGGCCACTTATGCGGCAGCTACCGTATTTCCCTCATCGAGGTATCTCCCATTAGTGGAGCACCGCCAAATCCGGGACAGGCTCTACGCTCCCGACGTGTATAGTAGAGTAGCGCTGGTAACTTGTGTGAACAAAATTGAAAGGAAGCTAGATTACGGTTAAAACTTATTATTAGTGAAATAAAGAGGAGAAACTATTTCTTGGTCGTATTTCACATACCCCTCACTATCGCGATCGCACTCCATACCTCTGACGTCGTACTAATACTTAAACAAAGCAAATAAAATAATGTTGACAATATTGGCTACAGCATCACTCTTAATAGGTACGTTGCGATTTTTAAATTTCGCAAACTTATTTTGATTGGATGTTTTGCAACTTCACTCATAACCAAATCATGGACAGTTTTTTTAAAACTATTTATACAGTTCTTACTTTCTTCTCACAACAAATAATATGTTTACAGTAAAACACGTATTGATTTATCGAATGTGCTCTACCTCAAGAAAAAGAAATGTTTGGCATACAATTATCCGCGATCTAAAATACTCGTATATTAATATATCTAAATCGATCTAAAATACTCGTATATAATATTCATGTTCGAAAATCAGGAATTCCATTTTTTATTTTTGCCAGAGTTTTTTAGAGTCGCGATTTTTTGGTCTGATCTGGAGAACATTGTTGAGAAAAGAAGAAAAAAATTAATTTTTAATTCTCTAGCGGTATTCCAGTCTAGTGCCTCCTTAGTAACGTGAGTACAATTCACGCTCCAACAAAATGTGCGCCCAAGTTTGCTGCACGAGTGCATTGCAAACCACTCTAAGCGCGTAGAACTTCGTGTGCAAATTGGAGCGAATAGGAACGGCACACCGAACTTTATCATAGACACATGTGGCATTTTATTTTATTTTTGTCAAATCATAAAAGATTGTATTTCATAATTTAATCAGAGACGGAAACGGAAGAAACGAACATCAATAGGTTCAGTATAACCACAAAAGTAAATAATACAATTTCTCACATATGCTTATCATTGTTAATTTTGCAAGTCACCGAACCAAAATAGTGGAAATGTCAACCCCCAAGGGAGAACCAAGCAGATTAGTACTAGACTAATGAGACAAATGTTGTGTAGATATCTTAACCATAATTAACTCAAGAACTTTCCAATTGCTTAGCGATCATCATTAGATCCTCTGGGCGTAAAACAAACCACTGAATTTGTTTTGGAATATGTGGAAGTTAACACAGAGAAATAAATCTAGACAATACTTGTCTTATTAGTTTATAAGATGGTATTAACATTAGTAACTACATGATAAAGTATTACAGTAGTTGTTTATCAAGACCGAAATGAGAAGATTTTTGAACGATATTGGTAATTGTACCCAGTTGTTTTATTCGGCAATGACTTGTCGTGGTAAGTTTCCCATGTTCATTGAAAGTGAAAACTAATTTCCATGAAAGAGTGCAGAAAACAATTTATAAAGACGGTATTCTAACGATTCGTATTTCAAAAAGCACAGTAGCATCTTGATATACAATAAATAATAATAATAATAGTAATAATAATAATAACACTAATAATAATGCCTTTATTAATGGCGAGGCTCAGGCCATAGATCCAGCTCTTCCACCTAAGCAGTGATTTTACCTACATACATTGTAGTAATATTAGAAGACGAGGGGACAAGCTGTACATTTACGTCCGGGAGTACAAAACTAGTGACCATCTCGGCATACGCCTTAAGCGATTATATCAGTCGTTCATCATTTTTCTTTTTCTAAAAAAGTGATACACAGGATCCAGACCGTCCGTAAGGCGCCCAAATAGAATCTGGAGCGTTCATTAAGACTGGCCTGAGGGCGACGGATAAGCGCAAGGGCGAGAAGGTCTCAAGAAGGTCGAGCGCGGGGGTGGCGCGCCACGTGGCGGCGCATGCAACTAATCGCTCGACTGCGATAACGCCCAGCGCTTGGCCTCACGCGACGACACGCCACGTCCTGGCCCGCACCACCCCGCCGTTGCCCGCTCCGCCTCGCCAGCCCCGCTCCGCCCTCCTCTGCCCTGGCCAGCCCCGCCAGTCCTGCCCTGCTCCACCTTGCTCCACTCCGCTCCGCCCTAAACAGCTTCGCCCCGCCCCAAACCACTAGTTCGCTCTGACCCGGACCGCCCCGTCCCACTCCCTCCCGCCCTGCCTTGCCGCGACCCGCCGCGCCCTTACCTGCCCCTCCCCGCCCTTACGCTCCCCGCCTCGCCCGCCCCGCTCCAACCCGCTCAGCCCCTCCCCCGTTCTGTACCGCCTCGCCCCGCCCCGCCTTGGCCATCCCCGCCAATCCTTCCCTGCTTCACCATACCCCACTCCGCTCCGCCCTACCCCGCCCCGCCCCGCACCCCTCGTTCCGCTCCACCCCTCCCTTACCCGACCCGCTCCGCCCTGGCCCTTTTCGCTCCTCCCCGCCCGACTCGCTACTCTGCCCAGCCCTGTTCTCGATCCGATCGCGCACCGCCCCGCAGCCGCTAAACACCACCGCTGGCCTCTTATCACCCCCGGCCACACTGCATCCTGGCCCCGGCCATCGACTGCTGTTCCATCTGTACATCCTGCAATGCTCCACAGCCCTGACCACTCTCACCGGACCAACTCATTGTCGTATTCGTCGACTCTGCCTCCAACACCTGGACTTTCGCTTCCGTCACCGTTCACCGTCAGCTCTCCTCGCCTCCGTCCGTCTCCTCGCTCAACCACTTTGTTCTTCTCATTCCCCGCCCTCTTCTCTCGCTGGCATCGTCTCCTTCACACCGCGTTGTCTTTCTCTTCACTCCCCAGCCTCGTCCTCACTCACAGTCCTCGTTCTCACTCCCGTTCCTTAGTAACCGCCTTCGTCTTCACCCCCGTCCTCCACCTCACTCCACGTCCTTTTCACCCTCCGTTCTCCTCACTCCCGTCCTTCTCCTCGTCTTCCCGTACTGGCTTAGGTAGATCAGGGCCACAATTAACGTCCGTGGCTGTTACCGGGACAACTTAGGTTTCAATTCCCGACTGTGGCAGAATTTTCGACACTAACTAGACTGCTAAGTTGAATTCAACCGCTGTCTGGAGAAGGATTCTAGCAACTGGGCGCTCTTGCGGGATTCCGTGGTTTCTCTGATCAACACCATGCGTGTGCCGGAGAGGTTCATTTACAAACTGGCCACGAATCATGCGCGATCCTTGCTTCTTCCTTGACCTATTCTCACCCCTTACGTACGCACTCTTACATTCACAAGCATTACACTACCACACATGTTGGGCGACACGTCAGGAAGCGTAGAGCTTCCAGGAATAGCCACGCATGCCGATGTAGGTCGGCGCCGGATCTTACCATCCAGCGAGGGACGATCATGGTACCGTGAGCGATAAAGCATGCACTTCACTTACGGACTAATTATTTTAGTAGTTAACGGGCTCAGAACCATTAATCATTCAATCATCCCGGTCCTCACTCGCCGTCCTCCTTTTTCTCTCGTCTTTGTCCTATTCACGCCGCGACTTCGTCATTCTCACTCGCTATCCTCGAACGCCACACTCTCCGTACCCTTTCTCTTCACTTTCCGTCCTCACTTTCCATCCTCACATTCCGTCCTATTCACTTTCCGTCCTATTCACTTTCCGTCCTTACTTTCTATTGTCACTTTCCGTTCTCACTTCCCTTCCTCACTTTTCGTCCTCCTCACTTCCGTCCTCCTCACTTCCGTCCTCCTAACTCCCGGACCTCCTCCCTTTCCGGTCACACTCCCCGACCACACGCCCCGTCCGCACGCTCCATCCACACGCCCGGTCCTCACCCCCCGTTCTTATTTTACCGCCCACGCGCTGCCTCCGCCCCCGACCGCCTGGCGGGCGCAGGTCGTTCATCACGGCGCCGCCCCCGCGCCGAGCGCGCTGCAGGCGTGGGCGCGGGCGCGCATCAGAGGATGTGCAGCGCGCGCCCGAACGGGCTACGACGAGGAGCCCCTTCCGTCTGATTCATCTCTCCGCTCTACACTTTGGCCCCTGGCGCCCACCTCTTCATCCTTTGCACTTTGCTGCTAGCCCTAACTGTATTACTTATCGTGGCCCCTCATTTCTTCATTAACATTATTTTTCTCTTTAGGTTTCTTTTTTTTACCAATTTCTTTTGCTCGTTTTCAACTACTTCCTCTATCTCATTTTCAGTTTCTCTCTTTTTTTTCCATTTTCTCCGTCTTTCTCTTCGTACTCTTATTTTATTCAGCGTGCACCCAAATGGAGTACGAGAACTCCCTACAATCTGATTCATCTCCTCTGTAGCTCTATTCCTTGGCCCGTAGCGCCCTTATCTTCATCCTTTACACTTTCACACGTTCACACATAAATTACGTAACGCAAATTTGGTGTATTTTCAAAACCCCCTCTCCCCCTTGTAACGCACCTGTAACGCGCGCTTGAACCCCCCTAAAAAATTACGTGACACTTGCGATAACTCCCTCCACCCTTGGAAGTGGAAGAAGTTAAAATAATTTGTATTTACTTTACTAATGTTGTAAATTAAAGTACTTAATGTTAATTAAAGTAAAAATTAGTTGGTGATGGAGTGGATGCACCTAACAATAAGATTGTGAAAGTTGTGAGTGAAGAAAGAATGCTTGGGTGAGAAAAGTTTGATCACAAGCTATGCACACGCCTTCCTGAATGATGCGACAGCGAGAGAGTACAGCGCCAATTTAAATGAATTCTAGAACATACTTCATATAAGTTTGAATATTTTCTTCGTAATTTTACAGATTAAAAAATTGTTCAATGTTTCCATTTATCGTATCAATTTACAATTAATAACTTTAGTTTATTTATGTTTTTAAAGCATTAATATGTGAATATTTTAATTTTTAGTACATGACATAAAAAAAGAAATTATTTCAGCAAATGTTGAAAATGTAAAAAAAATAAATAAATAACAATATTACGTAACCCTTTACTAATACTCCCCTACCCTATGTAATGCAACGTAACGCTGCTTCATGCCCCCCCCCCACTCTTTAGCGTTACGTAATTTATGGACGACGCCTTATCGTGGCTCCTCGTTTCTTCATTAATTTTATTTTTCTCGTTTAGTTTTTTTCCGGCTATTGCTTTTGATAATTTTTCACCTGATCCCTCTATCTCATTTTATGGCTTCGCACTTTTGATTTTCATCTGCTTCGTCGCACCATTATATCCTCTTTTCGTCCCCCCTATTTTATTACTAGTCATACTGTTTGTCTTCTGTCATATTTCTCCTTACTTCGCAGACCTCATTATTCATCTTGCTTTTTTTCTTGATACTGTGTATACTACATTAAAACTTCATTCCTCAATCTTAAATTGTATCTTTCATATCTCTTCTGATGTAATGAAATGTCTAACTTGACTATGAATTTACGAAATTACGAGTTTTTTTCATTGAAAATCTCCGTAAACTTAATTCTATATTCATTCTACAAAACAGAATGTTGGACGCAACAAATGCTATAGGCATTTACATACGAGAGAATTTAAAGGTTTATGAAACAAACGCAAAGAAAAATTGATTATAAAGCAGAGAAAGGACTTAAGAGCTGAGATTTCCGTGGCAATCGTTTTAGTTGCGATTATTATTTTCGGATATATTTAATAAAAGCTTTAGTTATTTGGTCGCAATTGGGTAACGGTATGTGGAATTCATTGTTTACGACACATGGATGGTGGTGAATGAAAATGGCGTAAATTGTTGAATGAGGAGTCAGAGAATTTTAAAATCCTTCGAAAAAGTGTCGAAGTGGATCGGCCTTATTTGATGTCCCTCAAACCGTTTATGATCTTGTGAACTCGCGTTCAAGAAAGCTTAAATTTACAAAAGTGTTATTCACTGCCTGACGTATATCGACACAAATCTGTATTTTTCCCTTATCCTATTGTTTTATCGCGCTCCCATCCATCAACAGAGAAATCAATTGTATCGGGTTCTGGTCTCCAGAATTTTGCACCAGACAGTACTTTCAGTCGATAGCACTAGAGTTCGGTTTGACTGCAAAGGGCATACGGGTGCACTTTGCATGCGCATCCAATCCAATGGGAGTTAACTAGCGCATCAGCACTGCCGTTCGTCGAGCGAGCAAAGCAGCGATGGGTGAACAAGCAAATGGACGAGCGAGGTAGAGATAAGAGGGCGGTCGGACGCGAAGATGAGTGGATTGACACACTTGATGAGCAGGCGGGCAGGCTGACAGTGGACGGTCGGTCTGACGAAGGGTTGAAAAGACCGGTGGTGATGGGCTTATGGATGGATAAATGGAAAGAGGAAAGGCTGGACGGACATGCTGATAGGGATAGGAGGCCGGGACGACAGACGGGATGGCAGACTGTCAGGGTTCATTGGCAAGCTGGCGGACAGTCTGGGAGAATGGGTAGGGGACGGTTTGGCAAGTGATCGTTATAAGGACTGGCAAGCAGATGAACATGGACGAGCAGACTGCTGCGAGCTGCTGCGATAGCGAGCTGCTGAACTGACTGGTACACGAACGGACAAACGGTCTGGCAAGCGAAGGGATGGGCAGAAGGACTTCCAGACTGATGAATAGACTGACAAATACGAATGGCACACGAACGGAGGATAAATTAACTGGCGGACGGACAGGTAGACGGGCAGGAAAACGAACGGGTGGATGGACAGACCGGTGAGTGGGTGTACAGATGGGCGGGCACTAAGTAGGCATGCAGCTGGGTGGATGGACGGACAGGCACAGACAGGCTCCGGCCAGGCGCCTGTCAGGCACACAGATAAACAGAAAACAGACGGCCTGTAGGTTAGACATGCGGTCCTGACGGGAGGGTAGGCACCAGGATTACAGGCGACAGGCAGGCTCACACACAGTCAGAAGACAGACGGCTGGGAGTCCAGACGAGCGGGCCTGACTGGATGTAGGAACCAGGCACTCAGGCGACAGATAGGCATACAGACTGGAAACAGACGACCGGGAAGTCAGATGTGCGGCGTGACTGGAGGTAGGCACCAGGTACACAAGCGACAGGCAGGCACACAGGCCGACAGAATACAGACGGCCGGGAGGTCAGACGTGCTAGCCTGACTGGATGTAGGAATCAGGCTCACAGACAGAAACAGACGTCAGGTAGGTCAGACATGCGGGCCATGCCTGACGGGAGGTAGGCACCAGGCACACAGACATACAGAAGACAGACGGCCGGGAGGTCAGGGGTGTAGGCCCGACCGGAGGTCGGGAGATCGTGCGGGTGCGCGTGCGGCGAACGCGCGTTCAGCGGGCGGGTGGCGGAGGGGCGGCGTGGGCGAGCGTCAAAGGTCGCCTCGCGGCGTGAGTGGGTGGCGGCGTGGGTGGCGCCGCAACACGAGAAGGCGAGCAGATTTATGCTGCTCGCAGCGCGCATTTTGCCTTCGAGCGACGACGCCGACGCTCCCGTCTCTCGCGACGGCTGGCAACTGGCAACCCACACTCCATGAGCTGTCCATGTAGAAAAAGGAGCAAGTGCGTCTTGTTTTCCACGGTCGGAAGCTCCCACATCAGGGGAGGAGCTGTGATGTGGACCATTGTGGTTTCTGTGTGTGTGAAGAAAATTCCCCTGTCATGAAGCAAGTAAACAGGACAATCTGCAATAGCTCAGAACTACTAATTACGCCTCTGCAGCATCGTCAATCTAGCAGTCATGGGTCGAGCTAAGAGAGTGGAGAATTCTCGATACTATCTACAGAGCTGGGTTGAATTCAGTTTGTGTGGAGGAGAATTGTGGAGTGGTTGTTCCGTTTGGTAGTTTTTCGTGGTTTCTGGGATCAATATCAGGCAAAATCCATGGATTACTCTAACAAATATATTTCGTGTATCGGTGCGCATAAACTGCTAGTTATTGGTTCCGGAATTGTAGTGCGTGTTTTTATTACTGCAGATATCGGTTATCTTCCCCCTCTGAAGGGTGAGATCCGGTGCCGACGTCTGCTTGAGTGGTTTTCTCACACAGGTATCTCCTACCAGAGACGCATCGCCCCAGATGGGACAACATCCAAGATCCCGACTAGTCTCCCAACATGTGTGGTTGTGTAGAGCATGTAAGAGTAAAAGTGTGTAAATAGGCGGTGAAGGTAGGAAAAGGAAATAATTATCGTGGTCCTTCGTCCCTATATTGCTGCGGCTTTCGTCTGGTGTTGCTGGAATAAACCACCTTAACTACCAATCAGAGCAGCCGGAAACTAGAATTTCCCAAGCAGCGGTAGACAGTGGTTGAATTCAATCTAGGTACCTAGCTAGCGTCATAAATCCTACCATTGTCGGGACGTGAACCCAAGGACCTCCTGGTCAGAGGCACTGGAGTGACATCAGCTGATGCCTTGAGCCACATCAGCTGGAAAATAACAAAGGAGACGCATTTGGTACTCTATTTTGTTAAACACAAGACATACGACATACACATACACATACACATTCGTATTTTGTTCCATGATCAACGAAGTGAGAAAGAGGAAAATAAAAAAAATGGAAATAAACTGTTTTACTCGTTGTTTCCGGAAGAGAAATTTAAAAGCTTAAAACGTTTTTACGATATAATAATAATAATAATAATAATAATAATAATAATAATAATAATAATAATAATAATAATAATAATAATAATAATAATAATAGCATCTCTTATTGTCGTAAATAGTTGTTCTCCACAGAATGCTTTAGTTACCAATCGCTATACTCCAAGGTCAACAATATGCAAGTGATACTTCAAAATGATTTAGAATTACGATAAAAACGGAGAGTTTCTAAAAATATAGTACGAACATTTCATAACACAAACGCGATGAATGCAAATAGTGGTGACAAATTTTTCCAACAGGTATAACGAATTTAATGAACCTGTAAATAAACAAAACGTCTCAGGGAGCGCGAAATCAACGCAAAAGAAATATGAAAGGAAAGCTGAACAAAATCTCACCGGTCTGCTTTATTGCTGAGAGAAAAAAGTCTTTCCGCAGACTGTCCGAGATTTTTTTCAGGTAAGCCTTTTCTCTTTTATGAGCTACGTTAAAAAGATAACCCGTGGGCGTAACATGGTCGCGAAATAACAGCGATAAATTTCGGGCGCGAGCTTCAACACGCAAAGCTATGCCGCTTATAGAAATTTTCTAGTTCAGGGTTTGCCACCCTTTCGTCAAGAACTTCGTTCAAAAGTTCTAATGACTATGAATAGCATGTAGAGTATGGTTATCAAAGCCAAAACTACATGGACAGCTGCGAGCTAGTAGGAGAATTACTAATTTACCTCACCTTTACCTTTTTCTGTCTTAGGAGCCACAAGTAATAATGAAAACTCTATAGAAAAGTATTTAAATAATACCAGGAATATATTACATTTATTTAAAATGATATTTTGTTAGATTTTTAATAATTAAATTAATAAAGAAGGGTTTGTTGACATTAGTATTGTTCGCACTGTTAAAACTTTGTTAGAAAATATTTAGGAAAAATTGTTTTAAGTGCAATGTATACTGTAGGTAGATATCAAGCTAAAGCTAAACACTTATCTGTGCAAGTAATGTTAGAATAGCCATATTTCACCTCTATAAAAACCTATTAAGTTCACATTATTATGCAAATGGTATCAAATAAATTCCTTATGATGTTCGTTATTTAATCCAATAGAGTGGACAAATATCCTACCACTGGTTTTTAGGGTCTGTAGTGAATCTCCCTCCCTCTCGTTACCCTCCCTGCAATTTTTCTTAGCTTTAAAATAATAATATATTATTATTATTATTTTGTTTACCAATTTGAATCGCTTGCGTTCGATGGTGAACGACTTGGAATTTTGTCTTCAGAACGTCTGCATTTGGACCATAATTTTCACTGAAATTCACGCGAAAAATAATTCAACGATAAATAATTCATAACATCCAACCATTCAACTTCCAATCTCTCACATCTTCCGACTATACATTGCACCATTCTACTATCTAAAGCGCTGATCTATGTAGAATTTATGTTGTAGAAAGCGTATTCACAGCAGAAGTTCTCGTTGTGGACTCTGTATACCCGGTCTTTTATTTCAGTACCTACTGATTTTTTGCCGTATCTTTATTCAACACATTATTTACACAATCATCATTATCATCATCGTCGTCATTCTTCATTGTCCATTTCGTCCCAGGGAGACTCGTCGACGAGTCAGTTAGGATACCTCTCGAAGCCATGGCTTTTATGGCTACTCGCCGAAATTCATGGCATACTTGTACGATAAATAATTCTCCAGCCACACATTTTCATCTTCCCGAATAGAAATGGCACCGAGTTAAAATCGATCCTTGTAGAATTTTTGTTCTATAAAACGAATTCGCAGCAGGTTTTCTCGTTGTCTCAGTTTTTCCTCTCATTCCATTGTACAGATTATCTTCATTTTTAGTATCCACCACATGATTTTCCACCACCATTATCATCACCATCATCATCATTATCACGTATCATTCATTCTGTACAAGAGTATTCGTCGACGCAACAGTTAAGATTCCGTCTCGAAGCTAAGGCCATTGTGACGTCTCACGGAAATTCACGACATGCGATAAATAATTCACGACATCCAACCATTCATCTTCCTGAAGCCCACATCTCCTGTCCACGCGTTGGAGACCCCTGCGCGGTCTGGAGTGCCGGCGTGTGAGGAGCGAAAGACCGGGAAGGCTTCTTCATTTACATGGGCAAACACGCCAGATTTCCTCTTATCCCACCCACGCTGGCTTCCACTGCATTTCTGAGCGCCGTAAGTCCTTGTGACGTCAAGATAACCTTTTGCGTGATATCCGGGTAGGTGCCCGGAATAGTTCGTTGCTCTGCATGAACTCTGTTGGAACGTTGGATGAATTTTATGTCCGTGTGCCGAAAATAGATTCGCGCCAGTAACATTAAGCCGTTCTCTAGTCTATCATTAAGAGCCTCTTAAACTCGCCATATTGTTGCGAGTTTGGCTACGTCGGGTGCCAAAATTTAAGCGACAGAAGGCTGGGCCACCGTAAACAAGCGGCAGCTGGATGCACATGTTGCGAGTGAAAAGCCGGTTCATGATTGAAGCTGGTTGAAGCTTATTCCTCAGATCCTCAAAATAATGTGTTTGCTGGTACATTCTTTCACTTCCTGTTTCTCTGGCATTTGTTTCCTTGATCTTATCGTCATTCGTGGTTCGTTCATGAACGAATAGCAGTAAAATCTTCCGTGAAACGCAATACTACTCTTTTCTTGTTATATAAATCCATTTATTTACGAAATATGAGAATTTCTAAGATATTGGGTCGACCATGTGAATTATGTAGAATAATGTAAAATATCAATATATCCCCAACAAATATAAAATTTGCATCTGTGAACTGTGTTATAATATGACATCTCTGTAAAATCTAGAATGGATAGTTAGAATTCTCAAATGTACTTTTGTAGTTTTCTTCATACATACTCCTCTCTTTCTCTCTCTTTCTCTCTCTTTCTCTCTCTTTCTCTCTCTCTCTCGCTTTCTCTCTCTCTTTCTCTCTCTTTCTCTCTTTCTCTCTCTCTTTCTCTCTCTTTCTCTCTCTCTTTCTCTCTCTTTCTTTCTCTCTTTCTCTCGTTTTCTCTCTCTCTTTCTCTCGTTTTCTCTCTCTCTTTCTCTAGTTTTCTCTCTTTCTCTTTCGATTCTGTAATTTTTCCTATCTGCAATTATTCTCCTTTACCTTTTATTGGAATCAAAACATTTTCCTTCCGTCTCAATTCGGTATTTTGTATTCAAATAGTCATCTATCAACTGAATTTATCGTGTCGGCAATCTACACCAGCGAAAAAAGAATATCTCACTGAAATGAGAACACAATAATGAGTTAAAACCAAATTGTAATAATGGTTTCAAATAAAAAAAAACCTCATTATCTTTCCGTTATGTCAGCGCACCATTAGCATTGCAGCAAAAACAGAATTCCATTACTTAATGAAATTCTCGTCTTCGTACTTTTAGATTTTGTGAAGGTAAATAAACTACTCTACTAAATTCAGCGAGTCTGTTAGTAGTGCGGTTTCGTCGTTGCAGTAATCGCTTTTAACGATTCTTCTGTTTTCCGATAACGTTCGTCCTCGTTAATATTTTAATGAATTTGAGGGAATTAGTGATGGATTGCAGATCGTACACCCTGTCTCGTTCAGCTTTAATTGAATTCGCAAGTGGAGAGAAATCGTTCCTCTATAATTCTATAATCTTCACATGTGGTACAAATCATATGAATGTTTTCGTTGGCGAGATGTTTTTGGTATTGGTGGAGAGTACAAAACGAACGAACAAGAGTACTAAGATCGAACCAACATAATATAATATTAATTATATAACTGTAATTATAATATTATTAATACAATAATGCTTGATAATGCTATAAATTAAAACTTAACAAATCTTGACAACAGACTCAGAAGATGCAAAGAGTGTGTAGGAGAACCGCCTACGTAACAAAACATACGGTAGTTTTGTAGAACGTGACAGAAATATAGACATGTGGAAATAATTTGACACTTAGCTGAACAATTGGAGCAATTTTTTTCGCTATATTATAAGGAACACTTTGACTTATTTTAAATTATTTTTATCTACATAAAAATTATTATCGAATATTATTCTAAAATAAAATACTTTCTATTGTATTTTAAAATACAAAAGTCGGCAAATTTATAATTTTCACCACCATGAAATGTTTCAACGAATGGGTTGAATTGACAGTATAAACAGTCACTTCCATTCCGTCGGTCGGTGTTTAATTTCGTTTCGTAATGTACTGTTATATCGATTTAACGTCACCAAACACAGGAACGGAATGCCACGTTGAACAGCAGCATTCATTAATATATTTAACAGTTTGCCGTCCTAATCGAAACAAATGAGTTTCGTACATACGAATACGTTTCGTACATACGAGCAACATACGAATATTGCAGCATAAGCATCTTATTTTTGTGAATTTTCTTATGAAGAGGAAAACTATTGAACACGGTACATATCACTCATACTTCTTTGGTTACAAAACTATAGTTAACATTTGTAAATTACTTGTTTGGTTATAAACCGTGCCCGTTGTTTGCTTCTGTCAGCATAATGACGTTTATAATTAGCCGGAAGATTTTTAGTAAATGTCATTCTTTTTTCATTTCACTTCAACAATGTCTTTTCGTATATCAATGTCGACACAACACATCAATGTCTTTTAGTGTAGACATTAATTTATGCTATGACCAAAAAATGACCTATTTTTATATGACTTATTTTGCATTTTACGTTGATTTGGACTAATAAGTAGTTTTTTACCTTTTCTCAACAATTGTGAAGCATTTTCGCTTATGTCATCGATTCTAATATCATTTTAATGGTTCTTGATTCAAATAGTTTTTAAGAGATGCAACAAAATGTTCTCCACAGAATTTCTGACTAGCCATTTCGATTTCTTCAATCAGAAATTGTAATGTCAGACACTGTGAGAATGCAATCTAAAGTTCCTGTACCGCGCCATTTTCCGTTCGCTCCATTTCACCATTACTAAAGACATATTTCCTGATAAAGAACAGTCCAAACCAAAAGTTTCAAAACTGAGTTCACCTGCACGAAAGAATGAAACCTCGATTACATCAGTTTATATAATATATCAGTATCCAACAAAATGACGTTTACGAGGTACAAAAACGTCATATTTGCTTGTTTTGGGGACATTTTAAAAATATGATATGAGCATGTTATTTATTTCATTTTGGGCGATGTTTTACTTCATCAAAATCCGCCTCTATTAATAAGTATATTACAGCATATCATTAGATACTTCTCTACTTCGAAATGCATAAAGAAATTAATGCTTTACAGAGAGATGAAATCAACATTACTCGCTAAAGTCCGTTAATTACGCTAATGGAAAATACGATTTCTTACGTCGCAGACGTCAATAGTATTGTTTGGAGTAAAAAAAACAGCTGCAAGCCGTACGGGCAAAGCAGCAAAGCTTCATAGGTCCACTGGTCGATGGTGCTTCGGCGGCCCGAGCATTTTAATTAAACCCGAGGTCACCACAGTCAGCGTTGGAGAGACACAATGCGCAGCGATCGACTTCTGCAGTTCGTGACCCGCTGGGGACGTCGCGCGGTGGGACTTAAAGGAATGCGAGGAATCTTAGGAAAGTAATCACATTACTGAAACTTGAAAGAAAAGAATGCTAATAAAATGGGAAGACGTGACGTTTATATGAATAGTTAATTGTTAAAATGGATCTTGAATTATTGAACAGCCGTTTGAAATACAGGAGTGTGTTTTAGCTAGCTTTGATTTATACATGAACACTAAAGAATTCAAGTTGAATTGAATAAATTATCAAAAACCTTCATTATTATTTCATTGTTTACTACTTCTGAATAAACTGAATTGTTTAAATATGTCATTACTTAGTTTCGTAACAAACTTTGATAACAATCAATAACATTATTCCTTTTTGACCTATTGGAAAATTAGTACTTCTAAGACATTTAATGGAACAAAGCCGAAACAACAAAAAAGTGGAATTTTAGAAACAACTGATAGATTTGTACTTGTAGTTGTTCTTTACAAAGGTGGTAACAATTACGTTACATTTTCACAATGTCGCAAGTGCCTCCAAGATGTCGGGAACAAGACTAAAATAATTCAGTGATTTTTTCGGCAGTTGAATTGAGCTTTCTGGGAGTACTTTGGCACTTTTAAATTTTTTTCGCCAATTGAGGTGTTAGAACGTCCCTGTGAGTGAGCTATAGCAATAGTAATAGTATGTTATAAAACGCAAGATAAAATGACTACGCGTAAAATGATGAAATGATGGATATTTATTTACGATAGTGAAGTGATATTACCATTTGAACGCTTATCGTAAACTTTATACGAGTGTATTAAAACATACAACACAGACATTTACAAAGTACTTTTTCTATGGCTAATAATAGCTACTACAAATTGAACATTTACATTAGGTGGTAGCGGCATACAGTATTGAGCCAACGCGGGAGTGCCTAGCGGAGAGCAGGAACCTAGCTCTCCTAGATGGAATTGGTTTAGTGTTACATTGATAAGCGCAGTTTGACTTTCAACAGCTTAACAACTGGAACATTCCCCAAAGGGAGAAACGGCATTCTAATTTTCTTCTGACTTTTGGAAGCAAGGGAGGGCATGTGCCATGTACCTCACCGTCCCAGGGTTGTCTCGGCACAGTAATATATAAAATCCAAAGAAATACTCAACATAACGATCACCATTGCCTGTGAAGGTCCTTGGGGCACGCCACAAATTAATTATTTTTGCCATAACACGTAACCAAATGAAATCTAAAACCTAAGGAAAACTTCAATGTTTCTATAAAAGTGCTTGTCGAAACTTTCACGGAACATCTAAAATTTTCTTTTTACCGAGGAGAGGCCAAAGTAAGCCCCAAAGACCCTTCAAAAAGCAAACGCCCTTGTTAAGGTCCTTGAGGCACACCACAAATTAATTTTCCTTTAATAACAAGTAACCAAATGAAACCAAAAACCTTACCAAAACTTCAATGGCCTTTGTCAAATCCTTCATATTTTTTTATACCAACCAGTAATCAAAATCAAAGTCCCAACGACCTTCCAAAAAGCAAACGTTCTTGACAAAGATCCTGGGACAAGCAACAAATTAATTTTATTTGCAAAAACAAGTAACTAAATGATATCAAAAAACTAAGAAGTACTTCAAAGACCGTTGTCAAAACCTTCACGAAACATCTAAAATTTTCTTTGTACTGAGGAGTGAGAAAAATAAGCGCCAATGACCCTCCAGAAAGCAAACGTCCTTGCCAAAGTCCTGGAGGCCCGCCACAAATTAATTCTAACTTCTGTCAAAATGCACAAAGATATTTCATTTACTCTTGTTATTGGTATTGCATGAAAAAAATATTTTCAATAACAAGTATGCGAATAAAACCAAAAACCTAAGCAGAACTTCAAAGATCCTCTAAACGTTCTTGCCAAAACCTTCACTGAACATCTAAAATTGCCTTTGTACCGAGTAGTTCATGCGTCTATAAATAAATAAAAGATACATTTTCTTTGCAATAACAAGTAACCGAACAAAACCATAAACCTATGCAGAACTTCAAAGACCCTCTAAACGTTCTTGTCAAAACCTTCACAAAACATTTAAAATTGCCTTTATACTGAGGAGTAACCAAAATAAGCGTCAACGACCCTCCAAACAGCAAACGTCCTTGCCAAGGTCCTTGGGGCACGCCACAAATCGCGGCGTCGGCGGCGTCGAGGCGGGTCGATAGCCGACGTCCCCTTCGTGCGCCGTCGTCTTCCGGGGCGTCGCGACGCTGGCCGTCGCGTGACTCGAGGGCGGCAAATCGCCTCCCCTCTCCCCACTCGCGCGCCGCTCGCCGCAGCCCCGCGCTATTAGAACATTTGCGACCCGCCGACGGCGGCCCGCCCCGGGCGAGGCGAAAAGTGACCTTCGCATGACGAGTCCGCGCTCGTTACGGTTGGAGAGTTTTTCGCATTGCGGAGTTTCTCGGGTGGCGCGACCGAGGAGGCGACATCGATGTGGATGTTTCCAAAATGTTCGTTTTTTTAGTAAATTATCGGTGTTCTGACATCGATTTATTGTAGCTCGCGTTTGTTACATCCGTTTTTGTTTTTTTTGTTTTGTTTTCGATGTTTTATTTTTGAATGTAATAAGTATCAAAAGGAATAAAATTTGTCATATTTAATATTGGCTACTTAGTTGGGCGTTTGATTTTTGTTAGCTAAATTCGATTTATAAAGATAAATTTTTTTTTCACATAACGTCTTAGTTTTGGCAGTGGAACTTTTCTGCGACGCAAAGTTTCTCCAGTAGTGCGTTCAGGAAGACAACATCGATGACAATGTTTACAAAAATCCATGTTTTTATAAAATTATCAATTCTTTTGACATCGGTTTACTGAAGATAGGATTTTTCTCATCGTTAGTTTGTCCGATAAGTCTTTATTTTCGAATGAAAAATTATCACAATAAATCAAACCTGGGCTATTTAATTATTAAGTGTGTTCACTTTTTGTTAAATTTTAATTTATTAATGAAACATATTTTGTAATTTTCGCATACCAAATGAACAGCCTTTGTTGGGACTGGCTGTGGAGTTTTTCCAGGGGTTCGATAAAGGAGGTAACAGCCGAGTCAATGTTTTCAAAACATCGATGTTTCAATAACAGTGTGTCTGTTTTAGATATCGATTTATTGAAGGCCACTTTATCATTGGTACATTTTCCTCGATGTTTTAGTATTTTAATGAAAGAAGTGTCATAAATAAAACTTGTGAATTTTGATACTTGATAATTAATTGTTGATTGTGTTAGATTATTTTACATTATCGATGATTTATTTTTGAATAAAATACCATAATAACAAATACAACGTGTCATAATATGTACAATATCTCCAAAACGCAGAAATAAAATCCAACGATAAATTTTTCTTTTCGTCCGTTGAACATCAGGACATAATTAAAATCGTTCAAAGTCTCAAATCAAATGCTTCAGGTTCCGATGGTATAAATGCCAAGCTGCTAAAAAATAGCTTAGATGTGACGTACCCAATTATCACCGAAATCGTAAATTTCTCACTAATGAGCGGGCAATATCCCTTATCCTGGAAGACTGCGCTCGTGCATCCTATTCCCAAGACAACATCAACCAAAAACCCTACTGAATACCGCCCAATTAGCATCCTCCCAACTATCTCTAAAGTACTCGAAAAAGTCGTCCGGAAGCAAACTGAACAGTATCTTCGAACAAAATCACTTTTAAACGATCAGCAATCAGGTTTCCGTTCCGGCAGAAATACTGGAACCGCACTACTAAACGTTATTGAAGACGCGAGAACAGCAATAGATTACGGTAATATAACTATTTTGGTTCTTCTGGATTTCAGCAAAGCATTCGATTCAGTAGATCACGACATCCTGCTCGCCAAACTAAAGATCATGGGATTTGCACAGCCCACGTGTAAATGGTTTCTTAATTATTTAACTTCCAGAACCCAAAGAGTGGTGTCCGGTAGCCGTAGCTCAAGGGACTTGAAGCTTAACCGCGGAGTTGCTCAAGGCACTGTGTTAGGGCCACTGGCCTTCTTAATCTATGTAAATGACGTGGGAAATGCACTTAAATATTGCAGTCATCAAATGTATGCGGATGATCTCCAGATATATATAAGTGGTCACCCGTCTCACCTCGTTTCACTCGTACAAAAAATTAATGAAGATTTGAGAGCGATAAACAACTGGGCAGCGTCTTTAGGCTTACAATTAAACCCAAACAAATCACAGTGCATGGTTATCAGCTCGAAATGCACTATGAATAAAATCTCTTCTTCTCCTTTGCCTAATATTTTTATAAATGACACCATTTTATCTTGGTGTTCTGAAGTCAAGAACCTAGGTGTAGTTATCGACAACACTCTCAGCTGGAACTCGCACGTAGATTCAACCTGCCGTAAAGTTTTTGCTTCAATGCACTCACTGAAACGCCTGCGAGCACTTTTACCAGGTAGCACACGTGAGACTCTCATCAAATCCCTTATCATGCCACATTTCGACTATTGCGACTTTCTTCTGACCAACATGACATTTAAATTACAACGTAAACTTCAAGTAGCCCAGAATGCATGCGTACGTTTTATTTTTGATCTAAGAAAATACGACCATGTATCCGAACTTTTTGACAGAATTCGTATGCTTACTCTAGACAAAAGACGGTTACTCCACTCTTTACTTCTTCTGTATAAAGTTTTAACCGGTTCTCATGCAACACACCTCATAAGTAACTTCAATCTTCTGAAACTAAATCGATCTCGTGAATCAGCCCTGCTTTGTGTACCACGTCACAACACGACTTCATTCAGTAAGTCATTCACCATTACAGCTATCCGAGCCTGGAATAAATTACCAGCGAGAGTAAAACATTTAAATACTTTCGGCAAATTCAAAGCTGAATTAACCACATGGGTAAGGAATAACGACATATAGAACGGCATTAACGTCTCCTTCAATCTCCAGACTTCTCCCACTTCCAAGCGCCCGGTCACCGCCCCCGTTAAACACCCTCTATTTCCCCCTCTTTATTCTCAATATTCTACCCCATACCTTTTTCTGTGTACCCTAATGAAATTGTTAATTAAATATACAAAAGTATTAGTGACGTTCCAGATAAAATATACTTGTAGCTATCTCTGTACCATCATCAGGATACTCACTACAATATATTGGCATAAACAAAATTGATGTTAAGATACCCGCACTCTTTGTATTGTTCCTTAATACTGCCAGTATTGTGTTTAAAATTACTGTTGTCATTAGCTTATAGTGTATTGTGCTTCTCTGGTGCAAAATTATTGTATATTTATGTAAAGTGCTACTGTAAACTAAATGTAGCTTTCTGTAACGTTCCTCAAATAACTTCACTTTTTTCGCCTACTTCTTCTTCGTCCTTTCCTTCGCTTTTTTTCTCTTCCCTTTCCCTTACAAACTTTATCATTTATACTTTCTGACCCCTTCCCCTGTACGTCTTTTCTTTTCTCATTCACGAAACTTCCCTCACTACTCAGTATAACATACTCAGTTGTATTAATGTTCGGCCCTAAGCCGCCATCCTGATCGAGGTTTTTCTGGGTTTACTCAATCGCTTAAGGCGTATGCCGGGATGGTCCCTAGATTTGTTCTCCCAGACGTAAATGTATGTAAATTTAAGTGGTTAGGCGGAAGAGCAGGCCCTATGGCCTGAGCCTCGCCATTAATAAAGACATTATTATTGTTATTATTATTATTATTATTATTATTACAATAGTATCAGATAACACAAAAATCTATCATACCCAAGTGGTCATGAAATGATGAATGACGAAAGGTTTGAAAAGAAGGAGGAAATTCTACATTATGGACGTCTCGCTTTCGAATAAAATGGGAAATATTCGCATTTTAGATTGGTCGAGAAACAAAACGTTAGAAGTTCAGTGTTATGGCCCTTAATTGCAAACCACCCAGGAATTGTAACTCAAAACACGTATGGAGAAATTGACCTTTACATGGCGCTATGTTCCAATGTCTCTGCAAGAAACTTTTCGCATTGTAGAGTTGTTCCGGCGTTTTATTTAAATCGTTTTATGACACGTTTTGCTTCTAAACGTTACTCTGAATTTGCTTCCGTGACATATCTGCAGAATTACTTATTCCATATTTGTATCATTGTGTTGCTGTAATTTGTATAGCACATGGCGGGATATACGTATTTAATAAAGAGTTTTTTTTCTATCATTCATTGCAGTTTTCTTTATATAGAACTTTATTTCCTGAATTGTATTAAACTGTTTTTAGTTTGATTGTGATGAGCGTCGATACTTTTATCACTTATTTTGTACATTAATATCCGGAAAACGTATAGCAAAAAAATCATGTCTTCCAACCACAATAGTTGGAATAAACAAAGATGTAAGTTTCATTAAGGAAGTTTATTGTACACAATCTTAATAAACTTTACGTACCTCTCTTTTATATTAATTACAAATTCTGTTTTATTATTAGACGCCTTAAAACTTCAAGGAAATAATTTTTATTTCCGTGCAATACAACTTTAATTTCTGCCATTGAACACAAAATAAAACAAGGAAAGTACGATTCGGTAAAAGTTCATTAAGCTTTGAGGGTTTTTAAATAATGGTAAAATGGCGACCGCTTAAAATTTGCATTGTTTATTTTTCATATTAAGCGTGAAGTACTGCCGGGGAAATATTATTCCCTTTTCACTGTGTTCGACCATTGCCCTCAATGAACTCCCATTGACTCGGTTACGAATTTTGACCTTTGCATGAAGGCAACGATCGTTGCTGGTAGCTTTTCTTTTTTGCTTCGCAATCTCGTTATTGTGTTTTTCACAGGGTTGAATAATTCCGTTGCGTTTTAGGCCCCTCGCGTGCTGAATGTTGACCGTTCCGCCCAAGTACTTGTAAATATTTTAGCTACGAAAACAAATCGTTTTTAACTCGCCAATTTTTTTGTGCACACGATTTACACATGCATCAAGGAAAATCTGCGCAATGTTTAATAAACGCAAATGAACGTTACAGCTGTTTGTGAGCGTATTGTCAACCGTGAAATGGTAAGAGTTCTTTAGCTTTTTCTCTAAGGTTCTTCTTCTTTGGTCCTATCTTCCATATACGGAAGTTAGGTGACCCATAACGGGTTTTCTTCGGATAAATTATTCAGGGTGGTTTCCCGTTGCCTTCCCTGATATGATGATGATGATGATGATGATAGGGGGTGAAAGGACGAACACAATACAACCATGCCCGAGGCGGGACTCGAACCCGCGAGCTTTCGGTACGAGATCGCTACGGCACTACTGCCTTAGCGATCTCGGCCACCGGATAGGCTCTCTAAGGTTACGTACGAGTAAAATGTTTTGTGGCTCAGCCATACCTAGGAATTCAACCGTTAAGAATCCTTAAGTAGAAATCGAGTAACCTCCGTTCATCTGTCATCACTCATGGGTAGACCTCTTTCGGTCCACTAATGGAGACAATTGAAGAGTCGTTCGACGCGTCTCGGTCTCCTGGTAAGGAACTGATCATTTTACCAGGGCGAATGAAAAAGCAAGTTACACTTCCAAGTTATGGCCACTTACGAAACCACCTTCGCGTAGGCAACATGACTATGACAACATATAATGTAAGTTCACTTTACCACACAGTCTCCAAGTGTCTGTAAATATTTCTCTGAACGGTAAACCAACTTGTCGATTACGGATGCGTAGAAATCACCTGCAGCGCTATGTAAGCACTTGGAGACAGCTGATTTCACCTCGTCGATTCGGAATCGCCGTCCACCGAGATCCTCCTTCAGCTTCCCGAACACATGATAATGGCCTGGCGCTAAGTCTGTACTGTATGGAGGATGTTGCCACACCTCCCATTTGTATCGCTGCAGCAGTTCGGACGTTTGGTGGGCCATGTAAGGTGTTGCCGTATCGTGCAACAAAATCATATCGGCGCTCAAATTTTACCACCGCTTTTCTTTAATTGGCTTTCGCAACCGGTTAAACGTTTGACTTTATAAACGCAACTCCAATTTGGATTCAACATTCAGCAGTTGACACGCCATAGAGCCTAGCCAACACTGCACTCACAACATGACGAGATTACTTGCCAACCTTCCTATCGGACGTGTCCTCGTTGACCACGGTCATGACACACCGCGAGCTCTGGCGGCGAGATAGTGTAACTTACTTTTGATTTGCCTATGTGTACTTCAGATATATCCAAGAGAGTCCACAAAATGTTTTCAAAACTACTTTTTAAACCACCAAAATGCATTTTATTTGATTTACTGCGCCTACAGAGGTGAAAAAGGTCATTCGATTTCTTTCGAGAAGACAAGTCGATTGGAACTACTCTTAGTCGCTTCTCACTATGATATTCTGAAAGAATTCTAGAAAACAGCTTGTTTTTGATAGTTTTGTAGTATGTATAGCGCCGCATGTACTCATACCATCGTTTAATGTTTGTTGTGGTGTAGACAAACACGTAAGAGAGAGAGAGATGTTTGATGCATGAAAGAAATGATACTTCTCAAAAATTAGACAGTCAATGAAACGTAGAATCGTATGATTTCAGTAAACATAATAACTAAAACGTTGTAATGATACTGAAGTAGTAATTCGATCTAAAAGAAATGCATGCAACATCGACATCAAAATAGGTCAAATAGACATTTATAATATCAGGTTACAACTTCGAGTAAATTTGTGAAACACTGTAAATGAATGTCTCATTAATGAATCGTTACGGGTCAATTAAACCTAATGTAAAAGAAATTAAACAATTATTTTAATTATTAAAGGCTATAGCCGGGTAAGATGGTCAAAAGTGCCCCCGCACGAAATGAGTAATCAACTAGTGAGTGCTTTTACTAACACAAAAAGACTATTTGTGATGATATAATTCAGTCCCCATCCCCTCATCTCGCCTCTGAAAATGAGAAAACCTGAATTTTCACAAATTATTTTTTTTAGCGAGATTTTTCCTACAAACTTATACCGACAAAAATACCCAATTAAAGTGGAGTAGTTTCTCTTTCATATGCTATTTTTTAAAATATTTTTTGGCGCCAAATTTGAACGTAAAAAAATTCCTAAATGTAAAAAAATGGAAAAAATCGTGAATTTCAGTATGTTGTTTTAGAGGTGGCGATCCCAAAAAATTCTCAAAAATGCCTGAATTATATACCTATTATCCCAGTATTTTTCCAGATTTTTTTTATTGGTGCGCCATATTGAAAAAAAATAAAAATCACATTTTTAACCTATTTTTGGCATATAAATACATGATTATTCGTTGTTCTATTACGAAAAAAATTCCCGAAGTTCCTGTGATATCAGCAGGTATATCGGATTTTTTTCAGATTTTTTTTAATGGTGCGCCATATAAAAAAAATAAAAACTGCATTTTTACCCTATTTTTAGCATATAAATACATAAATATTCATTGGTCTGTTATGATAAAACTTCCCAAAAGTTCCTGTGACATCAGCAGGTATACCAAATTTTTTTTCAGAATATTGTGATTAGTATGCCATCTATAAAAAAATAAAAACTGCATTTTTAACCCGTGTTTATCATATAAATACATAAATATTCATTGGTCTGTTATGAAAAAAATTCCCAAAAGTTCCTATGACATCAGCAGGTATACCAAAATTTTTTCAGAATTTTTTGATCTGTGTGCCAACTATAAAAAAATAAAAACTACATTTTTGAGCTATTGTTAGCATATTACTACATGAATATTCGTTGTTTTGATGTGATAAAAATTCTCAATAGCTCCCGTGACATCAGTCGGTATAACAACATTATTTCAGATT
This sequence comes from Gryllus longicercus, assembly GCA_038098605.1. Lineage (NCBI taxonomy): Eukaryota > Metazoa > Arthropoda > Insecta > Orthoptera > Gryllidae > Gryllus > Gryllus longicercus. The sequence continues at coordinate 7,974,027 of JAZDUA010000010.1, forward strand.
TTTTGACTGGTGCTCCATATTGAAAAATATTGAGAAAACAATTTTTTCTTGTTTTTGCCGTATTTATGCCATATAATAGTGAATTTATTCTTTTATAACCATAATTTTGTATTAAATATAATTATTTTACTTTCTATTTAAAATAAGAATGTATATACTGTATATACATATTTTTCAATTTGGTTTTGGTGCCAAAGTCTAAATATATATTACTAAAAAAATATTAAAATGCAATATTTTTTATTTTATTGATAAAATTTTATGTAATGTAATTTTATTTAATATTGACAAAAGAGATGTTTATAATAAATCGCAATTTTTAAACAGTTGAATTATAAATATTTGAATTTATAGAATGCACTATTGAAGTTTCACTCACAGTTTAGTCTTCATCGGTGTCATCGTCTAACGTTGGCACAATGCCATCGGCGTCAAAAATATTTTTCAATTTTTCAGCTGGTTTGAGAATGCGAGACAGGTAACGAGCATGAGACAAATAGTATATAATACTAGCTAAATGCGAACAACAACCGATAGTGCGTCTACCATTAGCGCAGTCACATGCATATCGTAGAATACCCGATTTTCCGATGCTATTGGGGTTATATTCTATAAAGCATTTATAAACTGTTCTTTTCTTGTGCCTCGATGGAACCTCGAATTTCACGATGGTTGGTTTTTTCTTTAAGAAACGCAGGTTGATATTATCATTGCCATTTAACATTTCTGCTAAATATGATATTGCCTGTGATAATTGGTATGTCCCGGTAAAGAAGATTTTCAATTCCTTTTCACTCATTTCATCTAACAAATCATCGGAAGTGATTTGTTTAAAGGGCACAGTTTTGCGGTTCCATTTATTATCGTCAATTTCATTTGCCAACGTGTTCTCTACATCTTTCCTGTTATTGATTTGATCAACAACTTCTTGCACCATATCCTGGTCTGAATTTAAACGTTTGCCAAATGTGTTGTTTAGGTAACATGCAACTTTGCATAGCGAACCAACTTTTGGTAATAGTTTGTTGTCCAACTGATTGTGCAGTAAATTATATTTTTTACCTAAAACGCCGTGAACACTTTCCACTGGCCAACGAATTTTAGTTACCAAACGCGACTCATTCGATTGTTTTGTTGACAGTTGTTTCTGCTTTCCCTTAAATGCTGGCATCAATACCTTATAACCATCAGTTTCCAATTCATTTTTGACGTCTCTAAATCCTCTATCTAAAACGAACACATCTCCATCCTTAAGTAAAGACTTTAAGCCATCTGTTTTCGACAGAATATCTCTTAAAATGGTAGCATCATTTTGATTCGCATAATACGGTCCCGGTACGTCAATTACAAAACCATCAGTGGTACAGATTGTAAAAGGTTTACACAGAGGTAAGCCTTTCTGAACGGAGTAAGATTTGCGCTGATAGTCGTTGTTTTTGCTTTTCTGGTGTCGATAATACGTTCCGTCACATATGATCATGAGATTATTTTCAACATTATGTAGTTTCTTTGCGACAATGGCAGTATGATTATCTATGAAATATTCTCTACTGAACGCCTGGAATCCAAATCGGTTGGGCAAAACATCTTTTTCAAATGAATTTAACACTGATGTGATAAAATCAGAAACTTGTTGTTCACGCTCCAAACCAAGAACAGTAGATATTAATTTATTTGAATTTCCACTCCTCAATTTAAACAAAAATACAACGAGTGCTTGGACTACAGTTCTAGATTCTGATGTTCTCATTGAGGTTAACAATTCAGCTAACATGTTAATGTTTTCCCAATTTAAACTTGTTAACACCTTCAATTTTTCGTCACTCATAGAATAATTGCCAATTTTGTCATGAAGACTTGAATCTACTTCGATTGATAACTGTTCCACGAATTTAGCAACCTCTTGTACATCCATAGAACAAGAATCAGCAACAGCATTAATATTTTGAAGTTCATCATAAAACCGTTTCATTATTAAATGAGCTTTACAGCATCTATTGCCATTTGGAATCATAATTCTCATTTTTGCAAACACTTGTATTCGAGCATCAAATGGTATTAGTACTATATTCTTTTTTTCATGGCATAAACAACAATATTTGTGTGTACTAACGACTCGTGGAAATGGCATTTCAATGTATTCGACAGGTACTTTTTGCGGCGAATTATACGTATACTCATCTGTTGATTCCGAGATTGCTTGACTATTTGATGGTGTAACTTCATCAAGCGATAAATGAAAAGAATCTTGCGAACAAGTTAACTGTGCCTCATAGTAATCCGCTCTTTTTGTTTCTTGCATGTTTCGTAATGCTTTGCCAATAATTTTCTTACACTTTGGACATAATTGATCTCCAGCTGTAACATTCTTATTTAAAAAACTGCTTATAGATGTAACTTCACTTTCTGAAATTGTCTCTTTAGTTCCTGCAATTTTCCTTAAATATACGCTGCAACGACAACATTTACTATTATCCGTTTTCGCCTTTTTTGCTGGTACATCCAGTGATTCAGTAGACATATTCTATAATTAAAAACAATGAAACCATAAACTTAATATAATTCTTTTTGCAAATGTTATAACATATACTAGAATCTAGAATGTATAAAGGTTACTTACTTCACAATGATAATTATTACAATTAATAAAACAAAACTTTCACTTGATTTTATTTTATTTCACGATTTAAGAAAAAACGCACGTATTATTTCTTTCGCCTACTAAGCTCGTCGAAGAACTGAGAAGTATGCGCGTCAAAACTGATTGTCGGAATCTATTGTTTTGATTCATGTGTAATAATGAGAACTGATAAAACAAAACGATCTTTATTATTGGCAACAGTGCTTCGGCGAACCCAACATCTATGAATCTCTGAAAAAATAATTTTTATTAGCTTATTCTATTTGACGTATTTATGTCGAATTTCCTTGTTTTATATTTATAAAACAAGAAAAAACTGTTTTCTCAATATTTTTCAATATGGAGCACCAGTCAAAAAATCTGAAATAATGTTGTTATACCGACTGATGTCACGGGAGCTATTGAGAATTTTTATCACATCAGAACAACGAATATTCATGTAGTAATATGCTAACAATAGCTCAAAAATGTAGTTTTTATTTTTTTATAGTTGGCACACAGATCAAAAAATTCTGAAAAAATTTTGGTATACCTGCTGATGTCATAGGAACTTTTGGGAATTTTTTTCATAACAGACCAATGAATATTTATGTATTTATATGATAAACATGGGTTAAAAATGCAGTTTTTATTTTTTTATAGATGGCATACTAATCACAATATTATGAAAAAAAAATTGGTATACCTGCTGATGTCACAGGAACTTTTGGGAAGTTTTATCATAACAGACCAATAAATATTTATGTATTTATATGCTAAAAATAGGGTAAAAATGCAGTTTTTATTTTTTTTATATGGCGCACCATTAAAAAAAATCTGAAAAAATCCGATATACCTGCTGATATCACAGGAACTTTCGGGAATTTTTTTCGTAATAGAACAACGAATAATCATGTATTTATATGCCAAAAATAGGTTAAAATGTGATTTTTATTTTTTTTCAATATGGCGCACCAATAAAAAAAATCTGGAAAAATACTGGGATAATAGGTATATAATTCAGGCATTTTTGAGAATTTTTTGGGATCGCCACCTCTAAAACAACATACTGAAATTCACGATTTTTTCCATTTTTTTACATTTAGGAATTTTTTTACGTTCAAATTTGGCGCCAAAAAATATTTTAAAAAATAGCATATGAAAGAGAAACTACTCCACTTTAATTGGGTATTTTTGTCGGTATAAGTTTGTAGGAAAAATCTCGCTAAAAAAAATAATTTGTGAAAATTCAGGTTTTCTCATTTTCAGAGGCGAGATGAGGGGATGGGGACTGAATTATATCATCACAAATAGTCTTTTTGTGTTAGTAAAAGCACTCACTAGTTGATTACTCATTTCGTGCGGGGGCACTTTTGACCATCTTACCCGGCTATAGCCTTTGTTCAAAGAAAGCCAGGTGTAACATGCTCACAATTTGGATTTCTTTACGATTACAAAACATATTCTGACCGTAATTGTGTCCAATAAGGTGAGAGGAAAGGTAACAATTATATAATATATTTTTGTATTCCAGCATTATAAACGACCTTTTCTGTTGCAACAAATCATTCATAACCGGGTATTTTACGGCAAAAATGACGTATTAGCATTTTATAGCACGAATAAATTCATCACTTGTTCAACCAATCACAGTGAGAGAATTGTGTGGAGGTAAGGTCAAATGGAACAGCCGACCACCGTTTTCTCGCACAAATGTCAAATGCCCGAAACATCTTAAGAAAGTTGTTTCGCAAAATTAAGTTTGATTCTCTTATAAATTTATAAAGCTGTTATACAAAAAATAGCGTAAGCTACTCGTTTATAATGCTTTATTGCATTTATACATATTTGAAAACACACTCCTGACGTCGCTCGTTTTCAAAACATGTATTATTACAATGAAGCTTAACATTAAACTAATTGCATAAACTACCATATTCTGCACTTTTTCTCTAAGATTCTGTACCTCAAAATGTAAGAGTCACGCAACTGCGATAGCTAAGCGAGTACATGACTTAATTTACCATGTTCATATTCATGCACAACACAGGAATTTTCCAGTAATGAACATTAGAGAAATCAAGCAACATTTAACTTTACATTTTTCTTCGCAATTTGTAAACTGGAGTTTGACTATTAATTGACATATTTTTATGTAATCAAAAACATTCTCAGCTCTGGAACGCTTTTCACATATGCGTTAATAAAACGAATCATCTTCCACTCCCTCTCCCATAACCTTTACGTGTTGTATGAAAGTTCAAACAGAAAAAACCAAGTTCATGTCTTATGATGACCATCTATGTAACGTTCTTTTCAAATATTTATTACATACATGTGTACAGTACAACAAAGATTTAATGTTGCTCCAAAGTTAGCTTCATAACATGTGTCTTTTGGTACGAAATAAACTCAGAAGCTATTAGCATATTATATTTTATTCCATACATTTACAGCATTAAATGACACCGAATACTTGCAAGTAGTTGTAGCGGTTTTGCAAATGATTTAATAAAGATAAAATGCTATATTAATTCATGAGAACTGAAGCTGGTGAACCCATCACAATCTCTCGTGAATATATGAAAAAAATAAAATTACCAATGAGGTCTTTGGGACCAAATGGGGGGGGGTAAGATTAAGCACGTTTCTGTGTTCTGAATACATATTGATTTAACTGTAAGGAATTGTACATGTCTGGGCTTTAATGCATTCATTTCTTAAAAAGTTAAATGCAAGTGTCATTAAATTATTTAGTATCATCAACTATTTTCTCGACTTGCTGTCAATTTTGAGTGTTGAGGGTAATGGGTGTTGAGTCAAGTCACGTAACAATACAACTTCATGTTAAAGTGAAACACATTCAAGGAAGCAAATATCTCTCTTTGAAACCGATTCTCTCATAAAATTACAATCCGGAAGACCTGTGGATATTTATAGCTTCGTATTTGTGTGTACTATACTGCAAATTTGGCGAGTGGGCATGTGTTAGTTGAAGCAAAGAAAGAAAGCCATGAGGCTCCAGCACAGACAGTAGTAATAAAATCGCCCCCCCCCCCTGGACCTCATCCAGGAGAAACTGGGACGGGGTTAGTGGTGCTATTACTCTATTGCGAGGATCACTCGAGCTGACGGGCACAGCGGCCAACACCCGGAAACGTTCGCCCTCGCCTGCTTTCACATGTTTGGCAAACAGTTTGCTTCCTCGTCCCCCTTGCTTCTGAATTATTATTTCTCATTGAAATTCTCCTTTATTTGCTCTGAACAGAAGATGTAGCTTTATTGTATTTCAATCGGACATATGAATACGAGTGGTTCTTTGAGTAATTAAATCATAATTATTATTATTATTATTATTATTATTATTATTATTATTGTGAATGGACATGTGAATACGAGTGGTTCTTTGAGTAATTAAATAATAATAATAATTATTATTATTATTATTGGATATTTTGACTGTTGAAAGAATTGACAGCCCTCAGTCCGGATCTCCCTATATATACCCAGTTGCTCTAACCATTTCAGTTCCCAAGACGGTCAACTCCTCGAACAACCTTTAGGGGATAAGAGCCCCGTTGATTACTATAGAATGCTCAGTTGCTCAAGGCATCAGCTGATATCACTGCAGTGCGTCTGACTCAGAGGTTCGATCTGCGATGCACTTTAGGGCCTATGTTCGAGTCCCGAGGATGGCAGGATTTTCAACACTAGATAGATAGCTATGTCGAATTCAGCCATTGTCTGGAGGAGAAGTCTGGCGGCTAGCTGTTGTGATCGGTAGTTTTCCAGGGTAACTGGCTGAAAGTGGTAGACACAAGCTATGCGTTACTCCTTTCTCATTCTGTCCAAGGAGACTAACCTCAAGCCACAGCATTGTGATTTTTCGGCATTAAGTAATATTTAGTGTGCAATTAGATTTTAAAGAGCATTTCAAATAATGCAGTTTGTTTCAGATCAGTATCGTCTGCAATGTAGTACATAAGTTAGCCTAAGAAGGGACCAGTTTGTCAGCTCGGAAGAGAAATCTAAGTCATATTAGACGATGGGATTGCCCGAAGTCGTGTCGAGAGCCTTTGCAAGTGAACTAACTGCAAAAGAGAACGCATTAATTAATTTAGCACACGGGCATAACCTGAAGTTGCGCTACCATCAGAAGCCAAGCAATAGCTGTACAAGCGGTCCCTACTTATAATAACTTCTCTAAAAGATTATTGGTGTTGAGGGTAACACAATTGAGGGAACTAATGTACCCTAAAACCAAAGCTGTGTTACTACTATTTACTATGTGCAAGAGTTAGCAATTACATGTCTTCCACAGACAAGGAAATGACAGTGATTTTGACTTGTTATGAAAACCAGGAAGTGAGGTAAACACGAAGGATAATCTGAATAACGTGTATTCAGTTTCAATAATTAGAAAATAATTACAAAAAAATTAATTATAATTACAATAATTACAATTAGTTTTCCCGGTTGATTCAGTGCTGGTGGTTTAAACTAAAAATTGTCAAACGAGAATAAATTCCTAACGTAAATGGTTGACGGAAAGCATAGTGCTTACTTTGACCCTGTAGCAATAAAAACAATGAAGACTAACAACTGAATGAGCAAATTCTTGCGATACTTCACAGACGTATTCCTAAGACATTTCTAGGAATTTATGCAGTTTCAATAATTCATTGTTATTTGACTTTTTAATAGAAACAATTAAAATTGAGGTGGATGCGGAGCTCATCCAATAACGAGTTAAAATATACTGTAGGAAACTTACGTTCTACTTATCAAAGAATGCGATGTAGATACAATTGTGTATAACTATATAATGTAAATGATCATAATGTCTATATGCCTTCATAATTCGTTCAATTTATCATAATTATCATTGTAATGCAAGCCTTAATGAGGGAATCCGTTATGGTTGTAAGACAGTGCCTACACCATCAAAGAAGCATTATATCAATCATCGTATCAACTTCCCTGAACTTCAGCTTTTAACTTCTGCTGTCTCTTATTTTCAGTCCTCATTATTTTGCGTCGTATCCTAACAAAGGATCAGGTTTTCCTTAGCTTCAAGAAAGACTCATTATAGCTATTTTTCTACTGTGCATTACTCGTCAGGCGCTTCTCAGACCTACAATTCAAGGAGGTTAAACTCACAGGAGGAACAATATTGATACGACACTAATTGGCGAGTTTGCCATCTAAGCCTGTCAGCATGCCACGCAGAAAAGAGGGAAATAAATAACATTGTGAAACGATAAACCCAGTCAAAACAAGAAATGAGGGTAAGAAAATGCGAAAGGCATGGTCTCACAAAAACAACCGGTCGTCTCAAGACCTCACCGATCCTGACTTGTAGACGGCTGTCATTCACAATTATAAATAAAATAAAGTTTCAATTGAAATGAAATTTGAACTGAATAAATAAATAATTTTCCGGTCCGACAGCTGAAGAAGTTAAAGTGACAAGCGAATTTTGTTCGCCGAGTCGCGGATTCGAGAGGTATTAAATATCATGTAGTGTAAGTACTTCTTCTGCATTAAATCCGCATATTATACACGTGATCCATTTAAGCTTGCAGCACATGAACGTCAAACAACGGACGTTACAGAGCGCCCGTCTTAACGTGAAAAAAAATACAAGCGTACCGTGGTACACGAGCGCACTGGATGACGTGCGTTGAAATTAGCGTACCTGGAGGACAACGGAAATTAACGCTACCCAACGTGCGTTACTCCTTGACGAACACTGTAGCATCAATAGGCAATGTTTTGTTGTTGGCACATTGTCAACATTAGATTTATCAAAAAGAAAATTTATCAGAGTTTTAGTCTTGTTTCTTCTTTTTCTCATTACATAAAAAACCGGTTTTTATTTACTTTTGTACATGCCATACATTTTTTAATACATGTAGTGGGCGAGAATCACATTTTTTTACCTAAAAATTCACGTTTTTTATTTCAAAAAATTCAGAGAAGCAACCACAGACAATTTTTTTGAATGTATTTGCTTCTCATACAATTTCATGTCATTTTAAAGATGAGAGGGAGAAATACATACTTAAAAAATTAAAAGTTGGTCATTATTGGTGTATTTTCAATTCAAAACAAATACAAGAATTTTCAACTCCAAAAAACATTTTTGGGAGTACTAAATACTATTATGGAGTCAAAACAGAGTTTTCACAGCAGCTGGCAGCTATAATAAATATCGCTTTACTTCCTATTCCGATTGAACAGCCGGCGGGCGCCGTGGTACTGAATCATAGGGTTCCGCGGACTCAATATCAACGGGTAAGGGAGTGCACAGCAGTAGAGCCAAATAGTAATATATACGTTACATTCCCATACTTCTCCAAGCACAGGACCCACATGTTTCTTCGGAGGCTCTGTCAATATTCAAGTGCCTGAGAGAACACATGGTCCGCCTCACAAGTTTTGAAATATTCCGACCAGAGAAGATCTGAAAGAAAATGTCTTGTCGGCAAATTTTTCTCATAGCTTCCTTTACAACTTCTGACGTCCATTGAAGACATCTGTGCTTTTTCTTTGCTTATTGGTCTACTCTGTAAAGGAATGCGTAAGAAAAATCTTACTCTGTTGAAAATACCACCGGACATTCAAAAACGGCCGAGAACAATATGCGGGCATATAGTTCCATTGTCCCTGGACAGTAATAACGACAGACCCTTTTGAATGACAGAAATATCTTATATGTTGCAAATTTGATAGAGAGTAAATACACAAAATTATTTTCGCGGGCTTTAGAGACTCGAAATCTTTCATATTTCAGTTTTTTGTGCTCCTTTTTTATGGTTGTACGCTTCATTAGGGGTTTTCACTTGTACAATAACACTAAAAAGAATATTTTAGGTCACACTATCAGTATATTTTTTCAGGTCCTTAAAGATGTTTTTCAAGCTTGAAACTATAGACCTAACATAATTTTTTGATATTGTTAAATATTTCTGAAACTTCTCTGATTAGCAACTGCAAATATAGTAAATGCTCAGTGTTCAAAAATTACTGTTTTGGCAAATCAATAATCTGCTCAAATGTTGATAATTTCCAGAGAGAGCATAATTATGTTTGATATTCGACAGAACTAAGTAAATATACGTGAAGTTGAGAAAAAAATTCAAAATGATTGAGTGAATTATCAGAGATAATATAAACCTAATAATTTAAAAAAAATTATAGAAATTTGATATAATAATGATGTTTAAAAATATACAAATATAAACAATTTGAGAAAAATACGTACAAATAAAAGATATTTTCGCTATTTAATGGAAAATAAACAAAATGTATTTTTGCGGGACCTCCCGCATCGCTCGAATCTCATTTCGCTTCCCTTTATAGAAGTTAACGGCAAGCTAGGCAACCCGTCGTACGGTAGTGTATAACGGGTTTCTGAGAGTTTCTCCTTAGCAGTTTCCGTTATAGTCGTTTCAGAGTTTAAGAGTTTCAGTTGTTGGAAAACGGATTTGAGTGTCCAGAAGACGCAATCTCCTATACAAAAACATACGAAAATATTTATTTACTATACGAGTGGTAGAAGTAATTTTATTATGTGAGTAGGAACGTTGTGACACAAGGCCGACAGGCTGAGCGGCGTAATCCTATTAGCAAGAAAAATCACGTTTAACACGTGTTTCATAGGTTATTATTTAAACAGCCTTTTAGACTTTCATTCACTTAATTGGGTACTACGATATAAATTAGGGTCAGTAGTAACTGAAGCAGTCAGACGAAATTATTTTGTTTTCATTGTTGCATTCAAGTTTTATTGAAACATTTAATCATTGTCTCACTTTCAGTACTAGTGCTAAAGACTGAAGTTTTAGCACGTTGTGCGTGCCCTAGTTGATGTCTAATAAATATTATGATATTGACAAACATGTACAGTATGCACTCAATATCATCGATTTGTATCCTGAGCAGAATTTTGAATAAGGAGTCTAAGCTTTATTGTTGTTCAAGTTCATTAGGTTACATTTCCTCTGTATATGGAACGTAAATTAAAGATTACGTTGTTTTACTATTTATAATAAACCATACCACACACGACAGGAAACGATTCGTTAGATTTAAACCAGTCCCGACTCAAGCGGTGCTCCGCTGATAGGTGATACCTGGTTATATCTGGTTGAGAAAACCGCAAGCTGACGACGGAGAACCTCAAAATGAAGGAGCGAACGACCACCACCACTTCCCGTGATAACCTCATGCACTACACTTACGGTACTAACGACCCTAGCAGTTGTCGCGCCCCGATGATCAACAGTGCGGGCTGTTCGCACGGATGAAAATAGTGTAAAACTAATAGAACCAGGATGATTTCTTCATTTATTTTTTACTGATGCATTATTTCTTCTTATTGCATTCCATACGCATCTCTATGCACGCTTGCATGCTACATAATACATCGACGAGAGGATCATGGTTACAACGGAAATGTGAAAACAGTTGAATGATTCTACGTGTTCTCTTAAGGAAGGCAACTATCGGAGAGAGATATGAAAAGACAAACGGGGTCAAATTCATATATAGTTTTAGTAAATAAATAAATCTAAGAAATTGAAATTAAGCCAAAATACGATCTTGTAATACCACGCTCGTTGTCTATGTATAATGATCTCCGGTGACAAATATCTCGTCTTTTGTCGTCACTTATAACGTCCTTGGTGCGTAAATAACTATAACGTGCGCCGTTTCCTTTGGCAGGTGCGGCCGTCAGCGCTGCGCCGCCGGACGGGCCGGTCTTCTACTTCCCGCTGGCCAACGCCTCGCTGGTGGTGCCCGTGCTGCTGTCGCCCGGCACCGCTCTTCTGCGCACGCGCGCGCTGCCGCTGCCCGCGCTCTCTGCCGGCGGCCGGCCCAACTACCGCCTGCGCCGCGGAGCGCCCCCGTGGCTGCAGGCGTCGCTGCGCGGGCAGGACGTGGTGCTCAGCATCAGCGACGACGTTCCGCTACGTACGTTATATTCTCAGTTTCTTTTCTTTTTTGTCCTTACTTCGTAAGAGGAGAAAGTTTTGTAATTGAACACCCGAAAACGGCGGATTTTCAACTGAAAAACGCTTTTAAGGCCCATTCACTATACGAACACAAACATAAGCATAACACGTAAACGTAAACACTAATATAAGTGATAGACTGAAGTATTAACAACGTCTAACATAAACGTAAGCAAAATAAAGAGTTTCCATTTGGTATGAGATATTCTGGTTTACTAGTTGAATGTGAAAATTTCCAGGTGTCGACTGGGTTCATGACTCATGGTTCATGGCTGTAGTTTGTCTATCGACTTTGATCCTATTTCGATACTCAATTTTAAGTTAACGTACTGTGATTGGTTCATTTGTTATGTCTTACTTAAACATAAGCGCAGTATCTTTAAGCTTTCAAGCTTTTATGTTAATATCTTACGTGTTATGCTCATGCAAACGCATTTTGAATAAGTCCGCTTATGGATGTAATCTTAACTTTTGTGTTAACACCATGATTATGTTTATGTTTGCATTGTGAATGGGCCTTTAATGCGCAGCGCTGGTCATGCAAAGGTGGATAAATCTTGTTCATGTATACAGTCAATTACTTCCTCTAACACGTTGTTTAGTCAGAATCCAAGTTATGCGAGTCCTTGATACGGAAAAATCGATTGACGCCAAAACGCCAGTCTCTCCGGCTGTGTGTATGGGGTCAACACTAACGCCCCAACAGTTCAGCCGATCTTCTCCAAAATTGATATTCCTTGATTTATGTAAAGTCACACGAGGTCGTGCGAGTTTGAAACATATTTTGATTTTTGAGTTTACTTTACATGAAACCTCGATAAAATTTTCAAAATTTTCTGACAAATGGCTCCAAATTTGTTGGTTACTTTTGTCCTTGGATAGTGTAAATAATGCCCAAAAAAATGATGCAAGTATCATTTTCTTTGAAATCTCCGATTTCCCACTACATAAAAAAATGCAATACTTTCCGCTTGTTTGTTTAATGTGTACTTAGTATACGAGAAAAAAGAAAAATTGCCACATTTTTGGCCTTCCATATTTGTTTTCTAGCATATTGTTCGAACTTAGATTCGACCATGTGTTATAGAGCAGAAAGGGACCGAGCGGGGAAAACGGGGAGGCGTGACGGGGAGCGGGAGATGGAGGGGGTAGGGAGAGACGAAGCGGGATGCTGCCTGGCGGAGCGGGGATGTCCATAATATTACTTCCACTATAAACCACTGGCAACGCCGAGCAGTTCAGCTGGTACTAAATGCAGCAAACTCTCGATAACACGAATTCCAAGGGACTGAAATAAATCAGTGTTCGTGTTGTCTAGGCTATCCGGGACGAGCCGCGTCACTGTCATGGTGGCTAACGTTTCGGCCAGCGTATTGTGGCCTTCTTCAGAGTGTACTGCAGTACCACGACAGTGACGCGGCTCGTCTACGCAACCAATCAGTGTTCGAGTTGTAAAAATTTGTGTTCTGCGATTTTTATGCATACCCTCATCACTACGTTTCTCTGGCGGCACCCAAATGTCGTTCGTTTTACGACGAATTTGCGTTAAACGAGTTCGCGCCAACGATGGTTTAACTGCAGTTTGTTGCCAAGACTGCACTGCGTCCTCTTAGCAGCAAAGCGCGCGCGCGACTACGCAGGTCCTGGGACGTCGCATGCGACCTTGGAGGCGCGCCTGCGGGTCACCGACTCCGCCCAGGCGCCCCAGGGGGGCCTGTGGCCGGCCGAGCTGCGCCTCGAGTTCCGAGTGCTGGGAGACGAGGAGACGCGCTCCCTGTGCGCCGCCAACAACTCCACGGTGAGTTGAGGCGCTGTTGCTCCGCAGGGCGGCGCAGTTGCGCGACGCGCGGGGCGACTTGTGTTGCTTCGACCTGGCGGTGCAACTTCTTTGTTTGGAGGTGCTTCGCGCAACCTGTCGCGGCCATGCTTCTACGACTTGTTGTTATTGCTGCTTCTTTCGCTGGTGTTTGTTTGCGTACTGGTTCCAATCACTTGTTCCTTGCACCTTCGTTCTTGGATCTCGGTTTTTGCATCTCGTTCCTTGCATCTCGGCCCTTGCATCTCGATCATTGCATCTCGGTCCTTGCATCTCGGTCCTTGCATCTTGGTCCTTGCATCCCGACCCTTGGATCTCGGTCCTTGCATCCCGTCTCTTGCATTCTCTTCAATGCATCCCGTTCCTTGCATCTCGTGCCTTGCATATCGTTCCTTGCATCCCGTTCCTTGCATCTCGTGCCTTGCATCTCAGCCCTTGCATCTCGATCCTTGCATCTCGGTCCTTGCATCTCGGTCCTTGCATCTCGGTCCTTGCATCTCGGTCCTTGCATCTCGGTCCTTGCATCCCGTCTCTCGCATCCCGACTCTTGCATCCCATCTCTTGCATTCTCTTCAATGCATCCCGTTCCTTGCATCTCGTGCCTTGCATATCGTTCCTTGCATCTCGTTCCTTGCATCTCGTTCCTTGCATCTCGTTCCTTGCATCTCGTTCCTTGCATCTCGTTCCTTGCATCCCGTCCCTTGCATCCCGTCTCTTGCATCCCGTCCCTTGCATTCTCTTCAATGCATCCCATTCCTTGCATGTCGTTTCTTGCATCCCGTTCCCCATACCGGTCGTTCACTTTTCCATTTCAGAAACCACGCGGAGAAATTTTAGTCATAGCGCCACTTTTAATTGGCATTATGAACGCAAGCAAACAGTATATGATAAAAGAGCGAACGCTGTTCACGGCACATTAAGACAATTCACTAAAAATAATTAAGTCAACAATGTATTTTAAATATGTGACCAAATTGTAAAATAATACTGTTATATCAAATTTCAACAAAAGTATTTCTTGTATGTCAGTGAATGACGAACGTTCATTTTTTAATGGTTAATACTTTGCAGTAGTTCTTTTGTGACACACCGTATTAATGAGAAGCTCACTTCCATGAGTAGTCAACATATTATTTTGCAAGAATAAAAGAATCACTGGATTAAAAAGAGATTGCTGTTCTACTAATTTTCTTGTAGTCCCTTAGACCATGAAGTCATTCATGCGCATATTTAAGTATTTTCCCGGTTTTATAATTGTAAGTTCATCGTCTTTGAAGTTTAGTTTTTGCTGGTTGCCTTTCTTTCAAGGACAAATTCCACAAGTGTTCCTTGAATCAAATTAAGGAAAGAAAAGATGGATAAAGAAGCAAATTGAACGTGTTTTTGAACATGTTCCCTCAACTTTTTTCTCCAATATCCTTTTGAAACAGCTTATACGACGTATTGCTAGAATGTGTTCGTCGAAACTTGTTCCTTCAACATCTTCCTACCACATACTTTTTTTCTTACAAATGTAATTTTCCTTAGTGCTATTTTTCCTGTCAAGTTTTTTTGGCACGTTTTGCACTTTTTTACTAAAATGTAATCATGCCACTTAATTTTACAATTCGTATGCTTCATTTTTCTAACAACAATTTATTTGAATGAAAATTGAGAAAGAATATTTCAACTTTAGGTTAATTGCAGATAACGTTAAATTGTCGCACTTATTTAAAAGAGAGAAATTTATACATAATATATCGATATATGTTGAGCATGTTTTCGTCTCTTAGTGTTTGAAAGCATACACTGTTTCTCGAAATAATTTTCAAGTATTTACATGGAAATACTGTGCTAGAATATTAAGATTTAGAAGAGAAGTAGAACAGTGCTAGGATACTGAGATTTAGGATCTTTGGTTTTTTCGTCAGGCGACGCTGTGTTTCTGGCAGTCCATGGACATGCAGTTGCTGGAAGAGTCCCCTGGAGTCGACCTAGGACCTCCAGGTCCCACGTATTTGCAAAATTTCTGCCGACAAACATTTCGTTATCGCTTGGATGACGGTGAGTACTCAAATGCGAAGTTCATGTTCATTTTTTTATAAGTAACCAAATGAAGAAAAGTATATATTGGTGACAAGGTTCAGTCCATTTGGCCTGCTATTCTACCTGACTACTTTCAAAAGGTTAATACAATACATAAAGAGTAGAAGATAATTCAAAGAATATACGCAAACATTAGGAGACACGTTTTAGAATAATTTGCATTTAGAGTAATTTTAGGAAACATGGTGTTTCTGTTACAAATCTCATTTTTATATGTTTCAGTAATTCCTTGTATTTCAGGAACTTAGTCGTTTTGGTTATACACTAGAGCAAATAAATAAAATATTCCTCCTGGAACAATTAAAAAAACGTTTTAACAATTGCTTGTAGCTTCTGATACCCCGAAACATCGATGTTTTGGGGTATCAGAATCTTAGCGGTAGCATCTGATATACCACAAAATGTATGAATTTTGAAAAATTAAAATGGTTTGTTTAATATTTCTTAATTTGTATTATATTCCATAAAAATGGAATTCCAAAACACGTTGGCTGTTTCTGCAGAGAAGAAAACGATGTAATATTTGTTAAAATTCCGCGAGCTTAAAAAAAAGTCATTTCTAATGTTGCAATTTTACATTGCACTTCATAATTCACATTTCTCGAGCTCTCTTTCTTCTGGACAAGAACTATCGACAGACATTTCTACGAAATAATAAAATCAGCTATTCGCATTCCCAGAAGATTCTCGGTGTTCCCTTTTGCACGTAGTTTTTCTGCCTGAGCGATTGGATCTGACTTCTTGGGAACTCTGTTGCCTTCGACGGAGCAGATGGTCCGAGCAAGGGAGAAAAAAACTTCCGTAGTACCGCTGCCAAAGAAGGAAGCGAAACCGTCCAGATGGAACACGCACACTAGGGTCAGAAAGACTTGGCCTGAAAGCCGTTCTGACCTTTTTGCGACCGCCTATCGTCGTGACATCTGACCCCACCATCTCCACGAGCTAAAACGACTTCACCTCACATGAAAGGTGAAAAGGGGAATCCAGCTTTATAGCTACAGGTCACACAAAAAAACTGACTCTTTATTCTTCGTTACTAAAATGTGTGCTTCGCGTTCTGTGAATATAGGGCACTAATTAAGGGAAGTTGTCGTTTGTGGAATATTTTATTTCCACCGCCTCGTTCGTGTCTTTAGATTGCCTTCGCTATGCATTACTTCATTTTCGCACGCGAGTCTTGGCACGTGCAATAGTTGCGGTATTGAAATTAGGAGACGCGCTCAAATTCAGGGTAAAAATAATAATGATCCCTTGTCACGAAGTCCCTACTTCATTTCCAATGCTGTCTTCGTTATTCCGATCCACCGGTTATTTCACCACGCACACTACCTTTAAACTTTATTCAGGTAGCAAGTTTATTATTATGTATATTTCTGACACAGCCAGAGCTCCAAAGAAACAAAAAAACGAAAGGAACTGTAAAAAATTTTATTAAATAATTAGTTCGAAAGTTGTTATTAATTCATGTAAGCATTTGATTAATTAAAATGATTGCACACCATAAAGAGGAAAATGTCGGGAAAACTTAATGAAACGTACAAACAAAACTATTTTAAACAATGATTTATAAACAACTAGTTTATACTAGATATAGTCAGTCTACTATTTCGTAATACTGTACTTTTATGTCGGTGACAATGTTATAAGACGACACCAAACAAAGGGATGAAAAGTCACTCATAACAACTACTGTCCATTAAGAATTTAAGGCAAAAGTTCAGTAATAACAATGAAAACAAAGTATTTATTGAGTTGTATCTGCAGACGTCTTATTAGGACGGCTACTTACAGTAAAATGAATTTCTTATTTACATGATTTTTTTCCTGAAAAGTATTGCGTAAAACAGGCCGATTTCACTAATAATGAACTTGGCTATAAGCTTCGTCTCTCGCCGGATTACAAACTTCACAGCCTCGTTTATTTATTCTATGCTTACCTACAGACATTAATAACTATTTCGCAACATTGCTGTTAGATCAACCTAACGCAACGACTAAGTGGAACGAAAGGCCACTCTTAACGGTCGGGTCCGTTAAGGATGTAACAGCCCCCCTTAGTTAGAAGGAAAAGAAACAAATGAGTTGTAGCTAAGGATGTATAGGTGCACATATTCCAAAAAAAGTGTTTATTGTTAAACATTTTTTTCTTATAAAAAAATGTTACCAAATTCATTGAACGTCACACGGAAGAGACCACAAATAACAGACTTATAAACAGGGGCGGATTTTAATGAAATGTCATTGTTTTCTTTTCACTTTAGAACAATGCCTTTTAGTATATACATTAATTTCATGTTATGAAAAAAGGAAATGGCCCATTTGTACTCAACCTGTCTTTTGCATTTGCATTTTTCGTGGATTTCGACTAATAAGTCATTTTTTACCTTTTTCCGTCGATTTTAAAGAATTGCTGATTTCATCACTATTAATATAATTTTAATGGTACTATATATAAATAATACTTACGAGATGCAACAAATGTTCTCCACAGAATTTCTGAGTAGCCGTTCCGAGTTCGTAATCTAAAGTTCCTGTGACGCCTATCAGCATTCTCATCGGTTTGCCGGATTCGACAATAACAAAAGACGAAGATTTTGTGAACCAGTCCAAACCGAAAAATTGTAAGGTTAGCTCACTTAAACGAAAGGAAGAAGCCCCTATTACATCAGTAACATATCCAGCAGCTTTTGACCTGTTCATCTGCACTGGTTTTGATAAAAAATTTACGTTATTTTTCTTTGCTTTTAGGGCATTTTTAAAACATTTTACAAGTATTTCGTTGATCGTTTTTGGTGATGTTAGGCCATCAAAATTCACACTCTAGTTATAAATCTCGCCTGTCGACTCTGTTTTCAAACACGTCTATTACTTGCTGATTATCGCCATATGACAATAATTACTGCAATGCATCAGAGGCTGTATTTCGGTCATGGGGTGTGCACAGAGTAGTCTCTGCACTGACAGTCACTGACAGGCACAGAGACAGGCACTGCACTGACAGGCGCTGACAGCGCAGAGTAGTCACCCTCTGACAGTGCGAGCACTCGCAGCACCGGGCAGTGACTGGCGGCTGCAGAGCATACGCGTATAAGCAGCATGAACCAACTATCAGTGTTATCGGCCGTGTATTGTTCAATGCTCTTCCAAAGAATCATTTTATTAAAATAAAAAAAGAAATAATGTATGGGAAGAAGTAGATTACTGCTTTATCTTAAATTACACTCATTAGTTTCGATTGCTCGTAACGTACAACGGAGGTCAGTAGTGGATTTTCCTTTCTCTGTTTCGTTTCGTAAAGTTGATATTATTCCGTTAACAATAACGGAAACAAATATGTCGAAGCTCAACAGGGTGAGTCTTCAGTACACTTCCTCGAAAAAATTAAAACACTTATTGTTTATATAATATTTTTGATAAGGCGGTATTACAAAAAAGTATTGAACGAATTAAAATTCTCAGTTGGTTCTCAGCCTCCTCTATCGCCTCGGCGCCGGGCGGCGACTGGCAGTTACTGAGCACACGCGTATAAGCAGCATGAACCAACTATCAATGTCATCGGCCTTGTGTCGCATTGGCACTACTGCCTTAGCTATCTCGGCCGCCCAGACCAGAAAATATTTGTTTACATTTTATATAAGAAAAACAATTATTACAAAAAATATTACGACAGATTATAGTACGGCAAAATACGACTGATGATAGTATATTGTAACGATAGTACGACAGATGTCGGATAATACAAATAAGATACTGGGTTGTCGGAGCATCCTCTATCGCCTCGGTTTTCAAACTTCAACCTCGTCTATTACTAGCAGTTTATCGGCCTAGTGGCGTTTATACCGGTTAACAGTGCATTAGAGGCCTGATTTCGGCCGTGGCGTGTGCGCAGAGTCGTCCAGCGACGCGCTAGCGGTGCGCCCGCCCGAGGCGCCGGACAGCGAGTGGCGACTGCAGAGCACGCGGCCCCTGGACCGCGAGGCGGACGCTGCGGCCCCTGGCGGCGGGCCCACGCAACACGCTCGCCTGCTCTGCTCTGCGGCCGGCGGGGGCGGCGGCGAAGGCCACAAGGAGGCGGGCCACGCCGTGGACGTCCGCGTGCAGCTCATTGACAGGGATGACAACCCGCCCGAGAAGCAGGCCAGCGACCTCGTCGTCTACCTCGGCACCAACCACCTGCTCAAGGTGGGTGTGCCCCAAGGGTTCGGTGTTGGTACCGGAAACTACTTGGCTGCCTCAGAGACGCGTTTCGCCCGGAGGAATGGCGACTGAATAATGTATGGTTATTATGCGGGGTCTCCCGGACAGCCAAGTAGTTACAGACTCCGGTCGCGCTACCTATGCTGTCATGTTGGTACCGGTTGCGATAGAGCAACACCCCAACGACTTCGTAGTCTACCTCCGCAACAACCATCTGCTCAAGGTGGGTGTGCCCCAAGGATTCAATATTGGAACCGGTAATAATTCTCCGATATAAACAGAGCGGCGCTTCAAGGTCTCGAGCTGGACGGAGAGGGGGACACAGTCGACGGAGCTTCGTTACGGCTTTAATTTTAAACTTAATTTTTAACATAATTAATAACTTCGTTTTTAATTTTCGATACTGGAGCTCCCAATTTGATGACAATGTTCCCCTCTTCTTCCAAAACGTAATTTTGATGTGCCACTCTTTAAATCGGTGTATACTTGGCTGTCCCGAACACGCAATTCGCCCTGAGGAAGGTCACAATTCAACGAATGAAACGTTGGCACCAGTGCCTAAGACGTAGCGTCTCCAATGTACCCAAGTAGTTACTGACTCCAATCGCGGTACATACGCTCTTATGTTGGTACTGGTTGCGATAGAGGAGAAGAAACACCGTGGCATCTGCGGCAGCGTTGACTGAGAAGGCCTAACGTACTAGTCCAGACGGTGGCGAGTTTACGGAACTTGCTACAGAGTTGGGTCGAATTCAACCACTGTCTGGAGAAGGGTTCTAGCGACCGACTGCTCTGATCGGTAGTTCTCTATGATTTCTCCGATCAATACCACGCGAGTGCTGGAGAATTACACTAATAAACGGCAACAGATCGTGCATGATCTCTCCTTTCTCTTCCTTGTCCCTTCGACTCTCATACACTCACACTTCCATCCACTATATTGCCAAAGTAGTCTGAAACTTTTTTTCCAGTCGCAACTGGAGCTTAAACAGAGGACTTGCCGTCGGAGTTTAATCCTTTTCCGGAATTATTTGACAATGCATATCAAAACAATCTGATTCAATCTTCCTATTTATAGCGTCTGTGAACTGAAGCTTTCCAACTTTGCACTGTTCTCTGAATATGCTACCCTATTTTAATTAATTTATTATCGGAAAAACGACATCGGGAATAATACACGTAACTCATTTAATGAATTTTTATCACTAATTTATTCAACAAAAACAACTAAGACATATTTTTCAAGGAATCATCATTGTTCGTCTGAGATACGTTTAATTGTATTCGAAAGCACTTTGCATTGTCTTTTACTTTCTTCTTCGAACGCAATATTGACATTAGCTTATTTCCTCTGCGTGTGTTTTCAGTATCATTACGGTCTATTCTCTGTTTCTACGTCACGTTAGACACCACTTTTCCAATACTATTATTTGTGGTTGGGGCTCAGGTAAAAAAACGCTTTTTCGGAATGTTAGGTAATCGCAATTAACGTGTTTGAGAGCGATACGGCAAAAGAGAGACATACTATTAATGATGGGGTCGATCTGAGTATTTGAGGCAGTGAAAATGAGAGATACACGTCACAAAGCTGTTCACCACAAGAATTTCAAGGATTTGAATTCCATTATGCCATATTTGCATAGAGAAAATGAATTAGACATTCAAGTTTTGTTAATTTGCATGGATGTTCTTTAATTCCATCAGTGCAGGATGTCACATTGCGTGTTTTCAAATATATTTAAAATTATTTTATATTTTAATTATTTAGATATGTTGAAATATATTTCGTCAGTTAAAAATATAGTATTCATTACAGTTGTGTATTTAAAAGTCTTCTATAGAAAAGAAATTCCATGGATGTGTAAAATGTCCTAATTAAATATAACATTGCTACACTGTCCACGAAGAAAACGTATTTACAAACAAAATTTATTTAATATCGGTTATGCTAATTTATTGGCTTAACGAAAATGAAATGTTTAGTGATAGTTCTCGTACATTCAAAGAATTCACTTCACAAGTTTGTAAATTGATTTTATATTTTCCTAAAACCTCTTTACTTTTCTTAAGTCTTTGTAACACAAGGCATTATTTTTTTCATGTTTTCAAAAGATTTATATTTCCTATGTGTATTTAAAATTACGTAGCTGCATCATCTACGTCACTCATCTCATACAGTTCTTACCTCTCCTTTGGGTTTGAAAATCTTCTTACTATTAATCTACGACTAGCAAACAACATCTCATGGATTAAAAGTGACTTAAAAGATTATTTATTGAACATACCTCGACCCAAATCCATACACAAGTATTATGATATTATACAACTGTATCCAGTCGAGTGTTAATTATTAATACATCATTGAGAAGGTTTTTGTTTGATCACGCAATACTTTATTTGTAACTGATACAACATACGTCAACATTTGAATATTTCTTAAATATTTGATATTTTCTACATAACTTATAAATTAATATGTAGATTTCAATACAATTTATTATACTATATCGAATATGTAGCCCTCCACATTTATAACATAATGTTAATGAAATACTTACGACATTTTAGGGTAAAGCTAGGAAGCAAACGTTCTTTCATTCGTATTTTATAAATTAAAACGCATTCGTATTATGAGTAGTTTTCTTTTCCCAAATATTACGTTTATGAATATAGGAATGCGAACAAAAAGGCTCTCAGCACATTTCACGGAAACCAGGAAGAGGAAATATTCGCCCTCAGTGTACATATATCTCAGTTTTCCATCCCAGGTGCAGCAATCCAGCACTCCATTTGAAGGAATATCAAAAACGCAATCATAGTGAAAGCTTGCGCATCTCTTTCCACGTGGATTGCTTTGGCCACGTTCCGCATTTTCTTCGCCTTTTCCAAGCACCAGAGGGAAGAGGCAGCTCCAATAGAGAATAGAGGAAAGGATCCTTTTTCCAGTAAACGGCCGCGTAAATGTGCGGAGTAGATTTTATTATATTTGGTTTTTACCACCTCAAGACCCATTTGAAGCCTAATGACCCTCACAGCTTATCATTACTTCTCTGATCTCTAACTATACAAGATTTGCCTGTAGAGCTCATATGTGTAATTGTGAAAGAATGTAATTTCACATTTTCAAAAATGTCACAATTTATGTCTCTGAAATGAATTTGATTCTTTCTGGAGACAATACTTCACCTACATTTCAATGGACATACCCCGCTGGATGGCAATATCCGGGGCCGTCGTATCGGTCGCCTTGCATGTTTTTCGCAACCAGGTATCTCCCTGGCGGGACCGCCCCAGCCTGGACAAGCTCTAAGCTCCGGACTGCTTCCCCGACGTGTGTCGTAGTGGCATGCATGTACGTATTAGTGTGTGTACGAGTACGTAGGGAGTGAGGAGAGGAGAACTAAGAGAAAGGAAAGATCGCGCGCGGTCCGTGGCGCGTTTGCTAGGGGACTGCTCCGGTATTCGCCGTGTTCATCGGAGAAACCACAAAAAAACTACCCATCAGAGCTCCAGCCCCCTGATTTCTCCTCCAGACAGCAACTATATAGTCGCAAAATCCACCGCAGACGGGACTTGAAACGTAGGGTTTCCCGTCCAGAATCGCTGTAGTAGCATTAGTTGTTGCCTTGCGCTAACTCATTCCGTGACTTCCTATGGCCCTCGTCTCACCGCGAACCGCCCCTAACAAGCAGGCCGTCGGAGGCACGGAGAGGCGGCGCGAGCGTCGAGTCCTCTCGAGCGAGCTGAAGTTTCGCGCGTAAGCGGCGTTCTGCGCGAGTGTTGGCGCGGGGACGGCAATAGGCGGCGAAGGAGCATTGTGACGTACGTCAACAGCGCTCGGCGCTTGCAGGGTGGCAGCTGCACAATGCTCTCGCGAGGCGCGAGACGACTCCGCGGGGAGGGGGAAGGAGGGGGCGTTACCGCCTACGTCGACGCTCCCGGTACCCCGCGCCTGCTTCCCTGCTCCTCGCCCCGCGCTCGATCTGCCCCCGTCACCGCTCCCCTTCGTAAAGGCCCGTTCACAATGAAAAATAAACATGGCGTTAACAGAAAAGTTATGACTACGTCCATAAGCGGACTCGTTCACAATGCGTTCGCATAAGCATAACACGTAAAACGTTAACTTCAAAGCTTCAAGCTTCTGTGCTTATGCTTACGTAAGACATAATAAATGAACCAATCACAGAACGGTAACTCAAAATCGAGAATTGAAATTGGAGCGAAGTCGATAGAAGAAATAACGCCATATGGGCCATGGACACAGTCGAAACCTTGAAATCGATTCTCACATCCAACCAATACTGAACTAGCATGTCTCACAGCCAATAGAAACTCTTATTTTGCTTACGTTCATGTTAGACATTGTAAATAATTCAGTCTATCACTTATGTTAATGTTTACGTCCACACGTTATGCTTGTGTTTACGTTTGCACTGTGAATGGACCTTAACTCCCCAGTTGAACACCTCTGCACCAGCACCTCCGTCGCGCGCCTGACCGCCATTCCCGTCTCCGCACCTCCGACACACACCCCGCCCCCGCGTACTCGCATTTCGACCGGGCAATCTAAAGAAGAGACTCAGGGCGTCAACTGATGTCACTGCAGTGGCTCTGACCAGGATGTCCAAGGTTACAGACGGCGGCAGATTTTCGACACTAGCTTTATAGCTAGGAAGAAATCAGTCATTGCCTGGAGGATAGTTCAAGCGGCCGACTGCTCTGATCGGTGGTTTTCCATGTTTTTTTTCTGATCAAAGCCAGGCGAATACCGGAACAGTACCCTAACAGTATACGGCCACGGACCGTGCGCAATCTTTCCAACCTCTTCCTTGTCTTATCCTCTCACCTTACTTACACAGACTTACACTAACATGCTCTACACTATCAACATGTTGGAAATCCAGTAGGGAGCTTAGAGCCTGTCGCGGCTAAGACGGTATCTCACTGGAGGTAGATACCTAGTCGGGGAAAACCCCTTAAGCTGACGGTTCTCCCCATTCAGCGGGGAAAGATTACCACCACCTCCCGCGACAAAATCACACTACACTTACGGGACGTGTGTCCTTTGCAGTTGACGCCCATCCCGAGATCACTAAATAAACCAGCTGATGGTGTGATCTGCGGGGGGGGGGATATACCAGGAAGGGAATAGCCCGATAGCTGTTCTCTAGGATGACGCCTTATCTCACATTCCGACGGAGGAATGTTTTCCAGGAGCATAACATATGACATCAATCAATCAATCAATCCGACCTCGCCCATGACCCCACCATCGTTCCACCTTCGACCGCTTGCCACCGTCATCTCAGACCTCTCCGACTGTCTTCGCGCCCGCACTCGACTCTTCGCCCTCCCCAACAGTTCCGGTTGCTGCTCTCCGCCCTCGTGTCGGTCTCTGCCCCTACTCTTCGCAACCGGGCCGTTCTCGCCACCGCGCCCCGCCACCGCGCCCCGCCACCGCGCCCCGCCACCGCGCCCCGCCACCGCGCCCCGCCACCGCGCCCCGCCACCGCGCCCCGCCACCGCGCCCCGCCACCGCGCCCCGCCACCGCGCCCCGCCACCGCGCCCCGCCACCGCGCGCAGCCACCACGCTCAGCTACTCAACACACTACCGTTTCGTGCCCCAACCTCGCACTCGTCACTGCTGCCCCTTCCTCGCCCCTCCGCTATGCTTTGTCTCGCCTACTTGCCCTCAAGGCCACCGTTGATCCTCACCCGTCCCCGCTGACAACCCCGTCCCGTCAGATTGCGCCTTTCGCCCTTCTCCCTCACCGCTTGGCTTTCCTCCCCTAGCCTTCCCGTCCCAACCCCTCCTTCTGTCCCGGCACCCCAAACGCGTCCGCTTCCCCGTCTTTCTACCCCGCCCCCAACCCCTGCCCCTACCCCAGTCGCTGCTCCGCTTCCCCCTCACGCCAGTGCTCTACTCCCCACACACACCCTCCCACCCTCCCCCGCTGCAAGCCCTCTCTCCCCACCCTCTGCAACCTCCGCTTCCTGAAAGCCACCTCGTGGCGGCACGTCAGGGCTCAGAACAGACTGCGGGAGCGACGACCCTTTGTTGTGGCAACGACAGCCCGTTTGTACAAATAGCCCCTTAACGGTTATTTACAAGCGACGTAAGACCTTACGACTCGAGATTGGAGAAGTATCACACGGGGTGAGTTTGACAATCGATCGATCATTGTAATAGAATGTTACGATGTGTGCATCTTAAAACATTTTATTCACTTTGTAAACATTTCAATGACATGTAATTTTCGTTTAAAATTGATTATTTGTCCTGCGAAAATTTACACACTGATCCAGAGAGTAACCAAGATATTTATTGTTGTTCTGTATACTCTCGATGTTCTGTTGCAAGGAATATTGGTACTTTGTCTTGGTACCGTTGTTAAATAAAAATAGCAGTGCGCTGAAGGGCCAAAAGGACAAAGAGGGACGAATGGAGACAAGTGGGACAAAGCGGGTAAAGGAGGATGAAGATGGGAACAGGACTAAATGGGGCAATGAACAAAATTGGAAAAGGAGAGGAAAGGAACAAAACGGGGAAAAGAGGAAACTAATCAATGAGGACAAATGGGACAAGAGGGCCAGAATGGAACAATGGGTCATATGGGACTTGGGTATAATGGATCAAATGGGACAAGGGGACAAAATGGGCCCGGGGGAAAATGGGACAAAGGTACAAAAAGAGCCGAGTAGGCAAACAGAAAAGTGGAAGAAATGGAGAAGTGTGACTTATGGGGCAAATGGGACATGGAGACAAATAGGACGTGGAGGCAAAGGAACATATTTATCAAAAGAGTTATGATCATTGGTAAAAGAGTCCGCTGAAATATTTTAATGGACATTTTAACGCTCGCTGCTATGGACGCACTCTTAATACGGTGATTGCTAAGGAGCTAAGCGCGCGTGTACCGACTTAAATAACAAAAAAGCATTAAGTATTGTATGTTTTCTGCGTTTCAGCGTTCAGAGTACGCCCAGTCGGATTTGATAATGTTCGACAAAGATTCGAGCCAGCAGCAGCGCTACGAAGGGGTGGTATTGAAGGACCCCTTGGAGTTGTGGGACTTCCACTGCGGCCCACCCCTCGACATCACCTTCCGATGGAGGTTTGAACATTCCGTCATCCGCTGTTGTGAGTATTCTTTGTGTCTGGATTTGTTCTAATACTCACACAACACAATGTATAGATCATTTAGCTGCGAATTTTTAAGCACTAGAAACTGTAAATATAGGCACTTAAAATTCTAAAAAAAGGCATTTAAATGACTCATAAAATTCTAATATTTAAAATTTTAAGTTGGTAAAAACAATTAATTATTCTTAACTAAAAATTCAGTAAAAAAATTGCTCAACAGGAATATTTAATTTAGTCAAATTAACACTATATGACTTAAACATGTTCATGACAGTAATTTACTATTGCTCCAAATTCTCCAAAGGAAACTTTTTAGGCAAACCTCTTTCAGTTTTTTAAAATAGCGGGATAAATATGACCATACTCTGACTTGCTTCTCAGAAATATGTATTCTCTAAACGGTGCTCCCGACAACGCTAAACGCATTTAAACAATACAACCCCCACTGACTTTAGACAGCTTTCGAAAAACGAAATACCTCCTACTGGTGGTGAAATATGCACACATGATACATGAATCGGATCGTTGCACAAATTATGCAATAACCTTGCATTCTGCTTACATAGAATTACCTACATTCCTTCAGCTTTTCTATACTGGACTCGGTAAATTTAAAAACAAGTTAGGGTATACAAAATTCAATTTTCATTAAATGACGGCCTACGTCATAAAATATTTATACACTAGATTTTTATTTCATTCAGGTAAAATAGAGACATTCATACTAATTAGACATTCATTAGGCCATTAGGCATTTATTAGTGAATTAGGCATTTATAGACGCTATAGAATTCATATATAAAATTCCTAACACTTCAAAATGGATGAGTAATCTAAAAAAATTCTGTTGCAGTTAAGGTTGCAAAATAGACATTCAGACAAAAATACGCAGCTAATTTATCATACAATCCTCCCAGAATATGCTTTAGTCTCACACTAAAATAGCAACACAATGGCAATATGTCTCTTATTGTCACCACGAAGAGGCCCCGATAAAGGTATAATGGTTCGCTCTTTGACATGTTTCGTCAGACAATGCCTGCCCTGGTTTCTCCTACTACTCTACTGAGAGATAAACATGATACCTCACGCAGGTACTTCATTAGCGTCAGTTTTCATGAGATTGATGAAACTTCAAAAATGTCAACAAATGCAATCCCAACTATTTGTTCTTTAAATTTTGTACTATATGCCGAGTACTATGATTTGTATGCAGTTGCGGGAAATTATTACAGAAACAACAATTGTGAATTTTAAGGAATAAAATGGTAGACAATCTAGTTCCGGAGTACATTTAAAAATTTAAAAAAACACAATATACAGCATGTCATTTGAGCTAATTCATTGAATAATCACTACAAAATTAACTATTAAAACGTTCTACTAATAATCTAATTTATAAATAAAATACATTACAGAAATCACCGTTTCATGTAATATTGTCACGAAAGTATACAGTGATTAGCATCTTCATTGACAAAAAAATATTTTTCTGCAGATATAACACCTTTGGAGAACCGCACCTTACTGCCGAATTCTGAACACAATTTGACCCTCTTGGTCAACGACGTAACAATGGAGTCTCTTCATGCGGGTGTTGATGGCAAGGTGAGTACAACTAAGAATTCGTCGTCTGACGCCGGCGACCGCCCAGCGGTCTGCGTTGAAGGCGGATCCAACCCCTCCCGATCACACGTGATCTCATCCGACCCCACCCAACCCATCTCGGCCACGCCCGCACGAATCCTTATCCTGATCCCAATCCGTCATTCATGACATTCAAACATAGGATTACTTCCACGTTATTTCCTAACTGAAAACCCAGTTATGGAGGAACGTATTTTAACCGGAACATTACACAAGTTTCTGTAGAGC
The DNA here is from genome assembly GCA_038098605.1 of Gryllus longicercus. Taxonomy (NCBI): domain Eukaryota; kingdom Metazoa; phylum Arthropoda; class Insecta; order Orthoptera; family Gryllidae; genus Gryllus; species Gryllus longicercus. Next base: position 8,002,785 of record JAZDUA010000010.1, read on the forward strand.
TGAATCCATTTACTCCACTCGGAAGTACACATTACGCTTGTGCTGGTGGTCAGCAGACGTTTGACGGTAAAGATGGCTTCACCCCTTACGACTGCTCGCGACCAGACCAAACCTGACCTCACCCGACCCACATAGACCCTAACCGATCCCTTACGAATCAACCGACCAACCTGACCCGATGCAAGTCCACTCCACCCCGTCCGCCGACCCCTTCCGACCTCAACCAACCCAAAATAAGCTCAACCGACTCCAAACTGTTCTTCTAAGATGGACCCTACTATAATCGAATGTTATAATTCACCTAATTATAAAACTGAAAACCCACTTCTTTCCTTGCGATCCACCTAGATCCCAGCAGAAAAAAACTCAACCCCTGGCAACCAGCCGACTCCAACTGATAATCCAAAATGGTCTTTACTTTAAAGTGTATATTCCAAGATTTTACAAAATAAATAACATATTTACCCCGCCCCCACACAAACAAATGTGTCTTACTATGATGCTGGTGGCCGTAAGGCATTTGGCCTAGCAAGAGAAATCGACATCAACTGACCTGACCCCACACCCCCAATACAACTGGACCACTTCAGATATCACTCGATGTAATCCAACCGCTTCGACCCTACCTGAACCCCACCGAACTCACGCGAACTCAACCGACATCATCCGAACGGAACCGATATCATCGGAACTCAACCGACCGCACCTGAACCCAACCGACCGTTACGAAACTAGCCGGCTCCACACGAACCTAACCTCACCTGAAAACAACGGCCCTTCCTGAATCCAAACGACCCTACACTAACATCTAAAATAGGAACCCATTTACTACCAAGAACTATCCACACCATCGCACAACTTAACCCCAGCTTCTTCCTCCCCCCACAGGTACGCATGCCGCTCACCCTGGTGGCCGGGCAACGCCCGGCGCTGCAGGCGGACGCACCTGCGCCGGCCGCCACCGCCGCCCCCACCACGCCCACCCCGGCCTCGACCCGCGCGCGCGCCACGCCGCGCAACCCGTACCCGCGCGCGGTGGCGCTGCCGCGGTGGGCGGCGCGGCTGGCGCGCGTGGCGACGCCCCGCAGGTGGACGGCGCGACGCCGCACGCCCGCGCCAGGCGGCGCCTTCATCCTCCTCGGGGGAGGAGGAGGAGGGGGAGGGGCGCTGGCCGTCACCCCGCAGCAGGGCATCGTGTACGTGCGGGACGCCGCTGCGCTCGCGCGCGCGCCCGCCAACTTCACGTGAGTTGGCACTTCTTTACTCCTTTATATTTAAATGCGGTGGAGTGATGTTGCTGGGTACGTCGACTGCTACGGTCATTAGTCTCGTCAGTATCTCAGTTTATGGTGGCGCGCCCGCCCGCCAACTTCACGTGAGTTGGCACTTATTTATTCTTTTAACTTTACATGCGGTAAAGTGATGTTGCTGGGTACGTCAGCTGCTACGGTCTTTATTTCCGTTAGTATCTCATTTTATGGTGGCGCGCGCGCCCGCCAACTTCACGTGATTTGGCACTTTTTTATTCTTTTACCTTTACATGTGGTGAAGTGATGTTGCTGGGTACGTCAGCTGCTACGGTCTTTATTTCCGTTAGTATCTCATTTTATGGTGGCGCGCGCGCCCGCCAACTTCACGTGATTTGGCACTTTTTTATTATTTTACCTTTACATGTGGTGAAGTGATGTTGCTGGGTATGTCAGCTGCTACGGTCATTATTTCCGTTAGTATCTCATTTTATGGTGACTGTGTTCTCACTGGATAAGCGAGATTGCCACCGCTTCGCACCTTTATTTTCACACGCAATGGAGTAATGTTTCCGAGGCACGTCAACTCGTATGGTCATTAGTCCCTTTATTGGCCCATTTTATGGTGGCGGTGTTACCATAGGATGATGAGGTCCGGCCCCGACCGACACATCAGCTTGAGGTGATTTTCACTTCAAGGTGTCTCTCTCTAGTGGATTCATTGATAATTTCGTATTTCCGGGCACGTAAACTAGTACGGTCATTAGTCCCGGTAGTGTCCCATTTTATGGGGGCGGTGTTACCACTGGAGGATGAGGTCTGGCGCCGATCGACACGTCAGCCTGAGGTGATTTCCACTTCAAGGTGTCTCCTCCCATTGGATTCGTGGATAATTTCGTCTTTCCCGGCACGCCAACTACTACGGTCATTAGTCTTGTTAGTGTAGTAATATTTTGTTTTTCTGGAAGTGGCGTTCCCGCTGTATAATGACAGCCGGCTCTGACCGACATATAAGGTTTCGGAATTTCGCCTCCAGGTAACTCCCCCAGAGGAGCGATTAATTATTCGTGTTTTCCGGCAATCATCATTGGTCCCTTTAGTGTAGTGAATGTTTAATCGAGAGTGATAGCTGTGTTCCCCTGAATGATCAGATCCGGTCCCGACCTACACATCGTGTTGCGTGCTTTGGCCTCAAGGTATCTCCCCACAGTGGACGGATTGATTAGGGATTCCGGGCGCGTCAACTACTCAGGACATTAGTCCCGTAAGGGTAGTGCATGTTTATTCCTCGGTAGATGACAATTATCCTCACCCACTGAATTGTGAGATCCGAGCCAGACCTTCACGCCGGAGTTTTCCTCAACCCAGGAATTTCCCACCAGGGCACCTCACCAGCCGGAACACGACCTGTAAGCTCCCGACCGGTCTCCCGGCATGTGTGGTAGTGTAGTGTAATTTTCTGTAAATATGATGTGTGATTGATGATAAGACAAGGAACAAGAATGAAAAGATCGCGCGTGGTATGTGGCCTGTTATTCAGGGTGCCGCTCCGGCATTCGCCTAGCGATGATCAGAGGCAATAGATATTGATCGCACGATATTCATAAAAGGCGAGCCCACAATCCGTGACAACGCGCGTGCCGTTCCGACGAAGAGGCTTGCGTCGTGTTGCAGCGTGACGGTGGCGTGGCGGTCGAGCGACGGCGCGGACGCGGCCGAGTGGGACGTGCGCGTGCGGCTGCTGGAGACGGGCAACGCCTCCGCCTGCGCGCTGCACGGCGCCGCCGCCCGCTTCCCGCACTGCGCCGACTTCGCCTCCGCGCAGCACTGCGCCCCGCGCTGCGGCCTCGGCGCGGGCTCCGCGCGCCCCATCAACAAGTGAGTGCGCTCGCCTCGTTCTTGCGAGACAAGGGCGCGCGACAGCTTTCTCTCTCTCCCGCTTTCTCTCTTTCTCGCTCGCTTTCTCTCTTTCTCGCTTTCTCCCTCTCTCGCTTTCTCCCTCTCTCGCTTTCTCCCTCTCGCTCGCTTTCTCTCTATCTCTCTCTCTCGCTCGCTTTCTCTCTATCTCTCTCTCTCTCGCTTTCTCTCTATCTCTCTTTCTCTCTATCTCTCTTTCTCTCGCTTTCTCTCTATCTCTCTTTCTCTCGCTTTCTCTCTATCTCTCTTTCTCTCGCTTTCTCTCTATCTCTCTTTCTCTCGCTTTCTCTCTATCTCTCTTTCTCTCGCTTTCTCTCTATCTCTCTTTCTCTCGCTTTCTCTCTATCTCGCTTTCTCTCTATCTCTCGCTTTCTCTCTCTCTCGCTTTCTCTCTCTCTCGCTTTCTCTCTCTCTCTCGCTTTCTCTCTCTCTCGCTTTCTCTCTATCTCTCGCTTTCTCTCTCTCCCGCTTTCTCTCTCTCTCTCGCTTTCTCTCTCTCTCTCGCTTTCTCTCTCTCTCTCGCTTTCTCTCTCTCTCTCGCTTTCTCTCTCTCTCGCTTTCTCTCTCTCTCGCTTTCTCTCTCTCTCTCGCTTTCTCTCTCTCTCTCGCTTTCTCTCTCTCTCTCGCTTTCTCTCTCTCTCTCGCTTTCTCTCTCTCTCTCGCTTTCTCTCTCTCTCTCGCTTTCTCTCTCTCTCTCGCTTTCTCTCTCTCTCTCGCTTTCTCTCTCTCTCGCTTTCTCTCTCTCTCGCTTTCTCTCTATCTCTCTCTCGCTTTCTCTCTATCTCTCTCTCGCTTTCTCTCTATCTCTCTCTCGCTTTCTCTCTATCTCTCTCTCTCGCTTTCTCTATATCTCTCTCGCTTTCTCTATATCTCTCTCTCGCTTTCTCTATATCTCTCTCTCGCTTTCTCTATATCTCTCTCTCGCTTTCTCTATATCTCTCTCTCGCTTTCTCTATATCTCTCTCTCGCTTTCTCTATATCTCTCTCTCGCTTTCTCTATATCTCTCTCTCGCTTTCTCTATATCTCTCTCTCGCTTTCTCTATATCTCTCTCTCGCTTTCTCTATATCTCTCTCTCGCTTTCTCTATATCTCTCTCTCGCTTTCTCTCTCTCTCTCTCTCTCTCTCTCTCTCGGCCCTTGCGAGTCTTTAAGGACAATAATTGAGTCCGTCCGACCGCTCTCTTGGCCCTTGTGAGACATCAAGGTCGATAAGTGAGCGCGCCCGACCGCTCTCTTGGATATTGCAAAACATTAATATCTACAAGTAACTCTCCTTTAATCCTTTGCCTCTGGACCTGAAAGTCATCAAGTATGAGCGCTGTTGACTTTAGCTACACGTAATCATGGCCAATGATTTAACTCACCCAAAAGGTCTCTTGCCATTTACTTGACAATCTCAACTATTAAGTACAATCGAACGCTCTCGTTGCGAAACATGAATGGTCGTGTAATAGTACTCGATTGCTTAGAACGACGTATTTTCTGTCGAACTCGAACTTGACGCATTTCAACCGCCATAGGTGAATTAAAGACAAACGTAACAAGAGCTCGCCCGCAACACAATGTATTTCTCAGCCGCATGCACGTATACGTGCAGTAAACTCTTCTTAGCTTGAACGCGCTTAACAAGTATTTCTCCGTAAAGAGAAGTTTAGTTATTTGGTATTAATGTATGAAAACAGTGTTCTAAAATTGTATTCATTCCTTTTATATGTAATTTTCTTTTGTAAAAATGAGTTGCAGTTCCATATTCTTCAAATGTTCTTCTTTTTGACTTTATAGTTCAATAAGTCACTATCAGAACATTTTAATTAGTCCTATTTAAATATCTCTAAAACATATTCATTTTAACATAATTAATAGGGAAATCCGATGAAATAAAGCATAATTGTGTGCTATCCATGGCTATTGTGCAAATTTTCACATGCTACTGTCTGAAAGTCTTCCTCAGAACTTTCGAACATCTGATTCAGCACCGACAAATCAACACGAAGTTCAGAAACAATCCAACTAAACCTATTTAAACTCGAATAACTAGTTTGCAAACAAGAACTAACGAACGTCGGAGCCAATTTGCATTACAATTGTCATGTTGCGCACGCATCCGTCTCCTTGTTGAAACGCATTGTTCAATAGCATTTCCAAGTACTCTCATCAGAATCGGATCTACGCCCAAGGAACACTTATGAGGGGAAAAAAAGTTATCATTGGGCTTTTTGATTACAAATTTCAAATAAATTTGCCTGAATTTTGAAGTACAGAGTGATATAAATATTACAGCACATGTACAACTATGAAAAAGTACAAAATGGTTAGCAGGTTTTCCCATAAATTGGCGTTATAACGGTCAGGCCAGATACGTATGGAACCTCCTATGTATTAACGTGTGTCAAACCATTTAGTGTGTTTCATTTTCATTTGATCCACCCTAACGCATTGGGGTATCGTAACAACACTTCTTCTGCGCCCAGGAAGGGAGAAGTGACGGAAGAAGTGGCTGGAGCGTGCACGTGGCGCAGCATCGGCCCCTCGCGGCCGCAGGCGCACGCCATGTACTCCACGTGCACGCCCGACGTGCCCACGTGCCCTGACGGCGAGTGCGACGAGCTGGAACGCAAGAACCCGTTTCTCTGCCCGCAGGTATTTTTTTATTTTATGTGTATGTGTATTTTATGTATATATAAATATATATAAATATATATAAATATATAAATATATATAAATATATATAAATATATATAAATATATATAAATATATATAAATATATATAAATATATAAATATATATAAATATATATAAATATATTATACATACACACGTTTTTTGCGTCAAAACAGTTAAAACTGTCGGATGTGCTACCAAGAGAAATGTATTCTGGGCTCTTCTTAATTCTGGGATCTCTACTTCTACAAGTTGAATGCTCAATACAGAGTGAAACAAGCGTTTTTGGCAAGAATTCTTAACTAAATATTCGCTCTGAAGTAATGAAATATATTTTCAAAGGTAATTCAGCTGTAGATTTGTGTTCTGATTCTTCATCGTGTCCTTCGTGAAGGAATATACTTCTTCCACCTGCCTTCACTCGTGCCGGAGAAACGTGCGGCTGAATTAGGCTTGTTGAAGCAGGGGCGGAACCAGAGACGAATTTTTGGAAGGGGAAATTCAAAATATTTTCGGCGAGTAGGTCATACTACAAATATTGTAAAATGTCGCAAGCTACACACAGCTCATGCTGCCATACGATTTTATTCGTTTTGATGATAATTCGAAAATATTTTTTCTATATCTCGTGACAAGTTAAAATTAATAGTTAATTGAACATTAAACGGGGCGGGGGAATTTCCTTCATTTCCCTCTCCGTGGATCCGCGCCTTCTAAAACTTTGCTTTGAGCTCATTCTCGATTGTAAACGTGATTGCACGTAACATTTGGGAATATCTCAGTATTGCTTTAACCTTATTGACTTTTGTCGTACACTTTATCTAGCGTGTCTTTTCACACCACAAAATGTCGGTCATAACATTATCTAATATTATTAGCAATAAAAATAGCAATAATAATAATAATAATAATAATAATAATAATAATAATAATAATAATAATAGTAATGAAATCCCAGAATTCATAATGAATATCAAAATGGAATTTCGCATGACAGTTATAAAGAAGAGCCTCTAATACAATTGTATTAGAGGCTCTTCTCCTTTACCCTTTGAAGTGTTCCAATCAATGATGATGCGATTAGTAAAAGAAAACTTACTTATATCCGGCCTATGCTTTCTACAACGTATGTTCCAAGAATAGTTAAATTTTGTAACTTAGTTTCTGTAAACAGAATTACCGATATCTCCTCTTGCTACTCACATGCATCTCTTCATCTGCCTTTTCAGAGCCAAAGATTGCCATTCTTCTCCTCCTTCAACTGGCCGCCCTTTATTTAAAATTGTTTCAGACCGTTTTTTAATTTTATCTATCATCTCAATTTGCCTCTTTCTCTACGGATCCCAGTATGCCGCACTGTTCCTGACAATTCAGTGAAAATACTTTAATTACATTATTTGCCCTTTTCTTTCCTGAAATGGACTAATCAGTCTCATATTATTGTGACAATTCTTCTTAATTAATCTTATAAAATTGTCATAATTAATAATCTTAATAAATTCTTGTAAAAGGGTCATACAGACAGAAAATATAATAAAAATAAATATAAATTTTACAAGTGTTCTTTAAGCAACAGGAGACAATTTTAATATTTTTAAGACAAAATATTATTTTATTGCACAATTTCCATTAGAATGAGCATGCATATTCGATGTTCTCGCGTACATATTTATTTAGAAGCGTTTTTATCCGAATTTCCGGTTGACAAGTTGTTCGTCAATCGTATATTTGAAGAACACACGAATAAAAATATACAAAGTTCACAGGTTACCGGCGAAGCACACAAAAACAATGTTATTTCCCATATTTTTATACTGAGGGGAAATGAAAATATACACGGGCAACACAGAGAGCCGTTGACGACTGTGGCGTTGCATGAAGACAAACGTTCCAATTTATAAGTTTGTTCGTCTTTACATTGTTAGTTAACTCGAGCAGTATGAAATTCAATTGAAATGTTAGTTGTAATACTTTATGTAATATGTATGTTTGATAATATTCACGGACAATATCCCCAAAACATTATTTTCACATATATTAAAATTCAATTGAAATGTTAGTTGTAATACTTTATGTAATGTGTATGTTTGATAATATTCACGGACAATATCCCAAAAACATTATTTTGACATATAACAAATATTTCACGGATTCTCATTCAGCTCTCCACACTTCATTTGTTCACCCTTCATAGATCTACACTCCACTTGTTTAACTTTACCTTTGTACCGTTTACCTAGCTCTGTTTTCCCACAATTCATCTTTGTATACTCCACCTATTTATACTTCATTCCTACATATTCCTCCGATTTGTACTTTACCTGTATACGCTTTACTTTACATTTCATTCTCTCATATTTCATCTCTCTAGGTTGCACTTGGCTAAACTTGGCCTTCATTCCCTTTTATCATACACTACATTCTACCACGCCTCATCTGTTTACATTTCGCTTGTTTACATTTCATCCCTTCATACACCGCCAGTTCTTACATGAATTCACTTTATTATACACTTCATCCTCCCACACTTAATGTCTCCAAACTTCACCTTCCCACACTTCATTTATATCTCATTCTTCATGCTCCCACACTTAATCTCTTCAGGCTTCGCCTGCTAAAACTTCACATTTACCACTTACATCAGTCTCCCACACTTCTCTTCAGGCTTCGCCTGGTAAAACTTCACATTTACCTAATACTTCATTCTCCCACACTTACTCTCTTCATGCTTCACCTGGTAAAACTTTACCTTTACCTCATACTTCATTCTCCCACACTTAATCTCTTAAGTCTTGGCCTGATAAAACTTCACCTTTATCTCCCGCTTCATTTTACCACACCCCAATCTCTCCACTCTCCACCTGCGTACACATTATTTTCCTCATCATCCCTGTGCCTTCTCCATTCCACCCCGCCAACTGACCCACTCGCTTCGCCTCAGGACTGCGTGCTGCCGGACCCGTCCAACCTGCACATGGCGTACAACGCGCACGGGCGCGGCATCGAGAAGGCGCCGGGCATCTGCTCGTGCTCGCTGCCGCACAACTGCGTGTGCTTCCACGAGGCCGGGCCCCGGCCCACCGCCCCCGCGCCCAAGGCGCCCGCCGAGCCGCCGCCGCCGCCCTCGCCCTCGCCCGCCTCGCCCGCCTCGCCCACCGCCCCCGCCGACGGCGACGAGGACTACCCGTTCTCCTCCACCGTCCCCGCCACGCCCGACGTCGTGCTGCTGGGTGAGTACGCCTCTCAGGCCCTCGTCTTTTTACTTCGTTACCGCGTGCACAGTAGGGAAAAAGTAATGTGATGCTTTGTAATGTGTAAGTAATGTAAGTAAGTAATGTAAGTAATGTGATATTTGTGACATGTGGTTAGGCGGAAAAGCGGGCCTGATGGCCCGAGCCTCGCCATATTAATAAAGGCATATTATTATTATTATTATTATTATTATTATTATTATTATTATTATTATTATTATTATTATTATTATGCTGTGCGAAAAAACGGCGTATTTTCCGCAGAAAAATTATTATTGCCTGGCCCTGGTAACGAAAACGTGGATAAATACACATGTTCAATTTAGAAACAAAATACTCTAGTATGTGGTGTAGCAAGAATCCACGTTTTGTGGGTCCTTGACAACCGAAAAATCGAATGACGTTAAAACGTCCGTCTGTCCGTCCGTCCGTCTGCGTAGTGGCTAAACCGTTCTGCTGATTTTCTCCAAAATCGAGATACTCCAATCGATTTGGCTGATGTCGCAACCCCTTGAATTTTCCTCTACATGAAGCCAATGAGACATTTTAAAAATTTTCGAAGAAATGGATCCCTCTTTTTTGATTTCGTTTTTGGATAATGTGAAAGGTGTTTAAGAGAATGGTTACAAGTCTCATTTTCGTTAAAAACTCTGATTTTTCGAAAATTGCAAAAGTTAAAAATATTTTATTCCTACCACTACAATTATGAAGATAGCTATTTTTTCCATAATAAAAGCTGTTGCTTAAAGAGCGATTTTGATGTCGTGTACAATTTTGTTTTAATTGAGTACTTTTCGCGTAATTTTACGTCAACGAGCGAGAAAGTACGTGCCGTTTTAGCCCCACTAGTTTTTAAGTTAAATTAATTTTCTTGTGGTGAAGAAGACACATTATTACTTTTAATCGTAATGCCGTTTTGAGACGTCATGTTACTTTCACGGTTCTCCGAACGTAGACGTGATGGGATTTATTCTTCCGCGGCTCCGCGTGGAGTGGAGGGTCGGCCCAGCGGCGCCCGGAGCTGGGAGCTTGCTAACGCGGTGACGTACACATTTTCTCACCACTCGCAGTGGAATGGCAACGCACACAACGTAGGTTACTCGTTAAAAGGCGTTGAGTTGAACCCGCATCCTCATATCCTCAATGATGGAAAGGCTCGACCGGGACAAAGTGGTCATCACACCGTATCCCTCGAACACGGAATGTCTAGACACAAGGCTTCCTTTCTTCTCTATTCGCGAGTCTCCGTACCTAAACGTCACGTCCTCTCGCGGTGGGATGTCGTGATGACACAGAGGGTCGCTGTAACGTTAAATGGTTCAGGAGTAATGTAAATTATAACGCTTATTTTCTAAACAAGGAGAGAATACATGTTAGCGGTCTTTTGATTTGTCTTGACGGAGACTATAAAAAGGAGAAACCGCAACTCAATAAGTCCCACTGTGGACCAGAAATAAAACTGTTACTTTTCACGTTTTACTTTCGACCTCAGCCACCGACGCCGTGGTGTTCTTTCGTAGCAGAGTTTCTCGCTTTTTGCTGTACATTAATAATGCAGATTAATTACGACAAGTTTCACTACCAAGGTGCATGCTGCAACAAAATTTTCTTAACTTTTTCCTTCTTCAGCTGTCCGTTAAGTACAATTGAGTACTACATTTTAATTTCAATTCCACCTTCTCTTTATAACACTCAATTCTTTTATTATATTGCTTCTTTCCTTCTCAGGACTACTTTGTACCAAATTTTATAGGAAGGCATCACTCGGATACATTACTCGGGCAAACATAAAAAATAGCAGATTATCTCATCACCAAGGATAATTACTAATGGCATATTTTCCCAATTGCAGGTCACACAATCGAACAATGTGGTGCGAGCTGCGTTATGGCTGTAATAGCAGGCAGTGTAGTGCTTCTCGGAGGCACGGCAGGTCTAATCTTCTGGCGATACAGGTAATCTACCCAGGTCATGTTACAAACTCATCACCAATCCCAAGCCCGCGGACATCAACCCAGCTACACCAGCCCCCCACGACCCCAACCCCAGACACCATTCACAGACATCAAACAACCAAACACTTGACGACAAACTCTTGACCCCAAAACTTCGACACCAAACACCCGACAACCCAACACCCGACAACCCAACACCCGACAACCCAACACCCGACAACCCAACACCCGACAACCCAACACCCGACAACCCAACACCCGACAACCCAACACCCGACAACCCAACACCCGACAACCCAACACCCGACAACCCAACACCCGACAACCCAACACCCGACAACCCAACACCCGACAACCCAACACCCGACAACCCAACACCCGACAACCCAACACCCGACAACCCAACACCCGACAACCCAACACCCGACAACCCAACACCCGACAACCCAACACCCGACAACCCAACACCCGACAACCCAACACCCGACAACCCAACACCCGACAACCCAACACCCGACAACCCAACACCCGACAACCCAACACCCGACAACCCAACACCCGACAACCCAACACCCGACAACCCAACACCCGACAACCCAACACCCGACAACCCAACACCCGACAACCCAACACCCGACAACCCAACACCCGACAACCCAACACCCGACAACCCAACACCCGACAACCCAACACCCGACAACCCAACACCCGACAACCCAACACCCGACAACCCAACACCCGACAACCCAACACCCGACAACCCAACACCCGACAACCCAACACCCGACAACCCAACACCCGACAACCCAACACCCGACAACCCAACACCCGACAACCCAACACCCGACAACCCAACACCCGACAACCCAACACCCGACAACCCAACACCCGACAACCCAACACCCGACAACCCAACACCCGACAACCCAACTCCCGACAACCCAACACCCGACAACCCAACACCCGACAACCAAACACCCGACAACCAAACACCCGACAACCAAACACCCGACAACCAAACACCCGACAACCAAACACCCGACAACCAAACACCCGACAACCAAACACCCGACAACCAAACACCCGACACCAAACACCCGACACCAAATCTCCGACACCAAATCTCCGACACGATTACCCTAGACACCAATCACCCTGGACACCAACACCGACACTCCCCAACACCAACCCTCCGATCTCACATAATTCACTCAACCTAATATCCCAACGGTTCCAATAGAACCCCATGTAGTCACAAGCGACCCATACTTTTTCATTTGCCCTCGGAACAAACGCAATGCGTCAAATGTGTGTGTGTGTGTGTGTCCCCGTGCGCAGATCGACCGGCAAGGGGCGGGGCGCGCGTAAGTTGGCGGCGTCGCAAGCGGCGTCGCTGGAAGCGGCGGCGGCGGCGCGCAGGCGCCCGTCTGGGCCCCTCGGCACCCCCTACGCGCCCGCCGACGGACAGCGCCTCATGCCCGTTCCCGACGCCGCATTCGTCGCGGTGAGTTGTCACTGTACAGGGTGTCCGTTTGAGAACCGTGCTCTCGATACTCGAGGCTCCCTGGTCATGGATTGTCAACGTACGAGTGACGATCGCGCGGGGGGGGCGGCTGTGTAAGAAATGTGCGACGCTTCAGATTCTCGGGCGATAGTAGACGCTTGATTCGAGGAAAACTAGCAGCGTCGCAGCATTATGCCTTGGGGCGCATCGATTACTCTACCCCGGAGAATATTTTAAAATATCTCTGACAGCTTCTAAACATTTCTCACATCGGCAAAAACACGCTAACAATCAGATTTATCTACATCGTCGGGCGTGATACGTGAATTTAACGTTACGGTTATCTGCTACTTACGCTCCCTGCTCGCATTAGTTTTACTACTGTCTTTTAGACAATGTCCCTTGACTGTAGCCTCCACTTTGTAACTCTGATGTGACTCGTAAGCCCATTCCGGCAAACTAACTATTCCTGCCGATGTGGTTCACAAACCTGTTGCGGAGTGTATACCCATTTTTCAGATAGAGAGATTTGGTTGGCGGGCATGCGGGGGCCGACTTGTCAAGATATCTAAATTTATCTCACTGACATAGTAGAATATTTAAACCTAACAATTAAAGCGCCTTCTCAAGTTTTATATTAGACAAAAAGGAAAAACAAAAATATTCATTTCAAAAGTCAATTCAACACCTTCCAGACAGAGGTTCTCATATTTATTATTTCTGGAAATAGAACACGTCCCAATTAGTTCCTAATTATCTATGACAGGGCCAAAGAGAGTTGATAAGTTCAGCATTCCAAGAAAACGGCACCGATTTGTGCATCGAACGAAGGCAGACCAAGCATCCGGGACCGTCTCGGCACGAGTAGCGGAAGTCGAAGTCTTTCGAGTTTCGGTAACGAACAAAAATTGCCCGGCTGCCATTTCGATTGCTGCACAGTTCTGAAACAGAAGCGTATAATGTAAAGTCGAAATATACATGTGTAATTCAATGCTGAGAGAACGGTGTGCGTGTGTGTGCTGCGCAGCCTGACCCGCGCTGGGAGTTCCCGCGGAAGCAGCTGACGCTGGAGCAGCCGCTGGGCGAGGGGGAGTTCGGGCGAGTGCTGCGCGCGCGCGCCCTCAACATAGCTGGCCACAGCGGTGAGTGCCATTCCCATTCACTCTAGTTCTCTCCAATTCACACTCTGCAACCTCCACCCAATTCCTCCCTCAACACCACTGGCCACAGCGGTGAGTGCCATTCCCATTCACTCTAGTCACTCCTAGCAACCTCCACCCTCAACATCAGTCACAACGGTGAGTGCCATTCCCATTCACTCTAATTCACTCCCAGCAACCTCCACCTTCTCCAACATCAGTCACAGCCTCTCGGTGAGAGCCTCTCGCACTACTGTCTATTCACACTCAGCAACCTCCGCCCAATTACACACTCCACGTTGGCGCCAGCGGTATCAAAGCCATCCAACTTCACCCTCTAGCTATCACAACTCCCTCAATACCACAGCGGTGATTGCGAAGCTCACTCTGGCCCATTCACTCTGTTTCACCTCTCATCTACATCAACCCTTTAGCTCTCTCAACATTGCGAGCCACAGCGGTGAGTGCCCCGCCCACCATCTCTCATTGAACACACTTCACCCTTGAGCTTCTTAACGAATCTACTTCGCCAACATCTCTGTCCCCAATGGTCAGTGACCCTCCACCACCATTCCCTCCGTCGCTTTGACCTCTCGCCCCAACTGAAGGGTTTCTGCCATTCCTCCGATCCCTAAACCCATCCGTGGCGTGAACGCGAGTCGAAGGCAGCGCGCGTGCGCAGGGTACACGACGGTGGCGGTGAAGACGCTCAAGGACGGCGCGTGCGCGGGCGAGCTGGCCGACCTGCTGTCCGAGTTCGCGCTGCTGCAGCAGGTGCGCCACCCCAACGTGGTGCGGCTGCTGGGCGCCTGCTCGGCCGGGTGCGCCGCCGGCGAGCCCTTCCTGCTCATCATCGAGTTCGCCGAGCACGGCTCGCTGCGCAGCTACCTGCGGCGCAGCCGCCACGCCGAGTCGGACGGCGCGCTGCCCTGCTCCGAGCCCGACGCCCTCGCCCTCGCCCACGCGGCCGCGCCCCGCCCGCGCGCGGCCCCGCCCCGCCGCGCCCCGCCGCCCGCCACGCCCCGCGACGTGCTGGGCTTCGCGTGGCAGATCGCCAAGGGCATGGCCTACCTCAGCGACATCAAGGTGCTCACTAACTATCTGCTCTTCACACACACACACACACACACACGGGGCATGGGCTACCTCAGCGACGTCAAGGTGCGTGCTCGCTTGCTACCTGCTCTACACACACACACACACACACACACACACGGGGCATGGGCTACCTCAGCGACATCAAGGTGCGTGCTCGCTTGCTACCTGCTCTTCACACACATACACACACACACACACACAGGGCATGGGCTACCTCAGCGACATCAAGGTGCGTGCTCGCTTGCTACCTGTTCTTTACCCACACACACACACACACACACACACACACACACACACACACACACACACGGGGCATGGGCTACCTCAGCGACATCAAGGTGCGTGCTCGCTTGCTACCTGTTCTTTACCCACACACACACACGCGCGCGCGCGCGGGGCATGGGCTACCTCAGCGACATCAAGATGCGTGCTCGCTTGCTACCTGCTGTTCATACACACACACACAAACACGCGCGGGGGGGTGGGTGGCCTACCTCAGCGACACTAAGAAGCGTGCGCGCTCTTCACCCACACTTAATAGGTTACCTGAATGGCATGAAGATACGTGTATTTCTACACTTCACCCACACAGGGCATGGGCTACCCCAGAGATATCAATGTGGGTGCGTGCAGTCCTTTCACACAAAGCCTACACAGCGTCCGCTCACACGTCTGATCTACTTCAGTGATATCAAGGTTCTTGGCCACCCACTTACACACTTCAACTCAAAACGTCCAGGGTTTCACAAAAATCGTAATCCCATTATAATATGATTGAAGCAGACGTACTGCAGATACCCTTAATGCGTTTGCACAAAATCTAGATCTAGGGCTTGGTCTACCAAGAAGTTGTCACCCTTCATTTGTACTTGAATTAAAGTACGTATAATCTTTTAATTGAATGATCAGAGCATATGTGCTAAACCGACATTAATTTAGTTACACTTTCCCACACATTTCGTCTAAAGAAGATTAATGGATACACTTTATGTCGTCAAGAGAGAATCGTGTATCTAAGCACTCGTTCACTTTCGTCTCATTCAAAATTTGATTTAATTAATCGTCTTTCATACACACATGTTTATGTCACATGTTATTTTCCAACTAGTGTTAAAAATTTACAGTTGTCCCTTCCTTTTCAGTTGGTGCATAGAGATTTGGCTGCACGTAATGTCTTAGTTGCCGAAGGTGGAATTTGTAAAATATCAGATTTTGGTCTTACAAGGGATGTGTATGAAGACGACACGTACATGAAAAGAAGCAAAGGGAGAGGTAAGCTGGAAAATGTGGGGTTTTATGCAGGTGGAAAATATTATTGTCTTCACCTCTTTTCAACTTTAGAAAAACATTTCACTTATTTTTTTCAGTTCCCGTAAAATGGATGTCGTTAGAATCCTTGGCTGATCACATGTACACGAGCAAGTCTGACGTATGGAGTTTTGGAGTTCTGTTGTGGGAATTAGTTACTCTTGGAGCCTCTCCATACCCTGGCGTTGCTGTACACAACTTATTCCATCTTCTCAAGGCTGGTTATCGTATGCAACGACCTGATAATTGTTCTCCTGCCTTGTAAGTTTCTTTTTTTGACTATTGCCTACTCTACAAATGTAGATTTATCATTTAGTCTTGGTTAGGATTTATGTAATAATTTTCATTATTTGTTAAGTCTTTCTGAAAATCATGAACATATAAATCAGAAATTTTAGTATCAAAAAGAAATTACAAACTTAGATCGTACCATGCGTAAATATTATTATTGCGAAGATAATTTTAATGTTGATTAAATGCAGAGACATCTTATTTTTACGCAGATACCGAATAATGCGGTCTTGCTGGAATGAAGGTCCAGACGACAGACCTACTTTCAAGGAACTGACGTCAATTTTCGAGAAAATGCTTCAAGATGGCGTGGATTATTTAGATTTAAATCCACGTTCGGTACACAATATGACGTACTTTACAAGTTTATCCAGTGCACGCGACATATTGGGTAAGTGTCTATGATAAGTAATTAAACATTTGGTTTCTGAGTTCATGCACATTTTCAAGCCACCAGTGCCTCCTCTAATCTTCAAAATATATTTCCAAACGGCGTGATATGTGTTAAGATAATGTACGTTAGTCATGTAGTGAACAGTGTCTGAAACATTAACTTCTGGCTTGCGTAAGTTATTTGCACTGTTTATTTTAAAACAATATTTCAGATTGTGCCTTAGATTTATTAACAATTGCTTTCCACTCCACTACTGCCTACATCCTCCTATACTTACACTTACCTACAACTGTCTTCAGGACCCTTCTAAAAGGTTCGCGATGTGAATCTTCTCTATTTGTTCCGAGGAGAAAATTTTGTTTAAGCATACATTTGGTCGATTTCATTCTTCAACGTTGACTTTGTGGTTGTTAGTAATTGACGAAAATTCAAACGTGCTCAATTCCAGAAAACCTTCACGAAAATGGTAACTTTCGTATCATCACGAACAACGTAAAATCTTGTGAACGCTTACTCAAGTTCCATTATTTGTGGAGAGCTGAATAGTAATGTATTGTACATCGATAGTTAGTTCCTGAATTTAATGCAAATGTGTAAGTTCCGTATGCTTTTGTCTTAGATGACGCTGATGTCCACTATGGGAATCTCACCATGCTGCCAACAGATTCCGTGAACTACTTGACGCCTCACAAATCCAGAAAGGACTCCAGCCTTTGTCTCACACTGAGTAGTGCCATGGAAGAAGAAGAAAAGCTACTGCACACTCCCGCAGAAATCATCTCCGTGGACACGACGGAACTCGAGAAATCGACTCTGCAAATCGAAGCGATTAAGGGGGATTCCCCCAAGATCGGCAACGCGTACCTCAGCCCCATAAGGCAGACCAGCTCGCAAACGCAAGACACTTCGTCGGCCAGCCCATCCCCTGTCGCGTTGACGCAGAGGTACATCAGCATGTCAGTTGGCGAGCCTAGGTACACGATGAGGCACATATCTCCAGACTCTAGTCCAAGAATACCAAATCATGCCACCAAGGTTTCGACGTTTTAGATGTATTTACAGGACGGTAAGCATTAGCTATACTGTTTATCTCAGTTATTAGGGAAAAGTGTCGTGCAATTATATTGGATTTCGATTATAACGCGCAATAATGGCGAATAATAAAAATCTCTTACTTGTGCTCACAATTAGATGTAATTTTATTTGATTTCTTTTCGTCAAAATAGTACAATATGTATGTAACAAATGAGAGAGAAGCAATAAAGAGTTATTTCTTCTCCAAGTTAAAATAAAACTACAAAGGATTGTTTAAAAGAAGGTGTTTCACAGAGTTGCTTTCTATTCTAATAACTGCCGCTGCTACAGTTTAATTCGCTTTTATTAGGTAAACTGAGAAATGCTTTGAAACTGTTTTATAGCATTCCAGCATACGTAATTATTTTTCTCAGAGTGGTCGCAAATTCACGCCAAAGTGATGTTATAAGAAATGTGCTGTCGTCGAAGAAAGAACTTGAAATTTTCATACTTTAATTTAAAAACAAATATTATCTGCAAGCATGCGACACATCGTTACATACGACAGCTCTATAAACGAACTCCCATTCAAACAGTACAAATTTCATAATTTTATTTCGAATTCTCTTATTGTAAATTTCCTTACTTTTTATTACTATCACGTCTACTAATGAAACTATTTCTTGTTATATTTTCAGGCTAGTCATTTCATGCTTCTACATATCATTTAAATAATACATATTTCTTTCAAGAATATAAAGAAAACAAGGGCAATAAGTGTTCCTTATTTTTTCACTGACGCAACGAGTGTGTCTGTTCGCCGGCTCACATGACTGCAAGAGTATAAACAATTGTTTTACGCATTAATCTGCTAACTTGGAAGTTATTTTATGTCTGAAAACTAGCCAAAGAAATCAAAGGACAGTGTCCAAAGATTGATTTCTAGTCACTGTACGCTGTAAATAATTAAGCGAAGAAATAAATATTAAAAGGCAGACGTCTCTTAAATAGTTGAAGAGAGGATAAAGTATCTACCAATGATGTTAAAGAGGCTCTATCTCCATCTGAGCTAGTCCATAGCAAAAAGAAGAGGCAATAATGAAATTTGTGGGTGAGTTTTATAAATTTTATAATATTTATTTCAACTTTAATGCCAGTTTAATATCTTAATCCTGCGTCATCAATACCCATGAGAGAAAAAAATCTATCAAATTAATCATAAACAACGTAAACAATACTATATCAAGTTTTGAAAAACAATGAATTTCATTGTACTTTATTGGGACTGATCAATTCAGAAAATACTTCCATTATTTGGGTAGATCCGTCTTCATATTGCGAAGTTGTAAACATAATTGTTTCATTTCAACAAAACGTACGATTTTTTATTATTACTAATATTATTTTTATTTTCGTTCTCGAGCTTTGAATACGTCTAATATGAGAAATACTGACCGCACCCTGACATGAGTTGGATTGTTGCCCATTTTCAATGCTACCAACCGACTCCTACGTTCGTTGTCAGGGTACCCGATCCAACAGCAGTACCAATATTAACTATCCATTACTGCGCCGTTCCCTAGCCTTTGGAATTTGATTAGGATGGTGGGTTTTTGGAGGATGTAATTTTGCCGGGCATTTCGTCTTGAATCTTTTACATGCCACAGGCGTGAATAGGCATTCAGATGATTTTCCACCATTTGGTCCCCACTCCTAGTTAGGTTTGAATATGGGAACTTTGGTTTTAGAAAAGCAGCGTGTTAAACCCATTCTAGTGCAAAATACTTCGCTTAATAAAATTACTTACAAACATATATCTCCAATTTTTAATGATTGTTTACAAGAGAAACATCATAACTGTACATTTATAAACTAGTGGTGCTAAACAGCACGTACTTTCTGACCTGTATTTTCACGCAGAATTACGCGAAAAGGACTCAAATTCTAGAAAAACTGTACATTACATTTCTCAAAATTTATCTTTAAGGATCATATTTCATCAAGTGAAAAATCTCGTATCTTCATGATTGTAGTTGTAGGAAGACGCCGAAAATGTTTTTAGTTTTTGCAGTTTTCGAAAAAGCAGGGGTTGTAACGAAAATGAGACCTGCGCTATTCTCTTAAACGTCTTTCACACTATCGATTGGTGAATATCAATTTTGTAGAAAGTCGTTTGAACGGTTTAGCCGCTGGTGGTCACAGACAGACAGACGGACGGAAAGGTACTTTGCCGTCAATCCACAAACACGAATTCTGGCTACACCATGTGTTAGGGATTTTTTTCTAAATTTAGCAAATGGATTAATCCACTTTTTCCAGGGCTTTGTAATAAGAGTTATTCTGCTGAAAATTCATCGTTTTTCGCGCAGCATTATATAACTTTTTCTCTACTGCTTAAGCTGTAGCGAGAAAGAAAAAAGGATTTCTTTCTTCGAAAGTAAAATCTGTACTTTGTTTTGTTTAATTTTTAGGAGCTGATTCCTGATAAATAGAAGTACTACATTAAATACTGAACGCAGAAGCTTCAAGATATATAATGTTCTACACCAAACATGACAATTGAACCGGACTCTCTCTACAGATTATACACAGCGCTTACTCTCAATGAAGCACAGCATTTTCAGCACTGGTGTATCATCGAAGAAATTAGTGTTTTATACCTAAACTCACTGGTTTGGATAATTCAGTGTGAAACTAGGAAAAAATGCATTCAATCATGAAGTGATGCAACGTGAAGCTGTCAACAAGTTAACATTTGAAAGATAACTTTTCAGGTGGTATTAGTATTTTGTAATAAAATACCCTGCGCACAGAAAAAATATTTCATCATAGTGTGTTTCTGTGGTAACTGTGTCGGTGTAAACGTTTTTGTCATTTTTATTACAACTCCTGTATCTCACCAAGAAACATTATTTATAACCTTACGTCGTGTGCAAATGACTGACTGACATCCAATTGTGTAATAAGTGCCATGAAATATTTTTATGTATTTCTCATTGAGAATGTAAGACTGAATTTCTTCACTTCTATGAAGCGAAAAGTAAATAAAATATTTTATATTCATATCTCACAATAATGAGTCGTTATTTTTAGCATATTTTTACTATTGACTAATACTATTTTTAAACAAACCAATCCAAAATTAGCCTTTTTGCGGTAAAGCTAAATAAAATACATTAAATTAAATAACAAAAATGTCTCAAAAATATTTTTTTAAATATTTTTGCTATCTAATTGAATTTTAAGGTTACATTTTAAAGAAGAAAATCTTCAATTTTAAAAAAAGCCTTTGATTTTTTAATAATACGAGACAATATGCGAGGGGGTGGAGGTTTTTCACCCACAAGAACTTTATATTGATGCGTAATTAACTTGCAATAATATGGTCAAGTCAAATTATTAGATATGTACTACATCACTCAATTTATAAAAATTCCACAATTCTCAAGATGTAATTATAATCAAGGAATGTGAAAATGTTTGAAGTTAGAACCAACAAAAAAAGAATGGAAATGATTATATATCACATTTGAAATTCGACTTCTAATGAGCAAAGTAAAACTTATCTCCCACAGGATAGCCTCTTTCTGGAAAACAGAAAAATTCGGGGAATTTCATTGCTCTTGAAAGTCGAGGAAAATCAGAGAATTTGTGATAGTATTGTTAGAAGTGGGTGAAAACTTCCAGATGGTTATAAAACTAGATACAAGTCCTAACATAAAGTCCTGTATTACTTTTTGCTCAGTTTTCATTTGTTGAGTTTGTTTTAATTTGTACTTTATCATGACGAAATGAAAGATCTTCAGGCTTGCAGATTGATCTCTCTTTCATTTAAAAAATATGATCACAAAAATGATTTAATTTGTCAAGACATTAAAACATCACAAAAACAATCTCACACCATCAAAATATGTTCAGAATTAGCCGCTTTACATTTATAAACGATTGGTGAACAAATATGATTTCTTCACTAATTAATTAGAAATAAAAAGCGGTAAATCCTGGATATAAATTTGTGTGTATACTAGCAATATTAGCGGATTTAGAGATGTGACTTTGCTGTTTTCCAATGGAAGCTAGATGAATACGCATTGTTTTGAGAAAATAAACCGTGGCATATAGTGTCGTGTGCGTTTTCACATCACGAGAAAGGCAAAAATGTCATATTATGCGTTATTCAGTTTTTATTTTGAATGAAACATTTGTGCTAACGTCCAGGACGTGGTTGGTAAAGGAGAGGGGCCCTGTGGCATTAGCAATCCAAACAATTTCTAGGAGTCCCGTTCCTTTTTATTTTTTTCAGAGATCTGTTGGTACAAAATCACTGGAAACGAAGTACCTATGTAGCATTTTATCGAAGTTCAAAATCTCTTCTAAATAAAGTTTTACACAAACTTCACAATTACTCTGTGCTTCAAAGCTCTACACGCTGCCCTATCTCTACGCGTTAACGATTGACACTTTCCTCCATATGCTCCGTTAAACATTTATGACTCATTCATGGAAACCCTTTAAGTAGTCGCACCGATCAACATTTCAGGTTATGCGACACATTTCAGTCTTTCTTCATTTATGACGTCCACAGAAATCTGATGGAGTAGGCAATGTCCATCAAACGCAGTGAAAATATCGCTGTTAATCTCTCCATAACCTCAGCGTTGGCGGAGTTCTCCGAAGAAACATTCCATTTAGCACTGCTGCAGCAAGCCTATTACAGTAGATCATTGTTTCGTATGCTTTATTATCCATGAAACGGTAGGTTTAAGGGAATGTAAATCCGAACTCATACGGGAACAGTTACAAAGTATTATCCTTTTACGAACGTTGAATGTATTTAAGTTCTACAAACATTTTAAGAGGTGTGTATTATTAATACTCATACCTGCGTATAGGTGCAGGTTGGGGAAATCGTACGTTTGTCTGTCATATCCTCTCCAATGCCGGTGACTTCAGTGGTCATTGGCTGCGTTATATCAGAAGCAATGCTCTTTTGCCCCTTTAGCATCGCTGACCCTGAGACCCTGGAGTTCGAACCCAAAGAGGTGATGGATTTTCCACCTTAACCTCATAGCTTAATCGAATTCAGTGAATGTCTGGAGGAGAATCTTAGCGGCCGGCTGCTTTATCGATATTTTCCATGGTTCATCCGATCAATACCAGGCAAATGCAGGAGCAGAACGTTCACAAACGGATCATGAAGCGCGTTATTCATCCTTGACCTCTCCCCTTCCCTTACAGGCACACACGCACACACGTATGAATGAAATACGTGATATATTATCGCAAGGGGTGGAGTTTGTTGACATACAACATCGCCAAAAATGAACAATAAATGCTCTTAAAATGTCATCATAATTCCCTAAAAGCAAAGAAAAATGACACAAACAAATTGATCAAAACCAGTTCAGATGAAAACCTCTAGCTGATATATAATTGACGCTTGTTACTTTCGTGAAGTGAACCCAGTTTGCAAACGTTTGATTTGGGCTGTTCTTTAACCAGCTAATCTGTCTTGAATTATCGCCAAAAATGGACCGATCCGACATTGGTGCTGATAGACAACACAGGAACTTAGATAACGTACTCACAAGGGCTGACATTACAATTTCGGAGCGAAGAAATCGAATACGCTTCTCAGGAACATGATGGAATGACTTTCGATCAAGCTCTGGATTCTGTGGAGAACATATGTTGCCCTTTGTAAATATTATTTCAAGCAAGTACCATTACATTGATATTAAAATCGAAGAAATCAGCGAAAAATGCTTTAAAAGTGAGGGGGCAGTGTTAAAAACATGGTTAAAGTCGAAGAAAAATGCAAAAATTTATACAAATGGGTCATTCCCATTTGTCACAACATAAAATTAAAGTCTGAACCACAAAACATTGTAAAGTGAAAAGAAAAAAACATTTCATTAATACCTTTCCCCTAATTATCATATTTCATTTGTTGTTTATACGTTTCGACTGGCCCACAAGGGCTTGGTTTGTGTATTCATAAAAGTCTCAACTTCAGTCCTATTTAGATGCAGCAAACCTATTCTACCGTCCCTCCAGCTTCCACTATTTTAATATTTGCAGCCACCCTCCAAATAACATTCCGTAGACACTGGGTAGAGGAAATGGGAGAACTACAAAGCAACTTGCCGCCAACACACTTTCTACCCCAAATCCATCTCGGATTGAAAGCGGAATTTTAACGGGAATCGAGAGGGAAGTGAACGCAATGGGATGAGAGGTTTAGAAAGATTTGCCCGGCATTTGTATCTAGCCCGAGTACCCTCAAGCGAAAGGTTGGAGCGGGTGGACCGAAATATAGGGATGAATGGGGAAGGAAATTTCACGAATCCTCGAAAATTGCTTTCTTTCCATTTTCAAATTAATTAACTCTACATATCTACAGCGAGTAAAGGTAAGACTTTTATATTTTCTTTCCGAGCTGATACTCATTCGTTATTGTTAAAAGCGTCAAACAACAAACCAAGCCAAAAGCACTGCAAAATAAACACACCAATAAGCAAAGAAATTGGCAAATCGTAAGAACACTTCTCACAAAAAATCGAAATAGACTCCAATTCGAATAGAAACGAGAACTTTTAGCTTCTCCGACTAAGCAAAAATATGCATTTGCATGAAAATCCGAGGCCTAATATTAACAATTACACCGCATCCCACATATGATTCACCGCTCGTTTGCCTTTCTCAATCCAACAAACATACAAATTTGCTTTTTGGAAATGACGCTCTGTTTACGAATTTTCTCTATACAGATGGATTGAGAAATTTAATATTTAACTGTGAACTGTCGTTTTAACAGATTTAGCGAAATTCTGTTAAAAACGAAATTTATAGTGTACATAAATTTACAAGCATCTTTCACTTTTAGATAAAATACAAAACCAAAATTTTAATTTACCTTAATAATTTTACTTCACGCAATAATGTTAAGTTCAGAAGTATTTTTTGAATATTACCCATTTCACAATCAGAATTAATTAAGAGAGAAATATTTTGCAAAGTTGATTGGACATGAACATATTCATAGCCATTCATTTTCATATTTTGGAACATGTAATTATTATTAATATTATTTTACGCCAAAAATGGTTATTAGGAGTGGAGGGCGCAAAGGTATATGTGTTGGTATCAATCTGCAAAAAATGATACAATTTCTGTGAGTTTTAAAATTCAATAATGTGAAACAAGGGAACATCTTTCTGACATGTTCATAATGTATAAGATAATGGAAATTGTAAAAAATATATTGTGGCGTCACCAATTAATTAATATAATTTTATTGTGGCATCGCCAATAACAAAATAATTTCTACATCCGGAAATAGCTCGCGTCCAGGCAGAAGTAGGTCGAGGGAAGATGCCTTTGTCAAGCAGGGCCGCCCCGACCGCACTCAGCCTCTTTTCAGAGGTGGACCGTTTATTGCCCCCCTCATAAATAGACATAATGGCCCTGGCCGGAGCCCGGGCGGACAATGCACACCCTCGCGCCCACTTTCTTTGCCACCACCCTGGAAGGAAGGCGGAGCCCCCCAAAGGGGTTGGCCGGGTGTCAATTAAGACGACGACGCATTTACAACACGTCGTGAGCGAAACCTTTCTTGGCCATCAACCGATCCCTTTTCAAACAATGCTCACCCCCCGCACTCGTTTTGGCACGCGCCTGGGCTAGGCACCAGAATTCCCGCAGGGGCTGTTTACAAACTAAATACAGTAGGCTGTCGATTAGCCCATGCCGACCGTCGAGGATCCGTGAAATGCGCTTCTGCACGCGCACGTGTCCAGACAGCTGCGAGCAGCTCCTGGAACAACTGACAAAGGGAAGCGAGCGAGAGAGAGAAGCCAGTGTCAGACAGAGAACAATCGACGGAAAAATACGGGAAAATTGCCACATGATTGGTTAATTAGGATTCTGCGACGCAGCCACCCTCAGCCAATGGGAAGCTTCGCCATGAGGGAAGGGAGAAATTCAGAGCTAGGAACATTTTGGGAAGGGGAAAGGAACTTCTTTTAAAAACGTGATGCACAGTGGAGATCAGGACACTTCTAAGATTTTTTCGGCCAGACTTCTAAGATTTTTTCGGAACGCTCCTAAGAATTTTTTGAGAGCTAATTCTTTTGTTACTTAGAGCTACTTCGGAGATACTTCGAGATACTTCCAAGATACTTCTTGGTTGCTAAATTCGCTCGATTACTCAGTTACTTACGATCGGGACGCGAGTTTGGGAAAGACTTTCCCAGAATCGAATAGTTAGGACGCGACTAGTGGACTTGTCGCGGAGGACACTCGGGCGGGAGACTACTGGATCCCGCGCCGTTTCCGCATCGGCCCGCCAGCCTTTGCCGCCTCCCGTGTCGGGCCCAGTGACAGCCCACGGCGTTACGTCAACGCCCGTGGCCACCCGTCCCTCTGAGCCTGCTCGAGCCGGCGACCTGCCGAGAGAGAGGACGCGCCGCTACCTGCCGAGGGAGGACGCGCCGCTGAAGGTCAGCGACCTGAACCTGCCGCCGCCTTTGCTTCGAGGCTGCCGCCTCGGCCCGCCCGCGGAGACAACGCAGCCACTGGTGAAAAACTACGAGACGAAGCCGTCTCGCAGAACAATCGTAACGGCGAGAAATTGCAAGTGGCCGCGCTCAGGCCCTGCAGACCTTAAATGATGAATAGCACGCTTCATCAAAGAGTCAGCCAAATATGTTAGCCTTAAGGGAATTAACAACTAGTAATTAAGATAACCAGTTCACAGAGTAGATTTAGTAAAAAAAACTTGCGTCGCCCTTTGCGACATGTAACTTCCCTGGCAGCTCTTGGTGCCAGGAATAAATTGTTATTTGTCACAAATGACTGTGCTAATTCATGACCTCCCAACCCTTCCATCCAGTCACATTTCAGGAGCTGAACCTGGCGCCCTCCCCCGCTCACATTAGTAGGTTAGTTTACAATATTATTAATCAATATTATTCGATAAACTATAATTGTATTGAAACATTATTATTTTACAATTGAATTTTTATCTACTACATCTTCTCTTTCCTGAAAAAATAAATCCTATTTTACTATGTAAGATCGAAAACAGTAATGTAATATTTCTATAATATGATAGTATAGTTTTGTTTTTATTAATAATGTTGTGTAAAAATGCATCTTTACTACCGTCTTAATTGAAAAGCAATCCTCAAACTCACAATAGTTGGCCACCCCAGCTTAGTATATTGCATTGGTTTTGTAGGAACGCTTTACTGAAGCTCGTTTGGCCATCAAAAGATCGTCTGGTGGTAGAAGACGGGACATTAAGGAAGCAGATTGCGACTCGAATATCGCTCGGTAGCAAATGAGCGTCATTTTCTTTTAGCTTTGTGTAAGAGTGAATAGTGCAACCTCGGGTTGATTTATTGATTGTTTTCCGTTCCCAGACGCGCGAACAGACGTTAGTGTTTTGTACGTGTCACATGTTATGCCCCGGGAGGTATACCTCCGTTGAAATATGAGATTCACCGCCATCCTATAGATCAGCTATCGGGCTTTTCCCTTCGTGGCATATTATCCCTCCCCTTCAAAGATCACAGCCTTGGCCGGTTGATTGATAGATTTAGTGATTCCGGGCGCGACAACTGCAAAGGTCATTGATCCTGTAAGTTAAGTGCATGTTTTGGTCGCGGGAGATGGCTGTGGTCTTCCCC
Organism: Gryllus longicercus; assembly: GCA_038098605.1. Lineage (NCBI taxonomy): Eukaryota > Metazoa > Arthropoda > Insecta > Orthoptera > Gryllidae > Gryllus > Gryllus longicercus. The sequence goes on from JAZDUA010000010.1 coordinate 8,030,258, forward strand.
CACTGGCTGGCGAGTGGCGAGTGTCCTGGTATGACCTACCAGCGAGGCACCGCTCCAGTCGGCACAAGCTCTAAGCTCCCGACAAGTGTGGTATTTGAATGTGAGTAAAGGGATAGAAGGGAATAAGGGTGAAGAAGGAAATATTGCGCGCGGGTCGTGAGTATTTTGTTATGGTACTCCCTCTGCATTCCTCCGGTACTGATCGGAGAAACTACCGATCAATCATCGGCCAGTCGCTATAATTCTTCTTCGGAAAGTTGTTGAAGGAGGAATCAATTTATGTAGCTTCACGCGAAAATCCTGCATTGTTAGATCTTTAACATTAAGACATCGTGATCAACAATATTGCTGACCTATCGCAGTGGATCAATGATGAAGCAATGATTGAAGACAGAGGAAATGGGAGTGCCAGAATTAAGAAAAGCAGATGAAGAAGCAGGAGAAGTAGCAGCAGAATGAGAAATAGAAGAAGCAGAAAATGGAGAAGTATCACAAGAAGCAGAAGAAGAAGCAGCTGAAGAAGAAACGGAAGAAAACTAAGAAGCAGCAGACGACGAAATAGAAGAAGTAGAAGCAAAAGAAGAAGCAGAAGAAGTAGCAAAAGAAGACGAAGAAGAATAAAAAGAAGCAGAAGTAGCACAAGAAGTAAGAAGAAGCAGAGGATGAAGATTCAGCGTAAGAAGTAGAAGAAGACTAAGAAGCAGTAGACGACGAAATAGAAGTAGAAGAAGTAGCATAAGATGACGAAGGTGAAGAAGCAACAGAATACGACTAACAAGCAGCAGTTGACGAAATAAAAGAAGTAGAAGCAAAAGAAGAAGCAGAAGAAGTAGCACAAGAAGAAGAAGAAGAAGCAGAAGTAGCACAATATGTAAGAAGAAGAAGCAGAGGATGAAGATTCACCGTAAGAAGTAAAAGAATACTAAGAGGCAGCAGACGACGAAATAGAAGTAGAAGTAGTATAAGAAGACGAAGCAGAGGGTGAAGAAGCAATAGAAGAAACAGAAGAAGGAGAGTGGACGAAGCACAAGAAACTGCGGCAGCAGCACAAGCAGCCCTATTGGCAATCAAAAGATCGTTTCGCGCGGAGCGGGGTCGGGGCCGCAGCCGGCGGATTGACTTTCGCTAAGTGGCCGAGCGGAGTGGCGTGGGTGGGGAAGGGGGGGGCAGCGTTGCGGGATGCGCAGCGTGGCCGGGCCGGGCCCGAGGGAGGCTGCGGCGTCAGCTGGTCCGGCGATCGATGACCCGCTTACGCAGGCCGCCGCTCTCCGCCTCCATTCATGCGCGCTTCGTTCACGAATGGCCCTGTTGGCGGCGCGCCGCACGTCCCGCGGCATCGTTCATTCGTTCATTTATTCATTCGTTCATTCATTCGTTCGTCCGTTCGTTCGTCCGTTCGTTCATTCATTTATTCATTCGTTCATTCATTCATTTATTCATTCATCATTCATTCATTCGTTGATTAATTGATGTTACCGGGCACGTCAATTAGAATGTGACCGCTAGCTAAATGCATTACTATGGTGAACGTTATACCCTGGGGATGGGGGGGATGGTGTTCCTCATTGTCGCTGATCGATAAGTAAGTATCGATAAGTATCGGTATAACGCGGAGGTAAGATCCCTCATGACAGGATCCAGCGGATTTCCCCGCAGGTGCCTACCGCCAGAAGAGAACTGCCCTAGCCGCGACAAGCTCTAAGCTCCCGACTTGTCTCTTGGCATGTGCGGTAGTGCAGTGCATGAGAGTGTAAGTGTGTGTAAGTATGGGGAGCAAATAGGACAAGAAGGGTGCAGGAAAGATCGCGCGCGGTCCGTGGCCCATTTGTTAGGTCACTGCTCCGGCATTCGTGTAAATTTATCTTCGGAAACCAACGGATCAGAACAGGTGTTGATCGGAGAGACCGCCCAAAACTACCAATTAGAGCAGCCGGACGCTAGAATTGCTCATTCAGACAGGGGTTGAATTCGAGCTAACTATAGGTAGCGTTCAATATCTGCCACCGTCGCGAATTGAACCCAAGAATTTCCCGATAACAGTCGCTGCAGAAACGATGGCAATGCTGGCCACGGCGAAAGCAACGGCAATGCTGCCTTCGAGCTAACTCAGCCAATGCGTCCCGTGGCAAAGCGATAAGAACGCTTTAGCAAGTCACAGAAATGCATGGATCAGTGGATCTGAACTAAGAGAGATCGTTAAGGCAGGCGTGCAGAGACAATCTGGCTGCGAGGGGTTGTGGGTTCGAGTTCACCTTTGTCACGATTGTTAGCCCTGCTGTGACATTGTAGGCTGACTTCTCTGTACTCATGATCGTATTTTCCTGACCTTTCTGAGCAACTTATGAGTTTGCGGAGGAAGAGAGTGCACTTTCCGTCTTGGCAGTTTTATTTCACCTTGTGTTTTTCAGAGTGGGACAAGTCCAATCACCAGCTATCTCCCGTTTACAATTTTATCATCACTTACCAGCTAGTGTTTTGGAAATGACCGTATGGGGTAGTTCTCTGGCCATAAGAAAAGAAAACATACTTCTAAGGGTTGCCTCATACAACCAGTGTTGCTTGGCGTACCAGGGTCCCCGTACTTTTACAAAGATTTTAATGAAGATACCATGTACCAAGATGAAGACGCCATGGTAATTTCAAATACCATTCAAAAAGGATTTTGAATTTATGGTAAATGATGATGTACCATTTAAGACTCGTTTAATATTTTTTATTTAATATTTTAAATCTAACACCAATATTACAAATAACTATGATATAGTTGAAAACACTACAGCAAAGGCCTCTGGAACCTGAGAGGCGAAGATATCAATAGAAATACACTCGCACATACTACATCCATACGTAATGTACTTGGCGCGACACCCCGTGAACGGGCTCAGGCCTACCGGCGACGTCCCTGCCTCGCGGCCATGGGATAAGGAGTTGTTAACACGTAGACATCCCCATGCCGTATTCCGGTCTTCTCAACCTGAGAAGTGAATTTTCTCGTCGTCACACAGCAACATATACTGGGACATTGCAAGGAAAACGCTCATATAGTCTTGGCTTGTCCGGGAATCGAACCCGGGGCCGCGTAGTGGAAAACGAAAGCAAACGCGCTGACCAAGAGCTAGATACGAGCAACACTACATATGTAGTGCATTCTATTATTTCGTTTCAATTAGTAGTTCCCCAGGGAGACCAGCAGTGTAAGCCCAGCGCGCGAACTCTCCCCCTCTGGGCTCGGAGGTTGATCCCGGTCGATCCACCTGTCGTTTGCGGTGGAGAGACATGGCGGGTTAGTAGCAGGTTTATCTCCATTTTTCCCTGCCTAAGAACATTCCAAAACCTTTAGTTTTCAGTGAATTTCTCGAAACGTACAAAACCCGTCCGATACAGCAAAAGTCCCATGGAAAAGTTACAATAGAAAAGTTCTACATACACGCCCGAAACGTAAAACTGGAAACTTCATAAAATTGTTCAGTACGTAGTTATTTTCCAAGACAAATTAAGAGGTTTACAAATAATGGAACAATGTAAATACTTATCACTGTGAACAAAAAGTTACATAAATATGTTTCTGAAAATGTAATTGAAATGTTTTATACTTTTCGAGAACTCTACATGTAAGTTGCGGACAACATACAAGAAATATTGCTATCCATTGTAACTTAAAAACGTAATCCACCATGTACACGAATGCTGGATTTGGCGTTTATATACACTCACTAATTATATCATTCTGAAACGCTCATTTATCTTTGATCTTCTAAAAATCTAAAAACTCAATAACATCGATTGCTTTCGATACATCTATTGCAACTCGTAAACCAAATCGACGACGGTAAGAAACTGAATGGAATGTTGTAGCCCTTGAAAAATATGTAAAGGAAAAATGATGGCAAATAAACATATATTCTATTAACTTTAAGATATTAAAATTTAGTGGTTTTAGTACAAACGGGTTAATAAGAAATTATATCTAGGGCCCATTATCTTTGATTTAAAGCAAAAATCAAGAATTTGTATTGAGTAGAAAGCTCAAATTTCTTTCTAAACGAAAAGATTTAGTATTTTAAACATTTAGTTTATTTGTGTATCATTCTGCGTGCCCAACCCAAAATAGAAGCCAAGAATCATAGAGTTAAAAATCACAATTTTGATATGTTATTCCGCATCGTTTACATGCGAGCCCTTCTTTCTTTGCATTTAAGGTCGCATCAACTTCTAGGTCATTAGCGACCACTATTGCGTGTAACGGTATGGTAACTATGAGGATGGCACGTTATGATGATGATAAGGGGTGAAAAGACGAACACAAATACACACGTGCCCAAGGTGGGACTCGAACCCGCGATACTTCGGTTCGAGATTGGTACGGCACTACCGCCTTAGCGATCTCGGCCATCTTGACCGGCCTTTCGTTTCTTTTCAGCTTGTAGTTCCCTGAAAAACGCACGACCCAAAGGTCTTTCACCCCAGTCCGTCCTCCCTTCGCGAACCCCTCTGCTGCCTCTACGATGTCGCCCGTGCATCATTTCCGATGCCGTCGTCCTCTACGTCCTCGTTTTGGTCGCCTTCATAAATTGCAAAGGGTCCGGGGACTATAAACCACCCGCCCCAAGTAATAACGACTTCTCCGGGCGAGGGAGTTGTCCTCTGCAGATTTGCACGGGAGAATCCAGGCTGCAAATATATTCCACAAAGTCTCCAGGGGGGAACAAAATTCATCTCATGCTATGTCAGCAAAATAAGTGTAGAGTTTGGATAGAAAATAGTTCATACAAATTAACATTTGGAGAGAAATCGAGATATTTGGTTTCTGTGAAGAACATCACAGAAATACATGAAGTTAATCACTGTATTCAACTGAATTCATGAATAGATAGTTATTGCAATAATACAGTCCGATCGCAATTTCAAAGGGACTGTCAGATACTGAATTTTGGAGGAGATCGAATCGGAAGCTTGTATTTTTGATGTCAGATTAGTCAAATTAATTGAAGCACATATTAATGCTCTTCTGCGTGAGTCAATGAAAGTAGAAAGTCATCCAGCGCATCACAATTACTATAGGTTATTGTCCAAGTATGGTTATTGCAATGTTGATGATCTGTGGTTATTGTAACGTCCAGATGTATTATCTGCCAACATACGGCAAGTAAAATATTTAAATACAGAACTAAATGTGATTTTTCTTAAAAATGGGAACATACGTATTGTATCTGGACATATGAAACAATATGGATAATTAAATAGGTTTCGAATAACTTCAAAAAAAATTAATTCGTATACTTATGAAAAACATTTGTCCGTAATTAACGAAGACCTACGTAAATAAATGCAAATCATAACACTTGTTATTATGTTATGCAGATAGCATATTGTAATTTTATCAGAAATGACAATATGCTATGACGCAACCTTTTGACAAACGATTTCCATCTTTTAGCAGACGCGGTTTCTAAGACCACAGAAGCAACTCTGCGCATGCGCGGTCATGTAATCGGTCGTCAAAAGCAGTTGCACGCGTGCATGCGCAGTGTGCCTTCTGGAATTTCGAAAGCGACACTGCAGATGCGCGCGTTCGCTAAAACCCCGGAATCAGTTGTCAAAAGCAGGTGAAGGTGCGCATGCGCAGTGAGCCTTCTGGAACCTCGAATGCGACACTGCGCATGCGCGTTCGCTAAAACCCCGAAATCGTTCGACTAGCGAAAGAACGTAAATTGGATCTTCGGGGTGATGTCTAGATTTACGCCAGAGCGTGACAATTCTTGGCCTTCCCAACACTTCCGCCAGTTAAGTTGGTCCTACAGTCTGGGAGTTCCCTTAGCCAGACGGTTGGTTACTTGAGAGAGATATTTATCGCCCAAGTAAATAGTAATTACTACGACGAAACCGGAACCTGAAATATCTGAAATCACCTTGGTATTAACAAGCAAACGTTTGTGGTAGCTCAGCGTCAAAACCGTTGCCCAAGTAGCAGTGTTGTCTGAGAGATCACGTTGGACACACGTCGGTCACGAACTTCCGTCACTAGCTCGATAGCTACCGTGATGGTTAACGTGCTAACTCTTTTTCCACGGAGCAATCCCGATTCCCAGCCGGGGCAAAATAATAACTTTCCGCTTTCCGTACAAAGGAACCAGTATCTATTGCTGTGTGACGATGAGTAAGCCCACCCTAAGGTTACGAAGATTAAAATATACGGTGAAGGTTTATCTTTGTGCTAACCTCTCTCCTGAACACCCTTACTAGCACTTACACTACTTCACAGGTCTAAAGACCAGTAACAGCTTAAAAGCTTGTCTCTCACTCATTGCCATTGACGTACTTCTCAAATACTAAGATTTATGGTATGATAAGTAAGTATTGTATTACTCGCGCAAGGTTTCTTGAACGATGACCTTGCTTCCCTCTCTCTGGCACAATAAACAGATGAAGGCAAAAGCTTGGAGCGAGCACTGATGACAGCATTCCAAACACATCTTTACTGACGTGAAATAGAAACAATTTTCTTTTGGAGACGAGAACTTCTACCCGTTATATTCTCCAAAAAGCTGAATAAATGACCGAAGCAGTAAAAAAACCATCACAGGAAATACCTCGAATTCCTGAGAAAGTTAGAATGCAAATTATTGAGAACGTTGCTAAGGCATGACCGATTCTCCAGAGATTGGCATTGCTTCATAAAATCTAGTGGCCGATTTCGTAACTAATACCCCCACTTTACCCATCCATCGTTCAAGAAAAGTTGCGCGAGTAATACCTGTATCAACATCTCCACCCTGCAGAGAAGTTTTCCATTGGAGGATATTGGCGACCCTTGTTTTGATTATTAGGAATTGAAAAATAACTAATTGATCGGGACACACAAAAGTTTTGTCTGTCCAACAACAATCGCAAAAATACAGTAAAAGCGTGACTGCTGCCCATTGTGTCGAAAATATACTGAAGTAATTGTTTATTGGTTGTAAATAATCAGTTTGAAAAATCATTCTTCAATCATATGCCAGAAAAGCAATAAATAATTGACTGTATGAAAGTTTTGTCAATTTTTACAATTCTCTGAATATCCAAAATGTAAATTGTTTTACAATTAATTGTTTACACAAATTTCACTTTCAAAATTATTGTTTGCGTATTTATCATTTACTATAATCGCAAAAGGTCACCAGGGCAATGCTAGCCAAGTGTAACAAAATCGGTTACTTAATGTTTACAACTTTCTTGATAATATTTATAGAATTTGACACTTCTGTAATACGATAACTGTATCTTTAAAGAACTCAAATACCTTAGGCAATTTACTCCTACCCGTCGCAAATTGTTCTCGATAAAAAATTTAAAAAATCGGACTGCTTTCGATCACAAGCTCTCTTAAAATATTTTCGCAAAACTTTAGATATACCTTTATAACGCCACCGTAAAATCAAAAAGCCATTTTTATTGGCCGGTTTCCATTAAGAATTTTAACCCTACCGCTTATTCAGGACAATCAAAACAAATGAGTTGTAATTACAGACGGCGGCATATGAGTACGACCGTTTAAAGAAAATTTATTTCTTATAAAAGACTTGCACGAACAATATGGAATGACACTGGGCTATCAGCCGCCTTCGACTAAACTTGCATCAGATAAATGATTTGATTGTCATTAAAGCAACAAGTTTGATAGGGACATCATTATGAAAAATTATGTCGTTCAATATTTTATTTACGATGTTCCCAGAGACATTATTAATTTCATTTTATAACATATATTATGCAAAATGTAGACACAATGTTTTTGTTTGGAAATAACGACTTTAGTTTGTTTTGTTAATTTGGCTTTGTTTAAAACAAAAATAATTTTCAAAAAATGAGATTTCGTGTCTCATTTCTAATAATGTATCTAGTTATACACTTTCGTGAAATATTCATAGGGAAAATGAGGAAATTAGAGAGCGATGACATTCCGTTATTGCTGTTGAAGAAATTGCTCAAAATGTCGTGGACCGTTTCTACCAGAAAAATGCATATCAAAAATTACAAAAGTAATTTATAGCAACAAAAATTATAATTTTTTGCAATGAGAAATATTTGGTAGCTTATTTTGAGAACTTATTAAAAGCATATAAACCCCCTTCACTATGGGTATTTACTAAATGTTACGCTCCACGTTGACATTAAAACAAAATATCGATATAAGTATAAACTTCTGATTGCATTTTGGGAAAGAAAATCAAGTGTTTGATCTAAAATATCGAATTAAAAAAAGCAGATATCAATTTTGTTCAGAAAGCAAGTGACACCAAATAGTTAACGATGAAAGTAGAATTGATCGTTAGAATTGCAGATCTACACCTGAGCTTGTAGACACGATGAATTAACAAATTTACGCGTATAAAACGTCAAAGGCCGAGGGCATATGTTACAAATCTAATGAACCCAATGTTTCCGCAACAGCGTATGCACACATGAAAATCCGCGGTCGTTTGTACCGTAAATAAATTTTGCAGCTACTGTATGGCCATTCACCAAACGTCTCTGTCCGTTGGACTCTCTCTTGAAGTATTTAAATAATAACACTAAGTTCAAAGCAGATATATTGTTCGTGAATTTACATATCGAAAATCAACCGGCAAATGTTACCTTCGCGGATATCTTGATCCTTACTTTAGACCTACCGATATGTAAAGCTGAAGTACTTTCCCCGACGTTTCGCCAAACTTCCAATATCCTGGAGTCGCTTCTAATAGGGTTTTAAAACCAGAATTTCACGTTAATATTTCCGACCTTCAGGCTTCCCATCCAGGCATTCATCCTCTCGCCATCTTGATCCAGTCCCTCTCAACAACCATAAGTCCATGCTAATATACGCTACATCCCTCAGTTGTTCTTTACTACAAGTTCATACAACTCGTAGAAAATGTTAAATTTTCATACCGTAACAGCAGAGTACTCGCTTCATAATATCTGTTAAGAAAACAAAGGTTGCAAAGGAATGTTTTGTTTCTCCTCGAAACATAATGTGACCTTCCGTCTTGAATATTTTTAAATGTGTGTTTTTTATTAAGATTCAGGGATGTCCTCGGCATTTTTTATTTTGATTAAGAAGAGAAAGCGTTTGTTATTCTGTTTACGGATTATTTTGCGCATTGCTTTGAAATGGAGATTACAGTTTTATACTACGGTATTTGGAGTTGCGTTTTTTGTCAAGAGAAAAGAGCCCACTGTTCTAGTCCTAATTAAGTATGCCTCAGATTGAATTAGAGGCAGGTTATAAGAGAGAATAAATACGCTAGAAAAAAGAGTTCACAACCACGCAACCTCCTGATTCACATCCGTCTAGATTTTTTCTAATATTGGCAAATGAATGGAGTTACTATTAGGCATTACCACATTTAGCAAAATACCACGAAATATTGCAACATGTTTAAATATTCAGTATCTCTAACAATGTACTGGAGATAGTTTGGGAGAATGAGTTCTAATTGTTTTCGTAAACAGTCAGCATCATTGTTTACTCGCTCTGGAGTACACCTTCAAAGACCAGGCTCGCGGGTGGAAGTATACTACAGTAGCAGAAGGATAAACGGAAGGTTCTTCAGACCTTAAAAAAGGGTACCTTCAAGATTTTTAGGTGTAATATCTAAGCCTAGAACTTTCAAAAGGATGAATTTCAAATGTTTCCCAACACATCGGAGTCAAAGACTGCTGTTAACATCAAGCATAGTTATTGTTATTCTTTCATAAATGTTCGTAATTATGTAAAATTGCATAAAATACAAACATTATAAAACTTAAGACTTAACAATTAAAATAAATATTTATATTTATGTTTCAATATTTATTCTCTTTAATTTCAGTTATACTCCTTACTAAAAAGATTGTCATTATGAATCCATAAGAGCACACATTTCATAATGACATTCACCCGAATGAGTACAATATTCAGCTGATAGCGTACCGTTGAAAATACTTTTAAAATACCCTTCAATGCATTTGACACTTCTGCAATACGTTTACCGTCTTCCTAAAAGTACTGAAATACATTATACAATTTACGTCGGTTGCTGGGTCACAATCTGTCCTGTGATCGTCCAATAAAAAGTCGGAGAGCCTTGGGGCACGTGGCCGCTAAAAGTTTAATTGTTCCTGGGCCCAACCTGCGAAAGACTCGTTTTGCTTAAGCCGAGAATCGGTTCCGGGAGCGGACGGCAGCGAAGCAAAGAAATTCTCGGAAAATCCCCTCAATGAACGCGCCATTACGTTCAGAAATTGCGCGCAAAGGTCGTAAAAACCGCGAAAGCGTTGAGTATACCCATAAATACGCATAGAACGAGGAGTTCTTGAAAGTAGGTTGAAGGATTTGACGGATCTGGGCTGCTGTCGTGAATCAGTTGTGATAAGTCACAAAGAGGAGCTTTTTTAGCGCAGAAAATCATTTTGGAGTGGAAATGAGCAGTGGAGTAGTGAGAGGAAAGGTATTTCGTCACCAACTCTGTATTGAAAGAGCAGCCGACCACAGCGTGGTGATGCAAAAGGTTCGTGGACGATTCCGTAATTTCTTCATTTTTCTGTGCTCTCTCATGTAAAATTACTTGGAGGCGGTTCTCTACTTCTCAAAAATATTCTGGAAAGTAATTAAACCTACTCCTGGTCCCGGCTTCTCGAAAGCGTAACCGTGCTCAGCCTATATGTCCTCTATTTTATAGTAATCCAAATAAAACATACTATATCGATAATTAAAATTTAATTTGAATTGTACAATTAATTACTACTAATTATTTTATACCGAATCATTCACAGGATGACCAGATGGCGTGGAGAGACCAATGAATAACAAATATCACAAATGTTGTGTTAAAAAAGAAAATAAAATGCTTTAATACGAAAAGCGACGGGCCCCTTTCAAAGTTTTCGGGGTAGTCACCCCCACACTATTGCCCCCTCTAGTGCTTACGCCTATGGCGGTATGTACTTCAAAAATACATCCAGCAGTATGGGCTGGATGATTCAAGAGGATCACAAATGGGACACTAACACTACGGGCAATAGGATCACAAATGGGACACTAACACTACGTAAAGCTAAGGCATAGAAAATTTTACTCTTATTCATGGATTGACTGATTCTTTCCAGGTACGACAAATGCTGTAATCAAGAGTCTCGTTAGTGTACTGAATAGTTTTACCCTCGTAGAAGGCGGTGTTTCTCCCCACCTGGATGGTGAGGACCAGCGTCGACCTATACTTCGGATTAAGGACCGGAAAGGTAGCTCAGAGCATTAATACACCACTGCAGTGCCTTTGACCGGGAGGTCCTATGTTCAAGTCCCGACGGTAAAAGGATTTTCTACACTATCTAGTTAGACAGCTGCTCTGATCGGTACTCTTCCGTGGTTTCACCGACCAATGCCAGGCGAATGCCGGAGCAGTACCCTAACAAACTGACGACGGACCGCACGCGATCTAACCTTCCTCTTTTTTGTCCTATCCTCACCTTTCACGCACACACACACTCACTTATACTTGACTACACTGATTGGGAAGAACCTCTCTAGTCAACAGGTAGGTTGACGCCCGATCTCATCAACCAGCGGGGGAAAGATCACCATCACCACCACCGCGAGAAAAAAATTATGCACTACACTTACGGAACTAATTACTTTAGTAGTTTACACCCCTGGAATCACTAATCAATCAAATGAATCATCCTAAATGGAGTTGAATTGCTGTGAAACGTACTACACTACACACTCCCATTCCAAGCGTAACTCCGAACAGCGACGGATCCAACACGTGAGTTTTGCGGTTTTGCTTCCGTGAAGAGCGTGAAGTTGCAGGAGGCCACGACGGAGAGAGTTAGGCACACAACACCAAATGGATAGAACTGAACCCTGAATGCAATACGACGGAAACAAATCTCACTCGCAGCGCTCCAAGTGGCGTGCTAAAGAACTACGTGAAGCGCCTGCCTTCTACTGCTACTCCTAGACCAGCGTATGAAAATAATTTCACTGAATCGCCTTCGTGAAGTTATTTAATAGGCTTTATTTTACTGCAATTTTACTAAAATATATGACATTAACCATTTTCTCAATGTACTTGCGTAAGGTCGTAACTGAGGGAAGTCATCTCAATATATGGTAATATAATTTTCGGGTACAAAAGTAATTTTTAGTAAATCAGCCATCAAGTCTGAAGAATCTTAATCCTAAATCATCCTCAACGTATTTTATTTGCTGCGAAACCCCCTAGTTTTCAACAACACTATCCAGTTACTACACTTCCATTCCACGCGCACCTCCGAACGACGTCGAATCCAACACGAGAGTTTTGCGGAATTCGCTAACTGCGTGAAGTTTCAGGAGGCCGCGACGGGGTTGGGGTGGGGGAAACCGCGCAACGGAGGGTCCCGCGAAGGGCCACCGCGGCGCCACCGTCGCATTTGGAATGCTAAGCGCCCGTCGCCGCAGGGGACGACGCGGCGGTCGCTGGGACTGCGAACAGATAGGAAGGAGTTGGAGTGCCGGTGCTTCTGTTCCGGACTGTTTCCTGCAAATGGGCAAGGGACTGAAGCGCTGCCGATACAAACGTAGCACTCGCCGAGTAACTTTATAAAATGATAATTGATTGCGTGACCGTTTATTGATTCCGGGGGCATCAACTACTTAGGTCATAAGTAGACCTCAGATTTGAGGACAGGTGCCTATTTGAGGACAGGTGCCTTTAAGAGGTTGTGGAAAATAATTAGAGATGTTTACGAATCATGAAAACATATATCTACTGAAAGCATCTAATACTGCCTAAAATGTCCTAAAAGGGCGGTTTATACCTATTTTAATATTTGTTTTTGCCTAAAACAAGTAATTTTGAAGAATTATCATATTTGAATTACTCTTTTTTTTAATTTGTTAAACCAAACCATAAATACTTTCCCGAATTTTTTAAAACGTGAATATTCCATTACATTCACAATCGACTACGCACCAAAATCTCTTACTCAACTCACCGAAAATAAGGAGCTGTGCAAGTCAATACAAAGAGGATATTTCACGCTCGTCTCCGATCAGCACTGAGACAATCGCTCCCATTCCTAGTGTAGTTGAACTGTTGACAGGTTGAGAATGAAAAGTGTAAAAAAATGAATGAAATAAAAAGAAATAAAAGTGAATAAATATAATACGCTCGTATTCACTCTCATGAATGTAAAAATACTTGAATTTCCTAAGTGATTGATGTGCCTGATTTAATCCTTCCGTAAACAGTTTTAGATGTCTCAAACATAACTTTTCTAAAGTCTAATGTTTATTAAATGGCTGGTTTAATAATTTTGTAACATATTTTAAGTGCCTAAAACGTCACTTTTCTAGCCTAATAGTGCCTAATTTAATATATTTGTTACATATTTTAGGTGCCTAAATCATCACTTTTGAGTGCTTAAAATTCCGAGGTCTAGTCGTAAGATCCGTAAGTTTGGTCAGTGCACAGGGTGTCTAGGGAGGAAACGTCAAAACGTCGAGAATAAGCTCTTTAGACAATTTTAAGCTTATTTTGCCTAATAAACTCTTGGGATATTCCGAATGGTTGAAACGCAATAAGCACTTAAAAGTTAGTTTGAACAAATACTTTCTATGCAAAACTTTCCATTGCAGAAACATATAAACTCTCCAGAAACATGTATATTGATTATTATTTACAAAAGAAATTAATAAAATTGTTCAGAAAGGAAAATTTAGAATGAAATAAGAAACAACCCAGTTTACACAATTCGTTTGCTTATGACTTCCTCACTTGACTGTCCATACCGACAAGAGTTGTACATTGCCCATTACAGCCTTTGCTCAATGCAACATGGCGGTATCCAACGAGTACTAAGTACAGTATGTTTTAAAAAAAATATATTATAAACATAAACAACATTTATATCATTGCATTAAATTTGTAAATAACATTAGAATGATGGAGAAAAAATATACTTCCATTTAAAAAAACAAACTTGTGTCAATCTCTATAAATTACATAGGTACTACCAAGGAAACGAAATAGTATATTATTTGCCACATCAGCAACAAGGCGCAAATAGCATCTCGATACCTCAATCCGTTTTCAAGATGTTTGTTGTGGCCAACTTAGGTTGTCCACCCTGTATTTCGTAGTTCAGCACACATACCGTTGTCAACGTCATCTAATTCCCTAAATTTAGAAGCATCATCATGCATGAATAGAATTGGCAAATAAAGCCGACTTTGTAATTTGATACGAAATCGCTTTTATTAAGTATAATGTCTTTACCAGTTTTTCATGAACCTGGGTGGGATAACGAACCATTGTGAGCATAAGAATTAAAATGCACATTTGTCGTTCACATTTAAAATACATTGCTTCATAATGAGTAATGATATCGCGTAAAAAACACACAATTAGTGTTTTTTTAGGGCGACTGTTCCCACACGTACACAATCACTTATTCGTCCTATTTGAATCCCTAACGATCTGCACGACACATTTTTGTGGGTACTCGTACGTCAAGTTTTATCACAAGCTTGCGTTTGGAATTCGGGGCTGGCGTGACAACTACATAACGCCTTGTTGAGCGTCGTATATGTAGCAGGATCACAACTCATTTCTTAAAGTATAATAATAATTAAACAACTTTCACCCTTTTCACAGCCAGATTACACCGAGAAATAATGACCGGCTTTCTCTGTAAAGAAACCATCAGTGCTCTCGTTCAGTTAGTGATTCATTGAAACAGGAAATAGTATCCCACTATATGAAATACTGACGGAGTTCGTTTCCGCTGTTTGTCGTCGTAAAGAAACTAATAATACAATTGCTAAAGAAAATGTATAAGATTTTCTTTGTTTTACACTCTTCTTGAGTTAATAAGGTCCCGAATCTTCCACTCTCGTAGGTTCTCTAGCTTGGTGAAAATTTTGTGTAAGCAATATATTTACATACACTGATAATTGAATATTTTAGTAAACCATAGGTAATGCCTATTAAATCAATCATTGTTCTAAATAATACTATTTGCCATTATTATCTCACAATAATATAATAACAATTAATATTATTAATGATTATTAATGCCGTGCTATGGAAGGGTTAATTGAAAAACTCTCCCCAGCTGCCTACGTTTGGCGAAATTATTGCTTGTTATTGCCTTCGATATGAAGCTCGATATTCACTGAATAACTTACTTGGATCGAAATCGTGGTTATGAGGGGAAATATGAAAACAGTTGAATGTTGCTACATTACGAAGAGAATTGTGAGTGGGAATTATGAAAGAGAATTATGGGAGGGAAATTCAAAATTACAATCCGAGTCAAGTTAACAATTTGCTAATTATTATATAAGTACCTATGAAAAATTGAAATTATGTTAAAAATTAAATCAGTCTACCATGGGATTATTAATACCACGGGCGTTAATTAGTTCTAATGATCTCGTGCAAGAAAAGTCCCTGGACCCTTTGTCGCCGCTAGATCATTACGATTACAGCCATTACAATGACCTTGGTGCGTATATAACGATTTTTTGGTTAAAATTGAGAATTTCCAAACGGCAGCAGCATAGTTTGACCAAGAGTAAACCAGCTTCTGGCCGAGACCCTTTTATGAGAAACTTCACTTTACTGGTGTTCACAGCAGACTCTTGTTCATCGAGGGCGGCTAGAACTTGCCCGAGCCTTCTCCTCTAAAGAAGGACGTTCTAAATACCGCGACCTCCGCCAGAGGCGCTTATGTCGCCAGCCCCAACTCATTATTCGAAATTAGCTCGGAGGACATTAAGGGAATGTTGGCTGTCTCCTTCCTCGGCTTTCTTTGCTTTGAATGGGGTCGGAAACTGTGCGTGTACTCTCGTGGATTAAAAAAGACGCTTTTAAGGCCAGGGCACCGGAGATGAAGATGCTTTGTGCTGTTGTGCAGCTTTTTTAGGACGCCCTGACCAAATAAAAAATAATCATTTAACGTTCCTTGCATTGATTAATTAGAGTGATTAGAGATTCCTTGCACGTCGACAGCTAGGGTTAATAGTCCCGTAAGTATAATACATTTTATCTCAGTAGTTGGGTGTGATCTTTCCCCGCTGGATTGTGAGATCCGGCGTCGACCTACCTACCGGCTAGAGGCTAGTTTTTTTCTCAACTAGTTCGATACCGGGCGAGGTGCGTAGATTTTCGAAAGACGGAAAATCCCCCATAGCCATGCTACCCTTGTAATGTAGGCATGAAAAGAACTCCGGCGGATGCCCGGCAGAACTAAAAATACCTCCGACAATATCCTGACTTCATGAGACTTCACTTCCCCCCTACAGATAGTTTGAATATTCTTAACTGACATTGACATCTGGCGGAGAAAGCGAGAATCACACCTCAGGCGCATCAGGGGACCGCCAGCGGGGCGCTGTCGCTTGAATGGTCTCCCGACCCGCGTCGGAGGTAGACTTCCAAAGAAGCCTTGGTAAAAAAAAGCGGCTGGCATGAAACTGCTTTGAATATCCTCTGACAAGGATCACCAAGGACAATTTATGTATTACTACTGCTTATGCTACCGCCGCTGCTACCGCCACTGCTACCGCCAGTCCTACAGCTACCACCGCTGCTACTGCCACTGCTATAGCCACTACTACCACTACCACTACTACAATCGCAACTACAATCACTACTACTTCTACTACAACTACTACTACTACTACTACTACTACTACTACTACTACTACTATTTCTAAGATTAATGCAAAATGAAAAGTCACTCACTCTTCCTTTCTTTCTTCTTTTTCTCCGTTTTCTCACTTTCCTCAATTCCCTTTTCCTCTTCTAAATTCTCTCTCTCTCTCTCTTCAATTCTCTCTCTTTAATTATCTCTCCCTCTCTCTTTCCACAATTCCCTCTCTCTTCAATTCCCTCTCGCTTTCCTCAACTCCCTCTCTCTTTCCTCAATTCCCTCTCGCTTTTCTCAATTCCCTCTCTCTTTCCTCAATTCCCTCTCGCTTTCCTCAATTCTCTCTCTTTCCTCAATTCTCTTCCTTTATTTCCTCACTTCTTTCTCCCATTCCTCACTTCTCTTTCCCTTTATCTTCTTTATTATTTTTCTCTCTTTCACTCCTCCACCAATTGATCGCGTGTGTGTGTGTGTGTGTGTGTGTGTGTGTGTGTGTGTGTGGGCGTGCGCGAACGAGCGCGCTCGTATATGCTCTGCTTTACGAGGAGACGTGGAGTTGCGTTGAGGGTTTCGTATCACTCCGCGCCTTAGCGCACTCTGCGGGAAGTAACTCTACACATGCGAAGCGAAGATAGAGAAGTAGAGACCAGGGGTGTACCCGAATTTAGTGACTTAACAGGCAATTCAATTATTTTATAAATAAAAGTCAATGACTCGCTTGAAATGGGAGCAATTCTCTTTTACTGCACAATCGATGGTTTCCCTCAATATAAAAACCTAAAATCATTCAAAAAATTATATTGATTCTTTATTCTTCAAAGTGGTTATTAAAATTCATAAGCAGCGTTAGTTCCATTAAAACATTTGTAATTAGAACAATAATATTACAGAGGAACCCTGGTATTCCGAACTAATTGGGGTGAGGTCTTTTCGTATTTGGAAATGTTGGGATAATCCGACAAATGTACCTTACATTGCAAATACATCTACAGGATTACCAGACGTAATGCAACGTACCGTGCGATGTGAGAAATGGCAACGTAGCGTAGCGGTCACATCATCAAAACGCGTCATCAAGAAGATTCAATTCTTTATGGAAAATTACCGATTTTGCAAGTTTCTTTAAGTGAAAATTACTGCTACAGAAACATATGATATACACTGTAGTTACCTGTGCAATAAACGTTTCATTTCGACTTGAGTTTCAAAAATTAGTTTCTCAGTTCTACAGTATTTATAAAATCCTTTCTTCACACTACTAATATGCATTTCATTTATTTGGTTTAGTTTCTCCTATATGCCGAATTTTGTTCGGATTATCCGATATTTCGGATTTGCGGGGTTCGGATTAGTAGGGTTCTACTGTATAAATATTGATATATTGATACTAAAATAAATCTTGATACTATTTACAAACAATTATATAAATATTATGAAATTATTACTTCCTCTGCTTTCATCAATATTTGTCAATCATAAAATCTCTCAAAATTAAAATAGTATTATATTAACTTCACTTCTAAATTTAATCACGGGTTTCGACTTACAACATTTTCCACCTTATTTGCTGCATGTGGACGTGTAATTCTCTATAGAATTACGATTCCTGGAAGTTCTGTGTATTCAAACTAATTATTGAATTGATGGCAACTACTGCAAATTATTTTCTCCTATATGCCGAATTTTGTTCGGATTATCCGATATTTCGGATTTGCGGGGTTCAGATTAGCAGGGTGGGGGTGGAGGTGGGGGTGGCGATCGGATCGCGCGAAGGGTAAATCGCGGAAGCCCGCGAGAGATTCCCGCAGAGCAGAGTGCTGCGCGACGCAGACGGAATCCTGTCCGCCTGGCGGATCCGGAATGAGGACGGAGGGGAAGAGTAGGGGGAAGGGGGAATCGGGGGGGTAGGTGGAGGGAGGGTTGCAGCCTTCTAAAGAGCGACTCGTGTCGAAAATTTTTTTAAGGGCGCGGCGTGAGAAGCCCGTCCGAATACTGGCGTCGGCTGCCTCAGGGGTGGCACACGGGAGAGGCGTGACTTACCAGTGCCTCTCGGTCGATTTTACGAGAGAGGGGTCTGGTGGAGAATTCTAACGGGCGGCTGCTCTCTCGTTGCTAGTCGTCCGTGGTTTCTCCAATCTACACTGAGCGAATGCCGAAGCAGTACCTTAACATTCGGGCAAGCGATCTTTCCGTCCTCTTCCTTGTCCTTTCCTCCCCTATTATTTACCCACACTTACACTTACATGCATTGCACTACCACACATGCCAGGAGACCGGTCGGGAGCTCAGAGTTTGGCCTGGAGCGGTGTTCGTTGGTGGGAGATACCTTGTTAGGGAAAAATTCCCCACAAGCCGACGTAGGTCGGCGCCGAATCACGTCATCCATCGGGCAAGATGAAATAAAAAATGCACTATACTTACGGAACTAATGACTTAAGCCGTCGGCGTGCCCGGAAACACGAAGCAATCAATCAATTAATCAACCAATCAATCAACGAGCGAGGGCATATCCTCTGCTTGTGTGACAACTAAAGAATTTTGGTAGCTTTGCTAATGGTAATTTGCCGTAAAGAATTGAATCTTCTTGATGACGCTCTAGGTTTTTGAAATTCTATTCGTTAAATGAAAATGTTTTTATTCTTCTGGGCTGATAATAAAGGGAAATCGGTGCATTCACTGGCGAACAATTGAATTTCGTAGTCTGAGCCGCGTCGCTGGTAAGGGAGGCCGTTTCCAAAGCCACCAAATGAATTTTCGCTCTCGTCAGAGCGCAGCTAAAGCGCAGAAAATGGGCCGTTGCTCTCTTACAGTATTAATGAAGGCGGTTTTCGTGCCAGCGAGCGCCGTCGCTTTAAACACAGGAAGCTCTTCCGCTTCGTGAAATCCAGCCGTGTTCCCTCTCATTTCTGTTTCGGAGTTGCTCCTCTCCGCGGTGACAATGAGTTTTCTTGCTTCCGGTTTATGCGGCGTGTTGAAAAGCACACTTCACTGGCTACATGTTAACACTTTGCCCAGAACCTTGGTGCCACTTCGGTCAATGACCTGCGACCTCTTACGGCTTAAATTTCATCTTCGTTTGAAGCATTTTCAATGAATGTTGATTTCAGTAAATAATTATTTAATTTGTTCAATAGAATTATACATTTTCATTACAACAATGTGTACGTTTCTTGCAATAAATGTTTCAATCTGGATGTTTGAAGTTAAATTAAATATTGGTCCTTAAATATTAATATTAAATAATTATATGGTCCTTTTTAAATAAAGTGTATCATTGCTTCATTTTGTGTGTATTCTGGTCTAGGGTTACTCTCCTAGTTGTAGAGTTATAGAGAGTATACTAACCATTGCATGTATGCTGGCGCGTGAGATACAAAACGTTCATCTCGGTTGTTGGCACCTGACGAAACTGTTACATTTTTTCAGTTCTCATGCATGAAAACTATTATTAATGTTCACCTTTTTTAATGCCGGAGTCCGCGCTAGTCAAGAGGACCCATGATGAGGCTAAAAAGAAAAAAAAATACTTAAAAACTTGAACATTTCCTTTTAGAATTTTTATCAATTGAAAAATACATATATGATCAGAATACATTCATTGGTACCATTAAGGATTGACGATGATTCAACAACAGTCCGGGTTAACACCAGCTTTTTAGATGTTGGCAATTTTCGACAGTAGCTTGTCAGCTAGGTCGAATCTAGCCACTGTCTAGAGGAGAATTCTAGGGTCCGTATGTTCTCATCGGTATTTTCCCGTGGTTTCTCCAATAAACACTAGGTGAATTCCAGAGCAGTACTCTAACAAACGGCCGATCTTCCCTTCGTCTTCCTTGTCCTATCGTCATCCCTTTCTTACACAAACGTACACTTACATGAACTACACTCTTGCGTTATAACATTTACTGCACTTACGAAACTAATGACCTAAGTAGTTGACACGTCCGGAACCAATCGTACTCCAATCACTTTCAAACCACTTTCTTTCTCCAATCACTAGATAACTAATTGATGTGTTAAGCAAAGAAGCGCGTTTTTTTCTCGAGGCATCTGTTCGATTAGTATCACATGAAACTCCTTCCTCACTTCTCTATAACTACAAATTCGCTTTTAATTGCAGTGAAACGCATATTTGTCAGCTAGAATAAAATCAGAAGGGGTCACAATGACACAGGGCGCTCGGCTTCAAAAGAGAAAATTCTTTTTTAAATTGATTCGAAAAAGTTCCACCTACTTTTAAAGCCTCGCACGTTTTCAGCCGAAGAGTTATTGACGTCGTGAATTTTCTGAGTAAATCCCTGGTCTTTCGTTATAGCCAAGCGAATGGTATCAATAGTTCGTGAAAAGAATTCCCCTACAGAGTTTGAGACGTTCAGTGATTTTTATTGCTTATTCAAACCACTACGTGAAAGAAATATTTCCCAAACGGAAACAATTTAATAAGGTCTCATATTTAGTTTAGTTTAAATGAATTAGTATTAATAAAATAAGTAATAAAGGAGCGGAACGTGTTCACGAAGTTTTATCCTCAATGTTCAAAATGTCCGTATTTCAGTCTTGTTAGTAATTTTCATTATTAGACTTACTTTTATGAAGTTCTTAAAATTTTCATAATAAGAAACAAATCCTGGATGTAAGAATTTTAAGGACTAATTAAAATTTTCTGGATCCGTGAGAACATATCACGCCGTTTATCTTGTTTTAAAAGAAAATAGCTTCAAGCAAGATCCTAACTTCGTTTGGATAGCCCTTGAACAGTTATATTATACTCCCGGAATGTTGTGCGAGAAAACATTCTAATATTCCTAAGCGTTGAAATTAAACTTCACAGAAAATCAAATGGTCGGAGAGAATATTTGTGTATCTATTACTTCAGAATAATTTCACAAAATATTTCGAGTTGTCTCATATTCCGTTTTGATCATCCATACTACGCACCACGAACCTTCAGAAGTGTTCTATCTCCAAAATTGAAATGGAACATTCGGTCTTAAAAATACGTCTTAATAAATATAACTCAGTTCCTAGCCATTCCTCCCCCCCCCCCTCCGGCCGCGACTTAAGCCCTACTTTCTCCCCGATAAAAAAAACTCGTGTTGCCACAAAACACACTTCTCATTATTTCATTTGGCCTTTTAAGACGAGAAAAAATAATGGCATGCATTTTCTCTAACCTACTTCAAAGCGGCAATAAAAAAGTGACATACGTAAACCTATTTCGATATTTTGAAAAATATTATAATATATTTCGTCATATTATGACGAATTTCGTCATAATATGATATTATCTTAGGAAGCAGGCACAGTCACTAGTTTGCTAAGATTATATGCATTCTAATAAATAATTAAAATTAAATAGATAACGAATCTTTGTGAAATAGTTGATCGGGTTTTCTAACATTGAAGTACCCGCTAAAGGTGTGTTTTCGACGCTAGATAAATACGCCGCATTCAACCAATGTCGGGCGATATCCGTCGGCCGGCTGCTCTGGTCGGTAGTTTTCGTGGTTTCTTCGATCAATAACAGGCGAATACCTGAATAGTATTCCAACACACGATCCGCGCGCGATCATGCCTTCCTCATCTTTGACTCTCCTCTGTCCTTACACACACACACACACACACACACACACTCTCTCTCTTACACTGCATCAACGCACATGTAGGAAGCTTAGAGATTGCCCCAGCAGGGGCGGTAACCCGTCCGAAATAGGGTCCCACCTAGAGGGAGCAAATCCCTGCAAACCGACGTGCAGTTCAGCGCCATATCTCACATGCTGACAGGAGAAGAATTTGCCACCTTGGGATATATAGAATGTATGAAACGTATAAAACTAATAAGCTTAACATTTGGCGGGCAAATGAAATACAAAATAGCCATCCATATAAAGGATTCCGAGTAATGCCGTGCCTCTTTTGGGGAGATACCTGAAGAGATAAAAACCGCAAGACGACGTATAAGGCTGAGCCCGATCTCACATTCCAATGGAGGAGGAACTTCGCCACTTCCTAAGATATAAAATGTTTTACACTAGTGGGACTAAATACCTTAATACTTGTCCCACCCGGAACCAAGAAAAAATTCTTGTGCAGCAACCTTCGGTCGCCCACAAGTTTTCAATTACGGTCCCGCCACTCGCCGCGCCACTGGCGGCGACGACTGCATCACGCCGTTGCTCTCGCCCCTCCATTTGCAGTTTGCGAACCGGCACAACCGGCGCGCCATCCCCGTTGCGGCCCCCGCTCTTCAGCTCTTCTGCCCGACGCGAGCGCCGCTGGTGGCGACCGCAATAAGCAGAGGGGGCGCGGGGTGGATTCCGCTCAAGCAGGGTGCAGCGAGGGCCAGGGGTGGCCACAGCGAACGAATTTAAATCGGAGCTCCAGCAGATGACGCTCTTGGATAATATTACGAACAGGTGATCGATTGATTCGTGATTCTGGGCGCGTCAACTGCTGAGGTATGTAGTCCCGGAAGTGTAGATCATGTTTTTTCCTCGAGAGGTGGAGTTGACTGAAATGAATTGAATTAATGCCTTATTTTACGTGGCGAGACTCATGCCATTAGGCCCGCTCTTCCGTCTGACCACGCAAATCTCGCTACGCTCCTTTCACCAACTACCAGAGAAAAGGGGTATTTCTTGGGCGAGAAACAGGCGATTTTAATTTAGCTCAGAGGCGTCATTTAGGCTTGAGGATCTTTTACATGCAAGTAAATCTACTAACATGGGACAATCTACTTCCACTCCGAAGGAAGACGTACGAAGGATTTCTTCGCTCTTAAAAATCCACGGCTTCGATCGGGTTCGAACCCGCCAACTTGGGTACAACAGTCCGAAACGCTGACCGTTACACCATCGCTGACCGTTACACCATACCGCTGACCCATCGCTGACCGTTATACCTTCGCCGCGCGCCGAGTTGATCTTCCTCGGCTGTATGGTGAGATCTGTCGGCGACCTACCATTGACTAACTGGGTTCTCCTTATCCAGGTTTCTCCAACCCGCGGGGATCCGCCCCAGCTGGGACGGGCTCTAACCTCCCGACCAGTCACTCGTGCAAGTGTAATGTAGTGCATGTAAGTGTGTGTGGATATGACAAGGAAGAGGCACGAAAGTTCGCGCGCGGTCCGTGGCCCGTTTGTTGCGGTACAGAGCCGACAGTCGCCTCGCCACGAAAAACCACCGATCAGATCAGCCGGCCGCTAGGATGATCTTCCCCACAGCGGCTGAATTCGACCTATCTGACACGCTAGTGTGGAAAATCCTGCGACCGTCGAGACTCGAATCTGAAACCTCCCGGTCAGAGGCACTACCGGGACATCAATACATGCCCCTGAGCCACCTCTCCCGGTGTGATATTTCGAGTGAGAGTCAATAAACGAGCATTGATTCCTGGCGCATCAAATACCCTGAGGTAACCCTAAGATTGATTAGTGCGTTTTGGTTATTTACATTCGGAGAAGTGTACGTCTTTCTCCCATTTCAGGAACGTGAGAGCCAGTGCCGACCGAAACGACCGATTGTGCTTTCCCAACCAGGTATCTCCCACCGGCGGAGAACCACCCCATCCGGGACAAGCTCTAATCCAGTGCCTTTTAACTCCCATATAACAATGGTGAAAACCATTATGGAGGCGCGCTCTCCAGCAGCACTTTCTTACAGGAACTAAAACACGAACTGCTGCCAACGATGCTTTAAACGTGCGTGTCGGCTGCGTGGGTTCACGGGTCGCAAGTAATTAATGTTACAAAAGTTAGAGCCGATATTAGGGCTTTCTTCAGAGGTTTCTCATAAGTGTATATTATGAAATTAACAGACACTTTTCCTATTTCTCACAAATTAGCCAATTTTTACGAGCGGGAGTTGTGGCTTTTTTTCGCATTTCTTTGCACAAATAAAATAAAATAAAATAAAATAAAATAAAATATAAAATAACATAAAATATAAAATAAAAAATAAAATAAAATAAAATATAAAATAAAATAAAAAATGGTGGTCTCGGGGCACTTGGTTGAGCGGGGGGCGCTTACGTGAGGACTGCGACTTAATCAATGCACTCGTGTCTCAGAGGGCAAGGCGATGATCCCCACTTGTGACATTGATATCTTTCCGTCTCAGATGTTCTTTTGGGAAGTGCGCAGTGTAAGCTCATCTCTGCCGGGCGTGAGGTGCGTCTTCGTTCTGCCCGCAGTTGTCTGAGTTGTGCAGCACGTTCATCAGTATCTCTAAGTGTGGTAAGCACCGAGCTCAATCCTGTAAAGATGCCAAAGTTTCTCACTCAATAATAAATCATAATAATCTATTCTTTCATGTTTTTTTGGGGGGGGTATTGGCTAATTTTAGATGCAAGTGCAGTGAAATATAATCCTGTTTTCTCATGCAATTTTACGTTTTTAATGTCTTTTCTGAGCTCATTTAAAAAATGTTTAATGCCTTTTTAGGCACCTAAAATGTAATATTTAGTGCCTTAACATCCTATGGGTATTCATATCACTTTAAAAGTGTGTATGTAGGGGTTTTGAAAGGTACTGAATAAGCTGGTAAAATTCCATGCCGATCCGAGTATCCAGCACGATGTGTGTTGCGAATAAGTTCTAGTACCGAAAATCCTCCATCGGGACACGTACTCTAGAGCCTCCCGGTCAACACTTCTGCGAATAAAAAAAATCGTTAAAATAGGTGTTACGAGATATGACAGTTGTTCTGATCTTGGCTAAAAACGTTACACACGATTTACACTAAATTTAAATGCGTCTAGCGCCTAAACCGTTCGCCCGTTTGATAATTGATTAGTGATACCCGGCGCGGCAGGTCGCGTCTTAGTCCCGTAAGTGTGATGCATGTTTTATCGCGGGAGGTGACGGTGATCATTCCCCTACTGGACGATGCGATCCGGCGACGTCCTACGTCGACCTACCCCTTTCCCCCAACCAGTTTTCTTCCACCAGCGTGGCACCGCGCCGGCCGAGGCAAGCTTTAAGCTCCCAACTGCTCTCCCAAGAACAGTAGTGTAGTGCATATGTGAGTGTGTGTAAGGGGGAATAGGACAAGGAAGAGGAAGGAAAGACTGCGCGCCTTTCATGACCCTGTACTGCTTCGGCATTCTCCTGATGTGGAACGGAAATCTACCGAACATAGCAGCCGGTCTCTGAAATTCTCCTCCTCCTTACTTCGTAAGAAAGTATTGTGAATGTGCACCGGAACCCGACAAACCTTAATCTCGTCTACAGATGGTTTTAATTCAATTTTTTCCACTACTGAGTAGCGTAGTATCCTAAGAATAACGATACAAATTACGAACTCAATTCTGCAATGCAAGGAAGCAGAGGAACATAAGTACCGTTCCATATTGCATGCTCTTCTTTTATCTGCAAACTCATTTGCAAGGTGATCTTCCAACCACCGAAGTCTTTTTTTGTTTTGTATAGTTTTAATGGGTGTATTCTATGGGCTAGAATGGAGATGCGCCAATAGATTGTTTGTTTTTAAATCACGCGCACATTACAAACAGGTGCTACTTTGGTTATAATAAGAATTCGCAATAGAGTTTCAAAGCGAATATCAGAGTAATATTAAAATTATATTTTTATTACCTTAATATTCTTAATTCAACCTGTAGAAAACATGTCACGGCATATTTTCGATTATTTTCGGCTTTTGTGGCTTCTGTTTATCGATGGGGTTTGTTTGGTA
The DNA here is from genome assembly GCA_038098605.1 of Gryllus longicercus. Lineage (NCBI taxonomy): Eukaryota > Metazoa > Arthropoda > Insecta > Orthoptera > Gryllidae > Gryllus > Gryllus longicercus. Next base: position 8,056,595 of record JAZDUA010000010.1, read on the forward strand.
TGGCGGTTAACATACGCCAGTGTGTGTGAGGGTAAGAGAGGTGACATTTGACGTGCCTCCATCTGCTAATGTAGAGAGAAATTTCTTTCGTATTCATCTAATCTAATTTTTTTCCCTCTCAAATTAACAATTATATAGTGTGCATACTATTCTCTATCGATACATCTAAGCGGTGAATTTCTTCCTCATCAAAACCATCCCATCGAATTTGTTCGCGTTGTTGCCCCCCCCCCCTCCCCCGAGATTGCATTCACCACAGTTTGAGAAACATTGTAGTGGACACACCACTGGATGATCCTCGCCTCCGCCTGATCTCCGAGTGGCGGATCCAGCCGATCATTTTGGAGAGGACTATCATATATTTTTGTTAAATAATAAACATTTGTTATTATGTTGTATATTATTTCTGTAGTTTATATATAATATTATGCAATATTATTTTTCAAATAATCACATATTAATATATAATATAGAAAAAATATTTAAATAAAAGAAGGTAACAAACGAAAACTGAAGGCCTTTTGGGGATGGGGAATGGCCCCCATGAGTTCCCCTTCGCTGCGCCACGAATGTGCCTAGACCTGCTCCTCCATTCCTTGTGTTTGAGGGTGAGAGCGACCCAATAAAGCGGTGCCATAAACTTCAGCGCGTTTAATCGACGCACAGCGCTATAAAAGGGCGTGGATACCCGAGGTCGCTAAGGCTGAAGAACCGTGGTTGCCTCGAGCCTGAAGGGGCGCGGGTCTGAATTCCGCCCGGGGCGTGGAGGTTTGTGTGTGTCCGCGTACCTTTACCGTTACCCCCAATGTTACGAGTACTTGTAGTGGTCGCTACAATACCTTAGAAGATGAAAAGCGACCTTAAATAAAGAAATATAAAAAAAGATACTGAAATCATCGCCTTTTTCGCCTTGCGTCCGAGGCTGTTGGGTCATTTCGTAGGTTGGATTGTACAAGAGACTGGCCCACTTTAGGTAAAGAGCCGATGTAATTAACAGCCACATACCAGTCATTCCAGGACCGGACACAAATTGGAGTGTCACAACCAGACCCGAGAATAAATTGCTATGCAATTGACAGAGACAGGCGTCTCCGGACATCAACTGATGTCAGTGCAGTGTCTCAGACCGGGGTTCGAGTCCCGACGGTGCCAGGATTTTCAATATTAGCCAGAAAGCTAGGTCCAGTTCTGTACCAGACGTGTTGGGAGACCGGTCGAGAGCATAGATTCTAAAGCTAAGGTGTGTTTACAGTCTTCAAATTTATCTTTTCAGAATTCTCTCTTTACAAAAGCTCAGGAAGAAGGTTTGCGGAGCTTCTGCCTAACCTTTGCAGCTCTCCCATAACTAGCTATTTAGCCACATGTAGATTACTAATGCGAAAAATTATGTGCTGTTGTAGCAATACGTGTCTCCATCTGTTTTAAATTCTTATAATAAAGTTTTTAAATTGTTTAGCAATATTAAAAATTACTATTAGTGTGCATTCTGTAGTAAAATATAAATATAGTTTTATAATATTGCTCAAAACAAAACAAAAAAAAACTACCCCGGCCATTTTTCTACCAGAACTACTAACTAGTAGTGCCAAAACAGCACGCACTTTCATCATAATATAAAGGAAAACATCTATCATCACAAGGGTAGTTGCAGGAAAACGCCGAATAATTTTAAATTTTTACAATTTTCGATACAATTTCGATTACAATTTTCGATCAATTTGATACAATTAGTAGTCAACGAAAAAGAGACCTGCACTATTCTCATAAACGTTCTTCACATTATACAAAATCAAAACTTAATCAAAAACGATTTAGCTAACAAACATGATATTGAAGTCGGTGAAATCTGCAAAAAGTGCATTACAATGAAGGAAAAATGTAAAAAATGACTTAGTCAAAATGTATGAAAAATTCAAAAGCAATAAAAATGCAACCAAAAATTGGTCATTTCCTTTTAAAATTATTTTTTACATCAAATAGCATTGTTCTAAAGTAAAAATAAAAAATTACATGTCATTAAAATCCGCCCCCTGCTCATCAGCATCTCGAATTCCCCCGGTCCGAGACGCTGAATTAGCAACATCTGTTCATTCGAGCAATATCAGCTGGTTAGAGTTAATCGACATCATAATCATTTCACGAAAAACTTAGTGGTGCTAAAACAGCACGTACTTTCTTCTCCGTATTTTCAAACAAAATTACGCGAAAAGTACTCAGAATTTTCGAATTGTACATGGTCTCTTTTCAAAATCTATCTTTGGGGAAATGATTCCATTAAGAGAAAGAATCTATATCTTGAATATTGTTGTAGGAAGACTCTAAACAAATTTTGAACTTTTGTATTTTTCGAAATCAGGATTTTCAACTAACATGAGACCTTCACCATTCTCTTAAACGTCCTTCACACTATTCAACAACAAAATTTATTCAAAAACGATGTAGTAATTTGTTTGAAAATATTGAAAATGTTTTATGTAAAATTAAAATATTGGTTTCAAATTCAAGGGGCCGGGATATCAGCCAGATCGATTGGGGAATATCAATTTCGGAGAATATGGTCTGAACAGTTTAGCTGCTAGCGTTGTTTACTCGTACAGTTGATTTGCCGTCATTGCCTTAATTGCCGCCAAACTTGGATTCTGGGTACACCACGTGTCAGAGTGTTTTTTTTTCTAAATTAAGCTACTATATTTATATTAGTTTTCGTTACCAGGGCCCGTCAATAAGAGTTTTTCTGCCGAAAATTTTCGTTTTTTCGCGCAGCATCACATACCTTTTCCTCTACTTGTGCTGGAAGCTTTAGCGTGAAAGTAAAACGAAAGCTCGACAAAACTTGCGTACATGGAAGCAACATTCACATTCATGAGCGATATGTGGCAATCTCAGCATTTGCTTAGTGGATCGGGGAACCAGACAAAACACGTAACCGAGGCCTTATAAGTTGCAAAGAGTATTTTTTTATTTAGGAAATCAATTCTAAAACAATTTAACGATTTTGAATCCACTAGAGAACTTCGAAATACTCTCACGAAAGTATAATATATTTTAGTCTTTCACATTTTGGTGGGCTGGTCAGATTATTCTCGAATAACGTTTGGTATTTTTCCTTTTTTCCTCCTTCTTTCCCTGATCTTCTCTTACATCTTCTCTCCTTTCGTCTGTCAACATTGTCTTCCTCATTTTCATCCTTCCTTCTCATTTTCCCCGCATTCCCCTTCTCCTCTTTCCCCTTCTTTCCTACTATTTCGACCGGGAAAGGGGCTCAGGGCATCAGCTGATGTCACTGCAGTGCCTCTGACCGGCACGTCCACTCTCGGCGGTTGCAGGATTTTCGTCCCAAGCTAGATAGCTGGATCGAATTCAGTCGCTCTATTAAGAAGAATTCTAGCGGCTCGCTGCTCTGATCGGTAATTTACCGTGGTTTTTCCTATCGACACCAGGCGAATACAGGGAAAAATACCCTACCAAAAAGGCCAAGAACCGCGCGCAATCTTTCCTTCCTCTTCCTTGTCCCATCCTCACCCCTTATTTACACACACACACTTACATGCACTACAGGCCGGGAGAACTGTCGGGAGCTCAGAGCTTGCCCCGGCTGGGGCGGTGCTCTGCTGGTGGGAGATACCTGGATGTGGAAAAACCCGTCAGCCTACGTGAATGTCGGCGCCGGATCTCATCCCACAGCGGGGAAAGATAACCGCTATCGACCAAGAAAAAATATGCACTACACTTGCGGGACTAAGGATCTTAGCGGTCAACGCACCTGCACAATCAATGAAACAACTTATTATTTCTCCCCTTCCTCATTATCGTTCTCGATTTCCTCTTAGTACTTCCACCTATGCCGAAGGTTTCTTCCATCAAGGGGTTTGTGCGGTATGCAGAAGGTAAGTAGCCATCTCAAGGATTTCAGTTTGAACCAGAAAGGATGACAAATGTTTAATGTATTTTGCAGGAAGTAAAGTAAAAATATTTTTACATACAATTATTTTTGTTTGGTTAACGAAATTTATTAATTAATTCCATAAAAATCGTTGATTATCACTATCTTAATGATACGCGTGCAATTAAAACTCCTCAATACCCAATCAGAATTCAGAAAAGAGATCAAAATTATTTAATTAAGTCACTATAACACAGACGTGGCCAAGTTGTTTCCAGTCGGCCATGAAACATAAAGATTGATTTGTGATTATAGGCGCTTCTAAGGTCTTTAGTCCCATAAGTGTATTGCTTGTTTTATCGCGGAACGTGGCGGTGATCTTCTCGCGCTAGATTGTGAGATCCGGTGGCGGACAAACGTTGGCTAGCGGGGTTCTTCCCAGCCGGGTATCTCCCAACAGGGAGTCACCGTCAGATCAGAGAAAATCTCTAAGCTCCCGTCTGATCTCCCGGGATGTGTAGTAATGAAGTGCGTGTTTGTGCAAGTGCAAAAGGTGATGGTAGGACGAGGAAGGGGAAGATATGATCATGCGCGGTCTGTGCCCTGTTTGTTAAAGTACTGCTCCGGCATTTGACGGGTATTAATCGGAGACACCACGGAAAACTACCTATCAGAGCAGCCGGCCGCTAGAATTCTCCTCCAGACAGTGACTGAACTCCACCTAGCTATGCAGCTGGTGTCCACAATCTTGCCACGTAGGGTCTCGAATCCAAGACCTCGTGGTCTGAGGCACGTGAGAGACACCAGTTGGTATCGTGAGCCACCTCTCCCGATAAACATGAGCAAAAGTGAACTATATCACATATTATTTACATCAATTGCATATAATCAACGAATGAATAAAATAAAATAGGTGAAGAAAACGTTCGTTTGACACCGCCTAATAAAACAACATAAATTATTTAACATGAATAAGTTAAATGTTTTATACGTAAAATATTTGGTCTTAGAATATATTCAAATGTAAAAAATTTAAACGACAGTTGCGTAATTCCGTTATAAAATGTACGCCAGCGAAACTAAATCAGAAGTGACTCTTTCTTTGTACCTTCTAATATTTATGCATCTTATTTTCTGTCTCAAATCTATCTTAACTTTTATTGGTAAGTTATGTTTTCATGGCTTTGTCAGCTTCGTCTAGTATTTCGTCCGGAATATGTTCAGTATCTTTCAGTTGCGAACATTTCTTTCTCCTCTAAGCCATTATGGTAATCATAAGCACTCATTGCAAGGCCCACGGAAATAGGTCTTTTAATAATGGTGACAATTATAAATAGGCATTTTTCAGACGTTATCAAATGTATGCCATGAATGGCAAAGATGTGATTGAATTTCTCAAAATTCGATTTTTTCTTAAATGGAAACGAAAAAATATTGAACGTAATATGTGGACAAAGGGGTATAGTTGCACTCGTGGTAATTAAGATAAGTCACTTCTATCGTCGCTTGATTTCTTCAACAAACCACTCGTGTAATTACACCGTTTATCCATTCGTTTCGTTAATTACTATAATTTATACCATATTAAATTACTCTTAACTTTTCATTTTTGTTATTCAATTTGAGAGAAGGTTCTTGCAACTTCTATTTCTAACTTTGAGTTTGAGCCTGTCAATTTGTTTTTTATCCTTTTGTGTCCCAAATTCACTTTTAGCCTCCACTAACTAAGGCTAGTCAAAACCATCACGATTCCTCAGGCGGGTACTAATCGTCTTCAACCGGTCGTCTCCTTTAAGTTCACGGCGCGACCGTCGGCTTATCGTGCCATCCTCCAATTACACGAAGTCGCGACGGCTCCGACGTGACCGCAGCCCTGAAATATTCAGAGCTCCGTCTACCGAGCACCGTGCCAGTGCACGCGCGCACGACCTGGGAAAGGTCACGCCTCCGCACGGCTTGACATACGGCCCTTGTGCACCCAAAGACCCGAACGGCTACAAGAGCAGCTTCTACGTCAGAGGCTTCCACAAATTTTTTACTTTCTCCCTACGGAGTAGAGAGACAGTTTCGTAATGCTGTGCGATAAAACGGCGAATTTGTGGCTGCGAAACTGGGACCTGGAAACCAAAATGTCGATAAATTCAGATGCTCAATTTAGACCAAATCCTCTAACACGTGGTGTAGCTAGAATCCATGTTTGGTTAGACCTTGATAATTCGATTGACGGCAAACCGGCAAACCGTCTGTCCGTCTGATCATCTGTCCGTCTGTGAACAACGTTAGCTGCTAAACCCTTTAGCATATTTTCTCCAAAATTGATATTTCCCAATTGATCTGACTGGTCAAGTTGGCCCCTGAATTTGAAATCGATATTTTAATTTTGGGGGTATTTTACATAATGCCCCTGGGACAATTTCAATATTTTCAAACAAATGACTTCATCGTTTTTGATTTAATTTTGTTTTTTGAATAGTGTGAAGGACGTTTAAGAGAATGGTGTAAGTCTCATGTTGGTTGAAAATCTTGATTTCGAAAATTACAAAAATTCAAAATTTGTTTAGAGTCTTCCTACAACTACAATATTGAATGAACATAATGAAATCTATTCCTTAAAGATATATTTTGAAATAAGTCCATGTACAATTCGAATATTCTGAGTACTTTTCGTGTAATTTTGTCTGAAAATACGGAGAAGAAAGTACGTGTGGTTTTAGCACCACTATCTTTTTCGTGAAATTATTATGATGTTGATGAACACTAATCAGCTGATATTGTTCGGATGAACAGATGTTGCTAATGCAGCGTCTCTGACCGGGTAAATTCGAGATGCTGTTGAGTAGGGGGCGTTAAGTTAATGAAATGTATTTTTTTCACTTTAGAACAATGCCGTTTGATTAAAAATCAATTTTATGTCATGATGAAAGGAAATGACCAATATTTGGTTGTTTTTTGTTGAATTGTTGTCGATTTTGGCTAGTAAGTCAATTTGTACCTCTTTCAGTCATTTTAATGCATTTTTTGCCGATTTCACTGATTTCAATATCATTTGTGTTGTATCCAGAAAAAAAATGCATCAACATCAAGTTTTATTAAGCTCACAGGCAGATTTCCTACAAACAGTAGAATATCCAGAAACGAAGCCACAATCACGTTAAATCAGATGTACAATGTGTAGCACAGTCGACAGTTAATCCAGTAGAACATCCAAATACAATGGCAAGTTACAACCAGTATCCTAAAACCTCAATGACTCTCGTAGACACACCAGACTTCTCGCACACACTGCCTGCCGCTCCGGTGGCGGTGCCCGGCTTCATTCCGGGTCCCCGCGTAGCCTCACTGCGCGGCTGCTGCTCTACCCGCTGGCCGCTCGTTCCCCATTGGCCGGCGCCTTCGCCGGTTCGCCACCCCCCACAAACCCGTTGTCTCAGCGCGGTTTTTGAACGCCGCATACAGCCGCAACAATTTTAATGGTACTTTCCTCAAATAATTTTACGAGATGAAACAAATGTTATCCATTGAGTTCCTAAGTAGCCTATTCGATTTCTTTGCTCATAAATTGTAATGACAGCCGTTGTGAGTAATCAAACGCCTATCAGTTCTATTGTCGCTATGGCGGTTTCAAGGTCACTAAAGAAAGATTTCCTGGTGAAGAACAGTCTAAACCAAGCGTTTGCAAGCTGAGTTTACTTGAACGAATGGAAGAAGCCTTATCAGTTGTTGAAAACCCTGCAGCCGTCCGGGCTCGAACCTACGAACCCCCGGCAGAGGCACTGCAGGGACATGAGTTGATGCCCTGGGGTACTGCTCCGTCATTATCTCTGCTCCGCATCTGCTCCGTCATTGGAAGATATCGGCCTGTTATCAGCGAATCCATGGTATATTACCGATCAGAGCAGAAGGCCGGTAGAATGTCCCTTCGGTCAGCAGCTTGAGTCCAACTTAGCTGTCTAGCAAATGTCAAAAATCCTCCACTTTGAGGACACAAATACATCTCCTTACGAATCAGTAGAGGCTGATTTTCACGACCTAAAACATCGCCACAAAATGGAAAATAAAATGCTCTTAAAATATCTTAAAAGGCCCTAAAATCACAAAAACTGACGTAAAAAAATGTCATCAAAACCAGTTTGGATAACAACTGTTTCATATGCTACAGATGTAATCGAGGCGAATCTTCCATTCACTCAAGTAAACTTAGCATGTAAACGTTTAGTTTCGACTGCTCTTTTACCATAAAATCTCCGTCTTTTGTTACCTTGAAATAGGCCCTACCGACAATAGAACTAATTGGTGTCGCAGGAATTTTAAATTACCCACATCAGTTCATGGCAGAAGCCATCTCTCCCGGTTAAAAATGTTGAGGATTGTAGCTGAGTAGCAACTGAACAACTGGAAACGAATACGCATTGTGTATCAAACCGTCTCTCCCGTCACTTCTTCCTGCTCATCTGTTTTGCTTAGTCTCGTGACGAGATGTGTTGAGATTAGATGTTTCAAAGACGGTGTATCGAGTTTTTACTGTTAAAATTATGTAATGCTGCGCAAAAAACTGCGAACAATCGGCATAAAAACTTTTATTCCTGAGCCCTGATAACGAAAAAGCAGATAAATCCAGTTGCTAAATTTAATGTCTATTCTCTTAACACGTGGTGTGACCAAAATCACTGATTTCTGGGCCGAATTTGATGCCGAAAAATTGAATGACGGAAAAATGGAAGTGCGTCCGTCTATGAACAACGATAGCGGTAAAACCTTTCAGTCGATTTTCTCCAAAATAGATATTCCCCAAATGATCTGGATGATGTCACGACCCCTTCAATTTGAAACCGATATTTTAATTTTGGAGGGTACGAATTTTGGTACACGAAGTCCCTGGGACATTTTCCAAATTTTCAAAAAAATGGCTCCATCGTTTTTGAATCATTTTTGTTGTAGGATTATGTGAAGAACGTTTCAGAATTTGATGCAGGTCTCATTATAGTTAAAAACTCTGATTTTTCTAAAATTGTACAAATTCAAAATATTTTTGGCGTCTTCCTACAACTACAATTATGAAGAAAGACATTTTTTGTCTTTAATAAAATCTGTTCCTTAAAAATAGATTTTGAAATGAGACCATGCACAATTTTTCGAAAATTTAAGTACGTTTCGCGTAATTTTTCGTGAAAGTATGGGCGAGAAAGTACATGCTGTTTTAGCACCATAAGTTGATTCGTGTCATGTAGAGGTGTGTTGAAGTTAGATGTTTTAAAGTGGAAGTTTTGAGGTTTCATACTTTATGTGTTCCGGATTGCAATTTTTTTTCTCATGACCAGAGACAAGAAGTCTTCCCAGAAAAAGTTCTGAAATACCACAACTATCAACATGACCATGCATGTTGTGTAACACACACAAGATTTTGAGAACCACGAAAATTTTCAAAAATTTTTTGATAGTAATTGTGCAACACGCGAACGTCGTGTATTTCCTGCATTAACTAGCGCAATATTTACAATTAAAATCGACAATAAACGATTAAATTCGATACTAAAATGTAAGTGCCAATTAAAATATGTTCTGCTTCATAACAGGTTCTATGAAATTATAGACCAATTTTTAAGATATTTAATAAACAAATTACCATTTAGTCTGTATAATTCTAAAAGGCAAAAATATGTCTGTAACAAATATTTTACCTCAGCTTCTGGGTCAATGATTGCCATCTTGATCAATTTTTACTTCCAGTTTCCCTGGTCCTTTTAGCAAATACTGAGATGGGTCTTTGTTTTGCTTCTGGACACAAATGTAGCTTCACTATCTGTGTAAGTTTTCTAGAGTTGAATGGAAAACATTGTTTTTCAAATTATCGTTCTCCATTTTCTCGCGGGAGTAAGTCGACACTTTCACGTAGGACACGAAAAGTGTTATCTAATCTGTATCTGGTTTGCCTTTGGAATTTGTTTTACTACGCGGGGAACAAGTATATTCGTTATCAATTGTTGCCAAAATGCTCGTTGCTACCTGTGTTCAAAGATTAACTTAATATGTGTATGAATTAGGACAAAGATCTTACAGCGCAAGAAATCGTGCCCAGATCGCACATTTCTCGCGGTACGTAACACACAGTTTTAACCGCTTTTTGGCGTTATATAAACAAGTTGTTGGCACTAGTAAAAAACTTACACCTTCCCTCCATACGAATAAATTAATTATTTACATATGTGCATTTGCCAAAATACAAAGCTTACAAACATACAAAGCGTAGAGCATACAAAGCAATACAAAATCGAAAAAATCTTTCTTTTTACATTCAATAGGGCGTCTTTGTCACCAGCAACCCAATTCTAGTAACCTATTTGCAGGGTTGACTTCTAACAAGGCGAGCAACGGTCTCGGCCGTGTAATATGTCGCGTTTATATCAACGTGACGGGACGCTATCAGCCCTGATAACGGTTGCTCGGATCCGTCATTTACGTATCTGACAGCACCACTCGCAATGTCATGTTTACCTTTGCCGAGAAAATAAACGATACATAAAAAAGGGTTGACTTGCATGTTTTAACATATGTGCATGAACATGCTTTTAAAATTCTATTAGCAAAGTATTTCTATGTCACTAATACGTCTACAAAATTATACTTTAGTATGCAAATTAATAAGTGTTTGCTACGCAGAGAACTACGTCCCAGTATACGAATTTGTCAGAGTTTATGGATGTGTGCACATCAATGAAATGATAATGAGTAATAAATTGATCAGTGCCCAGCATCGGTAAAAATGTTGCTGATAAAAAACACGCAAAATGGTCTTCCAAAACGTAGTAACCACACTGCCCAAGAGCACGAAATTAAATAATCTGGTACATCATTGTTACAAATCAAATAATTTAACAAAAATCCCGTTCACAAATACTGCAACAATATCGTATACAAATACATAGTACAATAGTTCGCTATATGCCAAGAATATAAAAAAGGTTGCTATTCCATAACAAAACACGTGAATAGCAAATGTGCAATGGTATGGTGCCTTTTCCTCGGTGCCTTGATGTTGCATGACAGCTGTGTCGTAAGCAAACACGCTCTGGGTATGAGGTCGGTACGCTCAGTGTAATAATACGCAGAAGAGCAAAATCAAATATTTGCAATTTTGAGTCAAAATCGAAACTGTTACTTTTTTGTGGTTCTTTCCTGGAGTCCTTGGTTATCTAATGAAACCATACGAATAAACAAGTCTCACATGGCCGGAGTCTGCATAGTTTTCCGTTAATTTATGCGCTTTTTCGATATCATAAATAATTATTATTGGCATGGAGTTGAACCTCCTTTTGTCTAGTCTCAATGGTACTTAAGCCGTAGTTATTTCTGTCATCAGATATGTCATTTCTGTCTTTACAACTACGGGCAGACAATATTTTTAACAGTCGCATATCAGTGGGGAAGGGTAAAAATGACGAACCCCAGCGTGTTTTTTTGGCTCCGTCTTTTCAATTTCTCGTCTTACTATGTACGAAGTAAAGAGAAATAATAGCAATAGTGCGGCGAAAGTCGATGAATAATCGGCAGAAAAACTCATTGTCGAGACCTGGTAAGGAACATTTGGATAAAACGTGTTCCTACATGTTGTAAATTACTTCCTCTAAAAACACACTGTGTAGTCAGAATTCACGTTTCGTGAGTTATTGCAACCGAAAAGTCGATTGACGGCTGTCTATTTAACAGTCTGTCCGTTAAAGCATACTTCTAAACCATTCAAATGATTTTCTCGAACATTGATACTATCCGATCGATATGGACTAACTGAAGGCATTGCGAGTTTGAAAAGAATATTTTGATTTTGGAGAGTACGATTCATATAGTCTCAACATTTTCGAAATTTCCTCAAAAATGGCCTTAAATTTTGTACTTAAACTTTGTCGTCAGATGTCACAGAAAATGCCTGAAAACGGTGTCATTTTGGGCGCAACCTCTTAAATGTTCGACAATTTCAGTAGTTCAAGATTTATCCGACGTCTTCTTACAACTGCAATATTGAAGAAAGTGATTTGTTTCTAAATGAAATATTTATTATTCAAAGTCATATCTTGAAATAATGTCACGTGCATTTTTTCATAAATATGAGTAGTTTTCGTGTAATTTTTCGTGAAATATAGGCAATTTTCAAATAATTATTTTCTCCAAAAATTAATATAGAACTAGTGATGCTAAAAAACACGTACTTTCTTGCATTTAGTAATAGTTATGTAATACTTTTTCTCCTAACTATTGTTAAACAATTTTTTAAATAAATTATGAAAATGAATGAGGGTTTAATCATGTGAAAATTTAAGTACTCTTTTTCCTTTACATAAAGCCCCTCAGACATTTTCAAAACAAAACAAAAAAATACTCCAACGTTTTTGATTAAATTTTGTTGTTTGATAATGGGAAGGACATTTATAACAATGGTGCAGGTCTCATTTTCGATGAAAACACTGATTTTTCAAAAGTTACAAAATTCAAAACTTTTTCTACATTGAATTGTATTTTTTATCCAGTTAAATATATATTTTTATTATATCCATTAAAATACAGCTTCACTGTAAATCTTGTTAACACCAAAGGTAAGATTTTCCAGGAGTGAGGAGGATCTTCCCATTCCTCGCAGTACCACCAAGGGAAATGTAATCTCACTTGTTGCTCGATTTGAATAAAGCGCGCTACACCCTCATTGTTGCCGACTTGCGCGTTTCCGTCCCGACCATCTAAAAAGCGGGCGAACGTCTTCCATCGAGCTAAGTATGGCTTGTTATTTGGCAGAGTTTTACGTTAACAATTTTTCAACCTTTAAGATTTAATTCCAGGAAGTACATTGCACTAAAAAAATATATAATAATTTTTTGTTATACATTTTTTATTGCAGCAACAAATTGTAACTGTCAATTGAAATAAATTAGTAATTGACAGTCACACAAATTTCTGAACAATAACTATTTTATTGCATTGTACCTATATGTATAAACATTTTCAAATATAAAGTGATGTCAAAAATGTCTAACACGAAGAAATGGAACTTCATTTTAAAACGAATGATTTTTAAAACAAATCATCAGACAATAAGACACTAGTTGGCAATTGTATAAAACCTGCAAAGAAAAACAGTCCTTCAACTAGCGTGGATAAACGTGTCAATATATTTAAAATACGTAATATAAGTATTTAAATTCTGCCTAGGCAACACTACTCATTTTTTTTGAAAATTTTGAAAATGTTCCAGGAGCTTCATATAAAGTACGCCCCAAAATTAAAATATAAATTTCAAATTCAAGCGGCTGCGACATCAGCCAGAAAAAAATAGTAGCTTTCCCGTAATTTTTCGTGAAAGGACGGGTGAGAAAGTAAATGTTGTTGTAGCATCACTAGTTATGATTAAAACTTTTCTTTGCATTTGGTGATAGTTTCGGCTTTCAATGCCTATCAAACTTTACAAAGAATATCGAAATCGACGCCCTGCGCTTTCGCTGCATGAACTGGCATTTCGTACAACCCAGAATTACCTTAGAACCTTACGATTGCAATGTGGTTGCTGAGAACAATTGTACATCTGGCGCTATATGCTATATGCTATATTGCTATATGCTATATGCTAATTTGAATGAATTCTTTCAAAAAGGACTTGGCCCCGAGGAAATTATGGCAAGTACAGAAGATGTTAAGATATAAGATTTTGCTTCGGTCCGCCTCTAACCCGTCCCCCAATGGTGTTTTCGGAAGCCGAAATGTCATTGGTATCTCACTGTTAAGTTTCGTCGTCGTAGGGCAGTGAAGTCGCGTTCGTTGCATTGCGTGACAATAAATCGTTAGTCTCCAGAGTCGGTCTTTGTGCATGCATTTCTCTTTGCCCTCCGCACTGCAGGAGAGCTGCCTAAAGAACACGATGGCCTTTCAGAGTTGGTACTGACTAGAAATCTGGCGTCTATTTTTGAGAAACGCTCATGAAGTTTGATGAGACGTTATTTACCCTCTGTGAGAGACCTTGTTTGCGTGTCCCATTTTGATGGACCTCCCCTGCTTGTTGAATTTACAGTTTTCTCTCTCAACAATGCATTCTTTCTTGTACTATGAATATCATAATGATTTTTATATACTACGTATATATGAGAAAATAAATCTAACAAATACATAATTTTTCGCGTTTTTTTAATGTATTAAACATGTGTTCAAATGTTTACACTAAGTTTTCTTGTATTTTATTTAATTGTGAAAATCATCTTTTTTTATTTTGCAAATACAAATTGTCCTGCATCTTCGCATGTATCACTTTTAAATTATTCATCATATTATTCACAAAACAAATAATTTGAACAATCTTTCAGTGTATACATAAAAGAAAATGCGTTTGTCGTATACAGGCACAAAACCTGCAAGACGAATTTCGCTGAAATTTTCACACTTTTTTTTATTTGCATCAGGAGTATTCAAACAGTATTTTGGATTAAATCGGACTTGTGGGGGCATTGTTTTAGTCAAGTATACCGATGAGGTGGGATCTAGGCCCTTCCCAGAGGGCCTTGCATGTAATGCGATCTATGTATATCTTTCTGAACTACAAGCCTCACTTCGACTCATAATATCGAATAACATCGAAGTAAATTCCGTGGTGGTAGCCGATATCTTGTGGTAATCCATGGTATTGTACAGGAAATAATCTCCACAAAGTTTAAATATTTTTATTAACAATTATCCAGAGTCAACTTTCGGGAAACACTTTTCCCATCCTCAGTGGATCTCTAGCAAAATGAAATGAAGCAAACATAAGTAGAACACAAAACGGGGGGGGGGGTTACAGTGGATATAGTGGAAAAATAAATATCATATAAATACAAAAAGAAAAGAAAAGAAAATAACTTACTGCTCAAGCAACGTGGATCTCCCATGAATGTTACAAATGGTCAAAATTATCAAACATGGTGGTACCAACTAGATGGCAGCCATCTCTTTGAATGGTAGAAGAGCAAGCCTAATAATGAAAGGGAAAGTGAATGGGGGAAGAGTGTGTGTGAACTGTGTCTGTGTACACTGCCCAGGTAACGTGGATTAGGCATGAACTTTACAAATGGTACTCTATAAGAGATTCTCTTTCCTATTACCTTTTTTTATTTCTCACACCCGTCTTTCTCAATTATGCTCCCCTCTTGAGTTTCTCCTTCTTGACAGAAAAATAAGGAATATCAAATTTAATGAAAATTGCCTAAAAATGACTAAATTAAAAAACAAATTAGACAAACTAAAAAGAAAACAACTAGACAGAAAAAACGTATCTTAACAGACCCCTGATTCGAACTCCATTAATCAAACCTTCTACCCCAGAATTATGAACTTATCTGATGTTAATTTCAATAATGATGAAATTAAGTTGTTATCCTATGGCTTAAAGTTTGCACTTAAACATCACCCTTCTACTAAAGAATTAACTAATCTAGCAGTTAGCACTGAAGAAGCCCTAAACATTATTAAAGATAACATTAATTCCAATTCTATCATGATCAATTGTTCTAAAATCCTATCTGATGAAGTTAATAGACCTCCACCACCATCTCCCCCTTTACTTATAAAATCTACCCATAAATTAATTGAAAAAGTGAAACAAAACAACTTAATCATTAACAAAGCTGATAAAGGCAATTCTATTGTCATTATACACAGAAATGACTACATTGATAAATTGCAAAGTTTTTTAGATGAAAATGAATTTAGTTGCCTTGACAAAGATCCTTCTCCATCTTTTCACCTAAAGGTTAGGAACACCATATTAACCAGTTCACTTATCCCACAGTATAAAAAGAAATCCCTTCAGATCATGAATCCCCAATGTCCTAGGTTGTATGGCCTTATTAAACTTCATAAAGAAAATCTTCCTATTAGACCTGTGGTTAGTTTTTTCAATTCTAGCATTTCACCTCTTTTTAAATTTATTATCCCTCTCTTTAATTCTACCACCCATTTTAACTCTAGATTTAAATTGAATAATTCACTAGATCTCATTAATAAAATTAAAGATATTGATGTTCCCCCCAATGCTAAATTAGTTTCTTTTGATGTTAAAAATTTATTTACCAGCATTCCCCCTAATGAAGTGTAAGACATTTATATTCATCATATAATGAAATCAAATCTATCACACTTAGAAAAAATGGACTTTATCAAACTACTAGATGTATGTATAACACACAATTTTTTTCACTTTCAACAACAAGTTTTATTCTCAAACAGAAGGATTAGCTGTGGGTTCCAACGGTTCCCCTCTTTTTGCTGAACTGTTTATGGATAACTTTGAGAATAACATATTTAGTAGCTCGAATCCTCTCCTCAAAAACATTATTTATTTTTACAGGTATGTTGATGACATTATATGTCTTTGGTCAGGAACTTCTAGGCAACTGAGCCAGTTCTTTGATTTTCTCAATTCTTTTCACTCCAAAATAAAATTCTCAATGGAAATTGAACAGAACCATTCTCTGAATTTCCTTGATTTAACAATCACTATAATAAACTCAAGACACAATTTTAAAATATTCAGAAAACCTACCCACACTGATACAGTCATACCTTCCCATTCTAATCATATTCACAATCATAAATTTGCTGTTTTCCACTCCTGGATCAATAGACTATTCCAGGTTCCCATGACTGATATAGATTTTAGTAATGAAGTCAATACCATTCTAACCATTGCCTTAAATAATGGATATGATCCCCTGACAATCAACAAACTGATCCACCAAAAAAGTGTTAAAATTATTTTAAATAAGGTTTTTCCTCAACCTGCCTCTATAGAACCTAAGAAATTCATTTGCATCCCCTATATAGGTCCTGTATCCAAACGTATAGGACAATGTTTCACTAAATTCAATATCACAGTAGCCTACAAAACCCTAAACTCCCTCCAATCTTTGTTTCCTAATTCCAAATCACCCATCCCCTCCATTGAAAAGAGTGGAATTTATCAATTAACCTGTAATAACTGTAATTCATCATATGTAGGCCAAACAGGCAGGAAATTTTCAGTTAGAATTAATGAACATATTAGATGTTGGAAACAAAATTTAGACTCTTCTACCTTTGCCAATCATTTGAATCAATTTAATCATTCTTTTGACCCCATGTATAATTTTAAAATTCTTCACCTAGTCAACAAAGGCACTAAAATGAACATTTTGGAGAACTTAGAAATTCTAAAACTTTTCAAAAACACTAATTTTTCTGTCTTGAATGAACAATCCTTGATTAAAAGCATTCCCATTCTAAATATTTTATTAACTATCCCCTAATCATTCTTTTGAGCAGTCCTTTTTATGACTACCCCTTCCTCTTCCCCCACTCACTTTCCCTTTCATTATTAGGCTTGCTCTTCTACCATTCAAAGAGATGGCTGCCATCTAGTTGGTACCACCATGTTTGATAATTTTGACCATTTGTAACATTCATGGGAGATCCACGTTGCTTGAGCAGTAAGTTATTTTCTTTTCTTTTCTTTTTGTATTTATATGATATTTATTTTTCCACTATATCCACTGTAACCCCCCCCCCCCGTTTTGTGTTCTACTTATGTTTGCTTCATTTCATTTTGCTAGAGATCCACTGAGGATGGGAAAAGTGTTTCCCGAAAGTTGACTCTGGATAATTGTTAATAAAAATATTTAAACTTTGTGGAGATTATTTCCTGTACAATAACATCGAAGTTTCGGTCTAGTAGTTAATACGTAGTTAATCTTCATTGAATAAATTTATTTTGAATTTGAACGCGTATTTTGTTGTGGAAATAATTTTCTATAAAAATAATTTTGCCCACTATGTTAACATTATTTTGTGAAAAGAATTCTGCCCAATTACTGATGCTTAGATACAATTTTTTAATTAATAAATTATACAAATTCAAACAATGGATGAGTTTTCTTACAATTTATGTTAAGAAAAAACACCACACATCTTCGGGGACATAACATGAAATTAAAAATCTCAAGATTTGGTCTAATTCAAAGAAGGAAATTCTTCGCTAACAGAATAATTTCTATGCGGGACTAGGTTGTAAATTACCACAGAAATTATCTCTTTGCAAACAACGCAAGACTAGAAAACTAAGTATGATGACTATAGACCCATTTCCTTGAACTTCAGTACAAGACATCTTTTCCCTTTTATAATATGCAAGAGCATGTAAGTATATTATGTACTATAGGTATAAAATTCCACACAATGTAATTAATAGTTTCTTTCAATATACTTCAAAATACAGATAGGCTACTATGTACTGAACAGAAAACTTGAGAGATGTACCATTATAATGGAATGTTGCGTATGAAAACAAAAGTACATACCTCAAATACTTACAACACATGTAGAATCAGTGCACAATGCCAGTATCTATCAACACGAACGTTTCAGAAAAACCCTCATTGATTAAAGCAGAAATCGTATTAGTGTTTGAACCAATCACTTTATTCCTTTTCTCTCCTTAATAATGATAGCAATTCCCTTGACATTATTGACAGCAAAAGAACCAATTCACGGTGCGATACATCAGTCAAGTATAAAGGAGTTAAAAACCTCTGAATACACTAATGCAGAGATTTAAAGCGCGATAATTTCTTGCGGTTGATCCTTCCAATTAACTGCCCTGATATGTCCCAAATACTTAATGCTGGCGCTGTCTGTCGGACTGTTGGACTCAATATGTCTCGTGTGCAGCCTAACGATTAGCGATCCATTTTCAGAGGAAAGAGGTCCAGGAGAGGAAAACGTATTAGGATGCTTGTTATTAGTCGACATTTCATGTGGCTGCCCTGGATATTGAACACTTCAAAATAGTTGATAACCAAATAGATCGTGAGTCTTATGAATATGCTAATTGCATTCCAAACATCTATAAATAAAATATGAACAAACGGAATTGAACGAAGAAATGAGGTCCCCCAAGACATTTAATTTGCGCTCTGTCCAGATTTGCGCATCAGGGCACACAGTCAGCCCAACCCAGAACACAATATGAGTTGTTTTTTTTTTGCACCCCTTAGCGGGCAGCAATCAACTCCAATGTCGATCTTCTGCGAATGCGCAGATGCACAAAAGTGATGCGAAACTTGAACTGCGCATGCGCAGAAGGTCGACAGTGCCCTCGAACGCTTTTAACGTTTGAGAGTGCAAAAACTCCCTATTCTGCGCCAGCTTCTGCTCAGCTGCGCGCGCACGCGTCGACTGCGCCTGCGCAGACGCTCGCCCGCTCGGTGGGCGCGCCACAGCTCTGCGCAGAAGGCCAGCGCAGACACCGTCAGACCTGCGCACAGCAGCAGCAGATGCGACAGCATGTCTTTCAACGCCAGTTGCTTTGGGCCTTCGTTCCACAGCTGCGGTACTCGAACATCCCTTCCCAAGTCAAAGCGTTGGGCCATGCCAATCGTTCTGTTGAAATCTTCCTTCCACTTACGAACGATACCAGTCTCTTCCAATTGCAATATAAAAAGTTTCAGAACTTCAGACCACGGCCAGTTCCTGCACAAAAGTAGAGTTGTCATCAATTTTGCTCGGTTTAAATTGTTTCCTTTCTACATTTTTTATTTTGGTGTACGGGATTTCTAGACTGCCTTTAGACAGTGTTCTGCACCCGAGGTTTCCTTGGAAGCCTATCTCCGACGCGGGTAAGGGGACCTTTAAAGCAGGCGCGCCTCATGGTCGGTCCCCTGATGCCCCTGGGGTGTGACTCTCACTTTCTCCGCCAAATGTCTGTCTCAGTTAACTATATCCTAACTATCTGGTTGGGAGAAAGTGAGATCTCGTTAGGGTATGATTTTGTCAGAGGGATTTAATTTTGCCGGGCATCTGTCAGGGTGACATGGCTACTATGAATTTTCCGCCCTTCAAAAATCCAAGCACATCGGCCTAGATCGAGCCCGCGCTGGGAATTGAAAGGCCAGTTAGTTAATCCTTTACCCACCGAGCTGGGCTTTGTGCAGTACATCAAATCCACAAATATATCCATTAGACAGTAAAAAAATCCCAATCTACTTATTCAAAGTTTTTAATTACTAGATCTTTTTTCTAATATTATACTCACAGTCTGCTGCATAAATGGGGTTGAAAAGCGAGAATGCTTTCCCTCATTTCCCTATAAAACATTAATTCCGGGAAAATGGAAATGCCATGTTTGTGCGACACTTCAGAAGAAAATAGTATTGCGTAACGTTCCTTGGTTTTATTTTTCGTAATAGTTGGAAATTGGAACTTTCTTCCCATACTGCGAGTAGAAATCTTTGGTAGATCCCTTTGGACAAACCGCATCTCATGGTCAGGAAGTAACAATATAATATTTTGTTCAGCAAGTTGATCGAAAGTGTCTATCTCTGCTTCATGTTGTGGATTTGTAATGAGATCAAAGAGACGACCCTGAAAAAAAAAGAAAGGAGCGATTAGAGGCAATGGTTTCAGATAACATGCTAGTCCACGCATCGCACACTAGTACTTCAGTCACAGATAACGTCTCTGTCTATGAAATGACATAGGTAGCGCTATTATATTGCTCAGAGAGATAGGAGATAGAGAAGGAAGCAGACAGGCAGTCCAAATAAATCAGGTCTTTAAAAACCAGCACATACTTTCTCGCAATATTACAATGCTATTGTTATGAACGACAGGACGCCCATATATGCTTCATTAATTTTAAATAGAAATTACTCGAAAACTAGCTTTTACAAATCTGACCTTTTATAAAGAACTAATTTTGTAGAACAGATTTTCTAAGGCTAAAATCTCGATTTTAACTTTTGTATTTTCTACTTCGAATTTGTCTTTCCAATTTTCGAAAAAAAGGGAAATATCCATAAATAGGACTAGCACCATATTTTCCACGTGGAGAAAATTTAAAGAAAAAAATTGCTTCGATTTTGAACAAATATGCATCAAAATTTAAGCACATATTAAGCAAGAACTTCTAGTTTTGACGATGAGACAATTGTACACGAGAAATTCTGGAACTTCTCATGAACAAATTTAAAAAAACAGCGTTTTCAAATGTGGCGATTGTCATCTGATAAAGTATATTTAAAACTATTCCTACAAAACGTTTGAAGAAAAACATGAAGCAGTTTTTGAGAAAATCTTGTTTTTGTTATTTTTTTAAAAAAAATCTGCATATTGCACGCAATATTGCGCAAAAACTACTAAAATTTTCAAAATATATAAATGACTTACTAAAAGAACTAACTATGTACTGCAAATTTTATATGAAAGAAAAACCTCTATCTTCCATTTTGTAGTTCTAGGAAGACGCCGAAAAAATTAGAACTTTTGCAATTTTCAAAAATTTAGAGTTAAACATGAAAACCGAACCTATGCCACCCTTGAGATTTTAACCCTTAGCTATTTAAGACTTCAAATTATTTTTCTTCCCAATTTCAAATAAATGGTACTTTTATAAACATTCTACGTCTAAGGATTTGTGGAATTTTTTTAAAATTATTGCGTTTCTAGTATCGCCGTGGACGTCCAAACACGCCCGTGACGATTAGGTAGTAATGACTTCAGAATTTCTAAAATGAATCTAATAAATCCATACAAAGTTCTAAAACTCAAAATTCCGCAGTTTCTGAAACGCTCAAAGGCCATTTTCTCAAAAAGGGTTCCAATTTTTTTTACTTCAAACTTATCAAACAGTGCTAATTGCACTGTTTAACACTCGTATGACATAATGTTTATTTGGGGTATTTTTTGTTTATTTAAATATTACACAAATGTAATTTTCTTGAAATATCTTTCACGCCGATAATATGTTCATTTCGAGGAATTAGTAAACACTATTGCCTTTGTGAGTGTATGTGCTTCAAATGACGTCTGTGTCGAATGTGTTTAAAAGAATTTTCTGTGAAAAAGGGTTCCAAATGTCGCATTTGCAAAGAGCTTAAACGATGTTTCTTAAAAACGGGTCCAAATTGTTCAATGAAATTTCCCATAAAAGACGAGGTTTTACTCTTCCTTAACATTTTTTAAGTAATATTTCGTGTCTACTATTAGGAAACCAAAAAATTGATAGAATTTTTTAAAAAATGTTCGCTTGGCGGCGACAGATGGCAGCTGGCAAGAATATGTGGCAAGTCCGAGTAGGTGGCCTAGACCGAGGAAAATAGAAAACTAATACGAAAAAGTTTGTGCCATTCTGTACCACCACTAGTTATATTATTAAGTGCCACAGGGTGATAACCAATTGCAGTTTAAATAAGTTTAAGTTTATTTTTGACATTTTTTGCAGGTATTTTTATTGGTTTCAGAGAGAAAAACTGTTAGAATTGTACTCGTAGTATTCGTTCAAAGAATATTTATTAGTAATTACCATTGATGTACAACGGATAATAGAAGACTGAGGTAACGAGGGTAATAGTTTGCAAGTACGGTGTGATTATGTATTATGTATTGAGCTAGTGGAACCCGGCAGATGTTGTTCTGGCCTTCTCGCTCTCTCTTTGTCTCTCCTATCTTCGTCTCTCCCTCTCTTCGCCTCTCCCTCTCTCCCTCCGTCTCATCCTCTCTCCGCCACTCTCTCTCTCTCCTCTTTCCGCCACTCTCCCTTCTCTCTCCCTCACATTCCGCCACTCTCTCTCCCGTCACTCTCCCTCTCTCCCCATCACTCTCTCTCTCTCTCTCTCTCTCTCTCTCTCTCTCTCTCAGTTTTACTCTGTCCGTGTCTCTTTTCCTCTCATACACATTTAGTTGTAGACTCTGAACGAGCAGGTGGGGTATTATAGAGAGCACCCGACCAGCAAAAATGTAGTAGAATCTTCAAGAAGGTCTCATCCTATAGATTACGGAGTGAGAAGCGTTTCTTCAAGACCATGAGCTTCACAATGTTAATTTTTAATGCCCTAGAACGCTTCGTTTAGAATTTATTTAACGATATAGAAATCTTAGCGTGTGTTGCGGGTTGCATTTGTCACAGATATTTAATTTTGTTCTTTTTCCGTAAATTTTTTCGATATTTTAAGTTTCGATAAATTCTGATGGAGATGAATCCAAGAAATCAGAGTTAATTAAAATTTATCGAGCTGTCCTTGGGTTATAAATGGTGAAAATAACACGACTTTGTTTATATTTGTATAACGTTCATTATACAGCATTATACAAGTTTCTCTAGAGTAATAATACCTAATTTGTGAAATAAAATTCTTTTGATGAACGATCACTAACTTTAGTTTATAAATACGCCTTAAATAAAAAGAAAATACAACGAACAATACATATGTCAGCGAAAGATAGATGTTTCAATTATAAGAAAACGCAAGAATTTTGAATAAAATGATAGAAAGAGAAAGAATCTATCTAGTGCTCATCAGATTATGGAGATTTCTTCTTTGATTTGTCTGTCAAAGCAGCATCATAGAGCAATATGTCCATCTTTTCTTAAGGTGGTTTGCAACATTTTAGTACAGACTGCGTGCTCTTGTTCCATTATTGTGTTTTTTTGGGGGGAGGATTTTAGGAGTATTATCCCTTATCGTAGCGAATCATCTCCGGGATTGCTGTCGGCGAACAAATGAATAGCACTCCATTCATAACCAGATCTACTCTAGAACTCTTATCAGTCTTACATACAGAAGTAAATCAAACGTTCTCTTATAATATTTGACTATTTACAATACTTTTACCGCATTGTATTAGGCAAGCTATTGAAGTTAATGAAAATACACTTTATAATATTCACGATTTTATAATATTTACTGCATTTCTCTATCATTACTCTCCCCGATTTACTTATTTTGCTCGGCTTTGGTCACACTATTGTGGTAACTCACAAATTACTCTTTTATACAACAATTTATTTCTCATAATTAATGGAGTGGCCAGCTCCCGTTTGTATTTAATTTTTGTGCGTCATCATACTTACGCTTTCACAGGTTACTGTTCTTTTCTTCGTGGACCTGAAAATACCACTCATACGAGTACTGGAGTGGTGAATAATTTAAGTTTGTTAGAAAATATTTACTACTACTATCACTCATAAATCAAACAGCTCGTAAATTTTGTTTCTAAATTGCCAGCGACATTAAGGTGTCGGCTGCCAAATATATTATTTTTAACTTAAAATGGTTTTGAACGCTTAACAATATTTCTTTTTACATCCCCGTATACGTACGTATATATATATACATACATATATATATATATATATATACATATATATATATATATATATATATATATATATATATATATATATATATCTTAGTGTAGGGAATGTAATGCTGCGGAAAATCGATTTTTATATTTCAACGGAAATGCAGGGTTTGGTGTCCCCTGCTACCGAAAAAGTGTTGTTTTTTTCACAACTTCTGTTCGTCCGTGTGTCTGTCCGTCCGTCTGTCTAGTGTATGTGAACAACACTAGCGCCTAAACCATGCCGAGGATTTTTTCAAATTGAAGAAACTCCTGTCTATTTGGCCTGAGTCGAAGCACTGCAATTTTGAAATCATTGATTAGTTTTTGGGAGTATGAAGCCCCTAGGACATTTTCAAAATTTTCTCCAAAACGGCTCCAAATTTTTTCTTTAAATTTCTTTTAAGAATAGAGTTACATACACTTATAAATGTGGCATAGGTCAGATTTTCACGGTTAACTGAATGTTTGAATATTTCAAAAGTACGATTTTTTTCGGTGGTTTCCTACAACTACAAAATTAAAGATAGTTTTCCTTCAAATGAAATTTGTTGTCCGTAATTAGTTGTTTGATTAAGGTCATGTACATGTTTTTGAAAATGTTAGTAGTTGTTGCGCAATAATGCAGGCAATAATTGCAATTTTAAAAAGTTTAAAAAACAATATTTTCTTAAAAACGGCGTTATTTTTTCTTTAAACTTAGGGGTTAACTTTAAACGTTGGTAGGGATAGTACTAAATTCACTCTATAAGATTACATAAACGTCATTTTGCTCTATTGTTTTATTTTTATTCAAAAATTACAAAAATATACTTTTTTGACTTGTCTCTTATGTTGTTAATATTTATATTAGCGGCATTTTGTTCACATTCTTGTATTTATGAGTACATGTGCTTTAAATGATGTCATATAACGTTTTGTGAAAACTCTACAGTCAGTTTCGTGTGAAAATTGGCTCAAAACTCTTAGCGCCGCAGTGTCACTGCCCTGAGGAAGCCTGCGAAATGTCAGGCGAAACGTCGGCCTCTCAGCCAACGACGGATAGCCGAGAATTTATGGCTCAAAAATCCGCATTTTCAGAAACGCTCAAATGCCATTTTCTCAAAAACGGCTCCAAATTTTTTCTTCAAGCATTTCGAACGCATGGTGCGAACTTCACTCTTTAATATGCCGTAAATTAATTTCGGTAAACGTTTTGTTTTTTACACATTTAAATTTGTTGAAAGATTTCTCAAGCCGTTGATATGCACATTTTCAGCAATTTGTAAACACTGTTATGAGTTAATGTGTTTCAAATGACTTGAAATGAAGTTTTTCGAAAACTCAAATAATATCTTTGAAAAAGAGATTCAAATGTCTAATTTACAATAGGGCTTAAGCGCCATATTCTCAAAAATAGCTCCACATTTTTCAAAGAAAATTGCCATTTAAGGCGAGGGGATACTGTTATTTAATATTCTTAAAATAATATTTACATTCTAATATTAAGAAACCGAAAAATTAAGAAAATTTCAAAAAAAGTACTTACGGTGGCAATAGAGGCAGCAGGCAAGAATACATGGCAAGTCCGAATTTCTAGCCGAGACCAAAGAAATAGAAAATTAATACGGAAATTCTGTGCCATTTGTAGCACCACTAGTTATTTCTCTAATTGTTAACTGTTAACAATCTAATCTTCATAAACAAAACATAACAATTCTTTCTCTATCTTACTATTACTTATATCTAAACATAACTTGGCCTTGCAATAATACTTTTGTCTTTCTGCCGCTTATGGCCTAGACTTCCCTTTTGAAGTTTTAGCAGCTATCTAATCATTGCCAATGACGTCAGCGTCTGTTCCATATTTCCATCGGGAGCTCTTCTCACGTCCACACTGAATTCAACTTATAAATTTCTGCTCTTATTTGCGACCTAAATATTTCACGAATATTACGGTTTTTCTCCATTAAATTGTATTTAAATTACTTCCCTATTCTCCAGTTGCACGTGGACCACATGCCAATTTCATATCTCCACGAACTAATTATAAAATATTTCCATTAATGGCTCTGACGGCCAACGATCCTCACTCTACCAAATCTGACATCGTTCTGCCCAAATTGTTTTCTTACACTTCCTATCTGGCCAAACCGATTCACTTGTTTCATTGTTATTCTTCTTCATTGATGTGCTCTTGTCGCACGCAACTATACACCTCAATCGTCATTTGTTCCCTGTCAACAATGTCCTATAATATTTATCTGCTCTATTTTCAAAAAAATCTTAAATTTTCCAGAATGTACTCAATCCTATTAATATTTGGATTTTCTAACACCTCATATTCTCAATGTATCAGTTTAATTAGCGTCATTGCCCAATTTAATTCATTTTGCAAAATATTTGACATTTATGTTGAGCTTAGAAGTGCCAAAAACTCCACAAAGTACTTTGCCTTGCTTCAATATCTATACCGAAACTGTATTGACAGACCTGAAGAGGTTCATCCTTTAATGTTAGAGAAATCTTATATCAACACTCTTAACAAACAAAATTGCGGAGCAAGAAGAAATATTTTGTTACAAAAATCCCAACATTCTGACCGCTACTATTCAGTGTCGGCAATTTTTGTTCCAGTCAAATATTTTTTTATGAAAGGAGCTGATATTTTGGAATCTACCATATATTTTCTGGTGTGTACATCTCTTAACTTTGTAACGATTTTCAATGAGGGATTGCATGATTTTCTTTAGTAACTCAGTCACGCAAGAAAAGCCAACAGCCGTTTTGTTTCGACACTAGCCATGCCATGACAGTAGTATTGACTTTAAATGTTTGAAAAAGTGGCATGGTATTTCAACACTTTGAAAATAAATAAGTGGTTAACAATATGAAAAGGAATAGTGCCTTGGTTTAAAGAAGTCCCAATATGTTTCTTTAGAGTAAATAAAATAATAATGATAAATAATAATAATAATAATAATAATAATAATAATAATAATAATAATAATAATAATAATAATAATAATAATAATAATGTGAAAACTGAATAGCGTCTAGGGGCGTCGGTGAGTTGTCAAGAACTTAGGGTATTTCATTAAAACCATACAGTCAGGCATTCATAAAAATAATATGAATATACGATTGCGTGAGAATGAAATCTGCACCATGTTTTGGGGCATATTTTGCTCCAACACATGAAGAAGTTCAATGCAAAAATTGGAGTCGTTTTAGAGACATTTTTAAAAAAAATCAGGCATCGTGAAACCCCCAAAATCGTAATACTCGTTTCAAATTCACAGAGACGCTAATTCGGTCAGATCGATGGCAGAAAATCAATCTTGAAGAAAATTGTCTGAATGGTTTAGGCTCCAGCTTAGCAATCACAAGGACAGAAGTTTTGCTGTCGGCTGTTTTGGAATGAAGGACCAATGAAATGTGGGTTCTGACTAAACAATATGTTAAAGGAAATAAATTTCTACACACATGAAATAAATGTGTCTACTTTTTAGGTATCAGAGCAATACAACTTTAATTTTTCCGTCAAAAAATCTCGTTTTTTTAACACTTTCTCTACCATACGTATCACGTAAGTAGTATGCAAGAAAAGAAAAAAGAAAAAAGCGTTTAATCCCAGATAGTCACTATCTTTTTTATTTCCTGGCTTCCTGCGATTCCTTTGCTGTAGAGAGTATTTGAAGAGAAGAAGATTTATGTTGATACAATTAACAAAGAATTAGGTACCTGCAACCAATAATAGGAGAAAGTCTGTGCTGTTGAGCAGTCCAGAAAAAACAAGATGCAAAATGTCCACGGAGCCCTTGAGCTCCAACAAAAGTTCCTCCCCTCCTCCCGCCCAATGATAAAAAGAATTCATTTCCTCAGCTGAAATAACTAACTTATACCGGTTTATTTAAATTGCAAGTAAATACATTTTATTAATTTTCAATGAAAAATGTTCGGGCCTTGGGACAAAGTTTCACACCTGCCTCTCCCTACTGACCTCACAATTGCAGTGCAGCACAATTAGTTTTTCGTCTAATTTCTCTGTTTGCCTTTTCGCAGAGATGGGGCAACAGTTGGCCTTTCCGCTGCTAGCTAGCACCGGGGGGGGGGGAGGCAGATGATCGATAGTAATTTTTTGAGCATTTGTTTTTCCGAGTGAACAAACCGCTCGCCATCCATTGCGCAACCGTTTCCTTATACGGATACCGTAACCATCCAACATTCCCCGCACGCGACCAGAGAAGTCTCGTCGAGTATTGTGAGTAGTCAAGCTACTCGTCTTAGAGGGCGTTCGCGTTGTGCTAAAATCCACGATTATTGAAAGTGTCATAATAGGTCTACTAGTATCATTATAGGTCTTCTGAATCCAGTTTGCTTTTTATTCTAAAACGTGGCACTAATTTAATCGACAGGTGAATAAGTGAAGGATACACTTCAGAAGGCACGAGCAATAATTTTATATAAATTCCCAGTCTTTCTCTTGAGTTATAATTATAATCGTCCAAAATTTTGGCCAGAAGGTTTAACCAAATCGAGTTCAGGGACAGTTTTAGACATGGTTCACCATCTGGAGTCTATCGTGGTTTTCATTTCGATAATTGGTTCTTCTTTGTGCCTTGGTACATCTACCTCAAAACCATCTCGTGGACAATTTCTGCTGCTGTCAATCTCTCCAGAAAAAAACAACGGAAGCTCCGAGGCGAAGCGAAATGTGACTAATCTTCCCGAAGATACGTTAATCGTTGCGTTTCGTCATTGCGCAGGAAAAAAACCACGTGTAACACCACATGAAGAAGTAATGTATGTAAGTTATATTTATATTTTATGATTGGAAGAGGTCAGGTAAATAAATCTGAAATCGAAGGATTTATTACAATGGCCAAACTAATCCAAATTCGAGACTTTTCAGGAGGCACCGAAAACTTCATAGCATAAACGTGCCTAACAATATATTTATGTTTTTTCTTCGCCTCCTACCTTTAAATGCTTCTGCCACTTGCCGAAAGGGAAAGTGCCAGCAGATAGCACCAGGTGTACGGAATAAGTATGTGAAATATCTCAAAATAAGGAATTTTGTATTTGTTCGGTTCTTATAAGAAATTCCTAAATTCACTAGCTTGTCAGCATTTTAGCATTAATATATTGTTATCATAAGTGCTAATGGTACAAAATAATACAGTTTTTTCTTAAACGTTCGATTTAAACGTTTTGGTCTGAATGGTTTATTCTGTTGAAAGTTCGCTACTTTTTGCTGTAGCTTTACTAAACTTTCTCTTGTGCATTTTGAGTACGGTCAGATTCCTTTATGAAATAAGTGAATTTTCCGACTAATTTATCTAGTAAATGAAATCCTTGTAATTCCAATTTTATCCGTTATTAATTGAACAAAGAACTGCCAATCGTTAAATTTTGAGTGATAATTTAAAGTATTTTACAAAAACAACTATAAAACCATACAAATGCAAAACGAACGTTAGCAATTTGTACTGTACAGTTAATGATGATCTGTTTTTTTAAAATTTGAATAAAAGGTTTTTTCTTTTTTTTTTTTTTTTTTAAATTTATTGTCTACCTGTTCAACATACATGTTTTTCAGGGATGTGAATACAATCATATTTAACTTTTGGATTATTTCCTAACTGTGGGTGCCCTAGACGGATGCGTTAAATGTTTTTGGTTGTTATTATTATTATTAATTTAAATTATTGCGGCAGTAGATTGAGAGTACAGAGAATGATCGTTGATAAGATTGTTCGATGAAGGTTATATTATTTGAGGCCCATTTTCTGCTATTTTATGGTGGTCTGAATCTGTCTTTAGGGAAGCGTGAGTTGATTCGTAAGTTCGGTTCTGCTGTGCGTCCAAGGTTGAAAATGGAGGTGCTAGGAGATGAGGGGAGTGATGTGAAAAAGTCTTCGGACAATTTGGTAATGTGTTCTTTTATTGTCGGAATTTGCAGTTCGTGGTGGATTTGCTTGTTCGAAATAAACCATGGCGCTTTAATTATAGTTCTTAGCGCTTTATTTTGTATAGTTTGCAACAGGTTTAAATTAGTTTTTGTTGCATTTCCCCATATTGGGCATGCATAAGTCATAGTTGGTCGAATTATTGACTTGTAAATTAACATTCCGGTCTCTATTTTAAGGGAGGATTTTTTGTTAATTAGTGCGTAAAGTTGGGAAAGTTTTGCTTGTGTTTTTGTTCGTGTAGTGTAAATGTGTGTTTTCCAGTTTAATTTTGTATCAAGTTGCATTCCTAGATATTTCGCTGCTGTATTATTTGCGGCCCAGGGAATATTTTCGTTGTTCAAAATTAACTGCGGAGGGGTGAGGGGATGTCTTAGGGTAAAAATTTTCGCCTGTGTTTTATCTGGATTTATTTTAATTCTCCAATTTTTTGCCCATTTATTGAATATGTCAAGGTCGTCTTGTAAGTTATTCCTAGCTGTCATAACGTCCCCGTGCTTGGAAAAAAGTGCGGTGTCGTCAGCGTAAAGCGCTATTTGCGAATCTATTAGGTGTGGATAATCGGATATATATAAATTGAATAATACCGGTGATAATGGGGACCCTTGGGGCAGCCCTGCTGAAATCTGGCGTAAGGATGATATGGCATCGTTAATTTTGACTTGGAATATCCTTTGATTTAGAAAACTTTTAATAATTTGGAATAAGTAGTCTGGAGTGCCTATTTGTCTTAATTTGTAGAGAAGGCCTTGATGCCATATTTTGTCAAACGCTTTGGTGATGTCCAGGAATATTGCGATAGTGTGTTGTTTGGCATGGAATCCTTGCGCTATATATTCGGTAAGCCGTAATATTTGATGTGTTGTGGAGTGGTTAGGTCGAAATCCAAATTGCGTGTCTGGGATTACATGTGTGTTTGTCAAGAATTTTATTAATCGTTTTAGTATCAGTTTCTCTAATAGTTTCGACAATGACGGGAGTAGGCTTATTGGTCTATAGTTTGCTGGATCTTTTGGATTCTTTCCTGGCTTTCGGAAGGGTAGCACTGTTGCAATTTTCCAATCGTTTGGAAAGTATCCTAATCTTAATGCTGCATTAAATATTGCTGTAATGCCTGCTATCGTATTGTTATTTAGTTCTTTTAGAACTTTATTAGAAATAAAGTCGTATCCTGCAGATTTCTTAGTTTTTGATTTTTTGATTTCTTGTTTAATTTCTGATGGGGATATGTACTTTATATTGATTGGAGCTGTATATAGTGCTTTCTGATTGAATTCTTCTACTTGTTTATTAAAGTGATCGTTTTCGACTGGGTTTGGGTTGAACGATTTTTCCAGGTAGTCAGCTATAAGAGATGTTTTCTCAAAATCAGAATTTGCCACTTGTGAACCTGGTTTTATTTGTGGAAATTCTTGTTTTTGTCTTTTCATTCTATGTATGGTAGACCACATATGCCTAGATGACGGGTGAATTTCTTTTAGAAACGTCTGAAAGCTTGCATATCTATGTTGGTCTAGTTTAGTTTTAACTAGTCTCGTCAGTTTGTTTAATTTTCTTTTTAAGTCTGATCGTCGTGTCATTTGCCAATAGCGTCTTAAATTGTGTTTACTTTTGATTAGGTTTATGATTTTTATTGGGATTTGTTGCTTATTTATTGTGTTTGTTATTTTGAGATATGTGGTAGAATTTGTGAGGGATCCTTGTATGTTGCTGACTAATCGTTTAACTTCATTATTTAAGTCCTTTTCAGATTGAATGTTTTGCGGATGTTTGTAGTTAATTTTTAAAATTTCTCTGAATTTAAACCAGTTAATTTTACCTTTTTGCTGTTTATAATAAGATGATAGATAGAGAGGATGAAATGATATGATTATTGGATTGTGATCCGAATCTAGTTCAGGAATTACTTTTTGGTATAGCGGAAAATCAATATTTTTTGTGATGAGGATATCTAATATGTCAGGAATTATATTATTGTTGTAAGGGTAATGGGTGGGTTCTATTGGAGCCATAATACTTAAATTGAGAGTGGTAGCTAGATTTAGTAAATTTTGCCCTTGTGGGTTTGTTGTGTTGCATCCCCAATCGCAGTGTTTGCTATTAAGGTCACCTATTAGCATGATATTATCGTTATTTCCAAAAATTTCATTATATATTTTTCTAGGGAATAGCTTATTGGGAGGTTTATACGCCGATATTATAGTTGTGTCTTTGTTATTTATTTTGGTTTGTATTGCTATAGTTTCTAGGTCGTTGCTCGTAGGACTATTGATTAACGTATGTTTTATATCTTTGTGCACTAGTATGGCTACTCCTCCTGCGGCCGTTGCTGAGAGACGGTCGTTGCGATAGATATTAAAACCTGGTATTGAGATCTTGATTTGAGGTAACAGGTGGGTTTCTGAAATACAAGCTATTTTTATGTTGTGGCTTGTTATAAAGTGTCGTAATTGATTTTCTTGCCTTTTTATTCCGTTCGCGTTCCAGTTGAGAATGTTTGTTTCTGGATTTTTATTTACGTCCATTATCGAGGGCTGATTGTATTAATATTTGTATTTGTGGAATGAGTGCGTTTATTACTTGGTTGATGATTGTAGTTATTACCTGTTCTTGGTGTAGAGGGAGATTGGAGTTCAATGTCGGGGGGACTTGGTTATTAGGTCTTTGAGGATTTGAAAACCAGGGATTTATGGGAGGTCGTTGCGTTGGGTTTGTTTGTTGTGGATGATTTTGAGGGACTGGTTTTCGGTCAAGGTATTTAATCTCGTGGGATTCTCTGTTATTAAAAGCCTGTTTTCTCTGATTGTACCGCTCTGTTTGATTTTTAAGCAGTTTCTGATATACTTCGCATCCTTTCCAATTGGCCGTGTGATTTTTTCCACAATTAATGCATTTCCGGTTTTTTCTATAAAAAATAGAGGAAGATGGACATGTGAGGGTTTTAATGAATATATTTTATTCCCAAGAGTCAGGTGTTAAATGCACAATATAACTGACCAAGAAGTTCGATCAAGTTACAGCAAAGCAAGAAAGATTTCAAAATTAAAATCTGGTATGAACATTAATATTGTTAACTGTCAAAGAGATATTAAAATTTTTATTGCTGAATTGAAATGTATTCAAACACACAAACATCAAAACACATATCGCATCATCACACACATTAGTATCATCAGATGTATTGTTCAATTTACGACACTAAATTACTAACATTACCTTGGCCCGTAGGTAAAGAGGTATTTATTTAACAACGGCACAGATTGTTGTCGTTTAAGCTACGTTCCTATCAAACCGGCTCACATACGCCCCTCCTGTTGACATTGACGAATGGTACTTCGACGTAAAATTATTTTATGAACAAAAGATTATTATATTTTAATTTCTTTAATATCCCGAATGGTAACTTTAAGAGAGACTAAAAATACGATTTAAAAATGTAACTTAACTGTCACTGTGATAAGAGTCATTCGATAATATAAATCGACGCTTTCCCTGTGTACGCAGTTGCTGATGACTCGTTACAAAAAGTGGAAGTGTGTGACCGTCCATACCGACAAGATGCAAGAGGCCCTTCTTCTCAACCATTCCGTGAACATCATACCAGCTGGCACGTGGATGCCAGCCGGGACAACACAATACGCGCTCTACCCACACACTCGCGACGATGTTTGCCTGTTGGTGAAGAGGCGTCAACAAGAGCAACAGTCCATTCTGCAGTCCTTCAGCGGCTCAACATGGACGGCTACATCTGTCAGCCTCGCCACCTTCGCCGGAGTCCTTCGCCTCATCGGTCGCAGGTACCCTGCCCTCCATCATCTCGAGACCCAACGAAACCCCTCATAGAACCAATCTTAATGTTACAATATTAAGGTACCAACCTCACCTCTTTCAGGGGCGCCCTTCACGTCATCAAAGTATGTCATGCACTCATTCTATCTGCAATAATATCAAGGTACTAGGGAGCCAGAGGAACCAGCCAACCAGCCTTCACAGGCGCCCATCACCTTATCGGCCACAAATACACCACCGCTGCCAAGAAGAAACCCAGCAAATCCTATCATATATACATTCTCTTTCCTATAATATTAAGACACCTGGACGGTCACAGTTAAGAGCCTCACTACCTTTGCCTGAACTTATCGGTCATACCCCGTAGGGACGTATCCCTTCACCATTTCGAATCACAACCAACCATCATTTTTCTTCATTCTCTCTGCTTTTATGTAAGCCCCTCAGTTCCCCTTACTATCGTAATCCAGACTTATTCTTACACCTTTTACAACGAGAGTTGACAACCTTCGGCATGAACTTTTCTGTACCTTTCATAGAGGTCCCCAGTCATTAAATTTTTCGCGAAATGACTCGAGTGATAACTGAAACTCCAATGATATAAGTCGGAAACAGCTTGGATTACAATAGTAGTCCATGCGACCGCGCGCGGTTCGGTTCATAACCTAAGGTGCCATCGTGAATATCATGGCAATAGATGCTCTGAATGTTGATTAAAGAACAACAATTGAGAAATGTTGACTAGAAGGGGATTTCTAAAGAATCTTTGGTACTTTATGAAACCAGAAGTGAAAAAGAAATTCGAGAGAAAATCTGCGTTTATTCCTTCTATTACTTCATTTTCTCTCCTATAATAGTAAGATCCTGGACAACCACAACTACCAGCGTCACCACCTTTGTCTGTACTCATCGTCGCATAGACCGCACGTACCCATCCCTCCAGCAATTCGAATTCCAACGAACCCTCATACAACTATTCCTTTATTCCCTCTACCATATTATTAAGATACGTGGACGGCCAAGGGTTACTGCCTCACCACCGTCTAAACAGTTCGTCTCCTAGGCAGCAGATACGCATCCCTTTGCCACTTCGAATTCCAACGAACCCTCTTTTTCCTTCATTGCCTCTACTGAATTGCATCTCGGTTGACACAAGTACCAGCCTCTTCATCCTCCCCTGCATTTATCATCTCGTATGCAGCAGGTACGCATCCCTTCACCTATTCAAATTCCAACGAACACTGACATGCTGTCATTATCTGTACTCTATTATTTTTTTACCTGGACAGTCACAGGTACCAGCCCCACCGCCTTCATCTTATTGTCCAAGGTATTATCCCGTCATGTATTCGAACCCAAACAACCCCTGAAATACTATCATTTCTTCTAGAATGATATAATGTCATCTGGACACAGAACCTCTCACACCAGCTTCAACTTCATTCATCGCCCCCTTATAGTCAACAATTTCAATCCCAGCGAACCCTCACTCACCTTCGTTCTCTGATATGATATGAAGGCAACAGGACTGCCACGGGTCCCAATACCTTCGCTTTCACCCATCGTCTCATAGACGGCAGGTACGCATTCTATCACCATCTGGAATCTGAACGAAAACTCCAGGCAACATCCTGTTTTTAATGAAGAAACGTTTTAAAAATCTTTATAATTTGATGTGCCTTGTGTCGGCTGGGTGACTGCAGGTTTGTGTTTTGTGTGTGTTTTTATTTCAGAAACGTATTTTGTGATTTCATTTTAGACGTTTTTATATTTTGGAGATTCTTCAGTTCTGAAAGCGACTACTTTTTCAATAATATTTTCCCCCAAATGAAGACTTCTTGAAATTTGGTGGCTTCTAGAGCCTGGAGTGCTATTGTTTGGGCAACATTCTTTTCAACTTTCTCGCATTTAAGAAAGAACTTCTTAAGAAAACAAAGTTATGTAATGCTGCGGGAAGACGGCGAAATTTGTCACAACAACTCCGGGCCCTCGTAACGAAAAAGTGGATAAATCCAGTTGCTCAAATTAGAAAAAACGTCCTCTAACACTGCGTGTAGCCAGAATCCATGTTTTGTGGGTCCTTGATAGGAAAAAAATCGATTGATAGCAACACGTCTGTCCGACTGTCTGTCCGTCTGTCTGTGAACGAAGCAAGCGGCTAAACCATTCAGCCGAATTTATCCCAAATTGATATTCCCTGGTTGATGTTGTGTCCCCTTGAATTTTCGACATTTCAATTTTTGGGGAACTTAAAATGAACCCCTGAGACATTTCTAAAATTTTCAAAAAATCTTTTGATCGTGTTTGATTAAATTTTTGATGTTGAAGGACATTTAAGAGAATGGTTCAGGTATCATTTTCGTTAAAACACCCCGACTTTTTGAAAATTGCAAAAATTCAAATTTTTTTCAACTCTTCTTTCAATTACAATTATGAAGATAGAGATTTTCCCCTGAAATAAAATCTGTTCCTTAAAGATATATTTTGAAATAAGATCATGTACAATTTTTGTCTACTTTTCGTGTAACTGTACGTGAAATATAGGCAAATTTTAATTTTATTCAAAAGATTTTTTCTCAAAAATAACTTGATCTTCTTGGATTACAATTTCTTCTTGCATAGTATGTAGAACGTTTAACAGAATAGTGCAGGTATCATGTTCGTTGATAACACTATTTATCGAAAATTGCAAAAAATTCAAACATACTTCAGCGTATTCCTACAACTACAATTATGAAGATAAACACGCTTTGTTTCCACGCTTGGTTTAAGAGTTTTTCAAATGGTAGTTGAAGTTTAAGACAGAAATAGTCGTATTAATACATTACATAGCCATTAAAAAGATTGCGAGAAAGTATGTGCTATTGTGGCACCACTTGTGTTTGAGAAACAGGTTTCTCTAGGACATGAACGTCTATGAATGAGGCTTCCTAACTTCTGAGAGTGCCTGTTGAGAAAAATTACTTATTCTGTTTGTTTAGTGCTCATGTTGATGCAACCAATTCTTTTCCAGGAACGTGTTGCTGGAGGTCTTAGACGCCTTCATCAATGGAGGCTTCGTGACTCGCGAGAGCGACCGCCGAGGCAACTTCCTGTTCCTGCTGCTGAGCGCATTCGGGATGGTGATTGTCAGTGCCTTCACGGGGACCTTCATGGGCTTCCTGGCTGTCCTTCGGGAACCGCGACAGATTCAGACAATCGAAGAAGCAGCCAGCCAGGTCACCAGAGTCTTCGGACACCCCACGATAAAGGGGTTGTTGTATAACGTCGACAGAAGCGATGTGTTATGGAAACTATTTGATAAGTAAGTATGAGTTTTTTATTGTGTAGTGTTTGCACCAGATATCTCTGTACTAAAAGGCCTTTGAATTGCAAGCGATGCACGTAAGGGGCAGTTAAGGGGGAGATGTAGCGCCTGTGCAGTGACAAAGAAAACGTCTTCACAAAACGTTATATATCGCAATCCGAATTAGGGATTCTAATCGCCGCTCTGTATGTCCAGTTTGATATCCTAAGGATATCAACCTTGATACACTAGATTTATGTAATATACCTAGTGTTTCTGGGGTCACCAGGTTGTAACCCAGAGGGGGAACGATATCTTTTCTGGGGGACTCACTCACTTTACTGTGTATTTGTGGGTATGTGGTATTTTTCACAGCTTTTCCGACTGCTCTGAAACGGGTTGGGGGATTGCAGCACGCGTGACCAGACTTGCAAAACGGAGTAAAACGCATGAGGCATTTTGAACTTTAACTTGGTGGCTTTGAAAATTCAACATACTTAAAATCAGATCTGAATTATTACAAACGAACTATTCTTCACATATCCTAGTTTCCCCGCTCGGCGGTAGTTGACGCCAGGGACCGGGCGTGCTCCTCATTGTCCGTTCTGAATCGGTATACTCAGAGCACTTCATTCGCTTCCGGCGTTGCAGCAACAATGCGAATCGCTCTCCCCGGCAATTGTTGACGCGTGGTGTCTCCCGGTTACTTAATAACGCCGGGCATAATCTGACGGTGATGTGAGAAACCATTTTTGGCAGTATCGTGGAAGCAAAGTCCCAACTAATCTGGGCACAGAGTTAAATTGTGCAGCTCAGTGCATTTTGCCACGCGTTAGCGTTTTTCAGTGTGTGTATTTACTACATTTCTGAATCGGTATAGTAAGTTACATAACTAAAGTGCGATTTTTACTTTCCGAATTGCGCCCACCGAACATTTTCAAAAGTTTCTCAAAATCAGCTCCATTTTTTTAAATTTCGGGCAAGAATAGAGTTATATATATATATATATATATATATATATATATATATATAAAGATGGCATAGGTCAGATTTTCAAGTTAAATAAAGGAAAGTTTTCAAAATTTCAAAATACTTTGGGTGTCTTACAACAACAAAATTGAAGATAGAGATTTTTACTTCAATTAAATTTGTTCTCCATAATGAGTTCTTTCATTAAGGTCCTGTACATTTTGTTGAAAATTTAATAGTTTTCGCGCAATATTGCGAGCAATGTGTGAAATAAAAAATATACAAAAACAAAATGTTCTCAGAAACCGCTCCAATTTTTGGCTTTAAACTTTTGGAAGGGAACGTACATGAAATTTACATTCTGTACAAGAAATCTGATCCTGACCTGAATATGATTCAAATTAAATTTGTTGTCCAATATGCAGTATGCAGTATTTGCAATTTTAAAAAAATTCAAGATTTCTTCCAAAACGACTGCAATTTATTTCTCGTTGAAGGGATACATTTTTGTTGCTACATAACTTTTTTGTTTATTACAATGTTTGAAAATATATTTAGTTTTTCTACGTTTTGAGCGTGTACATGTTGAATAAGATGAGTGATTAATTTACCATCACTCATTATCGTTGACTTTGCGCCATTTACACAATTTTGTTTAAGCTTACTTTTCATTTTCAAAGTCGGTGTGTTTGGCTGCAAAAGCAATTATTACGATAGGAGCTGGGATAATAAGCTTTGTTTTCCAAAAGACATAGAGAAAATTGTGAGCGAATATGTATCATTGAAGTGAATTGATGTTTAGTTTATAATCTCACAAAATTCAACTGTTTGCATTAACATTTCTGAAATGCACACGCCATCATTACAAGGGACAAGCGATTTTCGAATTCGCCCATTCTACCTAACAAACATTCTTTTTCCTGAACGAAAATCTCCTGTTGAACGTGGAGCCGATATGGAACACCGAGAAAAAACAGAACATTACGTGGAAAAGTAACCATTCCTACTTATGAGGTTTGTAAAGATTTAGGGAAGCTTGTTATTGTGAAGGAAAATAGTGTTTTGTTTTTTTTCAGTAAACCGGGCTGAAATGTCCTATAATTTCATGTTGCTTTAAAATTGTCTAAGAATATTAATTCAGGATTTACCCAGGCATGGTTTCCAATAAAACGTTTAAATGATTTATGGATAACAATATGAAAACGATGAATGAATACTGTTTTATTCTTTCATTTCGTGTACATTATTTTTCATATGCAATTCTAGTACAATATAAAGTAATCTAAATCTAATCAAATACATTACTTAAGATGTTGATGAATTTATACGCTATTTATAATCTGGTACGCTGGCGTTACCAGATACTAAATCAATAATTATTCACAAGATACAGTTTTTGAAGGGTCTTCTGGCACTCCTCTCAATTTCAAAACACAAATATTCACCACGAAAGTTTATTTTATTTACCTCAATATTTTTCAAATTTCCAGGATATTAGAGTGTTAAAATTTATTCTTATCATCCATAAGTTACACTTGTCTTTCGATAATTAATTGATTTATACAGATCTCAATCCCACCAGGAGAAAATATGCAATTTCCACCAACATAACCAAGAGAGTCATCAACGACGTTCACATTTTTCTCCAAGACCCTCTCGACACATCATCGCGTCTCAGAACGAGAGATTGTCGTAACAGAGAGGTGCACATCTCAACTCTGTGAAGACCTTTTCACTAACAAGATTCCTCCGGACCAAAACTGCGAATCATCTAAGCGTCTCAAAAGTCAAAACGTTGCTACGTAACATTTCCGAAAAAACAAATTTTTGGCCAAAGGCAATTATTAAATTAACATCGCGAAAATTCAAAAGACATGTCTGGTCGACTAGTTTTGTAGGTAATTGCATGCATAATAACTTTAAAAGGTATTTTTTAAGAAAATAAATATTAAACTACAAGAAAATTTAAATTAGTAACATCAGGTAAAATTATTATGTAGGAATAACGTATGTACGTACAGGACAATTCGTTGACCAGCGTGAGCGTGAGTCTTGTAACGTAAGTACCAACTTAATTCGGAATAACCTTTTATTATATGATCTTATTATATTGATATTCTTATCTTATAGAATCATAGTCATTGCCATTAATTATACATGCATACTGCTAAAAGAATGTTAAAGTCTTAAAAAGGGGATAGCGTGTGATGTGCAACGATCGATATATATATATATATATATATATATATATATATATATATAATTGGTATTATTGTAAGTAATTGGAGCATTGTGTGCTCTTGAATTGTTTATTCACTCGCCGTAAAGCGCTAGGTAGTAAGTAACTGTAACAGAATGGCCTATTGTACACACTTGTAAAGAAATTTACAATTTCTTGACAATTTAACAACTTCTGTTTGTGTGTGTAGGTTTGAATTGGTTTCTGTACAAGAGGAGCAGGACCTGGTGTTTGCAGAATTTCCAAACCGACCAAAGGAAACAGGTCTAGCTTTAATCAAAAGTGAATACGTACAAGCGCTTTATCTCCATTCCCCAGTGTTGTGGAACAATTTTTCAGACACTTCCTTTGTACATAAAGTGCCTGAATGCATCATCACGCCGACCTTTCTTTCTTTCATGGCGATAATGGAAGACAGTCTAAAACATCGTTTGGACGCCCTACTCCAGACCATTGTGCAAGGAGGCATCTACAGCAAGATAGAAAGGTACTCATCCGTAGAGGCTTCTACACGTTTTTTTATTTCCTTCCCAAGGGACCCAACCACTCGCTTTTGGACGGACTACTCAACGCCATTGTGGACCCAGGAGGTTTCTACGCCAAGTTAGAAAAAGTACCCAACGATAGCGGCTGCTGCGCCTTTTAGATTTCCTTCCCACGAATCCCATCTCGCGTATTCCATTCTTCTCAGTCATCTCTCTTCTCCCCATCGTTCAATCTCGTTCTTTAATAACACTTTATCTCTTTTATTCTTCCCCTTCTTTTCACTGGCCCTCCCTGTATGCTGAACGCCCAGCCATGTGTTTGCCGAGCATGGCGACCTGTGTCGGAGGGAATGTGTGTCCTGGAGATTGAGGGAACTGCTTGTTTCCCCACTACTGCCCTTGTACTACGTTCTTCTTTGCACCTAGGGATATGTTGTTCACGAATTTCGCGAAACATTACTTGTATGTTTTCAACAGCCTTGCTTTGACGTCGGACTCTCCTAGACGGGCAGTCTGGAGCTAACCCACTACCAATCAATCGTCGCGGACTAGGTCTTGTACTCGTACTGAACTCCAGGGTGAACGGTGGGGAATTCAAGCTCTCTTTGTAGGCAATGTACATGCTTCTTATCATAGGCTAAGTTGCTTTTGCAACATTCCTTTTACTGAGTCTATTTAATTTTTTTTAATACTGTGAAAGGGGCGCCAATGACTTCTGTAGTTAAAGTGCTATCTAAACCTCAATCAACAATTAATCAACGGGGCCCATGTATTGCCTTTTGAAAGAGCTCCTTCAAGCCACTGTATATCGAGATATTTACCCCAAGATGTAAAAGTCACTCAACAACAGCGGTTGCTAGGCATTACAAATTTCCTTCCCACGAGCCCCAAACATTGAATTTTCAAGAATTCAATGAATTCCAAGCCATTGTAAATCCAGGTAACTACACCAAGATAGAAAAAGTACTCAACCATAACGGCCGCTACACGTTTGAATATCCTTCCCACCAGGCTCATTCTTTGCCTATTGGTCGCGCTCCTAATCGCAATTGTGATTCCAGGTATCTACGCTAAAGTAGAACGAGTCATGGTACAGAATGGCACAGACTTACTAGTAGTAAACATTTCTATTTTCCTTCGTATTTCCCCATTCTCTTGCCAGCTGCCGGCTATAGCTGTCCAAAGTACATTTTTTGACATTTTCCCACTTTTCAGTTCCCTAGTAGTAGAAGCAAAATATTGCTTTAAGAATATTAAAAAAGATTAAACAGTTGTTCCAAATAGCAATTTTCATTGAAAAAATTGAAAATGTTTTTAAGAAAATGGCGTTTAAACGTTATTGTAAATGAGAAATTTCAATATCTTTCTTACAGAAACTTTTTAAGTTTGTGAATAGGTTCTTTTAAATTAATTTGAGGCAAATTAACTCACAATGCAATAGTTTAATAAAATTTGCATATTAACGGCGTAAGTGATATTTCAAAAAATTACATTCGTGTATCTTTTGAAAACAATACTCCAAAATGAGCTTTATTTCATATTAAACAGTATAATTAGTACAATCCGTCGGAAAAGTTTGAAGAAAAAATTTGGAGCTCTTTTTCAGAAAATGGCGTTTGAGCATTTCTGAAAATGCGGAAATTTGAGCTCATTTTCATAGAAAACTGTTGAGTTTCCGATAAATTTATGACACTATTTGAAGCTTATGTACTGATGAATACAATAATGTTAACAAATCGCTTCTATGTAAATATTAACGACGTGAGAGGCAAGTAAAAAATATTACATTTTTCAATTTTTGAAAAAACATAAGAATAAATAAATATTTATATATATATATATATATATATATATATATATATATATATATATATATATAGTACATTTTCTACTATCCCTAATAAAAGTTCAAGGAAAAAAATTGGAGCTCTTTTGAGAAAAGTTTTTGTTATTTTTTAAAATTTCACATATTACTCGCAATATTGCACGAAAACTAGTAATTTTTCCAAAAAATGTAAATTACCTTAATGAAAAAACTCTATCTTTAATATTGTAGTTGTACGAAGTTGCCACAAAATTTTATACTTTTACAATTTTCCAAAATTTAGTGTAAACAGTGAAAAACAGACATATGCCACATTAATAAGTGTATTTCATTTTTTTGTCAGAAAAAATTTAAAGAAAAAATTTGGATTCGTTTTTGAGAAAATTTTGAAAATTCCCCAAGAACTTCAAGTATAGTACCCGGGACCATTAATGAATGTTTTTCAAAAGCGCAGAGCTTTGTCTCATGCCAAATCGACAAGGGTTTCTTTAATGTGGAAAAAAAATTCTACGCATGGTTTGGGCGCTAGAGTTGTTCGCATTCATCAGACAGACGGGCAGACAGACGGACAGACGTACGGACGTTCAGACGTTTTCTATAAAACCCATTTTTCGGTATCAGGGGACCCCAAAACGTGTATTTCCGTTGAAATCTCGAAATCGATATTCCGCAGTATTACATAACTTTCTCTATACTACGTACATTACTCAGTATATTGCAATAAGTCGCAATGACCCATTGCACAGCGCGACCCTCGTGTCACGCCCTTTTAAAATATCTCCAAGCGAAGGGCGCTTTTGACACAATTAGCGTCGCGCAGCTGCGCGCGCCGCTACGCAAGGAATCCCCGACAGTCGCCCGCCTCCCCCGAA
This sequence comes from Gryllus longicercus, assembly GCA_038098605.1. Taxonomy (NCBI): domain Eukaryota; kingdom Metazoa; phylum Arthropoda; class Insecta; order Orthoptera; family Gryllidae; genus Gryllus; species Gryllus longicercus. The sequence continues at coordinate 8,100,051 of JAZDUA010000010.1, forward strand.
AAGCCCCACAACGATCTTTGTGTTTGGCAGTAGGTGATTGACTCTCGGAACAGTCGTGTTAAGAGACTCGGTGGCAGCTCGCTAGCTAATACCTAAGGGGCAATAAACCATAAAGCTTCGTAGAAGGCTCGCAGACGTGTGTTGAGTCACGTAGGCACTAGAGGGACTAAACCACCAATCAAATGTTAAGAAGTGAATGTTGCAAAAATATGCGGTCCCCTTAACCCAATCACAGAGCTCGGGTGATAGAACGTTCTGGAAACTTTTGAACAAACCAATGAAAAGCTTGGCACTACACACGTGACAGAGCTCTTGCATCTTGCGAAAGGGGTGGGGACGGGAATCGGGTGAGCTGAGGGCGCTAAAAGACCAGGGGATTATTAGAGAAAGAATCTCGACAGCGATCGGTCGGCTCTTAGAAAGACCACAGTTCTTGGTTTAACGGCGACAAGAGCCATTCCACGGACGGTCGCTGTTTTTCACGCGATCCTACTAGCCCGCACTCAGCCTCGGAATTTATTCCGGATGCCGGACTGGAATAATAGGATCAACACCCTGAAATTATTCGTGAGGGTATGCAGCCCGACCATTCGGCTGTAAAACACAAAACGCGGTCCAGGCAACGTCATCAAGACCGACTCTTCATTTCGCGGACGGCCACGGATGGTCCCCCGCCCAGCCTGATGTTCGCGAGGCCGCTCCGGCCGACTACAAGGAATTTCAACGCGTCCTCCGCTGCAGCCGACCGGTATTGGACGTGTAATCCTTTCGGGGTGAAGTAGCGACATCACAATCATCACCATCCTGTAAGTGAATTCACATCCATAATTATTGTCAGCCAGAGGAAAGCTCAACAGATAATTGTATGTGCGAGACAATTTATCCATAATGAACGTGTCCCCGCCATTTTGTCGGGTGGTAACACAAAGAAATATAACCTGTATAGTACGTGTAGTCAGTAAGCCAAAAGCAATCCTTCAACCCAAGGCGCTCACCCCTAGATACTCAACGCCGGTGACCGGATAGCAGGTAAGACATTCGCTTGGCGCCCTTAAAATAAATTCAGCGCGTGCACTCTGCTGTCTGAAAGTGACCGTCGCACCCTAAGTGTGACGGCAATCCCCCCCTTATGATAGTGTAACTCCCAGGTTGCATTACAATAGACGTACGTATACGCGAAAGTAACTAGAAGTGCTACAAAATGTCATAGACTTTCTCGTATTAGTTTTCTATTTCCTTTGGTCTCAGCTAGCTACCCGGACTTGCCAAATTCTCTTGCCAGCTGCCATCTATCGCCGCCCAAAGTACATTTTTTTAAATTGTTCTGAATTTTTCGATTGTCTATTAATAGAACCGAATTATTCCTTTAACCATATCAAAGAAGATTTACGCTTCATACTAAAGGGCAATTTACATTTAAAAATTTGATGCCATTATTTAAGAAAATGCTATTTATGCGTTACTGTGAATCCGGAATTTGAACATTTTTTCATAGAAAACTATTGATTTTTTGAATAATTTCATATATGGTTATTTCAAGCACTTCCAGTCACAAATGAAATAGTGTTTAAAAACCGCTCGAGAAATGTTTATTAAAGGTGTGAGATATCTTTTAAAAATATTACATTTGTCTTTTTTTAAACAAATACATTTAGTCATTTTCGAGAAACAGGCGTTTGAGCTTCTCTGAAAATGCGAAATTTTAAGCTAATTTTTACAGAAAACGTTTTAGAGAAACTTTATCTGACATTATTTAAACCAAATGTACTCGTAAATACATTAATTTGAACGAACTGCCTTTACTGTAAATATTAACGACGTGAGAGACAAGTAAAAAAATTAAATTTTTCTAAATTTGAAAAAGCCAAAGAATAAAGGAAAATGTTTAGCCCCCCGAACATTTTCAACACATTTTGAAAAACGGCGCAAATTTTTTCTATGAATTTCTTGTAAAAAAAAGTAGATTAAAATATACTTATAATGGGGCATGAGTCCGATTTTCATCACTAACTCTAATTTTTAGAAAATTGCAAAATTTGGAACTTTTTACCGCGTCATCCTATAGCAGGAAACATTAAAGAGATTTTTCCTTGAAATAAAGATTGTTCTCTATATTTAGTTCTTTCCATAACGTCATGTACATTTTTTTAAATGTTAATATTTTCGCGCAATATTCCATGCAATATGTTCAATTTAAAAAAATTACAAAAACCAAGATTTTCTCAAAAACGGTTCAATTATTTTCTTTAAACTTGTGGTTTGGATAGTCCACACGTTATAAGATGACATAAATGTCACATTGCTCTATACTTTTCTTTTTTACACATTACAAAATATTAATGTTTTGATTTGTTTCTCATGTCATTAATATTTACATTATCGACAATTTGTTGAAATTAATGTATTGATTAGTACAAGAGCTTTAAATAACGTCAGATAAAGTTTCTCAAAAACTCGAGTTTTCTGTGAAAATAAGCACAAAATTCCGCACTTTCAGAAACGCTCAAAAGTCATTTTCTCAAAAATGGCTCCAATTTTATTTTTGGAAACTTTTGTCACATATAGTCCTAATTGCACTATTTGATATAGCAAAAGAGATATTTTGCTGTATTGTTTTGTTGTTTTTTTAATTTTTTTTTTAATTCAAATATATATACATTTTATATATTTGTACAAATATATGGTATATACATATATTATACAAATATGTATACATTGTTGAAATACCTTTCACACCATTAATAAGCAAATTACCAATGATTTGTAAACAGTATTGCATCTGTGAGTTAATTTGCATATAATTACTTTCAATGAAGTGTTTCGAAAATTCAAAACTTTCTTGTGAAAAGGAGCTTCACATTTTGGATTTACAGTAACGATTGAACAGCACTTAAGAATTGCTCCGAAGTATTCAATGCAAATTGCAATTTATGACAAGGTTTCATTTTTCTTTAATATTCTTAAGGTAGTATTTCGGTTCTATTATTAAGAAATAAAAATTTGAGAAACTTTCAAAAAATGTACGTTCGGTAGCGATGACGGCGATTAGCAGCGATTTGTTCTCATTTTTATATTTTTTAGTACATGTGCATTTAGTAGTGTTTAATACATTTTCTCGAAAACTCAAGTTTTCTGTGAAAATGAGCTCAAAATTCCGGTTTTCTACAAACGCTCAAACGCCATTTTCTCAAAAACTCCTTCATCTTTTTCTTCAATCTTTTCGTACATATAATGCTAATTGCTTTGTTTAATATGACATTAACTTAATTTTGGGGTATTCATTTTGATTACACCAATGTTAAATTTTGATATATCTCTCACGCCGTTAATATGCGCATTTCCAGCAATTTGTATACACTATTGCATTTGTGAGTTAAAGTTCTTCAAATTACTTTTAATGATTTTTTTCGAAAATTAAAGAAGTTGCTGTGAAAAAGAGCTTCAAATTTCGCATTTATAGTACCACTAAATTACCATTTTCGTGATAACACCTCCAAATGATTGAATTAAAATTTCCATTATGACGACGATTAATTATTCTTTAATATTTTTGAAGTAATATTTCAGTTCTTCTGTTAGGAAACTGAAAAATTGGGATTTTTTTAAAAAAAGTTCATTTTGGGCGGCGATGGATGGTCCATACTGTAGCAGTACTAGTTTGTGTTTTGCACAGTCACATTTAGATGGAGTGGAATCTCTATGACCGATTTATTTCATTTGTTCACAGCGACGTGTGGATGAAGTGGAGGTATAACGAATGGGTTCGTCGGGGACCCGCAATATCTAAGGCATTTGCCGCTGTGCCTCCCGCCCCTACCTCCGCGCCACGACCCCTGGGCCTCTCTGCGCTGGTGGAGCCCGGCGTCGTCCTGGGCGTGGGGACGCTGGCTGCGGTCGTGGCCTTCCTCGTGGAGGTGGCGCTGCGCATGCGAGCCAACGGGTGCTGCAAGTCGGGAGCGCGGCAGCTGTGCTGCCGGTGCACTGCACGCAAATGATTCCAGGGGCATTCATTTAATTTCCTCTAATTTAATTCACGTCTTTAGTTCGCACTAAGCCATAGCACTGAGCCATATATCTGCTGCTGTACAATGCCCCCTGGGCCCCTCTGCCCTGGTGGAGCCCGCCCTCGTCCAGGGCGTGGGGACGTTGGCTGCGGCCGTGGCCTTCCTCGTGGAGATGGTGCTGCGCATGCGAGACAACGGCTGCATCGAGATGAGAGCCCTGCACGCAACTGACAGTGGTGGGGGCGTGACTAAATATGCTTTATCCTTCTTTATTTCATTCCTGTGGCCGAGTTTACTCTGAGCCCAAATTAACATTGTGTTCTCGGTTTCTCAAAGAGGGAGGTACTAAGGAGGTAGGGACTGGGATTTGAGTACCGATGGTGGCTGTGTTTCGTTTCTCTAGCTACATAGACAGGTCGAATTCAGTCGCCATGCAAGCGACGGTTTTAGCATCTGGTCCCTCTGATAGGAAATTTTCCGATATGCCTGCGATGAATACCACACGAATACATAGGCTCTAATCTAAACCAAAGGGCTACGGACGCTGTACCGCTTTCTCTTCTTACACACATGCACTACACTACCACGCATATCGGGAGACCAGCCCGTCATTTACAGCTTGTCTCACCTTGGACGATGCGGTTGGGGGGGGGGGGGGTCATACCTCGAGGGGAAAATCCCCATGCGTGTTAGCAAGGGATATTTCCAACCAGCGAGTGAGCAACCCTTCCAGGTCATGTGATTAAACATTCACTACACTTACGGAATTAATGACCATAGCAGTTGACTTGCATCAATCACTTACGCACGTATGCACTTACGCACGCCTAATGGTTTCTGATGATGTATAATAATTGTGTTACAAAATTACCTGAAATAGAAACAGAATTCATAGAACCGAAAATTTGTCACTTGCGGAGTAAATACATTCTGTAGAATGTTCAATTGAACGAAACGAATGTTTGACAATTATCTTACACTGTTTGAAATATAGTAATATCACTTTACTCTTAGAGTTTGCAATGGAGAAACTATGAAAATCACAAATATACAGAATATTGCAAGTACGTTTCGACAATATACATCTGTTAAAACAACAAATTGCGGTTTGAGAAACTTGGTGTTTGGTGTGTGAATTGAATTTTTAAAAAATCGTTTTCTACTTTTGAAATATGTTACATCACAAACACTTTAATCGGTGCAACCTGAAGGATTGTTCCGAACACTTAAACAAAGATATGTTTTTTTGTAAAATATGATGTAATTATGTGCTGGCACCATATGGCACTTTTGTAATCATTTACACAAGTGTACATTCATGGTTATCGAAAAATCGCTATTAATGTTTGTAGTTCACGGATCATCAGCGCCAAACTTACAAAGACATATTCGCCCTTAAGGGAAACAAGAAACTATTACATTCGTGTCTTTGTATGACTTATTTATGTGTTTCATAAACATAAGAATCGTTTCGAACCACATAGGGGTCGAAACGGACCCTGAGAAATGTATTATGACATAGATATCTTGTGTTCACGTCAGTGTTTGGCTAATAATGCATTAATTATTACAGTAATATATTTACTATGTATACAATTGTCTTAATACAATAAAATGTTTAAATGACTTTACCTTGTATTACATTACATTTCTCATGTTACATAGTACATAAGCTTATTAAGCATAACTTTCAATACACGACTAGATATTTATTTTCTCCCAACTTTCTTCGCTTTCTGCATTATGATTCAGTCTTGTCACTCATCATTGTTTTAATAGTGCAGCCACTGCGTTCAGATTTAGTTTTTCTTTTACAACATAATGTGGCACACGGTAGAACACATGGTAGGTAAAAATATTATATGAACTTGTTGCATTGTACAGAACGTATTGTGTCTTATTTTTTCTCTCGTTTCCGTCTCTTTTTGAGTAATTAAATGTGGAAAACCGCGGAAGTGAAAACGTTTCTACCATTTTCGTGAGTAACAAAATAATTTAATTTAGTTTAATTAATTATCAATGCAAATACTTAATTCGTTATAGTCGTTTTCAAAAGATATGTGACACCAGAGCGAGGCCGTGAGATTTTAGCGTGGGAGAGAGCTCTTCTCCGATTTTAGTCAGTGGGACCAACAGTTTTTAGCTCGTCCTGTCGATGTCACTAATTCCCAAAAATGCATTAATTTTGCCGTATCAGCTTTAGTTTTGTAAATACAGAATTATCATTACATAACCCACTTTCACAATTGCGTGTGTTAGAATTTAGAAGCGTTAATGGCATGTATACATAAAATATTTACTTTGCTGGTGTTAATTACTTGTAAAAAATTGTTTTTATAAATAAAATGTATTAAGTATCTATCTGTAAATCACATAATTTCTAATCTAAATGTTTTTAAAATTCACAAAATCAACAATTCATTCAATACCCAAAAAGTTTTTTAATCGATTTTTTGGAATGAGTAATGCCATAGCAGTCTCGCTGATTGTTCCAACAGTAGTCTGCCGTAATGTATGTATCCCTTTTTCCTTGGTGTCTTTTCCTCTGTGAAATCTTGGTGAAATCTTTCACCTTTCTCTTCACTAGATCATAAAGTCAAGGAAATATCATCAAGTGGCTATGTAGGTAATGGACCTTATTAGTCATTGTAGGCCCAGAGATAAAAAAAAGTCGAACTGAGTAAATTGAGTGCTTTTTTTAAATGTATTTGTTATTATTTCTTTCTGAACAAAAATACTAATTTCTTTTGTAAACAATAAACAATTTAGATATTGCCGAAGGGTTTCTGTTCTTGTGCAATGCAAATTTGTGCCTACAAAGCAATTTTTCCAACCAACTATTGAGTGCTTATTGCTGCTTAGCCATTCGGAATATCCAAATAGTTTATTATTCAAAACGTGCTTAAAATTGTAAGAGCTTATTTTCGATGTTTTCTCCTCGGACACGCTGTACATTTAAACCCAACTTTTAAAGAAAACCTACATTGTTGCAGAACACTACGGTTTCTTTTTTCATCCTTTTTCTATTCAATCTTTTGCCTGCTGACGAAAAAAAAATGTGTCCCAAGTACAAGCAAATTCTTTCCTTTTAACCGAGAGGCGAGCAATTCCGAAGCGGTTGTGGAGAAACCAGGTTCCCTGACGAGTTCAATCAATTCTTTGTGGTCGAAATATCCAGGTCTTGATGTAGTGCTTAAAAATCACAATAACAAATTCCGTTTTCATAACTTTCAGATATTCAAGATTTGTCTTCAGTGAGCTCTTCCGAGTGATAGAATGGAAAAGATACGTCATTTGAGAATGAAACTTTCCTTCCAGCTGAATAAGTCAGGATACGTCCATTTGTTACAATTGTTTCGATAATTATCATTATGTTGGCAAGACAAAAATGACAATCATTCATATAATTTTGTACTATTTCTCCAGTGTCGCAAATGATTCTTGATCTCAGGGGTTGCCATCTAAATAACTTAATTATACCGTTTATGAACTCATAAATAGATTTTGTTAATTTTCCTTCAATGAGTACTTGTCATATGAAGCAAAATACTGGACTATTCAAACAGTGAATTTTGAGGAAGCCATACATATATGGTCTCATTTAACCTGACAAATCGAAACAATTAGAAAATTACGCATCGTACAAAAATGACACAGGCAAAAAATTAATATATCTCCAAGGGGGACATCTGCAGAGACCTAAAATCAAATCTCGCCCTCGCCGCCTGGGGCTGAGGAGTGGGGCAACTTTGAAATGTTAAATGGAGCCCCTATTTATTATTACAGGTTTGGATTCTATACTGAAAAATACTTACGTTTCATCTAAAACATCTTTTGATACGTAATAGATGACGCTGTAATTTTAAAAATAAGATTTATATTTATACCTATTTAGTAAAAAAGAGTAACAAATGTATGTGACGTATGGGAGAGAAGATAATCAGCGCACGTTTCCTTGAGTTCCAGAATCCCTTCCCATCATTATAAATAGTTGAAAGATGAGTAAAAGTTAAAGACAAAAATAAAATTTAAAAATGTGCGAGATTAGCCATATTTGAAAAACTAGACATTTTCGTCCCCGAGTTATAGAAAACTTATTTGCAACGGTAAACGAACTGCAGAATTTATTTTCTGCATTGCTTACAAAATAGTAACTCGACCTTACCTCTACTCACTACAAGCAAAAGGAGAGTTCAACAAAACGTGCTACATACTACATGCAGTTCCAAACATAGTGAAGCTACATACAAGCTTTTTTGCAATTCTCAAGAAATTAAAATTCGGAATGAAAAATAAAGAAACACTTATTCAATAATGTTTAAAATAGTATTTAATGACAACATTTAAATCCCTACCCCCACTTCCCGGGAATGACAAGTTGGAAATCCTTTGCAAAATGACAAAATTTACGGCAGGAATTGAGACAGGATAATATAATGTGATTAAGGAATGGGAAGTTTTGTTTCTAATTATGTGAAGTGAGCACTAAAACAATATGTGAATAAATTAGTGCGCATTGCTAAAAAGCTGCGGAAGATTCAAATTTGACGGTTTATAATGAAAATACAATGAAATAGACTGTATGTACTTTGGCACAACAGCTCTTTACCAGCTAAGGCCTACCAGCAACGTCCTGGCCTTGCGGCCATGGGTTAGAGGTACGTGTGGTTAGCACATAGCCATTCCTACGCTGAATTCGGGTCATTGCAACCAGAGGAGTGAGTTTTCTCAACGTCACACAGCAACGAACAATTAATTTTTGCCCCAACTGGCTATCGAACACGGGGTTGCGTTTGGAAAGCAAGCACGCTAACCAACGAGCCACCGAGGGCTTAAACCATTAGTGCATATGCTACGGTAAATCGGAAGCTGAGAACAGCGGCAACAATGTCTGTTGGACACATCTCTTTGAGATATACACGAATCAACACTGGCATTGTCGGAAAGTTAAATTAAAACTAAAAGCTGCTAACTTACAGGGGGTTAGCGATTTGAGTGCAAGTTGGGCATTTCAGTTGTGTTGTTTCACGTAGCTGTTATTTTTCATTTAAGTCAATATCTAACATTGATTGATATAAACAAATTGTATAAGAAATGAAATAATCAAGGATTGTGTTTTCGATTTGAATCAGTATATTAATAAAATTGTTATAAATAACTAAACTATTTCGAATTAATTTTTGTGATTCGAAATATTGAACATGCCACTAAGCAACCTCAGCCATCCAGAAGAACAAAACCTCTACACATCTATATTGCTCAAGAAATAATTATTTTTACTTTCTCGTATACATTCGTACGAAAATAGGAAGTGACACACGTAGTATAGGGAAAGTTATGTAATGATGCGCGAAAAAACGGTGGATTTTCGGCAGCTGAAAATTCATTGCCGGGCCCTGATAACGAAAACGTGGATAAATCCAGTTGCTAAATTAAGAAAAAAATCATCTAAGACTTGGAGTAGCCAGAATCGCTGATTTGGGGGTCCTTGATACCGAAAACCCAATAGACGGCAAAACGTATGTCAGTCCCGAACGATTTTTTCCAAACTGAATAAACCCCTGTCCATTTTGCCTCAGTCGAAGCTCTGCGATTTTGAAGAACATGCATTAATTTTTGGGGGTACTTTATATCAAGCCTCCGGACACTTCCAATATTTTCTAAAAAAACGGATCCAAATTTTATCTTTAAATTTCTAATACGAATAGAATGGTAGAATCAGTCCGATTTTCAGGTTTAACTCTGCATTTGTAAATATTTCAAATGTTTGAAAAATTTTCGGCGTCTTCCTACAACTTACAAAATGAAAGAGATATTTTTCCTTCAAATAAAATTTGTTGTTCATACTTATTTCTTTCTTTAAGATATTGTATTTTTTTAAAATTTTATTAGTTTTCGCGCAATATTCGTGCAATATTTACAATTTTAAAAAATTACAAAAACAATATATTCGCAAAAATGGCTCCAAATATTTTCTTAAAATTATTGGTGGTAATAGTGCTAAATGAAATGACATAAACAATTTTGCAGTAGCCTTTAGTCTTTTCTAAAATTACAAAAATGCATTATTTTGACTTGTCTCTCGTCGTTAATATTTACATTAGCGGCAATTTGTTCACAATACTATATTTATGAGTACATGTACTTTAATTAATGTCCTATAAAACTTTTCGAAAACTCAATAGTTTTCGGTGAAAATGATCTCAAAGTTACGCACTTTCAAAACCCTCAAACGCCATTTTCTAAAATAGACTCCAAATGTTTCAAACGGATAGTGTATGACGTAAAGTTGATTTCGGTGTATTTTTTGTTTTTTCAAAAATTTCACAAATGTAAATTTTTTGAAAGATCTCTCACGCCGTTGGCACGCTCATTTTCAACATTTTGAAAACACTATTGTATTTGTGAGTTAAAGTATTTAAAATAACTTCAAATGAAGTTTTTGAAAGATAAAAATTTTCTGTGAAAAAAGAGCTTTAAATTTCGAATTTTCAGTAACGCTTGAAACGCGTTTTTTAAAAACGGCTTCAAATGTTTGAAAGAAAATTGCCATTTAGGACGAGGTTTTACTGTTCTTTAATAATCTTAAAATAATATTTCCGCTCTAAAATTATGAAACCGAACAATTATGAAAATTTAAAAAATATACTTTAAGCGGCGATAGATGGAAGCAGGTAAGAATATGTATCAAGGTCCATTAGCTAACCAAGACCGAAGAAAATAGAAAATTAATACGGGAACATCTGTGTAATTCTGTAGCACCACTAGTTTCTAATGAAATGTGTTAAAACACAGATTTTTTAGTAAAGTCATGTTGAATATTTTGAAAATATTAGTATATTTTGTTTAATGTAACTACAAAGTCGCTCGCTTCAAATTTACTGTGCTTCGTAGACATAAGTTGAGAAAAGTTTGAATGCTATTGCTATACTTATAAAATAAAGATCGATGGATGGTAATAAATTTAACTAGCACTTACAAATTACTTCTTTACTTCAAGAAATTTTGATCGCGGATTATAGTATGTTTCATTTTTGAAAGTTAGAAATGACTACTGTTTCTCGAAATAAATGCAGATATCCACCACAAGCGCTTCCTTTGCATTGGCTGCGTTGGATTATTAGCTTACATGAAAGAAAATTTGAAAAATTGTGTACCATTAATTTTTACTATCATTTTAATTTTATATTACTACATTAGCTGCGTTGGGAAACAATGCTATATTTAGATTTAATCAGTCAAAAATACAGTAAAAACTGTGTGTGACGTAGGGGGAGAAGATTATCTGCGCACGTTTTTTTGAGTTCCAAAATACCTTCCCGTCATTTTTAACTATAAATAGCTGAAAGATGAGTAAAAGTTTAACATAAATAAATATAAATAAATTTTAAAATCGCAAGATTAGCAATATTTAAAAATTGTCATTTTTGTTTCTGAGTTATAGAAAACTTATTTGCATCGGTACATGAATTCCAGGTATGATTTTTCTGCATTGCTAACAAAATAGCAACTCGCCCTTACCTCTACTCTTACCATTACAAGCAAAAGGAGAGTTCAACAAAACGTGCGCATAGTGAAGCTACATTTACGTTCAGAAGCAAAACAAGGGGCCATCTCAGCATTTGCTCAAAGGATCAGGGAAACTGGACAAAAACCTGATCGAGATGGGGGTCATTGACCCGAGAACTGAAGTACATTATTTGTTACAAACATATTAAGTCTTTAAAAAAATATACAATACAAATGTAAACTAATTCATTATATATATCACTGTTTTGTTAAAATAAACATTTTTTTCTTTTTGATAATCAGTATAGTCTCTAATTGTATAGAAACAGTTATGCAGCAGAAAACATTTTACTTTTAGCTTAAATTTTACTTCAATTATTCTCCTTCTTACTCACGTGAATTTAAATACTTTCTTCACCATCCAAAAATACGCTTTCACTCTCCACTACAATAAATCACATCCATACAAAAATTCATCCTTGAGTTAACAGTTTTAGCAAAGCACGTAAGTAATTCATAATGTTTCCCTTTCCCTCGTTCAACTTGCAAATGCGTAATAATCATGCTTAATTTACCGTCACTACCCCAGTAACTATATCATGCAGAACACGTGCGTGCATTCACACCGTTTTACAACTTCAAGCACATCCGTCAGCACAATGATTTTTTAAAATAATTTAATGTCTCTTTTACACTTTATACATTTACACCTAGACGTAATTAAAACTTGTATTTAAAGAGTGAAGAAAAACTTTTCGGATTGAAGACGGACTTTCTTAAATATTAACATTCAGAATAGATAAATGACAGTAAAAATCAACAAACTGTTCCCTCCAAGGAGGTATTAATATATTATAATCTATTTGGGCTTTCCTATAGATACGCAATTCTGTGCATAGATGAACTCGATCGTAGATCTTAGCCGTCATTCTCTGGTGAAGCACAGCTAAATCATTGTTCATTGATGCACTCTTAAATCTGTGATGTAAAGCTAGGCGAAAAAAGTCCACAAAAGTAATTATTTTGTAAATAAATTAAAGTTTGTGATTGTAAATCATAGCCCATAGTACTGCAGACCTTTAAAATAAACTAGCACAAAAGTTTCATCGGTATTGATTCAGTACATTCAGAAATTATCGCGCTGTAAGCCAACGCACTTCTGTCTTTATGTATTAGTATAGATAACCATCACTAAAGGCGAGAAAGTACGTTCGGTTTAGCATCACTAGTTGTTTTTTTTTTAAGAATAATCAAAATGAGGATGAGGTCCCAACCTGATAGGCGGTGGCGACGACGACGGCGGAGGCGAGCAGCGCGGCAGCTAGCTGCAGGCGCTGCGGCGTGGCGCGCACCCTGTCCTGCGGGACGCCCCCGCACGAGGAGAAGGCGCGCAGCGCGGCGGCGGCGCTGGCGGCCAGCGACCCGCCCGCAACCACGCGCCACGCCAGCGCGTACGCCACCGCCGTCCCCAGCAGCGCCAGCCAGATGCACGGGGAGAAGATGCGCAGCGGCAGCGACCACGCCGGCAGCAGTGCCGCGAACGGAACAAGCACAATATGGCGATCGAACTCTCCGGAGGACACAATGGCCATCAAATTTGAGGAACCTAAATTCTCCACCATGTACGACCGGTATTCTGGCACCAAATCAATTGTTCCCATTAGCATCAATTTTTCTATCTTGTCTTGGTTTTTTTTAATTGACTCCTAGTAAAGAAAATTGGATGATTAAAATTTAATCGTATATAATATGGAAATGAATCAGTAAAGAACAAATCTAAACATCATTGGAGATTCAAACTTCTCTAGAGAAAATGCAAACATAAGCATCATGGTGGACAGAGATGGGTGAGCTCCTCCGGCGCACCGATTTTTGCTTGTTCTGCGCAGCACCAGTTTACGTCATGAACCACGTGACCACAACACGGACACTTCGTTTAAAAAGCCAGACTAGATACTGTTGCCTGAAGCTCATAGGCTGAAGTTGCTCAATAGCTCATCCATCTCTTTCCACCATGACAAGCATCATTAAATTATGAAATGTATCATGCAGATGCAAAAGTTTTGTATCAATAAATGTTATATACCAAACGTCCATGGTTGTGTTTCTGGAAAAAGTGCTCATATACAGGGGTTTGGAGAGCGTTTAGGAGGTAATTTTTAGTAAACTGTCGGCGGGAAACGCAGATCTTTTCCTCCACGCAGCTCCAACGTAATCGAACAGACTGACCTTGAAATGCGATTCCTCGCTGTAACAGTCGGCGTGATCGCGAAACCTCAAAATTTCTCAAAATAGTGTTAGGTACCATACAATAATAATATACATATGTATGCACGCGACTCATCACTCTTGTTTTCATTGGCTAAAGAAATCTATAGAGTTCCTCTTAAAATATCGATATCTCTTAAATTAAAAGTGGTGTTAAAACAGCATGTACATTGTTCGAGTAGAAGAAAGTGTACTTAGAAGAATGATATAAAGTTTCCGAGTTTCATTAGAACCTCTGACACTTAAAATATTACAAAAATATAATAAAAAAATAACAAATTAAGGATTTTGGTCTACAAGGAAGGTTGAGCTTTCTTACTCAGTCAAAATTCGTGACTCTTGCTGTAAATGAAACGCAGTGGGATCCAGACGTCTTAATGTTTTCTATTATAAACAGGTTTTATAGTATAAATAATAAATTTTAATAAAATACAAATCATAATTGAATGAACGCTTCTCTAATTTCATTTGTTCAATGTGTTGTGAGGTTGAGTCAAGAAGTTCTTCAAAAAGACTTTTGTCTACAGTGAGCAAGCGTAGGTATTAGAGTGTGTTGAGTTTGAGAAATATTGCTTAGATGATTGGGAGAGCATTAGCAGAAACTGCGACGAGAAGTTTTATGCACCGGCGTGTGAGTTCTTATCAGATGAGAGAGTTCTCTGAAAAAACAGGCGACGCATAATTGACAAAAATTATTATTTTGCCGTAAAAATCAATGAGTATTGAAGAGATTGTTATGGTTTTCTCTTTCTGGACGAAAATAAACGTTCTCCCTTCTAATTTAACGTCAGTCATGCTTTCTATTGTTTCGCTTCGCTTTTCAGAGCGCTAATGGAAAGAAACTACACGATAATTACTAGTTGCCAACGTACCACCAATTTTCAATGCGCCTTATACACGTACTGCTTAGCTTCTCGGCACGATCACTACAAAAACTGGTCGCGACTCCTCTAAATTAACAAACAACGCAAGCTCATTGCGTCTGAAGTGGAAAAAATTGGAATCCGGGAAATCTGGCAATTGTAAATCTTTCGTCGCGTCCACTCACTAGGTGGTGCAACCTATTAGTGATTTTTCGAAGCAGTTGAAAGTCAATTTCAAAGAGATTTGTACAAAAAACTGATTTTTTTGTCAATTAGGAAAGAATTCGCGCGGTTTTTGGCCAAAACTAGATTATCTCAAAGGCGGGAAAGAAATGTATGACCTTTCCTTCTTAAATGCTTTGAAAAGGTAGCGAAACTGAGATGTTTGAAGCATAGCGCCAAATTTAAATTAATTTGGTGGCCCACGTACCAACAGACCGTGGTCCCCAGTTACAGAATACACCGAATATTTTAATTTTGAAAACTGAGTGCTTTCCAATGCATGTCGCGATGTCGCGATGCAATGTCCAGCAATCATCTGACACCCATATACGTTCACAAAAGAATTCTGTGATTATACACTTAGATGATAAATGCCATATCACCTCCAAATATCGTGTCGAATCTACTTATGGCCGGCGATATGCAGCAACTCGATGTGGCATGAACTCAACAAATTGTTGGAAGTCTCCTTCAGAAATATTGAGCTATGCTGCCTCAAAAGCCACCCAGAATTGCGAAAGTGTCGCCGGTGCAGGATTTTGTGCATGAACTGACTTCTCGATTGTATAAATACATAAATGTTCGATGGGATTCATGGCGGGCGATGTGGGTAGACAAATCATTCGCTCAAGTTGACCAGAACGTTCTTCAAATCGGTCACGAACATTGTGACCCGGTGACATAGCGCATTGTCATTAATTAAAATTCTATCGATATTTGGGAAAATTAAGTCTGTAAATAACTGCTAATTGTCTCCAAGAAGCTGAAAATAACCATTTCCAAACAATGATTGATTCAGTTGAGCCACAGGTCTCAGTCCATTCCATGTCAAAACAGCCAATACCTTTATGGACCCACCATCAGCTTGCACAGTACCTTGTTAATAACTTGGGTCCATGACTTCGTGGGATATTCGCCACACTCAAACTCTGCTCTTACCAAGTTAGGCCGCACTGTTATAACGGATAAGTTCGTTGTATGTCCCACATTCATTTATGAGATTATTCCACGTAGTATTGCTTGTCTGTTAGCACTGAATACTCTACGCAAACGCCGCTGCTCACGGTCATTAAGCGAAGGCCGACCGCCGCTGCGTTGTCTGTGGTGAGAGATTATGCCTGAAATTAGGTATTATCGGCACACTCTTAGGGTTGTGGATCTCTGAATATTGAATTCGCTAACGATTTCCGAAATGGAATGTCCCTTGCGTCTAGCTCCAACTACCACTAACACAACGACCACTACAACTACACTACCGGCGTTCAAAGTCTGTTAACACCCGTCGTGCGGCCATAATCACGTCAGAATCCTTTTCACATGAATCACTTGAGTGCAAATGATAGTTCTGCCAATTCACTACCCTTTTATACATTTTGCACGCGATACTTCACAACTTATTTGCTTATTTCTATCCCATGACTTTCCTCACCTCAGTGTATGTGGCGCTTTTAATTTTTAAGTTCTTACTACTGCTTACACAGTATAGAGATAGTATTGTAATGCTGTGGGAAAAACAGCGAATTTTCGACACAAAACTCTAATTGTGGGGCCGAGATAACGAAAAAGTGGAAAAATGTATAAATCCAATTGCTAAATATGGGGGGGAAATTCTTTAACACATAGTGTAGCCAGAATCCATGTTTTGTGGAACCTTGTTACTGAAAAATCGATTGATGAAAAAATGTCATTCCTTCCGTCTGTCCATCTGTCAGCGAACAACGCTAACCGCTAAACCATTCAGCCGATTTTCTACATAGTTGATATTCTCTAATCGCTTTGGTTAATATACGGCTCCTTGAATTTGAAATCTATATTTTCATTTTCGGGTGTGCTTTATAGAAAGTTCTTGGGACATTTTCAAAATTTAAAAATAAAAATGCATCATTTTTTTGTTTAAATTTTGTTGTCGGATAGCGTAACATACGCTAACCAAAAGTTTTTTCGAAAATTGGAAAAGTACAATTTTTTTCGGGGTCTTCCTACAACTAAAATATTAAAGATAGATATTTTTCGTGAATGGAATATGTTCTTTAAGACAGAATTTGAAATAAGGTCAAGTACAAAATGTAGAGTATTTTTCGCGTATTTATGCTAAAATTATACGCAATTGGTGGCGGTGTTTGTAGATGAGTTTCTTGTAAAAGAAGTTGTCGAAGAAAGTCGCCTTCCTCTAAGACTTCGTGGAAGTAAATATTGGATTTCAAGTGTTAATATATTTTAGTTTTAGTTTATAGTAATTATTTTTTCGTAATTATGTAATTAACGTGATTATATTTTTATATTGAGAAGTTACTTCTTTATTTTACAGTTAAGAAATTAGAAAGAACTAAAAAGAAAATATTCACTATGCCTACATGTCAAAAGTAACGTCAATTTATGCTATAACAACTACGCGCTGGCAACAATGGGTTGTAGACATTAGCGACTCACACCGCGTTATTTCTAGTTTTTTTAATCAAAAATATTAATTTAATTGTCAAATTTGTGTTTATATGTTAGCTTTAAAAGAATTGGTTTTCGCACCTATTGTTCTACAATTTGTAATGAGTTTTACAAGTGATGACTGCGGTGTGCTAATATGGGCAGCAATTGCGGTATTATCATATTACATATCCGTTACTATGTGCAAGAAAGTGCGTGCTGTTGTAGCACCGTTTGTTACATTAAGTTGAACAGGAGGATTTATTTGCCGTAGTTCACTACAACAATTATAGTTTTATATTTACCAAGATCTGTTAATCGACTTCTCCAAAAAACGTTATGAGCCCCTTATCCAGTTAAGTGTCGACTTTCCAGAGCAATTTCTACAACCCTCACTCGCGCTAGTTGTCGTGGACGCAAGGCCCGAAAAAAATGAATACCTGCGACCTTGAGAACCCTGATTTGAAACATCAAGCCGATCGATTTGTCCAAAGAAACAAAGACTACATTCACCCGTGCAAAGTAGTCTGAATAAATCCTAAAATGGTCAATTTCATTTTCCAATTTTTTAAATTGGATCGCTTGAGGTTTAGGTCTTAAGATGACTTCATTGTACTTACGAAATCAGGGCCATCCAAAAGATAAAGGGAGAATGTAATGTGGAGTCTTTCCCTCATCTCCTTCAGTAGTAGATTCATGTAAGCAATAATCGACACTTTGATTCCATCGATAGTTATCGTAACATTTAGGAAGTCTATCCCGGCCATCGCCACTGCTAGACCCGAGAAGCCTGCAGAACCTGGTGATCGCGCCGCTAGGAGCGCCGCAGACGCCAGATATCCGTCGTCCCCATCTCCATCGCTATCACTGCTCCACTTGTACGAATGCAACCTGCAAGGTATGGTTGATTAGCGCTCTAATAATGTTTTACCTGCTTTCAATTTCTCGTTTGCGAAAAATAGAGAATGTTGTGGTATGTAATTATATACTTCGATTTATTTAGTTTCATTTAGATCATCAGTTTTGACGGTGTTCAACCTCCTGATTGGATGACCCAGTAACAGCTGATATACGTCAACTGTCCTGTTTAAATCGAAGAATATACAAAGTCGATTGGCCTACTGTTGAAACATTTTGAAAAATTGCTACGATTTTGTGAAAAGTACCCTAAAAAGAAAATACTAATGTTAATTTGCATGGTCTTAAATGCGAAGAGGTAGTTGGCGAAAAGTTAGTTTTTAATATAATACTGTATTTGATTTATGTACATGTATTATTTACATAAAAGGGCGAAGAGAATGAAATGTAGACTGACAGATAATGGTGAGAAAAACATTTATTCGAAATCAGCAACTCTAGACGAGTATTTCCATTAACAATTCGACATTGCTTTTTGTGGCATGTAATTTCTCTCCCCCTCTCCCTCTCTATTCCCCTCTTTCACCCCCTCTCCCTCTCTCTCTCCCTCTTCCTCTATCTCCCCCTCTCCATCTCTCACCCCGTCCCTCTCTTCCCCTCTCCCTTTCTCTCCCCTTTCGCTCTCCCGCTGGCGCAGGTAAAACATGCGCTACACTTACGAAAATAATGCCTTTAGCCGTTGCCACGAACGAAATAACTAATCAATTCATCAACCAATACCCAACTACTCATATGTCCAAGGCTAAACATTATATATTTTCTTACATTATTTTACAGCCAGTAGATTGCATGTCTCACCTGCCAGTAGCCGCGTCGATTGCAAGTCCTCGCCACCAGTCCCCGGCCGTATCTTCCCGCAGCACCACTCCGCGGAAGGACTGGTGGCGCCAATCCAACAGCATCAGCGCAGACCGGTCTTCCTCAAAATCGATCTCATCTCTGTTGCGTTGCATTTGTCTGCGCCTCCTCCTCTGCCCCTCTGGCAGCACTCGATCCACAAGGCCCAGCTGCAGCTGGCCAGGGCCCACCACGTGCTCCCGAGTACCTTCCTGAGACTCCCTCTGCCTCAGCCCATCCTTAGGCCACTGGCTCCTAGCCGTCGTATTGAGATTCATTGTTTCCTTCACACACTGGATCAGTTGTATTTGCTGAGCGCCCACTCCCTCCTCTAGAGCTCCTTCCTCGCACTGTCTTTTTGATGACATTTGAATAACAGCCGTTTTCTGCTCACTTTTAGTCAAGTACAATTTATCTGCGTTATGACTGTGTTGATGAAATGGTCTTAGCTTGTGGGTATTAGTCAGAAGATGTTGAGGTCCTGTGTAAGAGGATATAGTCTTATTTCGCAATATTCGAAAATCAGACCATATTTTCCTCTTCCCATATGCCACGATAATGTTCTTATCACACCAATTGCCATGGAATGGTTTCTTGCCAATCGCCAAAACGATAGGTACAGCTGAACTAAGCTGCAGAACTCGTTTGGATTTCCCGGTAATATCCTGAAATACATTCATTTAAATACAAATTGTATATGTGTTCTCTTAAGTTACTTACTAGTACATGTTCAAAATGAAGAATGGGTACCTCGTACACCATGTCACGAATGGCTTCCTTGGTGTCGTTCTGGAGGAAGGAGCGCAGGCGGTGAGAGTTGCTGGCCGCGAGCACGTAGCCCCGACCGCCTTCCAGCCACCGCGGCGCGCAGCCCTCACACGGCCGGCGCGGCGCGCGCCATAGCAGCAGCGGCGCCGCGGCGCGTGCGTGGAGGGCGGGCAGCCAGCGCGGGCCGTCGCCCAGGTCCACCACGCCCACCGCCCCGCCCGCGCCCGCGTCCACGCCCGCCAGCGCCCAGCGCAGCCCGTCGGCGGGCGGCGCACCCTCCGAGCACGCGCCCTGCGCCCTCGACCCTTGAGGCCACAGGGCCAACGCCAGGCATAGTGCCAGGACCCGCCGCCCTCCCCCACTGACCTTTGCTCTCCCTTCGCTAATTGTTCTCCCACAAGCCAACTTTCTACTTCCTCCCTCACAGCCAAACTCTTTCCTGCAATCCAGCATTGTCTCATCCCTAATTGTTGTCCTAAAGCCCACTTCCTTCCCGCACCTGATTGCTCTCCCAAAATCCTTCTGTCCCCCACCCCCAACTTTTCTCCCACTCACCATCATTCTCCCAATGGTCAGTGACTTCTCATCACCCGCACATCTCCTATTGCCCTTTACTCTCTCGTCACTAATCTTTCTCCCACAACCCAACTTTCTACTTACCATTCTTATGCCCTCACAACCAATCTCCCACGTCCCAACGGTCCCTAATCCATAGTCTAAAGCCCCCTTCCTTCCCACACCTAATTTCTCTCCCACAATCCTCTCTCCTACTCTCAGTTTTTCTCCAACGTCTCTTCACTCTCCCATTGGCCAGTGACTTCCCATCACTCGCCCTTCACCAATTCCTTTACTCTCTCTTCACTAATCGATCTCTCACACCTATCAGTTCTTTCGCCCAGTTCTTTTCAACCCCTATTTGGGGTCCCACATTCCCTTTCTCCCCCACTGTTCACCGCTTTCGATCAGAATTCTGGTGATGTCCATATGTCGCTCGTTCCCATCGTTTCGCACAGCTCAGTGATCTCATGAGCTCGTGTCTAGCTCTTGGTCAGCGTCCTCGTTTTCCACTACGCGGCTCCGGGTTCGAATCCCGGTCAAGCAAAGACTATAGAGTGAGTTTTCCTTCCACTATCTCCGTATATGTTGCTGCGTGGCGATGAGAAAATTCACTTCCCAGGTTGAGAAGAGCGGAATACGGCGCGGGGATGTCTACGTGCTAACCACACGTACCCCCTTAACCCATGGCCGCGATGCAGGATCGTCGCCGGGAGGCCTGAGCCCGTTCACGGGCCGACGCGTCAAGTACATACATACATGCATACAGTGATGTCATGCTGCCCTGACGCTGGCTCCCACCCTTTGCGCCTTAGTCACCTCCCATGGTCCTCAGCCACAATCCCAAATCCCTCCCTTCGTCTCCCACTGCTTCCGGTGGCTCTCTACTCTAGTTGCATTTCTTTTCGTCCTGAAATGGCCTCCGGTCCCAGAGATCGAACTTCTTCTTCACACCACTATCAAAAGACCTGGCGCTAAAATGGTCGCGACATGTCAGTTAAGAAATCTTGCGCAACCAAAACGATAGAAATGTCGTTTGTATAGGGCCCACAATTTGTCTTCATCCCTACGATGCAACTGGCTGTCAGAGTTCCACGGTAAAAGGGTGTATTAACTTGAAATATCCACGTGCGTGTTTACGTAGAATCAGTAGGGCTTCTACAAAATGTCCTTCATTGAATGTATTCAAAATATGCAGTATTATGGTGAGTGAGCTTTATTCTATTACATCTGATGGGCGCTTCAATTTCGTAATCATTGTATCGCGGCTTGGAACAGTATTTACATAATTCATGCGTTAGATGTCTCTGATAAAACTCTTCGGGATCGTCTTTCATGGCTGAAAGGGCTTTTCGGAGAATTTCTAACAAGCTATGTTTTAACCAGCCGTTTCGCCCGGCATGATAAGTTACGCCCTTTCTCCCATGTTATGTCCCATTACTCGAATGTCACTTTTTACTTTCTCGCTACGGCTTACGCTGTATTGTACGCAGTAACGGCAAATGTTCGCCAGAAAAACTGTTATTACAAGGCCTTGGTAATGGAAAAGTGGATAAATTTAGCTGCTAAATTTTGAACAATAATTCTGTAATACGTGTAGCCAGAATCCATGTTTTGTGGGTACTTCATACCGAAAAGTGGAATGACGGCAACACGTCTGTCCATCTGTGAACAACGCGCGGCTAAAACGTTCAGCCTATTTTCTCTAAAATTGATATTCCTCAATCGATCTGGCTGATGTCGCAGCCCCTTGAATTTGAAACCGGTATTTTAATTTTGGGGGGTACTTTACATGAAGCCCCTGAGTCATTTTCAAACTTTTCAAGAAAATTACTCGTTTTTAATTAAAGTTCGTTGTTGGAGAGTGTGAAAGACGATGAAGAGATTGGTGCAGGTCTAATTTTCGTTAAAACCCCTAATTTTTCGAAAATTGCAAAAGTTCAAAATTTGTTTGACATCTTCCTTCAACTACAATTATGAATACAGAGATTTTTTCCTTATTGAAGTTTGTTCCTTACTTGTACTTGTCGCGTAATTTTGTGGGAAATTACGAGCACGGAAGTGCTGTTTAGCACCACTAGAAGCATTAGGAGCACCACTTTTAGAACTACCACTTCAAATTCTGCATTACTAGCGTCTCAGAATAAATGCTAAAAACTTCTAGGACCTACAGTGGGTCGAAGATCATATTCCTCTAATTAATGTGTAATGAGAAATAAGCAAAGAAGTTACATTTGTGACATTTGCCCCTGATTTTGAGCAATGGTTTCTTGTATGTCCACGAAATGTTTTTAACTGCGACAAAATGTAGCGAGCAAAACATAAAAATCCGTAAAAACAATTTATTTGTTTCAGTTTTTCCAATTTATAGAATCGTATCAGTGAAAAAAAGCAGTCATCCACATATCCTGGAGATGTGTCAAGGTCAAGGAGATGATCACACACTTGTTGCCAGGCAACCGTATAACAAACAACGCTCTAGACCCCAAACATCGCTCCAAACTCTCTACTCTTCACCCCCAAAATTTCTTCCCAGACCACTCCCAAAGGCATCTATCTTCTCAGACTTTCCACACATTACCAATACGAATATGTCATCAATAGAGCTGTGATTTATATTCATTTGCGTATTTCTTTCTGTTAAGTAAAATATCCTGTTTCAACAAATTGTACACGTTTTGAGACATTTAAAATCAATTTAAACTATTTTAATTTTGCATATTTTTGCATATAGAACCATAATTGCATATGTTTGCATATTTAGGCCATTTTGGAATATTTTTGTGGCATATTGACCCCTCATCTGCGAAAAGAAAGCCAAACAGTTCCAGTTCCGGCGGCGTGTAAGCGGCTCTGGACGTTGTCTCGCCACTTGCTATGGTACATCATGTGACCTGCTCTGAAGCAATGGGCTTCCGGGGATTTGTTTACGTTGCCATAGCCACGGATCAGCGTTGCCGCTCGAAGTCGCTCGAGAAGCACGCTAACACCTGTCATCGGCAGTATCAGTCGGAATGAAATCTGAATCCGCCGAGCGCCTATGCGTGCCCACACACGTGAAATTGTGTTAAAAGAGTCAGTCCCGTGAATTTGTCGTGAATTGAAAGTCATATTTTTGTTGCAATACCTATATTTTTTGTGAAATTAGGGTTCTTGAAATTTAAGCCCTTGACTTAATGTTTGTCGCTTGTAACAATTTATACGATTTTTGTATCTTCTTTTGCTGTAGATATATTTTCCACATTATACATTTTATTTATATTAACACTTACACATTCCATTACACCATTTTAAATATTTTCCTTTTCTAATTTCGTATACTACGTATACAATACCTTTTCTAATTTCGTATACTACGTATGGTAATACAAGTATACTTTCGTATACTTGTATTACCATATATATATATATATATATATATATATATATATATATATATATATATATATATATATATATATATATATATATTGTGACGTACCTGCGTTTGTCGGTACTTTCACTGCAAAGAAATTATAAAAGGTGGGTATCTTGCTCGTGAATGGGTCCCTATGAGGAGTCGATATAGCATTGGGAAATTCAATTAACACGTGTTGTACAATCACGAACATAATTTATTCACCAACTAATTTGTTACATACATGATTCAATACACTGATACATTTCGCCTTGGTACCAAGATCAGATTTATCATAATTTTTTATCATACCTTGGGGCCCCAACAAATACCTCCGTTGTCTGGATTATTGCTCGCGCCGGCAGGGGTCGCCGACCTCCAATGCAGTTCGTCGCGTCCGGCGGCTGGTGGTGTGGGGGTCGCCTCGGCTGGCGGCCTCTCGGACTCCTCGGCCTCGACTCCTGGTACTTTAGCTTGCAATATCACCGAAATATTCACAACTTCTCGGCAACGTCCATCTCGTGCCCGTAATGTTCTCAGATCTTGTCGTCGCACTTTCCCTCTAATTATCGTTCACCGTTTTGATGTGACTACGGAGCACGTGGTCGCTACGCGCACCAGCGTCAGTTTCGCAACACACAGTTCTTGTATTGTTCTCACTGCGTCAAATGGCATGTGCGCGATTTACTGTTCTCCCCGCGCCCACCTCTTCTACATTTCACTTTCCCTGCCTCTATCTAGCATGTCTATGGATCTTGCGTTAACTAATATCCCATGACACCCGCCACATTCTTCCCTTGTCCGTGCCTAGCGACGCACTTCTCGCCACACGTCCGTAGCCATCGACAACTTCTCTTCAACTCTTCGTAACGGCTGAATTTCCTGCCGCTCCACGCTCGGGTTCTAACGGCCGACCATCGTTCCCACGATCGCCTCGCAGCGACGAATGTGGCGGCGGCGGCCGTTGTTCCCCCCCACCGCTGTCCGTCGCGCCTGTCGTGTATGCCCCGCAGTTCGAAATGAGCTCTAATTTCTTATGCTTAATGTTTCTAATTTGCATAAAGAAACACTCCGTGTTTCAATATATATATATATATATATATATATATATATATATATATATATATATATATATATATATATATGTGCATATTTCGCTGTTTTTATTGCATATAAAACACAGCCCTAGTCATCAACATAAATTACCATGAGCATCGTGTCGTTATACATACCCCCAACGTACACACGTGTGTCTCCAGTGCTAGGAACAGCTCCCAAGTTTCGTAGTTTCTTGTCGAATCGCTTGTACTAAGCCCGTCCGGCCTGTCTTAAATCCGTATAAGGCCTTCTTTATCTGACAAAACTTGTAGTCGGTAGCTCCCTTAGCGGGGATTTGGATTCATCAATCAGATGATTTTGGTTCTTATTGGCGATGATGACTCAAAAGCATGACTCATTACATTTTGAATCTCCATGAGCACGTCCTCGTCTATAGTTCCATTGATGTTAGCTGTGGCCACATCATGCTGTCGGATTTGCATGCCAATTCAGGCCGCTAGGGCGATTGCCAGTCGAATGTAGCCCAGACGAGCCACCAGAGCGTAGGTGTCCTGGTAATTCTTTCCATGTAGTTGAGAGTACCCTTTCTCATGATACTTGCTTTTCGTCTGCAACACTGTCCGCTTCGTATATGTTTTTCAGGAAGAATCTGCTCCCTATTACGTCCCCAACTCTCACGACTGCCTCAGAATCCGTTGATGACATGTAGCAGTGAAATAAGTGTCCCTTCAGCATCAACAATATTCTTGCACCGACCACTTACACTCCAGATTGCAACAATAATCAATGACATTAGTAATATAAGGCGAAGTCAAAATATTATTCTGCATCACTGGCCACTGATTGCAGCAACTATCATTACAATAAGATAACATGAAACGTTAACTCATAAAGATCTACCCCCACTCTACTCGCTAAGCACTTGAGAGACAACGTTAGGCTCATAAACTTATCAGTTGCAGTTAATAGATAATGCTGTTGACATAGTTCAAAATATCGTCAACTGATAAATTAGTACGATTCTTAAGATACTTTACCGTAATTGAATAGTGTCCAGATGCAGCCTATTTATGAACTCGTAACGTAGGCGCTAATTTGGCCGACAAAAGTGACCGTAGGCTAACGACCCAACGGAACAACTCGCAGATCGAGACCAATGTTCTCTAACGCGGGCTGGCAATGAAATACCTCTCTTCAGTGCACTGATTTCGGTGCTGACGAATCCATGCAATGAATTATGGGCAACACAGTAGCCCTCTTGCGGCAACTTAGATGAGCGAGAATCACATGGTGGCAAATTTCAAAAACACAACATTAATATCGTATCAAAAATTATCTAAAAACAATAAAATAGAATAAGTAGAATAATAAGTTCTAATAAAAATCATTGACATTCTTGTAAATACAAAGTTTTAGGAAAATAACCAGAACCAACAAACGTACTGAAAAATACCAAATGCATAGTAATGAAATTGAAAAATGACAATATTGCAATATGTACGTAATAATGATGATAATGAAAATAATAATAATAATAAATAATAATAATAATAATAATAATAATAATAATAATAATAATAATAATAATAATAGTTACCTTAAGAAAAAATACAATATGCCATGATCAGCTTATAATACATTCGTAATACAAGGCTATCGGTTCAATCTACTGCTTCTTTTGTACAATGACACGGTTCATTCTACTTACTGACTTTATTTTCTGAACTGGCACCGTAAACTTCTGATCAACAAAACATATTCTTCAGATCGTGCGGTGCCGGGAAGGTGAGCGAAATATTTTGAGTTATGATAATGAGTTTCTGTAGTTGAATGGGATATAAATGTCTGTCGCTTTTGATTGTTTTATCAAATTCATAAAACAATTGCATTTGTCAGGCATACAGCACAATTGAAGCAACTAATTAGTTTATTTTTCTTAAGTGTATTGGGTTTAGTTCGTAACCTGATTCATTCCCATCTAGTATTCTGTCATTTCGTGTGTCATTCTGTACGTGTCAGACCACCTACGAGCATTTAAGTCATTCTTTTAAAAAAATTAATGCGCAATAATCTAACATCCTTAATATATAATGCTTAAAAAATTATGTGTGATCTTTCTGCATTATATTTTTCAAATATGTGTTTTCATTACATGTGCCCAAAGTGGCTGTGACCTGGAGTGCAGAATCCATTTAGCTGGAGAAGTCACAGAAGAAAAGACCTGAATTGCATAAAAAATCCTTGAATGAGTCAGTTTTGAAAGATACCACTGATTTATAAATAGATAAAGTAGTATTCTTTTTTAAAATGTATTTCTAAAACAATACACTTTATATTATAACGTTTTGGATAGGGTCATACGTAATAAAAGTGTATTAATTTCTAGTCGTCAATATGGTCCACGGTTGGAAAATTTTTTCGGGCTTCAAGGTTTGGTCTGGAGGGTAACGTTGAAAGTTGAGGTAGCGCTAGGAAACGTGTAAAAACGGAGGTCTGTCTACCCTTGAGGAACCCTGATTTAATACGGGGCCATGAAGCACGACGGCCCAGATTAAATATTGTGGTACACAGTGGAAAGTAAAGATTTTGATAGAAATGGTAAACTATTTTGCTTACGAGTTCGTTTAATGGCAATATATTTAGCTCGCGATGAATTAGAGAATTTAAACAAACCATTGTGCCTCGAGCGTCTTTCTTAGGATCTTATTTTGGATCGCGACTAACCTTTGCAGGTTACTGGGTGCTTCGCCACCCCATACGAGACATGTTTAGGTTAGAGTGGGTTGAATAATTGATTTATACAGTAATATTCGGCTTTCAATAATAGTGGCACATCCAGAGTAAATTAAAGGAAACATTTGTGACGTTTTAGTCAAAGCTTCACTAGCGGTTGCGTTGATGTGGGGTTTCCACATTAGTATTTTACCCTAAAATATTCCTACATTCCTCCCCGATGAAGAGGACCATGGGATGAGATTTCCATTGACATTATGTTCGAGGGAATTTTTCGATCGGCATAAAGTGAATAACTTTGCTTGGCATTTAGCATGATTTAGCTTTATTCTTCATTTCTGAGTCCATTTAATATAATTGTTTATATCGTTTTGAATGTTCTACTTCACTATTATATCATTGTGAGAGGTGAATAGTGCAATGTCATAAGCTTATAAAGCAACGTTGGAGTCACCATGGATTGGAATGCCATGGCTGAAAATGTTAAATAGTAAGGGAGAGAGAACTGATCCCTGTGGCACTCCTGCACCAATAGTTTAGGGGGTATAAGTGTCTGTGTTGGTTTGAACTAAAAACGATCTGTTCGTGAGGAAACTTTCGGTGATCTTTAGTAGGTGTTCGGGTATACCCTAAAGTTTGGATTTTGTATAGGAGGCACCGGTGGTAAACTGTCGTATGTCTGACTTACGAAGAGGAATACTGTCACTGAATGTTTCTTTTGGTAAAATCCGTTAGCTGTCGCTTCAGTAATACTAAATAATTGATGGGTGGTAGAGTGGTTTGGTTTGAATTCAAATTGTTTCGACGGGATTGCTAAATAATATTCGTATCCCGCATCCCAATGTTTCCAATCTACACCGCAGATCTGGAAGAGGAAAAGAAGTTCCGAATGACAGCTAGATGTATGAATATAATATTAGAATCTCTGCCCCGTCTACAATGTAGTGGAAGGAATTTTTCCTTAGCGTTTGTAATAATTTTTAAAGGTGTTGCCCAAATAATGAACTGTGTATGTAACTCAATAATTACAAATTTAAAAACCACACTTAATCAGGCTTAATAAAACGAACATAAATGTTGTTATGAAATCTATACGAACTCAAAATGTATTTGTTTCATGAAACTTACGGAAATGATAGGCCTGATCAAATAATCATTTTTTTTAAGTATTGAACATGGATTATCACAAGATGTAAATATGCAGGTAGCTTGTGTTTTCCTTGCAAGTAGATTTTCATGAATGCTGTGTTTGATTCTATTGCTGAATTGATAGAGATGTCTGGATAACGGGAAGTCTTGGACTGAAATGTAGGGATATTTGAACATTGTGACAATCAATTTTTAGTATCAGTAGTCTCACTGTCATGACAACAATTGTTTCCAAACACGAGCTACATCTGATCCCACGGTCTAGTCATTTCACTATGTTGATATAAAAATATTTATGCCAATTGTACTACATATAAAATTGATTTATGTTTTGTCTTATAACTTAAGTCTTGTCTTATAACGTAAAGTTGGTGGAGATAATTATTAACACATTGAAATATTACCTTTAATATTGATTAATTTAATTAGTTTCAATTTTTAATTATATTTCCAACAATACTTCCTACTTAGTGTTCGCTATTAATTACACATTCTCAGGGGTTCTTTACACTACTTACGTAAAATCGTGGGCCTGAAAAATCACCGCTCGTACGAGAATTCAGCCGGTACAATTGCTTAGATTAGGGAAAATAATAATGGTTGCTAGATCTCTTGGACATCAATATTTTGAACAATACATAAAATTTGAGTATTAGAGTAGTCTAAAATTAACTAAGAGTTCATTAATTTAGAATCCTTTCTTGCCTCGACTTTAAATTCATCAACAATTCTATATTAACTCCATACATATATTTAGAAATTTTCCCATTCACATACACGTTCGGATCAGACGTTTTAAAATTTAGAATCTGTTTACCAAAACAATTTTTAATTCGTTCGTTAGTCAATTGATTTACTAATAATCTTAAAATCCTAGAACAATCTTGGCCTTGTATATTTAATATGAATTTTGTTTGCAATCTCTTAAATACGTATTACTTCCCTATCGGCGTCCCGTCAGCAACCTTTGCCACTGCAGTCCTGGATTCTCGAACACCTACTTTCAGTCTCCACTTCCCATTGTTTTTTCTTAAACTCGCCAAATCAATGTTCCCCTTCTGTAATCTCCGTCTAACATCCTGTAAAACATCACCTTGGCAAAAATGGTTTAGGAACTCAATTTCGACTGAATGAATTGTTCGTTTCTAGGTTCAGCAACATTCTGATCTACCGCCATTTCTACAATTATCTCTTGTAGCGCTAACTTCCTTCCTCAACACATCTTTTTTCACTCAAGAATCAAAACGATGTCAGTTTTTTGTCCTCAGTAATACTTCTTACTTTTCCATACACGTAGTATATACGAAGAGATATATGTAGTGTATGGAAAGATATGTAATGCTGTGGAATATCGATTTCGAGATTTAAACGAAAATACATTTGAGCTTTGACAAGCTTTGACATTTTGACAAACTTGGAGGTATTTTACATGAAGCCCCTGGGACATTTTCAAAATTTTCTCAAAAACGGCTCCAATTTTTTCTTTAAATTTCTTGTAAGAATGCAGTATCATACACTTATAAAAGTGGCACAGGTCTGATTTTCAGGATTAACTCTGAATTTTCAAAAACTCTGAAAACTTCGAAATTATGAATAAAAGATGGAGGTTTTTCCTTCAAATGAAATTTGTTTTGAATAATTAATTCTTTGATGACATGTACATTGTTTTGAAAATTTTATTAGTTTTCTCGCAGTATTGTGTGCAATATTTGCAATTTAAAAAAATAACAAAAATAAGATTTTCTCAAAAATAACACCATTTTTTTCTTCAAACTATTGGTAGGGTTAGTGCTAAATATACTCTACGAAATAATGTAAATCAGTTCCCTCTATTCTTTTGTTTTTTCAAAAACTACAAAAATGTAATTTTTTGACTAGTCACTCACGTCGTTAATATTTATATTAGCGGCAATTTGTTCACATTATTATCTTTATGAGGACATGTTCTTTAATGTCATATAAAGTTTCTCGAAAACTCACAGTTCTCTGTGAAAATTGGTTTTAAATTCCGCATTTTCAAAAACGCTCAAACGCCATTTTCTCAAAAGCAGCTTAGTGATGAATAGGGTAACATTTGATTAGTTTTCATAGCTTGGCATTGTGCAGAGTATGAGTCGAAGGTGTTATTCGCACTGCGTTATAATTGTAAATTGTTAATATAATTTGGGATTTGAATTCAAATAGACACCGTATTTTGAAGGAATTTATATTAGGACTAGCGTACAAGTGCGAGAACTCCCACTTGCATGCCCACCCTTTCCGTATCCTTTCCATCAAGAAGGAAAGTTATTAATGAAAGCTGTTTATTAGTAAAAAATTGTATAAATGTTAGTGCTTGCAGAATATCAAACAATAAAAACAATGCAATTGATGTGGGAAACAATTGTTCAATAGAGATGTATACAGAATTATATAGATATGTTCTTCGATTAATTCACACTTTCTTAAAACAACATTTGAAGTAATTATTCAATTTTTCTTAACAGTTAGCTTTTCGCTTGCCTTGATAGTCACGAAAGTATTATAAAAGGTTATTAAATATTTTGCCAAGTAACGCTTTCCATCTCTTGCTGGGGTGCGAACATCGATAAATTATTGAATAACACTAAAAGGTATTTGATTATTTTCTGTGTTCTTACGTGCCTCAAGAAAAATAATTCCGAGCCAAAAAGTAATAAAGCTAATATTTTCACCTATAGCCTTTGTTATCATTAGAGACAATTGAGTGGGCTTAGACTTTACGATGTTTATGTATTGAATATCTTAGCGAACCGACACCTTAAGTTTAATAACAAACGGTGTATTATTTACAATGAGTTTACAGCTGGGCACTGATGTACAGACTTCCAGATAGCGTCAACATTTAAACCGTGGGTCTGGATTGTGATCGTTGGCAGTTGTTGAGTGACTTGCGCAGTTGTTGAGTATTTTCTATTATTTTAAATTTCGTTGATTTTTTAAATTCATTCACGTGGTATTGTAGGCTAGCGCGTTTGGATTATTTTTCGCTTGTTTTGTCATTTTTTTTAAATTTACTGTTTATAACGCTATGAAGTAGACTTGAATGGTCGAGGTGGCTAAGAGCGTAAACCGATTCAGCGCTTCGGTCTGAAGGGTCGCGGGCTCGAGTTCTGCTGCGAGTGTGGTGGTTTGTCCCTCTATCATGTATGTGTTGTACGCGGAGGGCCTCGCGTTCTGCAGACCCCAGATCAGAGGAGGCCACAAGTGTGTTGGTGTCTAGTGTATCGACGAATATGCGTCCCATCGGGACGTAAAGAAGAGCTGTCTGCCAGATGGATAATAACCTTACGGTGGAAAATAATGCGATGAAACATTTTATTGTATAGTAAAGTATTAGCCTGGTTCTAAGGCATTCGTAATTCAATTTTGGTTTTCTTTGATTAATGAAGCAAATTCGAAGGTGACTCACCTCACCCCAGTTCCAGAGTAGCATATTAACACTTCATGTAACATAAAATATTTAATAACAAATATAATTTAACAAAAATTGAATTAAAATTAAAAACAGGTATTTACGTAATTTTCTAATTAAAATACATTTCAAGAAATATTAATTTCTCTTCGACAGTTTACGAAAGCGCGTGAATATTTGAAAACGTAAGGAAGTATCTTGGACTCACATATTTAAATACCAGTACAATAAAAAAACTTTAATACATATTTGTTATACATACCTACTTATTATTTGAATACAAATTTAACTGAATTTGGCTTCGCGTTTCTTGATTTTTCTAAATTATGAAAAAAGGCAGCCATTTTTCTGCGTTGAAGGACGGAACAACCAAAGAAGTTCCAGTGTTACAACAATAATGCAGTTTTTACAACATATTACAAGTAATTTTTGTGTTAAAATACGGTTAATCTACCACGTATACCATTTTTATTTTTGTGACACCGAGAAGTATTTGTGAACTGAGAAAATGCATTATAAAATTGGAATTCCTCCTATTACCAGGTATGTGGAAGATAGATCAGTAGAAGAAACGTCCTTTCCATGGTGAAATGATTAGGGGTGCAATTGTCTCAAAAACGCAACTAATTTTCCTCTCGGCCCAGTTCGCTGCTGGATCTCGAGCGAGAAATATCCAAGGTTGCCCAATCCACAATATTGTAACCACAGTAAGATCATAGGTAGACGTCTGCGCCCCTCTCCATCAGTCGAGACGACGCATTCTCATTTCTCGTAGCGTGCGACTACTACAGTAGTTTGGCCCAATTTGTCCTTAACGCACATAAAGTTTCCCTTCCCACAACAGGTCAATGCATTCTCTGTACCCACTCTGTTCGGCTATATGCAGAGGAGTTTGGCCCCTTTCGTCCCTAACATTCACTTCGGCACCGATCTCTATCAGCGCGGCAACGCACTCTCTTTTCCCTTCCCTTGCGGCTAAATGGAGAGGAGTTTGGCCACGCATGTTCTTAACGTTCACTTGGGCACCGGCCTCCAGCAGCGCGACGACGCACTCTCTTTTCCCTACCCCTGCGGCTAAATGGAGAGGAGTTTGGCCAAGTAGGCCCTCAACGTTCACTTGGGCACCGGCCTCCAGCAGCACGACGACGCACTCTCTTTTCCCATTCATTGTGGCTAAATGGAGAGGAGTTTGGCCATGTTGTTCCTTAACGTTCACTTGGGCACCGGCCTCCAGCAGCGCGACGACGCACTCTCTTCTCCCATTCATTGTGGCTAAATGGAGAGGAGTTTGGCCATGTTGTTCCTTAACGTTCACTTGGGCACCGGCCTCCAGCAGCGCGACGACGCACTCTCTTTTCCCATGCATTGCGGCTAAATGGAGAGGAGTGTAGTCACTTTTGTTCTTAACACTCACTTGGGCACCGGCCTCCAGCAGCGCGACGACGCACTTTCTTTTCCTTCCCCTTGCGGCTAAATGGAGAGGAGTATGGTCATATGAGTCCTTAACGTTCACTTGGGCACCGGCCTCCACCAGCGTGCGCACGCAGGAGGTGTGGCCTCCAGAAGCAGCGATGTGCAGTGCAGTCCATCCACTCGCGTCAGTAGCATTGGCGTTGACGCCCAGTTGCAAAAGCGCGCGAAGAGTTTCCTGGCGACCGTCCGCCGCTGAAGCAACTAACGCCTCCCTCCCTGCTTCCCCCAGCACCACGTCACGGACCGCGTCCGTGAAGATCCACACCACCTCAGCGTTAGCAGCCACTCGCAGGGAGCGACCTATCTCGGCCCTCTCGGATAGTTGGACCGCTTTCAGCAAAAGTTCAAGAATGTCCTCGAGTCCGTCTCTAGAAGCAACAAACAATGGAAACAGACAGCTGTTGTTTTTCTGTATTGGAGAGGCTCCTTTCTCCAACAGCAAATGTACAAAATCTCTTCGCTGATTCATTACTGCCATCAATAAGGGAGGGTCGCCAATACAATTAGCTTTGTTCACGTTGGCTCCTTTCTCCAAGAGGCAAGATATTACCGCGGATCTTTCAAGTTGGATAGCGATCACAAGAGGGGCGTTACCCATCTTGTCAGCTGCGTCAATGTTTGCTCCCCTCTCCAGAAGACATGTTACTAGTTCTGAGTCGCCTTGCTTGGTGGCGCATAGAAGAGGGGTCTCGAGGTCTTTGCCAATCGCGTTCACGTCGGCCCCTTTCTCCCAGAGGCGTGTCACTATCTCGAGGTTTCCGTGTTTTACAGCGTGCATGAGAGGACTGTCATCACCCTTTGCAGTCGCGTTCACGTCAGCACCCTTCTCCGCCAGCAGAGCGACCACAGCGGAGAAGTTGCCCCTGACGGCGTGCGAGAGGGGCGTCCTTCCGTCGACGTCCTCTGTGTCCACCGACGCGCCCTGCTCCAAGAGCGACTGCAGCGCGGCCGCGTGGCCTCCTCGGGCGGCGAGGGCGACGGCGGTGGCGCCCCGGGCGTCCCGCGCCTCCACTGCCGCCCCGGCGCCCACCAGGCGCGCCACCATCGCAGAGTGCCCGTTGGCGGCC
Source organism: Gryllus longicercus (assembly GCA_038098605.1). Lineage (NCBI taxonomy): Eukaryota > Metazoa > Arthropoda > Insecta > Orthoptera > Gryllidae > Gryllus > Gryllus longicercus. Next base: position 8,134,727 of record JAZDUA010000010.1, read on the forward strand.
GCGCAGTGCAGCGGGGTGCGACGCATGTTAGCCCAGTTGTCCACGCCCGCTCCGTTCGCAATGAGCACGTCCGCGACCTCCGTGCGGCCGTTGCTCGCAGCCAGGTGCAGCGCGGTGTTGCCGCGCTCGTCCCGCGCAGTTACTCTTCCTCCATCGGCCAGAAAGCGCCGCAGTGCTGCCACATCTCCCTTCTCCGCTGCCTCCAGAAGCGTCGTTGGGGCGACTGGGGTGACCGAGGCCGAGACGTCCTGGATGGAGGGAGGTGGAGGGCCGACTGAATTTTGTGGTAAGTTTCCTTCGGAGTATTCAGAGAGCTTTGTAGCCGCGGTGGTAGATGCAGGGAGTTGTATGTTGAGTGATGGAGTGGGAGTTGGCGAGGAGTTCGTGGCTGCAGAAGAGAGCTGCGCTGAAGGGAATTCGCCCTGAGCACTGGGAGTACAGAACGCTCTGTGGTGGGATGCGAGAAGCTCCTCTACCTTAGGCATCAAAATATTCAGTTTCCGCTGCAGCGATTCCTCCACTTCTGTGACATTTTTCGCCACCGCCCGCTGGAGCACCTCCTCCATTTTGGTGCAACGTTGATCCATTTTGGTTAAACGTTCCTGCATATTGGTGAATCGCTTCTCCATTTGGGTGAATCGCTCTTTGGTGTATCTCAGCGCGGCATTCACCTGGCCTTCATCTTCTGAAGTGTTCGCCTCCAAGGCCACCTGCAAACAACGTAACTAACATTTTAGTACTGATGGCTCAACTCTTACTGTAATATTGTTTAATGTGCTTCTGTTACTCCTATCAATTGTTTTTAAAAGGGCTGTCGCTCGTTTTATAAGTTTATGCGTGTCTCAGAATGTCTCGTTATATACAAGATACGATCAAAAAGGACTGATTTTATTAACAATAATTCATTACATGTATCTTTACAAATCCTTAATAATCTTCGAAGTAGGACCCTTGGGCTTCGACCCACCGAATATAAAGCGTTTTCACAACCGACCGACTACTTCCGCGTAAACCTGTGCGCTGTCGGTTTGCACCGGGGGTACAAACTCCACGGGGATAACACCACGATGATCAAACAAGACCAGCAGCATTGTTTAGCATCAAAAAGTAGTACGTCTGATTTTCTGTAGGCCAGACAAACCGACGGAGGGGTGTCCGACTGGCTGGACGCGTTTCTGGGGACCCTTAGCGAGCTTCCGCAGTTGCCATTGAAGAGTGAACACACTGTTCCCCGCGAATCGCTGTAAAGGAGTGTGGTCACGCTCAGCATGGAACGGAGTTCGAGCAGCGTTACAGCGTGATCTTTTGCTTCAAACTTGGAGACACCGCCACGGAAACATCCGAGATGATCCAGCATGCCTCCGGGGAGGCTTCTATGAGACTCTCAAGAGTTTTTGAGCAGCACAAGTTGTTCCAGGAGGGGAGGGAACTCGTCGAGGATGACCAGTCAACTTTAAGGGTCGACGAAAATGTGACAAAAGTGAAACAACTTAGGGACTTACATCGCCGGTTATCAATTCGTCCTAATTAGTGAGGAGTTAAGACTTTCTTACGGCACCATTCAAACCATCATTACAGAAGATTTGGCAATGAGGAAAATTTTCGCGAAGTTCGTGCGAAGAATTTTGACTAATGAACAAAAAGACAATGGTATGGAAATTTCAACTAAAATTCTGAACTGTGTTAGAGAAAACAATTTTTTTTCGTGAATATGGTTATCGGAGAAGAAACCAACCTAATGTTTCCAAATCGATTCGGACACGAAACGCCAAAGTTCGGGATGGCACACGAAGAAGTCTCCTCGTCCGAAGAAGGCCTCGATGAGCAAATCTAGGTTGAAATAATGCTTCTGGTCTTTCGACGGTAGATCGGCACCGGATCTCACCATACAGCGGGGCAAGATCCGAGCAAAAACATGCAACTACACTTACGGGAATAAATACTCTAGCCCTTCACATCAGAATCACTAGCAAATCAATTAATCAAGCAAGCATCTTATTAATTCCGCTAGTGGATGAGTCAGGGACCCCCGAGGGCTCTACTAGTCCCTGGCAATACTTACAACTCTCTCTTCCAGCTCTCGAATCCTTGTTTCCTGCCGCTCCTCCATGTTGCTGGCCGCGTTTTGCACAGCAGCATCGATCATGCTTTGCACCGCCATCTGGACAACTGCGTTCTCAGCTAAAGACTCCAAGTCGACATTACCCGAAGGAGCAGAACTTTCCGCTTGGCCCATGGTGGTGTTGCAATGCTACCTGAAACACAATTATTTTTATCATTATTATTATTATTATTATTATTATTACAATTATTATTATGTCACACACCCCGATATTGAGCAAGGCCTCCCACTCTGAAAGTTGGGTGACACGTACTATTACTCTACCAGAATAGCCCGTCCTGCCGAGAGTTTTTGAAGTCCTTGTAGAAAACAAACTACTTTTTAAAGGCCTATTTGAAGCAATTAATATATACAATGTTAACTATAATTAAAAGTTTAAAGTTCACTACATCTTTTTCATCACTGGTCACTGCACTCAATCTGAAAGTTCACTACATCTTTAAAGTTCATTGCATATTTTATGTCATCTTTTATTTACTGTTCATTATAATGTTCGTGATTTCTTTCCACTCACTTCTATTCCTCGCCATTCTTGACTGCAGATTAAGATTATGACACAAAAATTGAATTTTTTTAAAGATCATTGGAAAATGAAAGATATGTCGAACCAATTCCTCCCATCATTAACAGAGAGGCACAAAAACAAGATTTTCTCAAAAACTGCCCCAAATTTTTTCATTGAACTTTTGGTAGGGATATTTCTAAATGTACTCTACGAGACGACATAAACCGGCGCCTTCGTGAGAACACTCACGAACGCGCCGCATAAACGCCATATTGCTCTATTATTTTGTTGTTTTTCAAAAATTACAAAAATGTAATTTCTTGACGTGTCTCTGACGTTAATATTTTATTAGTGGCGATTTGTTCACATTATTATATTTATGAATACATGTGCTTTAAATAGTCATTTACAGTTTATCAAAAACTCAACCATTTTCACAAACGCTCAAACGCCATTTTCTCAAAAACGGCTCCAAATTTTTTCTTCAAACTTTTCAAAGGGATAGTGCTAATTGCACTATTTAATATAACAAAGTTCATTCTGGGGTATTTTTTGTTTTTTTGTAAAATTATACAAATATGTTTTTGGAAGATCACTCACGCCATTAATATGCACATTTCCACCAATTTGTAAACACTATTTTATTTGTGAGTTAATGTCAGTTAAATGACTTGTAATAAAGTTTTTCAAAAACTCAAAACTGTTCTGTGAACAAGAGTTTCAATCTTTTTAAACTTCCTTCCGTTTTTGGTTTTCTAATAGTATAACGAAAATATTATTTTAAGAATATTAAAGAACAGTAAAACCTGGTCATTAATGGCAACTTGCTTTGAAAAAATTGGAGCCGTTTTTAAGAAAATGGCGCTCATGTGCTACTGTAAATTCGAAATCTAAAACTTTTTTACAGAAAATTTTTGAGTTTTCGAAAAGCTTTATTAGAAGTCATTTAACGCACATTAACTCACAAATAAAATATTGTTTACAAATTGGTGGAGATGTGCATATTAACGGCGTGAGAGATCTTTTGATCAGATCATATATGAAAGAGTGCAATTAGCACTATCCCTTCGAAAAGTTTGAAGAAAAACTGGAGCCGATTTTGATAAAAGGGCGTTTGAGCGTTTCTGAAAATGCGGAATTTTGAGCTATTTATCACAGAAAACGGTTGAGTCTTCGAGAAACTTTACATGACATTATTTAAAGCACGTGTACTCATAAATATAATGATGTGAACAAATTGCCGGTAATATAAATATTAACATGACAAAAAGTCCAAAAAACTACTTTTTGTAATTTTATAAAAACAAATGAATATAGCAATACGGCGTTATGTCATCTCATAGAGTGCATTTAGCACTATCCCCACCAGAAGTTTAAAGAAAAAATTTGAAAATCTGACCTATGCCTATTACTATTTTGTAAGTAATTTATTATCACAAGAAATTTACAGAAAAAATTTGGTGATGTGTTTGAAAAAGTTTGAAAATGTCCGAATGGATTAATGTATAGTGACCCCAAATTTTGAAGAACGTTTTTCAAAACCGCGGCGCCTCGAGTAGAGCCAGATCGAACGGGGAATATACATTTTGGAAAAAAGTACGTATGGTTTCGGCGCTAGTAGTGTTCACAGACAGACGGACGGACAGGACGGATGTTTAAAAAAAAAACAAATCATTTTGTCTACCAAGTGGCCTCAAAACGTATTTCTGTTGAAATCTCGAAATACATTTTTCGCATCATTACATAACGTCCTATATTCTACTGTATATTTCTCCGTATACGAGAAAGTAAACATATTTTATAGCTAATATCTGCAACCAAACATAATTAATTGATATTAATTTTTTTACCAGCCATTTCCTTACCTCTATCCTAAGCTTTCGTACATTGTTTACTTTCATTATTTTACTAGACGAGCCATGGAGGAATATACAATAGGAGGGGAAAATCTCGCTGTTTGAGAGTATAGACTAGATGATTCGCTAACATCGTTTTCATGTGGTGGCATCGATTTTAAGGTTCACGCGTAATGTCAAACGCTACTTCGAAAATTTGCCCGTCAGGAAGCGGTGCAAACTTTCGAAACTTCTACCATTCATTTCATCCTTGAATTTCCTTTCTTCCTGGTGGAGAGGGTGTTGCACATGGCAACATGGTTGTTTGTGATAGTTCGTTGCGAGCGATGGTTGGTTGTGTGCTTTGTTATCAAGTGTTGCAGATCACGATGGCGAAATGTCGTGATCCGGGATTCGCCAACGCAGTTCGGGAAGATAAAGAGAAAAGTTGCTTCACGTTTCCCTTTGGATCGGGAAGGTGAGTGAAATATTTCGAGTTGTGATAACGAGTTAGAGTAGGTGAGTGGGAAATAAATTGCTTGCTGTTCCATTTGAATATTTCATCAAATTCATTAAAAAATTGCATTTACCAGCTGTACAGTACAATTGAAACAACAAATTACTTTATTATTATCAAGTGTATTGGGTTTAGTTCGTAACCTGATTCATTTCCATCGAGTATGGTGTTATTTCGTACGTTTCAGACACCTTAAGAGTTTAACAAGCCATTGTTTTATAAAAGTAAGGCGCAAAAGTGTAACATCCGTAAAATACAAGGCCTGAGAAATTTGAGTGTATTGTTTCTGCATTAGATTTTTCAAATATGTTTTCATTACAGGTTCCAAAGTGGCTTCGGTTCTGCAACCTGAAGTTTAGAATCCGCTGAGCTGGAGAAGACAAAGAAGAAAAGGACTGAATTGCAGAAAAATACCCTTGGGTACGACAGTTTTGAGGAATACCACTGATTCGTTAGTAAATAGACAAAACAATTGTAGTATTCTAAGCTTAATAAAAGTTTATTATATACAAAAATTGTCACTAACTTTCCACAATTCTTAATGAATATTAGCCTAAAAATCTTGCCCGTTTATTACCCATTCAATTGTATGATCTGAATGAAAATGTGATAAATTAGAAAAAAGCTAACATGCGTTTTAAACTAACAACTTACAATCGTATTAGGATATGGATCTTTTCCAATCTAAACTGCAGGTCTGGAAGAGGATAAAGAACCGTAAGGTCCAAATGACATGTTGCTGTGTGTGTGTGTGTGTGTGTGGATGAATATACTAGAATCTCTTCCCCTATTGACAATGTTGTGGAAGGAATTCACGGAAATTTGTAATAATTTTTAAATAGTGGTGCCAAAATAATGAGCTTTATAGGCTTCCGTAATTCAATAATTACAAATTTAAAAACCACATATTATCAGGCTTAATGAAATATTAAAAAATATGTTAGTGCTATGATAACTACAAATTCCAAATGTTTTTTTTTTTTTGTGCTACTTAGGTAAATGTTGGGTCTGATTAAATGATCACTTTCTAAACTATTCAACATGGATTATCACAAAGTGCAAATATGCTAATATATTGAATTTTCCTTACAAGTAAATTGGGATGAATGCTGTTCGATTCCATAATTCAATTGATAGAGATGTGTGAATAACAGCAGGTCCTGGGATCGGATACAAGAGGTATCAAATATTTGCATTTTGGGACAATGTACTTTTACTACGATTATTTGGTGTATTAGTAGTTTTGCAGTAATGAGAAAAAATGTTTCAAAAGACTAAGTACATCTGAACCAACTTGCAAGTCATTGATGTTGATATAAAATCATGTAAGCCAATTGTAGCACATAAAAAATATGGTAGTATGATGATAGTATTTGAAGACGATTCCAGTAATGATTCGGAATATTATCCACTAGTGCGAAGACAAAGGGTGCGAGAGAGAATGGATTGGTTTTAATTATGACGATCGAGATTTTGTCACGAGGTTATGTTTGATCAAATCAGCTGTTAACTTCATCGGATACATTGTAGAGAACTTGTAAATTTATTTTTCGCGAAACGAAGCAATACGAAATAAAGGTATTACGTACCGTATACGATAACGAAAGGAAAAATAATAACTACAGGGACTACAAGTACGAATAAATATTTAATAATATAGTAAAAACTGTATGTGACGTATGGGGAGTCATTTACGCACGTATTCTTGAGTTCCAGAATCCCTTTCCATCATTTTAACTACAAATAGTTGAAAAGTGAATAAAAGTTTACAAAATAAAACAAACAATAAATAATAATAATAATAATAATAATAATAATAATAATAATAAAATTAAGAAAAACGCGAGAGCAACATTTGCAAAACTAAACATTTTCGTACCCGAGTTATAGAAAATTTATTTGCACCGCCATCGGTAAACGAACTGCAAATTTGTTTTTTCTGCATTATTAACTAAATAAACTCCTCTCCACAGAAGAAGAATGAATATTTACCAAGAAAAAATCATACAAAAACTAAAGAAATAAATTATGCTAACACCATAACACCACACAAGATCATGCCAAGACACCACCAAGAACTCCGAAACTGAAATGAATGATAGAATAGAAGGAATTAATCAATGGTTCACGTTGGTCCGCAGTGGTTCCCCGCATCACTCTCGCTCACAGCCTCTTGAACCGCTCTCAAATATTGCGTGTTCAGCTGATTCGCAGAGTAAATCGGAGAGTATGTACTCTAGAGTAAAATAACCCTCTAGAAGCATGGTGGAACGCTTTTATTCTACTTAAGTGTTACTATCTTAGAGTAAATGCTTACTCTCGGGTAACTACTCTCAACTTTACTTGACTGTTGGTGAAACCGGCCCAAAGTACCGTGCTCCTGAGGCTGCAGCTTCAACGCTCAAGAAGTACCCATTTTGGCCACAGAGTGCAGTATTGTCGATTTAACTCCTGTACCTTATTGTAATGGTGCCACAAGTCTCCCCTTCTAAATTCATCCATGGACAAGCTATTAAACATTTGAATACCATGACTAAATAAAGATTTTCTCTTATATTTAGCAAAACCAATTTGGTGATATTTGCTTGTTTTGCCCCGTAACCATGACTAAAAATAATCTACCAAATTCATGATCTTGATTATGTCACAAACTTTTCACAGAAACAATGTTGTCAATACTTACTTTTGTTTTGTGTAGGAACGAAATTATGATGATACACTTAGGAAGAAATGGATCTTTGCTATGCAAAACGAAGCAAAGATCCATTTCTTCCTAAGCGTATAGTCTTTGAGAAATCGAAACATGGGAATATGTTAAACTACAATTTGGCACACAGAATTTGTCAACCATTGCAAAATATTCAATGAAGTGTTGCACTCTTACATAGTGATTCAGTCTTTGTTGTTAATATACCAGAGGTAAAGCATCCCATATGTAATGTAGTCTTAATGTGCCTAAATTGGATACTCTTCATCGTTTAGTTTTGTAAATTTAAGTTAAATTTTGGACTATGCGCTTGTGCTCGTGAAACACGGGCTATGGCAAGTGAGCGAGCGGCTGCACTACGCGTTTTTCCCAAATATTTGAATAGGCTTCACACTATTTTCTTGTGCAGACGTGAATGTACTCTATCTCAAGGTTCTGTATGTGCAACGAGGACTGAATCACCCTTATGCGTATAAAACCATTTTGAATTAATATCAAACAACTGTTATTACACAATTGTTGCGAGAGCGAATGTTGATGTAATGATGGTGCAGTTAGAAATAAACCTCGCCGGTCGGCGCAATCCACGGCGTAAACCAGAAAACACATCTATAAGATGAAGGAATCTGTCTTCTACGCGTGACGTTACACAAGATGGCTTTCAGCGTTACGGTCTGTACCATAGAGGAGAGATATCTCTACTCTATGGTCTGTACATAGGTGGTGTTGCTTTAATTCTTTCGTAATATCTAATTGCATTATTAACTCAGAATATTACGTTCTGACGCAACGAAAAAACTGGAGCTTTTAAATGCAGTGCAGTGATGCCATATTGGTCGAAATTCCACCAATTGGGCGCAAAAAAGGCATCTGAAACTAGTCAACTGTAGATTTTTAAAAAGTATTGAAATATTTTATTTTATGCACGTGAAACAAATAATAACCCCAACAGGTCTAATTTCAATAAACTTTTGCGAACTGGTTGAAAGAAAATCCATCAATACATTGAGAATTGAAATTGTAGAATAGAGTAAAATCAAATGAATATTGGGATTTTCAATAGTTTATTTTTGCATATCCCTTTTGACTCATTGTTGTTCTGACGGTTTTTGTGGTTCATCGTTGGTGGGACGACTGTATGCTTCATTAATTGTACGTGATCTTTTTTAAAGAGCTGATATTTTACAACAGACTTTGTCTGTAGCAAAAATCGTTATCTTCAATTTTGTAGTTGATTTTTTTGTTTCGAAGGAAAAAAAAAACAAGAAAAAGCAATATCGGAAAACGGGTTTAGCACCATATTCTTCACCGTCTCTTATTACATATATGAAGAAAATTTAAAGAAAACATTTATTTTTTTTTTTTGAGAAAAAGTTTTTTAATTACCTATATTTTGGGCAAAAGTACAAGAAAACTCTCCGAAAAGTTGAACACGACCTAATTTTAAGATGTCTTTAAGAAAAATTTCATTTAGGAAAAAGATCTATATTCAACATTGTAGTTGTTGGAAGACTACAAATTTTTTTTAATTTTGGAAAAATCAGGGATATCTGCAAAAACGGAACCTGCACCATTCTCTTATCCGAGGACAAGGTTTAATAGTGACTTTTTTGAAAATATCTGGTGGGCTTCATGTTAAGTATCCCCAAAAATTAAAATACCTGATTCAAATTCCAGGGATCGCGACTACAGTCAAAACGGCTGAACCGTTTATGAGCTAGCACTGCACGGACATTTTGCCATCAACTGACTTTTCGGTATCAAGGTTTCTGGCTACACCACGTGCTCGAGGAATTTTCTTTCTATAGTTAGCAATTAGATTTATCCAATTTTTCGTTACCAAGGCTAGGCAATAAGAGATTTTGTATCGAAAAATTCGCAGTTTACGGCGCAAGATTACAATACTCATGTCATATCAGTTTGCCCCACTTTACCTTTTATGTCAATTGTACTATTTCATAAGACCTCTGAGCTCTAAAAGATCTTTAAATTGTCAGGAATACAATGTACAATTTTAGTTGGTAGGGAGGGATAACAAATCTCAATGTAGTGGGATCAAATATTTGCATATGTCAATCCATTTTTATTGTAAAACAAAAATCAGATGTCATGTGATAGTATTCTGTCATACTGGTCCAACATGCTATAGTCATGTTGGATCAGTATGACAGCTGAAAGATGGATATTGGTTGAAGAATTTTAAGTGAAGAGGTATGGACAAGTTTGAGAAGATCTTTATTGTTATTAAGATTTTAATGTGTAGAGTAGTTGCAAATTGCTTGAGTAGGGTTGTACAATTATAAGGTGGTAATTGTTAAAATATTACCTGCAAGCTATTAGAAATTAATAAACACATCAAAATATTTCCATTTAGATGCACATACAGAAGTTCCATTTCTATTTAAAATATTGTCTCAGAACAGTGGGTCTCTGTTCATGTTTGTAAGGACCTTTGTGTGGCTATCAGTGGGTATAGTAATATCAGTGGGTAAGTAAACTGAATATAATGTCTTTAAAAGAGGCCATCCAATACATCAAATATAATATCAAATTGAAATTGTTAAGTCTATTGTTTATGCATGTGAATCAAAATTTTTAAAGTCTAAGTGTATTGTGTATAGTGCAGTAAAGTGTATTTTGTAGAATATGTGTAGTAACAATAATTAATTTTTTTCTCGTAATTGTCATATTTCTTTCATTTCAGAATGTTTCTTCAGTATTAAACTTCATTTAAAATGCAGCACTTCAGTTTACAGTGAACTTGTATTATGGGACTAACATTGTTTCCGTGCAGAAAGTGGTCTCTTAAAGGGGTGATTGCATAATGCAAGGAATCTCTTTTTTACGGTTTATTATAACTAGGCATCAGATGTTTAGGACAGTGCTGTATGTCTATGAAATATTTTCAGTGTGTGAGCATGTATTATGAATAAGCATTTTGATTAAGTTTTAACTTGCATTTTTTGCCTTTTTTTTATATTAGTCTTTGGAATTCTTTAAAATCTTTTTAAATGCTTTAAAAAATGTGTATGTCCTTCTCTTGGGTAAAAATAAATGTTTATATCATTTTTAGTCTTGCAATTGTTCTCTACCAGTAATGAACCTTCATTTCTTGTGTAGACTTAATATGTCGTTTGGATACAAAGCAATGAATTATTATTTGAAACAAATTCCCACATTTTTCTGTCAGACATGCATAAATGTTCCTTAATATGGATTTAGAGATTTTTAAGCGGTATTACATTGATGTTCAATGATCTATAAGATTTTTATATCATGCTTGAATGAGAACAAAGTACAAAAATTTTGTCAGTTTGGAAGAAGACTATCACAACTCAAAAAAATAATTTGAGGAGATAAGATTAAAGATTTGCAAATATTCAAACTTGAGTTAGAACACTGGTTTAGATAGGTCACGTTTGAAGTGAACTCTGCAGGGCAGGCAAAAGGAACATGCCTGTAAGTTTTGTAGCATAAAAATGCAGTTAATTTTGCCTTGTCTGAACTTAAGGATATTTTTTATTTTCATTATGTTTCCAGTTCAGAAATGAGGTCTCGATTATTACTTACTTCTTTCAACTTCAGGAAAGTTTTTGTTAGTAAACAACAAAAACATCAATTGCTTTAAAATTCCACAAGCTATTTGTATGTTTGGCATGATTATGAAATTTCTTGAATCATTGATTTTGTATTACTGGAGGACTGTGACTTGTGTGGTGGTCCTGTGAATTGTTGGTATATTTGTGTTACTGTAAAAATTAACATACATGTTAAATTGAATCAATTGTCAAGTGAGTAATAAAGCCACACCATTTACTTCTATTAAACGATATATGTCAGATTATTTTCAAACATCTTTTGAAATATTAAATTATAATAATATTGTAATGTCTAGGCCAGAATTAAATTATAACATTACCTGTTTTCACTTTTAGCCCCATGTTATTTGCAACAGTCTACTCGACTTATCAGAGCAATAGCTTATGATGTTAACTTCACATATTAGAATAAACCATTTATAGTGTTGTACATAAATCCTCGGGTATATTTGCCCTTAATAATATTAAATATTTTGATGTGACATTTCAGGGTTGTTCTTAGCCCTTGCATCAAGTGTCTGTAAATATATTTATTATGAGTTCTTTAAAATTATTTTTGAAACAATTCAATAAAGTTTAGCAATATACATTAAAATATTACAGTACACTAACAATAAATAAAATATGTTAAAAATATAGTGTTACCTAGTACAAAACTTTAAGCTTACCTATTTTTGTATTGTGGTCAGATATTGTAACAACTAAAGTGATTAATGTTAAATCTCAAGCTGGTGAGTCTAATGTCCAGGGCTGACCTGGAGGCGACCTATGACAAAGTTCACACCTGTCTCAGTGGTCGCCATGAGTTCAGTAAGAATAAGCGCCAGTGACGGGAGGGGGGGGGGGACAGGATGGAAAAGAGAAGTGTAACAAATAACAAATCAAATTTAGTTTACAACCACACGGGCAAATTAGAAAAAATAGGCTAACGTGAGTTGGAGAGTTCTGATAATCATGTCATATAATTTTAAAGATTGATTGTTCCCTATTACAGTACGTCTCAATTTGATATTTCAATTAAACTAACCTCATTTGTGTGACTTACCATCTCTGGCAGTCTCTCTGCTTTAGGGCCATATTTCTGATCCATACATTGACATTCACTTAGATGTTATGTTGTGCATTCTTAGTTTTACCCGTTGTCATATCTTCCAAAGTTTTTCTTCATTATTCCATTTACCCCATTATATTTTTGAATTTTTCTTTCTTGATCTTTTGAATTTTGTCCAACGAAGTTTCCTAGATACATAAATTTTGCTACTTGTTTTATTATTTTTCTATCTATAACAATTTTAACCCTTCTCATTTCTTTGCCTTGCAATGCCATAGCTTTAGTCTTATTTGTCGAGATTTTCATGTCGTATGTTAGGGTTATGAAGTTCCTTTGCTGCCCTGTGTAAGTCATCTTCTAACTCCACAAGTTATTACACATATATTGTTGATATCTATATTATGTTTATTATCTATTCTGTGTTTCATTTGTTAATGAGGATGGTCAAGAATAATGATTTTAATTTCATTTAGGCCTACATGTATTAATTTCCGATTTGTCTGACCAATACAAATATGTGGCAAACATGGCATTTTACCTACTACATCACATTTTTGTGATTCACTGACTTCTTGTGATAAATTAGCCAAATTATATGGTTGTTCATTATAGACATATTCTACATTTACATTTGTTATATTCAACACTGTTTAAAACATGTTGGACAAGATGATTCTCAATGGTTCATGAGGATGTTTCTACTACTCTCTCACTTTCATTATACTTCAAAGTATTTGAATCAGTATTTAGCAAAGTATTTTGTAATTTTTGCAATGAAAGCGGTGGGATAATTATTATCTAGTAATTGACAGCATGATTAACAGATCATAAATGATGATGTTTTTAAGGAAAATTGTCTTAATAAGTAATAAAAGGTTATACCTGAAAAAGTGCCGTCCGTCCTATTGTGTTGTACAGACCCTGCTTGCATGAAGCTTATGTGAGAGTTTCTTAAACCAGTTAGTGCAATATATTCTCCATTTTTTCAATGGTTCAATCTACAAAATATATTCCTTAATTCTTTGCTATGTCTAATGTAAATAGAAAATTATTATAGAATTCTGACACAATATTAATTATTTTTATCAACTATTAAAATGGTATCATCAACATACTTAGGTACACAACCTTATTAAAAACTGTTTTCATAAATCATTTTAAGTTTCAGAAATGTAACGATCAATGGTACTTCCCATCAGATCATTTTCAATTTGTTGGTATATTTTGTAATTGATTTTGAATGCAATATTTTGTAGATTGAACCACGTCACAATAAATATTTTCATCTATAAGATGTTTACATTATTTTAATCTTTCTTAAGGTAGACTCCTAGTCATTAAAAAAGAATGATGATGGCAATAATGTCTAAGAGGCAAGTATATGCAGCCAGAAATTTGGATAGGGACTCCATTTATATGGAGTTTTAGTGTAGACTTTAGTTACTTACACATTTAATATGTCGTATCTGTAGTTGAAAATAAGGACTCACTGGTAAGTCAAGTTTGTGGGATTTATTAGTCAATATGCATTAGCTGTAATGCGATAAATTGATAATATATCTCATCCTTAATATATTACGTGTCTCTCCATTACGTAATACTATCTTGTTCTTAATAGTATATCTTTATAAGTTCTCTATTCACATTCTATTATGTAATGATTTTATAATTACATTTTTTACGTTGAAAATCTTATTTGAAGTGTAAAAAAGCAAGTTTTTCTCCGCATTTAAATCAATATACCCAGAGTATTTCACATTACTCACACTGACGGATGGAGAAAAAAAAATCACGGTTTTTAGCTTGTAGTATCAGTTAATATTATTTAACCACATTACACCTATGAGTCTTGACTTTGATCTGTCTTGCAATTTTCTATAGATAGAGATGTTTTGAGAATTTTTTCAGGAGTTATATCTGGTTTTGACTCTTATAATCAAATTTCCTTCATTTTTTAAGACAATCGGGGGTCCGGTGTCTTCGGGATTTATAATCTGCCTTGTGCAGTGTCATTCAGCAAGTTGCTGTAACTTCTACTAAGCTACTACTGCTAGTAATAATAATGATAATAATAATAATAATAATTTTATGCTCTGGCACAGATCACAAAAAGGGCTTAATACAAATTGTAGCCCAGTAAATTCCCCACAGTTTCCCAAAATTTCATTCTTTTATCTTATCTTGAACAAATTAAGATTTTAACTAAAAATAATGAGTTCATAAACAAATTAGAAGAATGTTACAAATATTATTAAATATTATTCATAACATTGCTAAAATATTACAAATATGTAAATACACATAACACAATTGATACATAATTTTTGTGATTATTTTATATGTTGTACAGTAATATTAATACCTTTTACCACTCCATTCATTCATTCATTCATTCATTCATTCAAAGACCCTCAAGATTAACATATTGTTACCTCAATGTTGCAAATTTATCACTCATTTAACTTTTCATCTCAAGAAAAACAAACCTATTGGTATCTGTCTAACTTCTAGCATAAACATTGTGTCTTACTATATGTGTTAACATCATTTTCTGTAACAATTTAATTAATTAATATGATGATAGAATTTCTAGACATGCATCTACTAGACTGTATTGTACTAGTATTATGTTAACAAATACTCGATAGCAGAGTTCTATGCCTCTTCAGACTGAATCAGAGTTGTGACTTACACATGAGGTATTGCCATTCACTTTATTTTTAAATAACTTGAGTCACCATCCTTTACAACCCAACATGCACTTTGCAAAAATATTGAGTATCATCAACATATAGAATCTAGAGGACTACAATAAATATCAGCTCTATAGCCAGAAATTGCAATGACAATTACTATTATATTGAATATACAAATCATAATCATTCAATACACAAACGAATTAGTATACATAATACTACACAATTGAAAACTGTCAGAAATGAATCTGCTGCTTATTGTGATGTCCTTTTCTATGTTGCTTTTAATAAATTGTATATAGGCGAGATGTCTGGTTATTAAAATTGCCTACATTCTCTTGGAAATTAATTTTGAAATTTTACCCTTCCCCTCCAATGACATTTTTATTCCATTTCCTGCCACCTATGTATTTTCAATACCACATTTCTTGTATATTTCCCATCCTTTGGTGATGAATGTAATTGTAGTTTTGATTTTTTCTCTTTCACTTGAATGTTTTATGGAAAACATATTAACCCTCAACAGAATTATTTAATAAAAAGACAACTGAATCAGAAAGTTAGTCTGAATTTAGAAAATATTCCGTTTTAATGGGGTTAACTCTAAAGCTAAAGCCTAAACTATTTTTGTTTTTATAAATTTAAAGAAAATTTTAATAATAACGCCATCACACAGCACTTTTTATTCTTTGTTTTTTGTTTGTTAGAACATTATTCTTGTAAACTAACTAGTCGCTTATTGGTCTGCTAAATTTCAAACTTACCCTGGAAGAAATGTGCCTTTCTGATTGTTGCTTTATCCAAGCTGTTGCTATATCCAAGAGATGTGGTCCACGTCCGTAGGGGTGTGGTCTGGTCAGGGAATTATTGTTTTATTGGTAATGTTAAGTGTTTATTATATTGTCGGATTTAAATAAAGTGGTTACGAACTCTAAAACAAATATTCCAGGCATTATTAATTTGAAATCAAATTTTAAAAATAATGCTATCACCTAGCACACTTTTATTGTTGAAATACTTGACTTGTAAATTAGCTAGTCGTTCATTAATCCGTTCCAAGTCAAACAACTTACCTTGGCAAAATAAGAAACGTACTTTTTCGTTCGTCGCTGGTTGCCGCTTTACCCAACAGATGACCAGGCGTCCTCCTGATGTTCCTGATGGGTGAGCTTAAATTCCTAGCACAGGGCAGGATGGTCCAGGGTTGGGAAACTTGGCGGTCAAAACGGGGTAATGATTTTTGCGCCATCTACAACAGGTCCGACGTGAGCCGAACTAAACGTGACGTCATGCAATTCAAAAAGCTGGCAATGTAGGCCATGTAGGCGGTGTTTGTTTTTTGTTACGTGCAGGCTGCAAGCAGGTAGGTGCTCATTTTTATCGAATTTTTTCAGCATTTTGTTAGTATGTAGAATGTCGTGCATTGTAAGTAGAGTGAATTGTGTCGCGATATTTATTTGTCATGTTTAAAACTTTGTTTTCAGTATTTTGGAAGATGATATTAAGAAAACTGGTGCTAGGCAAGTACATTGCTAGGATTTTCGCCCTACCAGCAGTGGAGGTATTTATAATTCATTTTGGAATCTTGTTGCATAATTGTAATTGGTTATTTAATTTGTGAACATTTACACCATGCAAAATAGTCTTAAAAATCCGTAAATCCATGTAGTATAACTTAACCTGTACATGTCATTTATTCTGTTCTATTTGTTTAAAAGTATTGTAATTATACTATTTCATATGGTATTGGACAAGTTTTGTTATATGTCCATTGTATATCCATTGTTTGCAATACCCTGGTATTCAAAATGTCTAATTTTCAAATATACATAATTCATTATTGTTTGCATTTCTAAAATAGGTAGACTCTCATTAGTGTATGATGAAAATGTAATTAATTTTATTTGCTTAGGTGTACGAGTTACGTTTCCATTCTGGAGGTGATCTTTGAGTTGCAGTATGATAACTGGCAAGATATAAACGAATTTGACTTCACTTACATTAGAAGATGGAATTGTATCAACAGTGTTTCCTACAAGCCCAGCCCTCTTGTCTTCTCAAAGAACATTTCAAGAAAATCTTATTACAAAGTGTGCCAGTGAAATCTTTTTTTCCCTTGATGCTGCAAGTGCTGCTAGTCTTGATATTGTAGACAAATATATTATTTCAGCAATATATATTTCAAATAATAATTGCCTTGTTTAGAAAAACTTGCCTAACAAGCACGGGAAATATATTAATAAATTATCTAAACAATTTTGAATGTGAACAATTAAAAAACTTTTGTTTTCGAATGTGTAATAAAAGAACTGTGTGTAATAAATAATATACTCTAAATATCTAACGTTTATTTTAAAAATATTAAGATATGTATAATACTTTTTTGGATATTGTACATACTTCAGTGCTAAAAAAGGTTAATATATTATAGATGATTTTTAATTAAATGTAGCCAAATTTGAATTGGTAAATGAAACATCTGAACAATAAATCTTGTAATATTATTATTGATAATTATAGTAAAAACCTAATCCAATTTTTCTACATATACTGTCAAAATTCTGTCATCCGTAACAATTCAGTATTGTTCTGCCCATGTGTAGGTTTCAATTAGGATAGTTTGTGTCTGGACTTTGTGGAAATATTGTCATGATGTGCAGTAACCAATCACACAGCTTTAGGAAATAAAAAAGTCTTGTATTGCAGCCTAAACAGAAGAAATCTGTGCCAATTGTTTATTTTAAAGTTAAGATTGCCTAAAACTAGGGAGAAACTGGCCAAATTAAATTGTTATGTCTTCCACAAATTTTCATTTCATAAAAGATTTTTTTTGTAAACAATGCAAATTCCCTCTTTAATCCCAGAACACTAAGCATATTTACTGGTATGTTATTACTAACTACAAGACGAATGAACTTGCCAAATATAAAACTAGTATAATTTATAAATTTGTTTCATTTTCCTTGGTTTTCAAAGACTTACCCAAAATAGTCACAGTACCAATGATTGGTATTGTATCAAAATTACAATTCTATTTTTGGCTATAAAATGTCACCAAAAATTAAGGCTGGTATGATTTCAATCATGATTTATATCAAATTATAATTTTTTTAAAATCATTGATTTAAGTTATTTTTTCAAATATTACAAATAATAAATATTAAGTTATAGAGATGAAGACTTAAATCAATTACACAGTTTATACAAAGACTATATTTCTTATAAACTTTTTCACATAATTTAAGAATTTCGAGAAAAAAAATACAATGTAATATACTTTAAAATGAGCATGCTTATGAAATGAACAATAAACAAATTGTAGCAGTTATTTACTAATGGACTTGGATGATATAATAGTTTTTATCCAGCATTTCATTGTCTAGATAATGGCAAATTTAGGAACAATAGACACACCGACCTAGTATCAGGAAAAATGCGTTAAATCTTCAAGCATATTTATAATTCTAGATTTGGAGTAAAAAGTTTGCTAATGCCACATAAAGTATAACATCTTAGAGAAGATGAGCATTAATAAAAATGGAATTTTATTGATACTCACTTAAGAAAAAAATTAATATTGTAAAACTAATAAAAACGGTATTTAATCTTACTAATTTTAATAATATTAACCTTTTTCCTTGTGTATATTGATAAAATGCCATTCAAGTGGGAAGGAACAGGACATCTATTAAATAGAATTTAATATTTCCAAAACTGTCTAATATTGTTGTAAGTTTTTTTATGAAATAAGTTGTTTGTAACAGTAAGAGGTTTTTTGATTCAGGTAATATTACAGAAAAGATGGTAAATTTTTTTTGGACAAAGAATGCCTTTTTTCTGACCCATGCTAACAGGTGTTGCTACAAGCTTATTCAATAACGTGAACACATGAGAAGTGATGAAACTATAAGTACTCACATTTAAAGATTTTGTGGGTTAGGGCGGTATTGCACCAGACTCCTCAAATGTATAGTATCTATGTGGAAAAAAAACAAACTAAAACAAACAATAAGGAAATGATCAATTTAAAACTTCATGTTTTCATTTTTTTTCTGCTTTTAAAGTAATTAAGGATAAATAAATCACTTTACAATTTTGGTTTTAAGTAAACACATCTAATACAATATTTAAAAATATTATTTAAATCAAGTTAATCTGAATAATAAGAAAAGCAGATAATACTCTTGAATAATCTCTACACGCACCATAATTAATTCGCACAACCTTACTTTGAAAATGCGCGCCAAAACGCAACAGCTGCGCTATCTGCACCAGGTCCGGGACTGAGGAAACAAACTTAGTCCACCGCCTTTTAACATTGAGTGAACCGGCCCTGGGATGGTCTGGATGGATGTTTAGTTACACTCTCTGGTTTGGTTGCGTGGTGGTCTCCTGGTGGTCTCGTCAGGCAATCACAGGGAATAGTTCGGATTTAAATATATTCGTTCCCCAAGATCGGAAGCTAGAAGAATAGAATGTAACTTTCATCTAATCTAGTGTTTCAATACAAAGAATTGAAGTTGTAAATAAGCTTTCGATTGGATAACCGTGATATCTATCAAAACTTAACTGAGTATTAATTGGACAATAACAGTTCTTGTTTTGATCATGACAAACACACGGGCAATTCCCGCAATGATACCAATACACAAATACTTAAATGTTGACGCTTAAATAATCGTTATAGTTTTATTAAAAAGATAAACGAAAGTGAACATTTTCAGTATCGTTTCATTTGAATTAGACATAAGAGAGATTAAATACATAAATTGGTGTAAAGTCCCTTGTCCACCTTTTCGATTACTACGAAAACACACACACAAACAAACGAATTATCTTCTCGTGTCTCCCGAGGCAGGCTTTCGGATCGTTTTTATTAAGGGGGGGGGGTCATTTTGAAGGTGCTGATCGACATGTGTCAGGCGCGTGGGACGCGGCTAGTGGCGCCGCCGATCAACCTGCAAGGCCGTGCTATTCAGTTCGTTTTGGAATGTCTCAGAGTGTGGCCAGTCCTTCAAACATAATTTCACACAAGTGTGAAAAGTTTCTTCAGAGTAGCGAAAAGTGCATCGTTCTGAACGAGATCAATTCGTTATTGCATAGGAATCCGTCGTCACCGGTGAAGCAAATCGCAGAGTTCACTCGAATATCCGTGTTCAGTATACTGAAACTCCAGAAAGCTCACTGACAAAGGATAACTACAAACGCCAGAGAAGAAACTGTGAATGAAGTATACGATGACTTTGTATTCAGTTCTATTCGATCGAAAGTGTATTCCTCGCATTAAAAGTGCAGAAATGAAAACGCCAGCACTTGCGAAATTGTTGCAGTCTGTGAATTGTGATCAAGAACTTTCCAATGTTAGGGCAACCAATGTATTACAAATAACTTTCCGGTCCGGTTATTGACCCTTCCTGAAGCAGACTGATCGTAAGTCAAGTAGTTGCATGAGCATGACATTTGCATGACAGTTCTTACTCCATTTGAATTGGCGAGGTATGCTGCTCGAGTAATCGAAAGTAGTGCGCTAGGAGTTGTAAAATCAGAAGCGTAGTACGACGCAAAGATTTCTTCAGTTTGTTTCCATCAGTTTTTTTCTTAGCGTGAACGGATAATAGTATGTTCGTTAAAACAATCATGTGCCTCATCGGCCAAATGTGTGAATAAAACAAGTTTAAATTAGTACAGGCTCTTATGGGAAAACTTTCGCGGGCATAGGTTTTATAAGATATTGAAAAAGTTATACGGTGAAAGTACCTTTTTACTTTCGCGTATACATACGTACTCGTATATACGTATGTATACGCGAGTAGAAGAGGTTACTTAACAACGCACTGCCAGATGACATTAAACAATTGAAGTCGGTTCACAATTTTAAGTTAAAAGTAAAATGTTTTCTGCTGCATAACTGTTTCTATACAATTAGAGACTATACTGATTATCAAAAAGAAAAATAATGTTTATTTTAACAAAACAGTGATATATAATGAATTAGTTTACATTTGTATTGTATATTTTTTTTAAAGACTTAATATGTTTGTAACAAATAATGTACTTCAGCTCTCGGGTCAATGACCCCCATCTCGATTAGGTTTTTGTCCAGTTTCCCTGATCCTTTGAGCAAATGCTGAGATGGCCCCTTGTTTTGCTTCTGAACGTAAATGTAGCTTCACTATGCGCACGTTTTGTTGAACTCTCCTTTTGCTTGTAATGGTAAGAGTAGAGGTAAGGGCGAGTTGCTATTTTGTTAGCAATGCAGAAAAATCATACCTGGAATTCATGTACCGATGCAAATAAGTTTTCTATAACTCGAAAACGAAAATGTCTATTTTTTTAAAAATATTGCTAATCTCGCATTTTTTTAAAATTTGTTTCATTTTTTTAAACTTTTACTCATCTTTTAACTATTTATACTTAAAATGATGGGAAGGGATTCTGGAACTCAAAACGTGTGCAGATAATCTTTTCCCCCATACGTCACATACAGTTTTTACTGTTTTTTTCTAAATAAATCTAAATACGGAATAATATACATAGTATAGTTTATGTAATGTTATGTAATGTTGCGCTAAAAAACGGCGGATTCTCGGCAGAAAAAAAATCATTGCCGGGCCATGATAACGAAAAAGTGAATAAATCCATTTGCTAAATTAAGAAAAAAAATCTTCTAACACGTGGTGTAGCCAGAATTCCTGTTTTGCGGATCCTTGATACCGAAAAAACTATTGACAGCAAAACATCCTTCCATCCGTCTGATGTATGTGAACAACATTAGCAGCTAAACTACGCGTAAGATTGTTTCCAAACTGAATAAACCCCTGTCGATTTGGCCTGCGTCGTACGAATTTGTAAAACATTCAATACTTTACATGAAGCCCCACGGACATTTTCAAAATTTTCTCAAAAACGGCTCAAATTTTTTTCTTTAAATTTCTTATTAAAAAAATACATTTATAAAGGTGGCATAGGACAGATTTTCACGGTCAACTCTGACTCCGAAAATTTCAAAAGTATAATTTTTTTGTGACCTCTTGACACCTACAAAACTTTTTTGGCAGTTACAAAAGTGAAGATAGAGGTTTTCCCTTCAAATGAAATTTATTCTGCATAGTATTTTTTTTCATTAAGGTCATGTCATTTTTTGAAATTTGTAGATGTTTTCGCGCAACTTTGCGTGTAATATTTGCAATTTAAAAAAAATACAAAAACAAGATTTTTTCCCTCCTTCCGGCCCAATCGGTTCACTTGTCTCATTGTTATCGCATGTTGCGTTCTTCGTTGTCGCATCGCAACTATAAACGTCAATCGTCTTTTGTCCCCTATCAACAATGCCCCATATTAATTATCTGCTTTATTTTCGGAAAAAATTATCGAATTGTCCAAAATTTACTTTCCCCATTTAATATTTGGGTTTTCTGACACCTTACATTCTCAATGTTTCAGTTTCATCGCCCAATTCCTTATATTTCGCAAGCTATTTGACATTAAAGTTCTGTTTACAAATGCCAAAAATTCCATAAAGTATTTTGCCTTGCCTCAATATTCTTAATAAATAAATAAATAATAATAAAAATCAAAAAATAAATAAATTTACTCTTAAACCTCTGGAAATTCGCCTGTAGTCGACAAAATCAAATACAGAAGATCCCTAAACTGGCACGTGAAGTGTCAGAGGTACAGAGGACCTGACCAAAGTTGGTCCAAATACTTGAAAAAAGTATTTCAGATATAAAATACAAAATATTTTGTCGAAAGTATTTTAGATACAAAATACTTCTATAAAACTATTTTAGATACAAAAAATAAAATAGTATTTCAAAATACTTATGAAAATTAAAAATACAACCAATAGTGATCCATTTTCACCATTTATTTTTCAAAACAGTCGTGGTTTACAAGTGTGTACAATTGAACACGTATTCCTTCAACACTACTAGTTTTTCAAACATTTTATCACTAATGCTTCTTCTTGTAATTGTAATTGATAAGGGTATCATTCCATTAACATAAAATTTTGTAATAAGATCATTTGTTTCATCGTTTTCTTTTCCTGCATATTGAAAAAAACGAGGTGACAAGCTTGTTTGTTTTAAATTCTTGGCATTTTCTCAGAGCTGATCATTTTCCTCCTATGTCAATTTGATCTTCTGGGCCACTAATTTGTATAGTTCTCAAATTCACACATCACATCAAGTTGAATTCTCTAAAATGTGTAAAGAAATTATCAGTTTCGTTGTAAAAATAATGAGCAGTTAAATTCATAATATTAAGAAACTAGTGGTGCTAAAAAAGAAAGTACTTTCTCGCCCACACATTCACGCAAAATTACGCCGAACATACTCAAATTTTTGAAAAATCGTACGTGACCGTATTTCAAAATCTATCTTTATGGAACAGATTTCATTAAGATAAAAAACTTTAATTGGATCGGTGGTGAGGTAGATCTTTATTTATTTATCATAAAAAACTTTATCTAGTTAATTGTAGTAGTAGGACGACGCAAAAAACATCTGCTGAACGGTTTAGCCACTAGCGTTGTACGCAGACCGAAGGACCGACAGACGTTTTGCCGTCATTCGATTTTTCAGTATCAAGGACCCAGAAAAGGTGGATTCTGGCTACACCACGTGTTAGAGGATTTTCCCCTGGATGTATCAACTAGATTTATCCACATTTTTTTTTACCAGGGCCCTGTAATAAGAGTTATTCTACTGAAATTCGCCGCTTCTTCGGGCATTACGTAGTAATTCTGGACTGCAGTAATACTGGACAGCTGCAGAATAGTGAGGAGTTTCCTGGAATGTACTGGTGATAAGGATACGATTGACTGAAATGTCTAGAGAGCAATATTCGCTCGTGCATTATCTCTGAGAGATCGACCGAGCCTAGACCAACAATGGTCTGATGAATTTTCCTGCGCATAGTGCAGAAAGTTAAAAATTCGGATAATAATAAACCGAGGTGGCCCAGGGCATCAACTGATGACACTGCAGTGCCACTGACCTAGAAATCCTAGGTTCGAGTCCTGAGGGTGGCAGGATTTTCGACCCTAGATAGATAACTAGGTTGAGTTCTGTCGCGGCCGACTGATCTGTAGTTTTCCGTGGGTTCTTTGATCGTCCCCAGGCGAATGCCTGAGGAGTACCCTAACAAACGGGCCAAGGACTACGCGCTATTCTTCCCCTTCCTTGATCTATCCTCACCCCTACACACACACTTACATGCACTACACTTCCACACATGGGTGGAGACCGATCGAAACCTTGGAGCTTGTCTCGGCTAGGGCGATGCTTCGCTGGTGGGAGATACCTGCTTGAGGGAAACCCGCTAGCCGATGATAGGTCGGCGCCGGATCTCACCATCGCGCGGGGGAAGATCACCGACACCTCCCGCGATGAAACATGCACTACACGTACGGCACTATTGACCGTAACCATTGACGCGTCAGGAATCTCTATTCAACCAACCAAATCATATGATGATGATGATAATAATAATAATAATAATAATAATAATAATAATAATAATAATAATAATAATAATAATAATAATAATAATAATAATAATAATAATAATAATAATAATTCCGAGCGAAGTGGCTCAGTGCGTAGCGCGCTGACTTCGTAATCGGGAGGTCCGAGTTCGATTCCCGGGCCGGCCATCCTGACCGGGGTTTTCGTGGTTTCCCTCGGTCATAAGGCGAATGCTGGGATGGTTCAATAAGTCCACGATCACCTTTCACCAATATCCTATCACCTCCTAATCCATTAATAATAATCACACTTCAAGGCGTAACAACCTTGTTGCAATCCAAGGATACAGCTGAAAAGCTGATCCTGGAAGAATTACACACGTTAATCGTGTAGCGTGGTCAGTAATGGCTTATACGCCAATAATA
Source organism: Gryllus longicercus (assembly GCA_038098605.1). Taxonomy (NCBI): domain Eukaryota; kingdom Metazoa; phylum Arthropoda; class Insecta; order Orthoptera; family Gryllidae; genus Gryllus; species Gryllus longicercus. The sequence goes on from JAZDUA010000010.1 coordinate 8,159,657, forward strand.
ATAATAATAATAATAATAATAATAATAATAATAATATTAATAATACAGATAGTAAATAATTAATAATTTTGAAGATTTTTAATATGCTCACCTGCCATATGCTTAATGTGTCACTTTATGACTTAAGGAGGCTGTGTGTGGATTGTCGCCAGTATCTTTTGAAGTTAATCGTTGCTGTTCTTGGTTGTCTGAAGATCCACAGGTATTTTCATTGATGTCGGAGTACACATAAAATATTTTGGGACTTTAGGACCTGGATTGACATGTCACAGGCACAATATCGGAGGATTTTATTAGGATATTTCGATACTCTTGACTCTTATGGTCATTCCAGATCATTTACTTTGCATTATACATGCAACGATCTTTCCAATTCACTTACGAATTGTTTTAATGATTTCGACTAGGAAACAAAGAGTTCTGAACATGTGGTCACCCAATATTAGGTGTAAAACTTCGTACTTTGAGGTAAACACATGGTTGACATGAAAAAACTAGAGCTAAAATATACATTTCCATTCTATTTTAAAATTCAGACATTCGGATTTACTCTAAATTAGTTACGCCTATTTCTATAACATTTTGAGTTGAACAGTGAAGTCTACTACCAAGATATACATGCTTTTCTAGAGAAAATAATATTTTTGCCATTTCAGTAGGCCATGGTCGATCATAGAGGTTATGAAATATTTTTCTCTAGGCTGCCATGTCTGGCAAAGGATAATTTATATGCATTCAAGGTAAACCTATTTGTTTTTTAATGAGGATAAATTTATTCAATAACTGCAAAGTAAGTATATTTCAAGAATGGGCGCAAAGGCAAGCACTACCCAGGACATGGACAATCTTCTAAGAACAGAAGAAATTGAGCACTTGTGTACTCTTTTTCGACAAGTATGTACGCTGAAACCTGAGAAGGGTTGTACTTATGCCGATTTCACAACATTTTGTAATGTGTTACATCCACTGCTCACCAATTTTTTAGTCAAGTTCTATTTTGATACTCATTCTGATTACGTAATCAAGTCTGCAAAAGAATTTTCATCTTTTTATATATTTTTAGTAAAAGGCTCAGTAGAAAATCAGGCAAAAGTTATGGAAGTTTTGTTGTTTGAAATACAACCTCAATCGCCTCGAGATTTATTTATCTCTGGAGCATCTGCATATCGTAAGTTTGACAGCTTGCAAATAAACTTTGATACTGACGAAGAAACGTTTAAAACAAACCTTGATAATTATTTTAGGGGGCTCATTTGCTCATACATAAAATTGGAATATACCGTAGAATGTGAAGAATTCTTGTCATGGAGGTATGTCAAGTCTTCATTTACTCCAGAAGACGTTGACAGGCTAGCAGAGACTTTGAGCAAATCTTATCCTCGACCTATCACACCAGAAAATTTTGAAAAATGGGTAGACAATTGGAAAGTGATAAAATATTTACACTACGTTGTTTATAAACACCTCTTCGGGATGGAAACTATAGACCGCGGAGTCCTGCAGTCATTATATCCATTATGTCTGGTAAAGAGCAAACAAACCATTTGTATCATGGATATGTGTAGTGTTCTCTACGTGAACTGCTATCTGCCCTCTAGTTTTAGACATACCTGGAAACTTCTTTTTTCTAGCTCACTTCATGGAGTAGACTATCAGCACTTAATGAGTCGTATTCTGAGGGAAGGTCCCACTGTTGTAGTAATTAAAGACGTAAATAACTATGTATTTGGAGGATTTGCTTCCGAAAGTTGGCGTCCCTCCTCTAAATTTTACGGCTTCTGTACATCTTTTGTCTTTCAAAGTAAACCACAGCTTCAAGTATACGAAGCGTCGGGGCGAGATGACGGTTATCAGTACATTCACGTCCAAAACAAACCGAAAGGATTTGGCATGGGGAAAGGGGCTTGGGGTGATTTTGCCTGGTGGATTGAACCAGAACGTCTCCAAGGGAGTTGTGGGATCGCTTGCTCAACCTTTCAAAGCGTTCCTATTTTAGCGTCATCTCAGTTTTTCAAAATCGAAGAATTCGAAGTGTGGAGTGTACAAGATTCTAAACTAAAGCAACGAAAAGAGCAGGTTCTTAGATTCCATAAACTTGCAAATGTCGGCAGGGACCAAGAATCTAACCTCCGAGCAACAGCGCTTCTACAACATACGAAAACATCCAAGTATCAGTCCGGGTACACTGCCTCAATTGTTGAAGAAAAAATGAAAAAACTAGAAGGGGATGACGAGAGTGATCGTGGTTATAGCATGAACGAACCGGATGTGGAAGATGACGATGACGACGAATCCTATGACGATACTGACATGGATTTGAGTTACAAAAGTAGTATAAATGAAGGGAAATGAAAAACGAAACAAAATGTTATGATTCACGAGACATAAAATACAATACATACTGATCAACAATTTGCTCAACATTTGTATAACCAAAAATACAAACGATTACTTCCTAGTTGTTTGTTTTACATCATAAAACTTTCGAGTTGCACAATATGGAGACTTTAAAAAGTAATATTTGTAATATTGTAATATTTTTTGGGTTTATTACTTTTGTATTAAATATTTTAATAATACATAAATACTTTAATGGATATTAATAACTTCAATGCTTAATATCTCGAGTTATTGGATTTTTTTCCCGTTTGTTTAGACATGGAGCTATGAATAGCAACATGGTTTTATATTTTATCTTTCAGGAAAGTATACGAGTAATTAAATTATACATAGTGTAGAGAACGTTATATAACTCTGTCTAGTGTTTGTGAATGACCTATTTATGGCAAGTGCTTCTAGTCTTCGGATGGGACACAGATTTCACACGTCGACATATACAAGATTGCATTAAATTTCTTCCTCAAAGCTCCATTTTAAAAACTAATCAGATGATAGGAGACAATTTGAAATTACATTACGTAGCTTGCCATCGTCATTAACTTAACATTTACGTTTCATCAGGTATTTTTTTTTCATATTCGTAACAGACAATTCTGAGAAATAGGAGCGGGTCTCAGTTTCTGGCATGGCCGAGAGCAGGTCGCCCTTAAGTCGTAGTATACGTCGATGTTTTTAACATGGCGTCTCAAGGTCACCCACAAAAAAGGAAGAGGGATTGCAGACTCTAATATGGAGATGCAACGTGAAATCCGAAGATGCTCTCGTGGCTCAATGGCGAAGTCTCTTGCTTTTCGCCATTGAGGTTCCGGGTTTGATTCCTGTAGAATCCCCGTAGAACCTTATGCGAAATTTCTTACGAAAAAAACAAGTTTGCATACTTCACATGGGGTAGTCCAACCCCTAAACCTTGCATTACCTCTGTCCTTATTCCTTCCCAATTCTGGCGATAGGTAGATGACGCAAGACGGGTGCGAGATGCTACCTATCGGCGATTCTTTGACTTGACTGCGACTGAAGTGGCTTGACTTCCCAGCGGCTCCTAGAGGGTGCTGGGTAATTAATAACGGATATTAGATTACTCCAATTAAAAAAATTAACGGAGGATTACACTACGATGCGCTCAACACTCCTTAAGGAGTTAGGAGACGAGTTGCGTCTACATAGAAGCAACAAATTAAAAAAAAAAAGGAACGTCACTACAGATCGCCCTTATACGACTCCCTATTGGAGTCTGCCTTCCCTCTCCATTTTTCGTGCGTAATGTTGAGGTTCAAACTCGCCGGGGCTCAATTTCGTCCTGATCCGAAGAATATCAGTTTTGAAGAGAATCGTCTGAACGGAAGTATCGTTGATCATGGGAGGACGTCGATCATGACAGACCTACTAAACAAGAATTCTAACCACACAATGTGGTAGAGAATACGATTTACTCACACATGAACAAGATTTGTCCCTTTTTTACCATGGCCAACAACAAGACCTTTTTTCTGTCGACAAGTCGCTAATTTCTGAGACCGTATTACAGTACTTTCTCTTTAGTACGTAAGTACGTAGTAGGCGAGGAAATAAGACACAATTTGATGGAAATATTTTTAATATTATTTAAATTATATTACATTAGGTGCACAATATGTAAAACTGAATAATTTATAACAATTAATACTATTGTATATTAATTACGATGATAATATAATAAAATAAGTAGAATTATTAACTATAAGTAAATATTGGCAACTCAGTACAGAATAACGAAATTTGTTTCAGTAAATAAAACGAAAGGGATGTGACAAAATCATTAAAGAATTGAAAAAAATGTATATAATACAATAATGTATAATACAAAAAACTATCATTGTTTTCAATGAGTGATTCAAACAATTTTCACTGTTTACATTTTTATTGAAAATATATAAAATATCACCGTAAATACATGTCAGTTACAGCAAATGTTGATATTACTAATGCTTGAAAGCTGCAAGATACTGTTTCCTCTGTGTGTGAAACAAATTTGCTCATGTATCCATTATATGTTTCCATTTTATTTCCATGTAAATATAAAACATTATTGCGTGAGCCTTGCCTTAAGAACTGCTGACTAGCAATCGAATAACTTGCTAACTAATAATAGAAAATAATATTCCATCGGAAAAGTATCAATTTTGATAATTCTAAACACCATATCAAAATAATTACTTGTTAACAATTTCAAGAAAGTGTTTGAAAGTGAAATAGTATCTACAACATTTCAGTTCAGACTCATGAAGGTCCAATACTCCATGGAAAAGAAGGTGACATGGAAAAGAAGTCATAAGAACTTCTCTTAGATTTTTTCTGCACATTCATTTTCTTAAAATTAACTATGCAGATTACCTTCCTAATCGTATCTTTAATAGTAAACATTGAAAAAGTAAAAATTTTGTTTACAATACTTCTTAAAACTCTACCATGTATATTATGTGCAAATGGCAACGTTTTAAACAATTTTTGAACATTTTTATTTACGTAGCAAAGTATTACAACTTTTTGTGATATTGGTAGAAGTAACACTACGTTTATGGTCTGCAGAAATAAGGGACCGACATTGACTCTGAATCAAAGAGAAAATGAAAGAAAATGAAAATCAAAAATAACAAATAATGAAACTGAAAGCAATTGTAGCATGTTACTTTCTTACAAAGAAAATTATCAAACTGAAACTTCCTATAGTCGGAATGAACAGAACAGTCGGTATGAGACCAATACGAGGAATTCAAGTTGAAAATAATTTATTATGTCTTCATTACATCATTTCATTAAGACTTTTTTTTTCAATTATACCGACAGTGTTTACCCACTCAATAGCTCTCTTCACTTTGTTTCAGAAAAACACGTTTTTTGTTGTTTTTTTAAATAGAGCATTGCTGCTTAAGAAATAAGGAGTTTTATATCCAACATCCTCAAGACTGTGTCTCATTCTTCAAACATTTGTTCTCGTCACTTGCCTTCCTCTTACAAAAACCTGCAGCGTTGTCGAAGAGCGGCTGTTGTTGCTTTTTCGCACGGAAAGAAGTCGGCAGCTGTCTCAAAAGTTTTACTCTCACACATTCTCGAAACCATGTTTTAAAAAGAGTTATAATCTCTTGATGTCATTCTTCGACTTTTGCCTCAATCTCACGGTCACTATCATCCGATTCGGTGTCTTCGTCCTCGGATTCTTCGTCCTCCTCCTCCTCCTCTTGCTCCTCTTCCTCCTCGTCAACAATTTGTTTTTCTTCCAAACGATGAGCCTCTTCATCATTCTCACGCTGCCATTTTTGCGTTGCCTTCGTAATGGTGTAACCATCAGTGTATCTTCTAACACCTGTTCGTTTGAGAAGAATTTGGCCTGCTGAACGGATGTTCGAATCAGCCATCAGCCCTTCTGCGTACGTATGAAATCTTATATTACCTCTTTTCTTGCGTTTTACCGGAGTATCGTCTACCCCCCATATCTCAAAAGTATGGATTTCAAAATGTTGCGTTCCAGCTAAAACCGGAAGTCCTTGATAGGTGTAACACGATAATGCACAACTACCTCTTAGACGCTCTGGTTCAATCCACCAACCGTAAAGATTCAACGGACCCTTTCCCATTCCAAAACCTCTATGATAACCCTTGAGACTTAAAAATTGATAATTTTCATCTACACCGGATGCCGCGTAGACAGCCAGATTTGGATGGAGTTGAAAGAGGAATGACGTGAAATTTCCATAAAAGTTTGAAGATGGACGCCAAGTTTCCGACGCAAACCCTCCAAAAACATGGTTATTCCTATCACGAATCACCACTAAGTTAGGTCCCTCGTACAATACTCGGTCGAGAATGTGACGGAAATTGGTTCCGTGGATGGCACTAGAAAAGAGTAGTCTCCAATAATGTCGAAATTTCGGAGGAAGATAACTATTCAAATGAACAATACTACACATATCCATTAGACAAACATTATGCCTATGTTTGCAGTCACAAAATGGGTAAAGCGATTTGGTTGTTTGGAGATCTTCCAAGCCAAAGAAGTGACCATAAACTACACTGTGCAGCAAGGACACTGTCTTCCATATTCTCACCCACTTTGCCATATCTTCTGATGAAGAAGGAAGGTCCATGTTTGCCTGGAGAGTTCTAGTTAGTTTGTCAATGTCAGCTATAGAAAATCTAGACTTAACTCTTCTCCAGGAATTAAATTCTTCAGATTCCGAAGCATATTCTATTTTTATGTACGAACAAATAAGGCCTCTCAAATAATTTTCTTGTCTCATTCTGAATGTGTGTTCATCGATATCATAATTTACATCCAAACTTACTAATTTACGGATGAACAATGATGCTGGAGAGAGGTCTTTGGACTTTTTTGGATCACTTTTTAATTGCAGCAAAATAACTTCCATCATTTTGGTTTTATCCTTCAACGACCCTCGTACCAAATACGTGTAAATGGAAATAAATTCTCGGTATGTTTCTAACCTACTAGTCGTATCATTTCCGAAATAAAATTCTACTAAAAACTGAGTCAGAAGCGGATGTATTTTTTCGCAAAAAGACAAAAATTCATCATATGTGCAGCCTTTTTCAGGAGTAGATTGACATACTTGCCGAAAAATACCTTTTGAAAGATGCACTTCAGCATCTGTGAGACGACCAGGTTCGGCACCTGCGGTACTTTGTTTTCCACCCATCTTTATGATATACTTTATTTTTTGATTGTGGAATTCGTTTAATCATCGTTCCATTAATAAAGATAACCGTGCGTTCCTGTCAATTTAAAATCAAATTTTGAACATAATGATTTGGTTAGCTTGACTGCAATAAAAGACAAGCGTTTTCCAAAGAAATTAATTGTTGTGGTATTGTTTATTGCCTTCTCATTTTGGGAAATAGCATTAAATGGTCTATTAAAGAAGAAATAATCATAAAGAGGCTGAAATTCCTTCAAGATGTATTCATTAACGCGCTACTCATGAAAATAAAACCAATCTAAGAAATCAAGAAACCACTAGAACATTGCGTGACCTTAGTTCTTTTTTATTATGATTATATGTAAATACTGTACATGATTCCTTTTTTGACTCATTGGCAAATTTAAATAATCAACATAAATAAAAATTGGTGTTCACATTATTTATTCTTATTAATTGATACGTTACCACAATTCATCTTCAGGCAGTGGCGACTGGTGCCCCAACAGACTCGAGGTTGCACCTTCATTGAATGACGGAAATGTAATTTCAAAAATTCAAAATACAAATATTTGAATGGGTGAAAAACAGAAAGGTAAACGGTTTAAGTGACATTTTATAAATTCTAAGAAATCTGTTTAAGTCACCATTGCTGTAATGTCGTGGGGCTATGTTTCATTATTAAAACCACGGTATTTCAATTGTACATTAAAACCACGATAATACATTTCCACTAAGATATAGTCCAAAATAAACACTTTTGTTAGAATTTATAAAATATCACTTATACCGTTCTGGTTTTGACTCATATAATAAAAGTAAGCAACTCAAGTAAATTAATTAAAACTAAGTTAATTAAAGGATTTATTGAAACATTACTTACACATTATGTCGTTTTCGTGTAAGATATATAAACCTCCAGCGTGCATGGTTCTGACTTTGATTTCCACTGGGCACCTAAGGTCAAATCCAGCACATTGCAACTTGCACAATTGTTTCAACACGTTTCACTCAAATAAATTTGTTTTTTTTTTGAGAAATTTCACTTCCCTGGTATATATGGTAATAATGAAAGAGCTTCGGCACACATTCAAATTCACAAGAACGCTCGCAAACTGATGGCCCGCCAGCTGCAGGTACACTGGCTTCCACGAGACACTAAGGTTCGATTTCATCGAACAAAGAGTAAGAGTTTACTCTGGAGTAAATCATGTTTACTCGAGAGTAACTTCTTGGGGCGTTTCACCAACACTTTGCTCGAGTGTAAATCGCTTACACGAGAGTAAATTACGCCGCGAAAATCCGTCGGGTAAAGTACGGAGTAAATTCAGTTTTCAACGTGCATGTACCTCCGAAGTGTTGGTACGGCTCGACGATTACGAATGATAGTATTTGAAGACGATTCCAGCACTGATTCGGAATATTACCCAATAGTGCGAAGACAAAGGGTGCGGGAGAGAATGGATTGGTTTTAATTATGACGATCGAGATTTTGTCACGAGGTTATGTTTGACCATATGAGCTGTTAACTTCATTAGATACATTGTAAACTCTAGAGAACTTGTAAATTTATTTTTCGCCCCATGTGGATACGAAATAAAGGTATTACGGACCGTATACGATAACAAAAGGAAAAATAATAACTATAGGGACTACAAATATTTATTTATTTAGTAACAACTGTATATGACGAATGGGGGAGATCATTTGTGCACGTTTTCTTGAGTTCCAGAATCCCTTTCTAACATTTTATCTATAAATAGTTCAAAGTTTAATACAAGTTTAAAAAATAAAACTAATAATAATAATAATAATAATAATAATAATAATAATAATAATAATAATAATAATAATATTTAGAAAAACGCGAAATCAGCAACATTTGAAAAACTAAACATTTTCGTTCCCAAGATATACAAAATGTATTCGCATCGCCATCGGTAAACGAACTGCAAATTTGATTTTTCTGCATTGCTAACAAAATAGTAACTCACCAACAGAGAAGAAAAATGAATATTTATTAAGAAATAAACTATGCCAACTCAAATCACGATAACACCGCACAAGATAATAACGCCAAGAACTCCGAAACTGAAATGAATAATAGAATATAAGGAATTAATCAAAGGTTCGCGATGGTCCGCAGTGGTTCCCAGCATCTCTCTCGCTCACAGCCTCTTGAATTGCTCTCAAACATTGCGCGTTCAAGAGATATTGTATCTCTCCTCTATGGGTTTGGGCCCCAAACTTTAGGGGCTGTGGGCATCAGAGAGTATTTTGTGTGCATACTATTAAATAATAGTTTAATAATAATAATTTCATAATATAGCATAATTGATTTTTATATTCTGTGACCAATGTGTGTGGGAGTTGGTGGGAGTGCTCCGGACTGTGGTGACTGGCTCATGTTGCTTTATTAATTACTACTCGCGCAAGTTTTCTTGATACTGAAGCTCCCTAGTACTTATCCAGCACTGAATTGCACGGCACGTTGAGACACTTAGGTTTGACTCGGAACGGCACGTACAAATTTACAATGATGGCAACAACCACCTCGTACTTTCAAAACAATCGTAGCATTTCTCGTGGCATGCTTTGGTGAGTTAAGTTCATGCCCACAGTTGGTACGCCGTTTTCAGTCGTGACGTAACCAAATCCCTCCTCTCCATTCACGCCCGCTGTGGAATATCAAGAAAACTTGCGCGTATAGTACTTAATTGTTATAAATTCCTCGTTATACTACATCTTGCTCATATAATTCCATAAAAACATATGTTGATTTTAAAATGGAAGGGATTAGTATCTTAGCGGAAAACCTAGTTAAGATCGAAGATGTAAGTAGTTTCTGTAATTTTGATTTCTTCTATAAGCGCGTGGTGTGATCGTTAATGTATATTGCAAATAAAATTAGAGAAATTCTGTTTAGTATCCACATTGTACAATTTGATTTAACAATGTTTAATTTTTTTAAATGTTTTATGATTTGTGTTGCTACAAGCATGATTGGGCTATTAAATTAACATGTTTTCTTCCAATGTTACTAATTGTTGTTTGATTCTATTATCTCTAGGTGAAGGAAGAACTATTCAGCTTTGAGGAGGAGTCCAACTGGAATTGCATTGTGAGTTCCAATGTGTAGTTCTACTTCATTGAATAGTGTCGGTGTGATGACATAATGTATTTAATGACTTACAAAGTGGTAAACATACAAATACCAATTTAAAATTGTTTCTTTTACTAGCATAAATTAATGAAAGTTAATTTGCATCTTCAGAAGGCTTCAAAGTACCATATATTAAACAATGTCCTGATCCATCTTACAATGCTTGTTTTTGTTTAGTGATTGTTCATTCCCGCCTATGCTTTGGAGAAATGCATCCTAGAGCTCCCAGACTTGAGGTTACAGGGGATGATAATAATAATAATAATAATAATAATAATAATAATAATAATAATAATAATAATAATAACATCCCAACCTCATTATTCTTGTAATGTAATGCTATTTTGGAGGGGCGGAAGAGCGAAAATAAATGTCATAATAGTGTGCAACGGGGCTGAACTGAAAGCAGCAAGCTCACCCAAATACCTGGGAATTACTCACCAAATACCTGGCAAACAACAGGAACAACATTCACGGGACATCCAAAGAAGAAATTAATTGCAGCAACAAGAAGTATAAATAACATTCTGTGTCTGTCGGTTGTCTATGCAATGAAATTGCCTACCTACAAAGTACTCCCTGTGGTGATGTACTGTTTAGAAATAGTATGGAGCTACCTCACAGTTGAGCATTTAGAAATAATAAAAATCTGAAAGCAACTTTCATAAAAAAGCCATAGGAATTTTCCAACTATGCGCAGTGAAAACTGGTGTATGTAATGGTACAAGAAACTTTCTTATTAGAAGATATAAGACTTCAATTGCAGTTACTTAACACAAACACGCTAATAGAAGTGCTGAACAAACAAAGAAAGAGACTGGAGGAAATATGGCCAGATTTCTACTGAACTGATGTGATGATCGACAGAGAATGGTCAGAGACGTGGTACAAGCAAAGGCATGTGATTACGCGCCGGCCAGTGCACGGGTTCCACCACTGGATATGTCAGACAAAGAGTTTACACGAATCAAATGACAAATGTATATGCAGTGAATGTGAAAGACTGTATGAGCGTTATCGTATATTAAATTGCACTAACCAGCCAAATCTATTACTGTGTATGCCATCAAAAACTAATTGTACGATATGTGCGAATTTACATTGTTATTATTATTATTATTATTATTATTATTATTATTATTATTATTATTATTGTAAGCTTTTATATCTAGCTGGGAACCCATTGCCTTGCCTCGTTTTTTATTAAACAGTGCTTTTTGTCAAAAACGACTTGTTAAATAGGGAAAATATATTTTTATCCAAATCAGATGATTATAACACTCCAAATAGGAATTGTATTTATGAGGTTTCAGTATAAATCACTAATTAAATAAAATTAACATGTTATAAATGTACTATTTTTTATGAGTTTGTGTCAAGAAAACTATGCTCTGCCTCACAAGTTTCTGTACAATTAGAAACTGTATCTGAGCATCTGAAAGCAAAATAATATTGATTTGAACAGTGATATTTCGTGCATTAGTTATCATTTGTGTAATGCCAGTTACAAGTCTTTTATTTCAGTATGTGATCGAATGCCAATGACCTCTCTATCAGTCAGTTTCTTTCTTTCTTATTAGTTTCCCTTGATCCGTTGAGCAAAATTGCTACGATCTCTTATTTTGTTTTGGTCATCGATGTCGCTTCACTCTGCACGTTTTCTTAACCCATTAACGCCCAGCGGTCTATTTATAGATCAGTTGACATTTCTTTTATTTCTGAGTATGTTATTTTAGTCAGGGCAATCTTCATTAGTCCACAGTTTTATTTAGGATCTTGTACCCTGTGAAATATGTACATATTTCTTTTGTACCCATATTTAAAAATCCATCCAGCAATTTTATAAACTCATTATTGTGTTGATTACACAGAGTTTTCATGTGAATTGTATTCCAATAATTAATTCTATATTTTGAGTATAATTGACAAGTTGTTATCTTCTCAAAGTATTCTGCTAACATTCTTTGCAACAATGTAATATTTCTGCACGCCCTCTCTGAAGATACATCGTTGCAAAATCTGCTGACCTACATGTAGACCGCTGGGCACCCAGCGCATCAAGGACTGTAACTTGGGTTGGGGATAAACTGTTGTCGATGACTGTGCACGTAGGTGAGAGCCTGTGAATCAGTTCAGTCTATTCTTGTGAGTTGATCCGTGCACTTTTTGTTCTATGCAAATCTTTGATAATTATTATTGGAAGAAATTTGAATACTTAATTGGTGAGTTGAACTTATAATTTTTATTTCTTGAAAAAATTGATGCATAATGGAAGTAGTTTTCATACATGTGGTGATATTTCAGGCAATTATTTCAAATGTAATAAGGAAGGATCTAACAGTAAATGAAATAGTAGACATTCTAGATGAAGATTTTGATGAACCTAGATGAGGAATGTGACATGGTGAATGTTGTTGTTCTACCTCCAGACATCACAGATGCACTGACCGTCAATGATGAAGCGCTGGACGATATCACGGGTTATGCTGTTACAAATGATGTTCCAGGACCTCTAGAAATACATTCTTCTGGCAGAAATGAAGAGTTGTACGTACTTATCTTGTCACTTAGCAGATAAATTTACTGAACTTCTTAACTTATTATAATTTCATATTTCAGTTTTTCAGTGTGTTAGCACAGAGCTGAACATGCAAGAAAAATGACAAAAGAGGAAATTATGCAATGATGAAGCGTCATACCAGAAGGCACACCCTACATATTCAACACTTAGTGACACACAACTTTCATGCTCCAATGTTACTCGAGAAGAATTGAAAAAAAACACTGAAAGACTTGACTCAACTCCAACTCACGAAAATGATAATTAACTATAAAAATATGTTTGAAAATATTGTAAAACGATCTGTTTATTATGGGACTACTTCAAAAAATTGTCCGGGATTTACCTTAGATGTAGACACTCTAAAAGTGTTTCTAGGAATTTTGCTTCTTTCCCGGTATCATACTTTACCCTCAGAAAGAATGTATTTGTCAGAAGAAGACGATTTAGGAATCGATATTGTGAAGAACGCTATGTCAAGGAATCGTTTTCAGAAAATAAAACAATATCTGCATTTTTGTGACAATAACAGTGCACATGAAAATATATTAGACAAATGTTTCAAAGTCAGATTTCTAATTACAACACTGAATGCATCATTTCAGCAATTTGGGTGTTTCAAAGAGAATTTGTCAATTGACGATATGATTGTTAAGTAGTATGGTCACAACAGACTTAAACAATTTGTAAGGGGAAAACCCATTCGATTTGGTTTCAAGTGGTGGGCATTGTGTGATTCCAATGGTTACTGCTACAATTTTGATCTACATTGTGGAAAAGAACTGGAATCTATTAGCAAAACTGAAAGCGACGGGAGAAAAAATTTGGGTCTTGGAACACGGGTGGTATTGAAAATGTTGGACTGGATTTCTGATCGTTCAAAACATGCTGTGTACTTTGACAACTTTTTTACCAGCAGAGATCTCTTAGTACATTTGAAAGAAATTGGAATGAGAGCTACAGGCACAAGAAGAGAGAAGAGACTTCCGAGCTGCTAACTGTTGACAGGAAAAGAAATTCCAAAATTGCCAAGAGGTTCGTACGATTAAGCATTTGATGAAATTGGTTAAGTATTTTTTGTCAGATGGCATGACAATAAGTCTGTTTCAGTAGGGACAAATTTTGATGCTTTAGAACCAATCATTCCCACAAGTAGGTGGAGTAAAACCTCTGAAACGAAAATTAATATAGGCCAAACACAGGTAATTAAAAATTGCAATGCTCACTTAGGAGGCGTGAATCACCATGACTGGCTTGTGGGAAAATACAATATTTCTGTTAGAGGGGAAAAAATGGTATTGGCCTCTTTTCCCACATATGATCAAAATTAAGTGGTAAATGCTTGGATGTTGTACAGAACAGTTCATGGAAAAGAATCGTTGGATCTTCTTGAATTTCACAGGAATATTATGGTTCAATATCTGAAGATGTTCGCTACACAACGGACAGTGGGTCATCAAAACTTGTCACCCAGAAACATTCCACTAGACATGCGTTATGATGGGAAATGTCACTATTTAGGCAAGTGAGCATCTCAAAGGCACTGTCAGTATGAAGAACGTAATGGAAGGCCACTAACTTTCTGTCAGAAATGCAATGTAACGCTTTGTCGATAGTTTTTCGAACCTTAGCATACATTGTAAAAGAAATGCACTACATTACAGTTCTTAATACATTTCAATCTATTTTGCATAAATGTTTTTGTAGAACAAATTAATATAAAAAACTGAGGTTTTAGTTTAGTGTATTTCGTGTTGCATATTTTCTGTTAGAATAGTAATTCGCCCAGCGGTCTATTTATAGACCGGCATATAAATAAAAAACTAGAAGCGAAATCTAGGTTTTGTTTTATTTCCGATAATAGATGTAATCAATATAATTGAAATATAAAAGAAAAAATTAAGTTGAACGTTAGTGGGTTAAGCTCAGTGGTAAGTATAATTATTAGAGTTCTTGTTGTCATGTTGTTGTGACAGGAAATTGATTCCTGCTTTGGACACAATAAGGAATAACAGCAAAATTCTTTAGCTGATGTGCTTTTGCAAATAATTTCAATTACATAGGAATATTTTCTTTTCATTATGTGTCAAAAACATTCGTGGCTTTCTGAATTCATGATTTAACTTAATGAAGTGCGTGAGAAATTTACTCAGCAAAAATTGTTTTTAAAATATCTATTATATATCTTCCGGCAGTTTTTCAGTTTAATTTCAGTTATTCAGCTTAGATATTACAATAAATGTACCTCCTCGGCCCACAGTTAATTCCCTGAAAGCTATCTATCAAATAATACTTACCGAAACTACTACTAGATATGAAATTGGAAAAAGACTTATGATACAAGACAACAACACACAAATTGCTACCATTACAAGAAATATAAACACTGACCCAATAAATAAAATGTGTGTGAAGGGTGTTTACTAAAAGTACAAGAAAATTATTCATAGAAAACTTGCGGTTTTCTGGGATGGGATGGGGTTCATGGGATGCGGGATACCATAAAAATGATACAAATGATTGATATATATGTAATTTTTTTTCTTCATTGGTTTCATTTCACTATAACATATGCTTTCCTCTTAAAAAAAGATAATTGGACATTTTATATCAGAGAGTAGAAATAGCATACTGGGATGATGGAACATAATATACACAATTTTCCGATTCATTGACACTAGCACAAGGGGTCTTGTAGGGTTTAATTTTAGGCGCTCTGCTCTGCCTGCTATATGTAATCAATTGCCCTTAGTGATTCAAAACGTAAGAACAGTTCTCTTTTCTAATGATACAAATGTTCTTGCACTAACGAAACAGTAAATAGTACAAAATCAGATTTTCAAATTAGTTACATAATAACAAATCAGTAGTAACTGAAGGGAAAACAATGTCATTGAAGTTTTCCATTTAAAATTGTTGTACTCTCCATTGAAAATGAACGATGTGCAATTGATTGATGTTAAGAACATTTTTGGGACTATTAATTCTGACCAACTTCACATGGAACATACATTAAAATGATTTGAACACAGAATTTAGTTCATCTTGCTATGCGTTCGGAAGTCTCAAATTCAGTCAACTTTCATATTGCTCGTATCACAAATGTTCATTCTCACCTGAGATATGGCATAACATTATGGGGAAGCACATCGTAAAGCTTCCAAACTTTACAGACTTACTAGAATTACAAAAACGAATTATATGAATAATAAACTAATCTCCCCTCTGTTATTCGTATAATCCTCTCTTTTTTAAAGCTACCATTACGTTGTCTTTCGATTTAAGAATTATTGTTTGTTTGTGTTTCTCAAAAATGACCTTCTCAAGGGTGGAAACCCTTTTTCAGTGAATACCAATGTTTATAACTAGAACACTTGACACAGTAATCATACATCAAGAGTCCGTATCAGCAGCTCACTACATACAATTCTCGTACAATTCATTATGCTATTATAAAACACAGAGCCAAATGACATTAAATTATTAAAATCAATTCATAAATTAAGGTGCGAAATAAAATCTTTCCTGTTGCATAACTGTTTCTGTTCAAGCGAATCGGTGAAATCAAACTCTTTTAAATCCGTGTTAGCAAATTTTACAGGAGAGAGAAAAAACATGTTATCATTCTCAGTGATCACAGATCTTATCCAATAACCTATTAATATAGTCGATATTTATAATTGTCCCTTGAATACTTTAAAATCTAAATACCCTTCTTAATAAGTTGTTTCAAATTGGATTAAACGCTAATGGAATTCAGGCCATTTTTGATTTCCACAAGTCCAGTAAGAAGGAAAGTAATATATTTAGGCTGTTTAAGTGAAAAGCAAAACCAGAATGAAGGACAATACAATTTTTTTTTTTTTATTATTACATTTTCACATAAACATACAAAAGAGACAAAATGTCTTATAACGTTGAAACTATCAAAGATAGAGCTGCAGATAGTAGATGTAAGAGCAGCCAGAATGAGACTGGAACAATATTCGTTTTATTAATGCAATGCTTTTTCATCATTCAAACAAGTCAAAAAAGACAATGACAATTTTTTTTTTTTTTAATATTAAAACTCATGCAGGTGTTGTAATGAAAATACCCAAAACAAAATGGTCCTACATTGGTACTTGAATATTTCAGATATTCTGTTTCCTTTTCAGTAGCTCCATATGTTTTTTCTGTTAGTCACAGATATGTGTTCATAGTATAGCTGACATTCCTTTTTAAATAAACTGCATCATAATTTCCAAGTCTTTTTGTTTTTTAATATTAAGCCTACTTTATATTGTTTCTTTCATAGTTATTTTGATGAATATTCAATTCTTAAGAGAAGTTGAATAACACAGTATTTAGTTGCCGGTGTATGAAATTTCTCTGTTGGGTTATGTTTTGCTTCTTGTGAAGTTACATTTTTCTTCAAAATTTATGAGACACGTTGATTATAATCAAATATCATAGACTTCTTGACCTCCACAACTTCATACCCACCTGACTTAGAAACAATGTCAGGCTTTCGGGATTTCAGATTTCTTCAGTTTTCTTTTTTGAATTTTAATTTGAGCGGTCTTTGTTGTTTTGGCATAGTATTACATTCTATATGTTCTACCTCACATAGTATTACGTTCTATAGAATCGAACTGACCCATCTCAACAAGAGTAAAAAAAATTGAACCCCATTGTTATTCCTCTTGTAACCTGTACATCCATAGAAAACTTGCATAATTTCCTGACATTGCGGGGAATGTAATGATCTATGAAAAGTTTAATAAAACTCACTATTTCTGAACATCCTTTGTTGTCATTAGTTTCTGAACACATGTACATTCCTTGCTTATTATCTGAATCCATCAATAGCATAGTACATGCGTATTCTGGGGACAGTCAAATGCAATCATTTCTGAATCTTTGCACTGTTCAGTGAGGTCTGTGCACCTTTTCATCTCGTAAAAAGCTCTTGCTTCTTTTTTATGGAGCCTCAGAACTGTTACTAAGTTTTCATTAACTGCTGCATCTTTTTCACCCCGTGTTTTCACTTTTAGTTCATAATATTCATTTTCTTAATTTATCTGTTGTCTCTCAAATTCACAGTCAAATTCATCTCTAAAATATTTTAAATTACCTCAATAGCTTGTCACACTGTGAACATGATCTATTTTTACTTTGTTTTTGACATCAGCATAGCTACCATGAGCACTTTCTTGTAAAAATAAATCAGATGAATACTTCACAAAATTTGGTAGTTCATGATCATGTCTTTTAGGAAGGACTACATTTCCCAAAGCTTTTGGCATTGGCTACAAATTAACTACCTATATTGGAGCAGGAATCTTTAAAATCTCTCCTAGATAAGAATTTTTATTTACTTCTTTGAAAATGGCAGGTAAGCAAAATTTAAATGTCACATTAATTTTTAAAATAATTGATGTTTTCAATTCATAACTGAACCCCACTGGAAATTTTCATTTAGCTATTCTTTTTTGGGACACAGGACTAGATTCATGAATGAAGGTAACAATGAATAAAGATAATATCAGCACATGGAGAAATATATGTAAGAAGTTGTCCTAAGAAACAAAGATTTTACAATAATCTTCTGCATTAGAGCCACAGACCCATTTTTTGCATTATAATCAATATATAGTGGTAGCAGTTGAATCACAAATATCGGTCTGTATCAGTTACAAAGGATGGTAAACAACCTTCAGTTATAATTGTACTGGTAAAATGAACATATGGTGCATGAACGATACTGAAGACTAGATCTTCCCATACCTCATGGACATAAGAGGTTGAATTGTACTGATAAAGATTTAAGAAACTGATTGTATCGGTCAGTATGTTCACTATATACCTACTTTAAAGAGATGTATTGTTTTTATAAATGGAAATGCTACATTGCTTACTAGCACACCAGGTTACTTCTTTTTTTTTTTTGAAAATTTATCCTATAATTTTCTCACTTGTCACCACAAGACTAGTTGAGACGGTTTCAGTCAGATGTCTTTTTTTAGCTGCTACTTTTGTAATGCACACTTGTTATTTGTAGGAAGAAGGAGAATCCAGTGCAATCCCTTGCTCAGTGAAGAAAGAACACGATTCGGATGAAGTAAGTGCAGTTATTCTTTTTTTAATTACACATACTTGCAAAGCAAACATGATTGGAGAAGTTGCATATCCTTTTTCTAAGTATTACTAAGTGCTAATTGTTAATAAAAATGACATCAATATTCGTTCATTTACTTTCTTATTATTAATTATTTAATTTTAAAACTGTCTTGTTCTGTTCTATTTGATCTACATTCTTGTTCCTGTTAGTAAAATAATTATGAAATAAATATATATATATATATATATATATATATATATATAATTAATTATTATTTTATAAATTATAATTATTAAATTAATAATATATAATTAAATAAATTATAAAAAATTAAATTAAATACCCAACATTTTTTGCATATATATATATATATATATATATATATATATATATATATATATATATATATATATATATACACATATATATATACCCATTATTAATGTGTTCAAACCTGTGTTGAGAGTATTTGTCTACAAAAAATGTTGGGTATTTAATTTAATTTTTTTTTTTTTTTTTAAGTGTATATGTGCTATGGAAAGAAGTATAATCTTTCATATTCATACCATTTGCAGAATCTCTCTCGCACCCTTTAATGACTCATAGTTGAAAAGCAAATAAAAGTATGTAAAACAAAATGAAGTTAGCACCAGTTGAAAACAAGACATTTTCTCTCCCAAGAAATAGGAAACTATTTAGCGTCAAGAAACGCACTGTAGATTTGATTCTATGAAAGCTAGCTGCTAGCTGAAATGTCACCACTTTACTCTTATGGAATCTAACAGAAGGAGAACCAACAAAATTTGAGTAGATTGAAGCTGCATTAAAGGTTTATATTCCAGAGTATATTGGAAGTTCTAAGATACTGGAAGCTGTTGCTTTGCAGTCATTTTAAATTTATGTAATAATGTGATGAGTCACACTCTACTGAATTATTTGTATTTTGTGAGTGTTGGTTAGTAATACTTTTGTACCTGGCAGTGTCAGAAGCGAAAGTTCAAGTTCGAAAGAGATCATCACAACTACCAGATGGCCATAAAGTAGATATAGATGTGGCAATGTGGAAGCTATGAATGACATTTAAAGTCAACAACCAGTGCCTTTGCGGAAGGGCAGGATTTTGTCCTAGTCTCGAAGTATAAAAGGTCGAGCCCTGAGTGGTTGTAAAGTGTATTGGATAAGAAAGTGTTATTCTGATACAATGTTTCTTGTGGTGATCAGTCTAATGTGCAGTGTCTAACACTGAAATGTGTTGCATATATAATGAAATGGAAAAGAATTTCTGGATTTTTTAATGGTGCATTTTATAGGCATTGTTTATAAACACATACTCTAGGTACTGTCATCACTGTGTGAAGTACTGCCAGATCTCAGTGTTTAAAAAAGAAAACATACAGTCCTTGCAGGAAAGAAACTTGATGTAGAGAAAAAATGTGCTAGTACATAATACCCTAACTTATTTTAATAATGGAATTTAATCATAATTCTTCACTTCTTCACAAATGGTGCTAATCGTTACATATATTTGTTTTTTTGGAAAGTATTTTCTTTGGCAAATGTGGTTTAGAAATCAAGTATTTATGGGAATCTCGACATGAATATTAATTAAGAATATATTTTGTAATCAAGCTTTTTTCACTGTCTCTTCTGAGAGACTGTTAAGTATGTTAGGGCATTGTGATAGCATTAAAGTTGAGCCGCAAAAAAAAAAATCATGTTTTTCTCTTAAGAAAATAAAAAAAATCAATTCTTTTTATTTAAATTGGATGTTTTTTACTTAAATAATGTTTTTTTAAATTG
Organism: Gryllus longicercus; assembly: GCA_038098605.1. NCBI lineage: Eukaryota > Metazoa > Arthropoda > Insecta > Orthoptera > Gryllidae > Gryllus > Gryllus longicercus. Next base: position 8,180,374 of record JAZDUA010000010.1, read on the forward strand.
TATTAATGTTTCCTTTTTAAACCAAAATTGTTTAGTGATATATTTATCCTTAATTACTTTGAAAGCAGAAACAAGTTATTAAAACTTCAGTTTTTGAATTTATTATTGAGCATTCTAATTTTATTTAAAAAAATAAAGATATATATTTGAGGGGTCTGGTGCTGTATGGCCCAACCCACAAAATCTTTCAATTTGGGTTATTTTTCATTTCGTGCTCTTGAAAGAAACTTGCTTCCACAGTTACCAAATAAACTTGTGGCACCATCTTATTAGCATGATTTAGAAGAGAGGCACTGTTTCAATGAAGTTTACAATCTTCTTTGTGCAATACCGCCATAATAAAAAAGTACTTATTGTTGAAAACAACTGAATTGATCGAAACACACATTAATATTAGAGATTTTTTGAAATATCAAGTGCTATTTAATAGTTTTCATGCAACCAAAGAACACGGAGTATAGTGGTTGTTACTTGCGCACTTTCCCATTAACCCTTTAACAGTCATTGGGAAGTTAATAAATCAGTCTTCAATAAAGTCTTTCTCGTCCGTCGATCTGCCTCTTTGGAGTCCATTTCTCTCTGGACAATCTGACTGGGCTGTCGTCGCTCTTCCCGACCGTTGCCCCCAATCGTTTCCCACCCTCCCGTGCCCTTGTGGAACGCCCAGTGTGCCAGCGCGGAGCGCGATCGGAAGCGGGCGCTGCCACAGCTTAGGAGGTTCCCCACCGTGGATAATGTGATAAATTATATAAGATCCCGAGCCAGAGCTAGATTGACCATACCGGGAAAGCACGGCAACGACCTGGAGGCCTATTTCATCACTCTTGCCGTACGCCCCCTAAAGTAGTGTGGCGGGAAGTTCGACAGATTGGAGGAAGTCTTCCCTCACCGTGGCTCAGGGCTTCTGGTAAATGAAAATATTCTCACCTCACCAGAATAGTTGAACTGGCCTCTCACTACGAGCAAATCTCTAGCTCCGTATATTACCGTCCTCGCATTCTGAACACCGACAGACGATGGAGAAATGCAGATTAGATTTCTCGAGTCGCATGGAGGAAGATTGTCATTTCTTCATGGAAGGAGTTTCCTCTGCCCTTGCTTGCGCGAAAGGTTCTGCTCGGACGAATCTTCTCTCTGCATGCTGTTTAGCTTCTTATTATATACTAAATTATATACTTAAATATACAGCTTTTTCGGAGAGAAAAGTGTAATGCCAAACTATTTATAATTTGAACACATTTATTTTTCGTTTTACTTACATTTTACTTCGCATTAAAAAATGTTTTGTCTGGCACTACCACAGTGCTTACTGGTCTTAAAATAATGTGTCACGGGCGCAAATGAGCTAGGCTATTTAAGCGCCCTTATATCGTAATAAACATCAATCACTATTTCACTAAAATAATGGAACAATTTTCTCGGAATAATTAAGCATATATCTATAGATATATAATCTAAAAATATTTTAATTGCAGATACATTTGTAGTAATACCTTCGTCGCTTTGCCGCCGTCGAGGTTTTTAAGTTTGTCAGCTACGTCCGTGTTATTGTTCAAGATGTTTGTTGATGTTGCGGGAGATGGGGTGTTTTTATGAGATATAGGATGGTGGATGAGGAGAGGGGGTATCGGGTAAAGTTAATCTTGTCTGAAGTTTGTTTGCAAAGTTCTGTCATTGCGCATCGTAGGTTTTTGTGCCGTCTGGTCGAAGTAGTGGCGAAATGTTGTGAGTAGTTTCTTCCAGAGTTTTTATTGAAGTTTAAATGTTGCTGGGGTGCTTTATAACATCCGTTATCGTTTTTGTCCAGTTTTTGGCGTTCGTAGTCTTCTAGTGCGTCGTGCAGTGTTTGTAATAGACGTCATTTTGTCATGTTGAAAATTGGAAGCTGGGTGTGGGGGATGTCTTTTTTGATGCAATATGCAGTTCCACCGCAGTGGGTGCGACAGCCTGTTCGATAGATAATGTAGTTGGGGATGTTGAAGGGGTGAGAAGGTGGTAAGTGCGTCTCTTGTATAAGTAGTACCCCGACGGAGTAGTCTGTCAGCTTTCGAACAAATTCGCCATTGGCGTTCCAGGAGGAAATGTTAAGAAGTCGGTGTCCGGTGAATTTAAAAAAGTTCGCATAGTTTTGTAATAATGGTGATTTTGGTCATGTTGTCAGTCGGTGATTTGCAGATGTTGATGTCTTTTATGGTAGCGATGAGTTGGGTGAGATTGCACGTTTTGATGAGAAAGATGAGTTCTTTTAAATCGTTGAAGGTGGGAGTGGAGGGAAAGGGTTGTTGGAGAGTGGTGGTATTTGAGGGAGTGGTGGGTGCTGCCAATGTTCGTCCTGGTCTCGTCAGTTGTCTAGGCAGTTGGAGTGTTTTTTGTCTTGTTTTGTTTTTTCATAAAGGGGCAGTCAGGTAAGTAGGCAGGGTGGACTTCTTTGCAGTGGGCATTTGAAGTCGGGGTTTGTGCAAGTTGAGGTGTGGTTTTCACTGCATTTAGCACATGTCGTCCGTCTGTGGTAGTAGTGTCGAGTGTGAAATGCGGTCAGTCTGATGGTAGTCGTGGATAGTGCTTCTGTGGGGGAGTAGGAATTGGATATTTGACTTGATTTGTCCTGTGACCTGTCTGGTGGTCTCAATCACGTACAGTCCAAGTCCGATCAAGGTGTTACTGTCAGTTCTCTTTTTTCATCTCGGAAGTGTGGATTTTAAAGGGGATTGGGAGAGGGCAGTCGGAATGTCAGGGGAATCTTGGGTGATAGTCCTGTGATGACCAGTTGTGTGTGACGTTGCGTCTGTGGTCCTATGGTGGTGGTAGTAGAGGTTGCTGTGAAAGTAACGTGTGCGTATGTTAGGGTCCAGTTCAATAGCCTCCCAGGCCTTGAGGATTTTCTGGTGGGCGTCCGTTGACTTGGAGGATTAATTCAGTCAGGGTGCGTTTTGCAAAGAGCCTGTGGGGAAGATGTTGCAGGTCAGTCAGAACTCTAGTGGGGTATTTCTGTCCCCTGTCAATGTGGGCGTCTCGTGGGTGTGGGGTAGGTGGGGGAGAGCACTGGTGGTTTCGGCGTTATTTGTCTTGTCGGCCTCCGATTCTGGGGGTGTCAGTGGATTGCGGCGTCACGGGGAGTAGCAGTCGCTGAATTAGGTGGTGCGGGAAGTCACGCTACGCTACTCATCGTGTGTTGCTCTGCATCCTTGAATGTAGGACCTTTGGAGGTGCCGGAGAATCAGAGTGCTTGTTCTTCTGGTGTGTTCTTTTGTCTGTTTGGAGTAAACGTTGCCCCCATCGTTGGAACATACATGTGAGTGCATTCCTACGAGAGCAACGGGCTCCCGCTAGACCATTGAATGAAGAACACGCTAATTATCAAAATATTATTTGGGAGGAGTATTATTCAGCTCCTCTAAAAACCTATAAATTAAAGACTCCACATATGGCCTCGCATCTTCTGCATTTTTAGCAACACGAAGTTTGAAACAAATTACTATTAATAATGAAGCTGCCTTTCCAGAAGCAGTCCTTGCCGTTGCCAATTCTTTCTATGTAGATGATTTATTGCATGGAGCAGAATCTAAACCTAAGGCAATTCAATTATTTAAGCAAGTATCAGATCTGTAGAAGCTCACTTCAAATTAAGAAAGGTTAGAAGCAATGCTGACTCTATGATAACTACTTTGCTAGGAGAATCCCCCGGGGAGGATCTAGTTGCATTGGGTTCAGACCAATCGGTATAAGGACTTTTGCATTCAGGAAATGACACTTTGCATCTAGCTCACAATGTTCTTGCCCAAGAGGGAAAATATTTTTGCAATTGTTATGGGGACATAAGCCGGACTGGGATGTCAGTCTACCTTGAGATTTAGTTACTCAGTGGGAAATCTTACTGGCAGAAGTAAATCTTACTATTAAGTCTGATTTTTCCTAGGAAGGTGACATGCTGTGGGGCGAGCAGCAAAATTCTGTCAAGGTTCACCAATGCCTCCCTTAAAGCATATGGCTGTTGTGTGTATGTGGTCAGTGAAAATTCTCACGAAGAAAGGGCAAGTGTTCTAATAGCATCGAAATCAAAGCTTTAAGCTTTGATTGACTTTTTTAAGCTTTATTGACTTCGAGAAAGCTTTTGATAGCGTGGACAGACACAAGCTATGGAAAATAATGCACGAAAGTGGCTATCCTGAACACCTCATAAAAACCATCAAAAATATGTATAACGAGACCAAAATTATAATAAACACTGGCATAAAGAAGACTGAAGAAATATTAATAAATAGGGGACTTAAACAAGGATGTAGTTTATCTTCAACACTATTCAATATATATATATATATTGATGACCTTATTAAAAAATGGAGATGCATAGCTTGTTCTGGAATACAGTTGAAGCAGAATAAACACCTAAATGTTCTACTTTATGCAGATGACGTAACAATACTGCAAGAAAGTGAAGATGATCTGCAAAAAGCTGTATACACACTGCATCAACTGGGAAGAAATTAGTATAATCTCAGAATTTCTAAGACGAAGACTAAAGCCCATTGCGGTAAATACCCCATACGCTCAAAAATAGTTATTGACAACACAGTGATCGACCAGACTTCAAATTTTAATTACCTTGGTTGTGACATCAGTTATGACACAGATAAAGACATAGAAAATAAAATTAATAAATTTCAATCAATATGTGGAATAATAAACAGAACACTACAGAACAAAGCAAGGAAAGACACAAAAATTAAGTTCTATAAGACAATGGCTGCTCCAGTTCCCCTGTATGGAAGTGAATCGTGGATAATGAAAAAAAGAGACCAAAGTAAGCTCCAAGCAGCAGAAATGAGATTTCTTAGGGAAGTTAAAGGCTGCATTAAACAAGACCAAATAAGAAATGAGGATATCCGTAAAGAACTAGATATATACAACATAAATGAAAGGATCTTAGAAAACAGGAAAGAATGGCGGCGCCATATCGAAAGAATGGAGGAAGATCGTATTCCACAATTAGTGATGAACTACCAACCGAAGGGAAGAAGAGATATCGGCCGACCCAGAAAGAGATGGTCCTGAAGTGCAAGGTGAAGACGGAACAGGCATTCCTGCCTAATCCTTGGAATGGAGAAGAAGAAGAAGTTTATTTTTCATGTGCAATGGCATAAGTCCAGCTTCCACTAACCGATATGCAATTGTCGCAATGAATATGTAGGAGCTGCACTGAACACTACTGACCCATAATCGAGTGTAGATTGGATCAAGGCTGTGTAAGTTCTTAAAGAGACGGTTCGATTCATCACCTCACGTTTTACATCATAATATTTTTATAATATTTAATCTTGGTTTGCAAGTTGTTTTTGAGATTGTTATGAAGTTTTTATGAAAATTTACGGTTAAATACCATTTCGATCTTACAAGTATTCGGTGCAATTTATGCCTGCCAATTTTTAATGAAATACTTGTGTTCATAATATCATTTCTGGAGAATACGATAAAGTCAGATTTTGATATGATGAAACCTGAAGAGTTTGCCCGATCATAGATCTTGTTTAAGTTATATTTCAAGTCTTGTAATAAAGCTATTTAACATAAATTGAATAGGAACCTGAATATTTTCGAAAAACTATTTTTTGCGGCATTCGATCTTTAAAATTGCTTGAGAAATTAAAAAAGGAAATAATCATTGACTAAATCTTTAATGGTGTTTTTAGGAATAGAAATTGAACGAAATAATCATGAATTTTTATTAAACCAAAGTGCATTGACGAAATAGTCTTAAAGATTTCCAATGGAATCCTGTTCAATAACCTGAACTTCCATGAATACGAAGAATGACATAAAATAAACAAAAACTTCTAACAAGAGATGGTCTGGATGTCTAGGATATCTCGACAAGGAATCGAGACCTGATCAGGCATTGACGTACTGTAAATCGTCTCAGTATATGAAATATCTTAGAGAAATCCATCTCAAAGCTTTAAATGGAGTTCGGAGGTATTTACATGGAACAAGAAAAATAAAATTAAAAATCAACAAACAGCCTGGACAACTTGTTATAATCTCAGATACAAGCTGGAGCCCGATCGAAGGTTTAAAGTCTTTCGCTAAAAGCTTTTCGCTTTTCTAAAGATATACAAATTTTTAAAAAGTTTCTATTCACTGGAAAAGCAAAAAGCAGTAACTTTTTCTTCATTGGAATCGGAATTAGTAAGTATGTACGATGTAATGGAAAATTGCCGATAGATTTGTTACACGACGAACTTGGAAATCTAAGGAAACACCAATTCCAAGATGCGAAATTGGTGGCTGTATGCAGCAAGTTTATTAGGAAAAGGTGCAAAGCAATATTGTGACATTGTTTTTGTTGGGTTGATGGAGAAGAGAAGTAGAAAATGCTGCTTAAGTCCGTATTTGGTCATGTTCTGACTTGATCTTAGGATGCTGAAAGAGGTTTTAAACATTTTTATCGTTTGGTTTTCATATTGTTGCTTTCCTGTGCAGGAGGAATTGGAACGTCCAGTTTCTGTGTTCGTTGGGCAGAATGACGATTATGAGAAAGTTTGCAGAGTCGAAGAGAAGGTAAGAAGAATATACTATTGATGGAAAAACTATACACACACACACACACACACACACATGGAAACTAACTACGATGACAGAAAACCTCGAACAATGCGATTTGCGACCAGTCACTCTATCAATTACAAATTCGACCCTTTAAAGGACAAAGCTTCAGCAAACATTTCAGGCGATTTGAAAAAATTGATTCTAAAAGTTTTATTAATTTATTCAATCATCTTCCCACCGACAGAAGTGTTTTTTGCAGTAGCCATTTGTGAAAATTGCAGCAGGAGTTTGTTCTACTTGTGGAAGAAGCTATGTAGAATGTAGTGACATCAATTTCGTTCTTCGATTTTGTAAGTTGGACCCTTGCCATTCCAACGGATCGAATTGATTCTAATTTGGATAGTGTGAATGGGCGAAAGTTGCATTGCTTACAATTTTCTTTCCAACCATAGTATGAGTTATTCTTTTTGTATCATGTACTTATAAGTTTTGTCGAAGGCACTAAAAACTTTTAGAATAATGTCATCTGTTCGCTGCAATGATCATTCAAGTGATGAATTCGGCCTTCAAACTCGCACACACCGCCTCATACGATCCTTGCTCGGTAATGCTAAACACCAAAGAGATTGAATGCATCACACAGATTGTACATGCGCTGAAGGTTTACAAAACGGCTTGCCACCGAGAGAAACGTCTTCTAACGCAGTCACTGGTGACGATGCGCGTGAGTGTCAGTACAACAAACGCTCTTGGCTGGCGACGCTGTCGTGTGTGGGCAACCTCGGCGCCTTGCATTTAATTCGCGTGATGTCACAGCTGGCCTGCTGTGCTGCCCTCCAGGAGCGGAGAACGAAACACCTCCCCTCCATTGATACGCAACTGTTCAGTGCTCTGAAGTGATAACGTACGCCTTTTGTCTTTTGCTACAGGATCCTCTTGAATTGAGCTATGAAGAGTCTTCCATCAAACAGGAGGATGCTTCATGTTCCTCAGGTGAGCGGGAAAGATTTTTCATTTATATTGCAAAGCCAGAGTACATACTTAAAACAATGACAGAGCATTACATTTGTGGGCCCTTGAATCGAATTTTCGGTTAAAATGCCTGAAATTGGTTTTGGCCGAGCGTAAGAGGGAGCGGCTCCAACGTGACACATTCCTTCGAGGGATTTCTATAGAAAATCAAAACTTAGTTGGCCGAATTTCATCGGTAGGTTCGAAAGTTTCTTCTTATTTAGCCCCGGAGTCGACCGCTGCACTGTACGTTCTGTTTGTACAAAATCCAGTCTTTCGTAGACTTTGAAAAGTTCAGGATTGTTTCGCGTATTTAGGAGCGAATTTTGTATTTAGTGTGATTGTTCCGTCCACTACACGAAGCCCTCGCTCAGAGGCCGAAGGGCTGCAGCCTTCCCGCTCTGCACAAAAGCCACGCCGCCGGCGCAGCGCCTTTTCGTTGCGCAGTCTCCGTGCTCGTGATCAGAGTTCATTCGAGTGTAGCTGAATGCGCTTCGCGCATATCCATCGGCGCATCAAGTGCGCTCCCGTGCCTTGGACGAGCAGCCACCCAACGGAAGGCCAGGTCCGAGCCCGCGCTGCTGGACAGACTCTCCGCCCGGGGAAGTCGGTGGCGCGCCGCGTCCGCTTCGCCCGCGAGGGGAGCAGCTCTGAGGCCCAAAGCTCCACTGATGAACCTTCACGGCGACAAATTAGATCATTTTCTCATTTCACCTACCTGGCCATTCATTTAGTATTAGTAGTATGTGCAGTGAAATTGTCGTAATGTTGCCCCCTTCTTAAGCAGAGCCATCGCCCTCCCCCGGTGCGGTGTAGGCAATTCTTTGTATAGAGAACCCTCTCCCCCTTCTCTACATACAGTGAGTGCGAAAACTTAACGAAATGACCTGTCAAAAAGTGCATAATGTAACAAGTCAGTAGTTTTTCGAGGAAACCGAAATTCACTCGATCTAATGCTCCGTTTCCTATGCAAAATTTAAATCGAAAATTGAATATTCAAACTGTGCTGTGATTTTGCAATTTATCACGAAGTATATATTTCACCCACGAAATTCGCCGTTTTCCGCCACAAGATAACAAAACTTTTCTTCTTAAGAAGTAAGGCAGGGAATGTAAAAGGGAAGTGAGTCCAGGATATTAGGAATGGAGAATGCTAGGAGAGGGTAACCGCATTTGGTGATCTCGTAAGCATTGAGTTGTGTTCTGTACTTCTACGAATATTTGAAGTGGACGTTTTGATTGGCTAAGCCTGTAGTTTACTCAATAGAAAGATTTTGTGCGGTTCATCTGATGCCAGAGATATAAAACCCCATAAATGAGCAATTGCTGTTCCCGGGCGAATCACTGGATTTAACGCCGCGTCGAGGGAACGTGCCTGAGCGACCCTCCGGACTCAACGCAGCGTTTCGATGCGCTTTAGAAGCAGTTCACGGCAGGAAGCGCATGACACGTTCCTCAGAGCAAAAGCAATATTACCCATACTGGCTTTTCCTCCAGTTTTCCTTTGTCCTTTAGGTTCTTTTTGCCCTTATATGTTGTTTGTCATTTTGTCCTGCCCTTTTTGTTATTTTGATTATTTTTGTCGTTCCGGTCTGACGAAAGTACCGTATTTACCTGACTATAAGACGAATTTTTCAAGTTTTCATCCTTTAAAAATCGGGGGTCGTCTTATACTCGCGTGTGATAAAAACTCGCGTATAAAGAATATCAACGGTAATGTGTTTTTTTTTTTTGTAGTACAAGTTATCTTCACAAAGAAAAGTCATTTGTGATAGAAATTCCTCTTTTTATTATTATTATTATTATTGGATGTGTTATAATTTAAGTAATAAGATGTAGAATAATTTTCCCGGTCGTTACGCACAAGCGGTAGATCGGATTTAAGTTTTTCTTAGCGGCAGTTTGCAGCGTTGCAACAGCTGTGAGCCTTCCTTCGCCGTCCGCGTCGTACCGCGACTTCAGTAGTAGTGTTCATGCTTGGTGGTTGTGTTGTGTAGCTGTATGCTGATACATTAGCGTGGCAATGGCCGACCACGTGGAGAAAATAGGAAGTGTAGAACGTACCAGAAATGTGGAACGACGTAATAGTTACGACGCAATCTTTAAATTGCGAGTAATTTATGTCGCTGAACAAACGAACAATAGTGACGCTGCACAACGTTCTGCAATGAGTGAAGCAGGCGTTGGAACGCCTGAAATCTACTAATTCCACAAGGGAATGTTTCCGTGGACCACAAGTGGGCGCCATCCCGAAATCGACGATGAAGTCGAATTCGTAATAAATCGTGACAAGGTTTTCGGAGTTTCTATAAACAGCATTCGCGTGAAAGCATTAGAAGTAGCCTGAAGGAGGAACATTTCCAGACAACAATTCAATGTGTCGGCTGGTGCATTACGGTTTATGAGAAGGAAAGGGTTCAGTCTGCATAGAAGAACTTCTCTATTGCAAAAGCCGCCTGCAGATTATTAAGAAAAACATCTGGAAAACAAAAGTTCGTTATTCAATTGCTCCATCAACACAACCATTGGTCGAGTCCAATAGGGAATGTCGACGAGACCCCCGTGTGCCGGTAGCTTTCTAACAACACAGGGCCTGTCAGAGCAAGCTGTTTTTTATTTTATAATTATATTTATTCAAAGACGTACATTTTTAGAAGTTCTTGCACAATGGTGCAACTCCTCAGAATTACGCTAACTAAGCTTTCAGATTGCCACGTGCGGCGGAGCCTCATTTCTTGGTAATCCGCTCACGCGGCAACGTTGCTCAACTGCCAAGCGCAGCTGCACGCTTAAAAATTCCCAGAATTTTCCACTCGCAATAACGAGCTCCGTTGCGCGCGGCGCGTGGCGGCAGCCACCGCCTCGCCGCCGACGCTCGCGCGCCTGTGTGTGTGTGTTACTATCTTCCCAGAACTCCCCAGTTGCAATATATGGCGCAACATTGCGCGGCGCCAGCTCGCGAGCAGCGTGCAACGGAAAAGTCAGTCCTGGTCGGGAGTCGGAGCGCGACGGTCGCCTCGCTGCTCTGCACTCTCATATGCGGTGCCACGGCTGTCCCGCCTGTGGAGCTGTGTGAGACGGATGCGCCATGCCGTTCTCTGCACATAACGCCGCCACTGCGGTAACCGTCTGGACTCCGTGTGGAGCGAATGCTATTCCGCTCTGCATGTAACAATTGCTCCTGCCGAGCAATTTTCTGCTGCTTCAACGTGGCTGGCGACCAAGGCTGTCCCGCCGCTCAACCTTGGCGGCCACTCTTGCCGTCTACATTCAATGCTGCTACTGGTGACTATTGCGCCCTAATTACTTGCCGCATTCAACTACATTCTGTGTTCATGCTTGCGTGGCAATCTTAATCGTTTTACAAACTGTGCCACTTGCCACGCGATTCAACTACATTCCGTGTTCATGCTTGCGTGGCAATCTTAATTAACTATTTTACAAACTGTGTTACTTGCCATGTGTTCACGTTTATGTGCTGCATACAATTAACTATTCTACAAACTGTGCTACTTGCCACGCGATTCAACTACATTCTGTGTTCATGCTTGCGTGGCAATCTTAATTAACTATTTTATGAACTGTGCTATTTGCCACGTGATTTAACTATACCTTGTGATCATGCTTGTATGGCATTTGTGATCAATTATCTTTACAAAACTGCATTGCCGACATTATGTGTCTAACTGGTGTTTCGTGTTCTCTCTGGTGCTCGCTTACGGCACCTACAATCTCCTGAACCACATCTGCCTTTGTCGGGCCTGGCTTAGCTAGCCGCCCGCAGTCATACCAACTTCAGCAAGATGCAAGAGAAACAAGTTCTGTGCTACCGCCCTAATATGATCCCATGTCATGGGCAAGATTGTATATTTACACTGTGATTTTGTGTACTGCAACCCTTTGTTCCTTCTTCCCCGTATGGTTTAAGATGTATTTTGTTTTAAATAGAATATATGTTTACATGCCTTAATTTACAACTTTTATGGTAACAAGCACTCTCCTTCCTCCTCTGTCCTTGCAGTCCCAGACCTGCAAGGGTGATTATAACCTGTTTTCTCTTCACAGGAGTCTGGGTGGTCCTTCGAAGTCAATTAATCTAATTTGGGCTATGGTTGGAATGTTTGGGAGGAGTCGAAGTTTCATTATTTCACAAACCAGTCCACTTTGCTCGACCCGCCCATCCATTTTGTTCCTTCGAGCTTCGGATTTTTACCAGCAAAATTTATGTTGCCTATATCTATGCTTTTATGTATACTGTTTATGCTCTCCGATCCATTTTGGACCTTCGAGCCTTGGATTCTACCAGCAAATTTATGTATACTTATATATATAAGCTTAACTTCTATTTTTAATGCCTTCCAGGTACCAAGCTGATATTCACATCAGCACTTATTCTTTTTGTACTTCCATTGTCAATGTCTACCAGGCATTAAAGCTGATACTTACATCAGCAATACACCTTTGTATGTGCTTTCCGAGCCATCATATTTTGTCTTTTGAGTGTGCTTGTTACTATATATACAAATCAAGTGCTAATTGTATTCACTTTATCAATGTACTTGTTTTTTATGTAACATACTTGTGTTAATTGTATTCACTTTGTCAATGTACTTCTTTTCATGCAACATACTTATGCCCGATTTAAAATGTTACATGTACCATACTGTCCTGTATCGTGTAACGAGGCTGTATGCTCCTGTATCGTGTAACGAGGCTGTATGCTCCTGTATCGTGTAACGAGGCTGTATGCTGTACCACTTACTGAGGCTGTCCCACTACTGATGCTGCACCACTCAGCTGTATTTCAACAAATTTGTAAGTGCAGGAACTTCATAGATGTGCGTCTATTCAGGGGATTAGCTTGCTTGCTTGCTTGTAAAGATATCACAATCACTAATTGCTACCTTAATTTCATGTGTATACATTTGTGCATTTACATTTCATGGATGTACTTCTCTGATTTCACATATACACAGTGTTTCATTCACATTTACAAGTGTTACATGTATACATTTGTGTACTCATATTCTGTGTATGTGCTTCCTTAATTTCATGTCTACTCAAGTGTTTATTGTGTCACACATCTACACACATCTGTGTCTTTATTGCAATTTTTTTAAATGTTACATGTATGTCACAGTGTTTATTTACATTCTTTAAATGTCTCATGTATACACATCTGTGTTATTACTTGCTTCTTTTAAGTGTCATGTACATACAGTGTGTTTTGTTTAGTATTAATGTATTTTTGGGGAAAGTTTAGTGTCAATTGTTACTAGGTCAGGGCCTCCTGATCCCTCAACATTCCTGTTCTATCCTGTGTCCATCAATTGCCGATTGAGCATCCAAGATGGCATCACAAACTCTCCCTAAGAAGGTTATTAACTTAATGACCAGGTTAAAGGATGGTTGTACCTCCATTTCAAATTTTCTTACAGAAAATGAGCCACTCACCGTGCTCACGTGCCGACAATTAACTTTAAGAAAGGAATCGCTCATTGAAAATTTTAATAAACTTAACAATCTCATTGACAGTGTCGATCCATCTGATGAGACTTCTTCTCAAATAAATGATCTCTTTAATGTATATTATGATGTTCTCGCTGCGGTTAATGTGGCAGTGTCTAATTACAATTCAGCTCTCGCTGACAATGATTCTGTTTCCAACAGATCAAGCCATTCTGACTGTACCTCTAGAAGTTCTAAGTGCAATATTAAATTACCTGAAATTAAATTGCCCACCTTTGATGGTAATCAAACTAACTGGCTTACATTTAAAAACATTTTCGAAGGCCTTATATGTCAAGATGACATGCCTAATTCTAATAAATTTTATTACTTATCAGGCTCACTTGTGGGACAAGCCAAAGATTTATTGCATAACTTGCCTATTACCGATGACAACTTTACAGTTGCATGGGAATTACTGAAGCAACGGTATGACTCTCCCAGGGCTATCGTTAGCATTCACTTAAATTCGATTTTAAATCCTCCTGCACTTGCAAAAGGCTCCGCTTCTTCTTTGCAAAACTTAATCGACTACTTTAGATTACATGTGAATGCAATTAAGAGCATCAAGGTTGATACTGATTTGTCAGATTTGTTGCTCGTTGCACTAATTTCCAAGAGTCTTCCCACTGACATTCTCAAGCAATGGGAACTGTCCTTGAATAGCAGTGAGCTCCCCACTTTCGATTCTTTGTTACAATATCTAGAACTACATCAACGAAGCTTAAGAGTTTTTGACAATCCTACTGTATATGCTTCTAATTCTCACGTTAATGACAAGCCTCACACCGCCAGGGCAGGCAACGTCAACAACACGGGAAGAAGCAAGTCACTAATTTGTCCAAAATGCAATTCTGAACATTTGATTAAGGACTGTCCTTCATTTTTACAATTGTCACCTAAGGCTCGCTACGACTTCATTGTTAAGCAAGATAGATGTTCTAGATGTTTTCACCCGAAGACCCATGGTCATTCCTGTACTACAAAATGTGCTATTTGTAATAAGAATCACCACAAACTTTTGCACTTTGGTGATAAACCTCCTATTAATCAGCAAGCTGCATCAGCTGTTGCAACCAGTGCTGCCAAGGCAACCACTTCAACTCTCGTTCCAACGGCCTTAGTAAGCTGTTCTTCTAATAATAGCAGGTCTAAGCCTTTCGTTGCTCTTCTCGACACTGGGAGTGGCATTAATTTAATTACTTGGAGCACGGTACATTCTCTTAAGTTGCCCACAACGAAGATGCCTGTGACTATTTCTGGTATTGGTCCGGAAGCTTTAACAAGCACTCACAGCACTACTTTAACAATTAGACCTTGTAATGTTCCTGATAGTTGGTCTTGTAAGATAAATTGTTCAATTGTGCATAGCATTCCCGGCACTCTTTCACATAGTTTTAATTGCGACAATTGGAATTTGCCCACAAACCTAGTCTATGCAGATCCTCACTTTGATAATATCAAACCCATCGATCTCTTGCTTGGTGCAGATATCTTCTTTGACATTTTACTGCCAGATAAGCTAACCAGATCCGATGGTGTTTATCCTGTGCTACAGCACACAAAATTAGGTTGGATTGTTGCGGGTCGTACCCCACTCTCCGCTTCTCCCTCGCAAGCCCTTTGTAATCTGATTCAGACGCCCTTTGAGTTACCTGATCAGATCAAACACTTTTGGGAGGTAGAGGAAGTCTCGCCTCTCCATCCAATTTTACATGAGGAGGAAATAGCAGAATCTCACTTTGTCACTACTCACTCGAGAAACGCCTCTGGCAGATACTCGGTCAAGCTCCCTGTTAATTCCAAATTAAATTCATTAGGCGACTCCAAACCTCAGGCAATTAAACGCTTCCTGGCAATTGAAAAAAGGCTTGAAAGGGATCCCGAATTGAAACGGGATTACCATGAGTTTATCAACGAGTATATCCAATTAGGACATATGCAACCAGCACCCAGCTGTGACAGTCTTATCAATTATTACATTCCTCATCATCCAGTATTCAAACCTTCCAGCTCTACTACTAAAACTAGAGTTGTGTTTGACGCTTCAGCTAAAACCACTACTGGTATTTCCCTTAATGATGCGCTATTAAATGGTAGCAAAATTCAAGACGATCTCTTTGATCTTTTACTTAAATTTAGAATTCACAAAATTGGCATTGCTGCTGACCTTAAAATGATGTTTCGCCAAGTTAATGTAGACCCATCTGACTGGAGCCTACAACGTGTTTTATGGAGGGACTCTCCCCCTCAACCTATTCAGGATTTTGTCTTAACTACGGTGACGTATGGTTTAAAACCAGCCACCTTTCTTGCTGTTCGCACTTTGCATCAGCTGGCTACTGACGAAGGCGCTGACTTCCCTATGGGCTCACATGTGCTAACGTCCAATTTTTATGTTGATGATTTTTTACATTCATCTCCCAACCTGCATGCTGCCAAGCAAACTATCTCTGAATTAAACAGTTTGTTGGCAAGGGGTGGTTTCCTTTTACGTAAATGGGCTTCGAATGACAAGTCTGTTTTGTCAGATCTTTCAGATCACCTGCTGGCCAAGTCAGGCCACAAAATTTTTGAATCTAAAGCCCCGGAAGCAGTATCCACTTTAGGTATTTCCTGGAATACTGTGACTGACATGTTCACTCTAGTGCTGTCAGACAAAATTAATTTTAATGTCACAAAGTTTACTAAAAGAACCATGCTATCTGTGATATGTTCTTTATTCGATCCACTAGGCCTACTGGCCCCCTGTATAATTGTTTGCAAACTGTTGTTTCAAAGACTCTGGAACTATTCCCTCAATTGGGACCAATCACTCCCACCTGACATTGCCCTTGAATGGCAAGTAGTGTTCACGTCACTAATTGACATACCTACAATTAATGTTCCACGATGCATTCTGCCATCTGATTACTCTTCCGTCGAATTGCATGGCTTTTCCGACAGCAGCCTAATAGCCTACGGAGCAGTCATTTATGTACGCTCTGTAAATGAACACGGTACATATACTGTAAATCTACTCTGTGCCAAATCTAAAGTAGTGCCCTCTAATATGAAGTGTAAGGATGACACTGCGTTAACCATTCCCCGCTTAGAGCTCTGTGCTGCTGTCCTTCTGACCAAGCTTATGATTAAAACTATTAAAATTCTTTCTCATGAACTTTCTCCCAATGCTGTCCTATTGTGGACTGACTCCAGGATAGTGTTGGACTGGATTCACTCACCACCTCTCAAGGGTAACGTGTTTGCGCGTAATCGTGCCCAGTTCATTAGAGAAAATGCAAACGGCTTCACTTGGCGTCACATTCAATCTTCACTTAATCCTGCGGATTTACTCTCGCGTGGCGTCAAGCCTAAGGATTTGTTAAATTCGGATATTTGGTGGCACGGTCCACAATTCTTAACTCTTGAATCAACCTCATGGCCAAATGACATTACTGTAACTGTCAACAACGCACCTGTGCTAGTCTGCAAGCCTTGCGACTCGTACCTGAACGAAAGAGTATGCTCTTATTACAGCTCCTTTCAAAAACTACTTCGTGTCATGGCATACGTTCTTCACTTTGTCACATGTCTTAAATCCGCCAAGTCAAAACTAGCTTCGGATCCCACTAAACTCACTAAATCTCTTTCTGCTCACCAGCTTAATCATGCAAAATTAACGTGCATCAAAATCGTACAACATCTTGCCTTTCTCCATGTGTTTAAGGCGCTCAACGACGGAGCGACATGTCCCTCTAGCAGTGGCCTCGTTTCGCTCAATCCTTTTATTGATAACAATGGCTGCCTGCGTGTAGGTGGCAGAATCTCAGAGGCCGAGCTGTCTTTTGACACTCTCCACCCTCTAATTTTACCTTCTAAACATCACTTTACTAGGGCACTTATTAATGACGCCCGCTTAAAACTGGCCCATGCCAATGTTCAGCTTCTAACCGTCCATTTACGACAATCTTATTGGATACTTTCCATTAGGAAGACAATCAAATCTGTGATACGTAAGTGTATCACATGTTTTCGCCATGCTCCTACATCAGCACAACAGCTTATGGGAAACCTCCCAGCTATACGTGTGACTCCATCTCCCACCTTTGGCATTGTGGGGGTGGATTATACAGGACATTTTTGGCTTAGACATGGAATTCGCGGCAAATCCCGCACCAAGGTGTATCTTGCACTCTTCGTGTGCATGGTCACCAAAGCCGTACACATCGAAATAGTCTCTTCCTTAACTTCAGAAGCCTTTATAATGGCTCTCAAGCGATTTGTATCACGTCGCGGCATTCCCACTAAGATTTTTTCGGATAACGCTACCACCTTTGTGGGAGCTAATTCACGGCTGCATGCCCTCTACAACCTTTTCAAATCTCTAGCCTTTCAAAAACAAATTATTGATTTTTGTTCTAACTCCTCCATTGATTGGACATTTATTCCACCCAGGTCCCCTCACGTTGGCGGCATCTGGGAAGCCGGCATCAAAATCCTAAAACGTCACTTGCTACGTGAAATAGGCGAAGCCGTGCTTTCTTACGAAGAATTGCTAACTACTGTCACGCATGTTGAGGCGATCTTAAATTCCAGACCTCTCATACGTCCAACAGATGACGCAGCTGAGTTCAATTATCTCACGCCTGCTCATTTCTTAATTGGCAGACCTCTTACAGCCTTGCCCGATCCCAATGCACTACAGCAGCAATCTGTACGCTGTCATTGGAATCGAACTCAAAATGCACTTGCCAATATTTGGACGCGCTGGACGAAGGAGTATCTGTTATCCCTTCAACAACGCTCCAAATGGACAGCTGCCTCTCCCAACATCAAAACGGGTACCCCCGTGTTGTTAATTGATGACAACCTCCCTCCCCTTGAGTGGAGGTTAGGGGTAATCACCCAAACCTTTCCCGGTCGTGATGGTCGCACTCGGACTGTACAAGTTCAAACCAAGGCAGGCTCCTTTGTGAGGCACGTGCATCGCTTGTGTCCTCTGCCTATTCATGATTAAGTACATGTCATTCATTGCCACTTAGTGTTAGTTATTTAGAGTTAGTTATTTAGGGTCACTTTGTTTATTATTTGTTAGCTGTAAGACTTATTGTATTATATTGTAAATATGTTAGTAATTAAGATTATGTTAAGGTCATTACGAACTTTGCATTGTTGCACTTACGCCTCTCCGAGGTCTCACTATGTCACTCACGATATCTTACTGTGTTAAGATTTCTCGCACTATTGCACTTGCTACCTCCCCGAGGTGCAACATCTCGTCCGAGACACGTCTCATCGCCCCATGTCCTCATGGCAACATGTCGCATTACTGCACTTGTCACCTCTCCGAGGTACACTTGCTACCTCCCCGAGGTGCAACATCTCACCCGAGACAAGCCTCATTGTTCCATGCCCTTGTGGTAACATTTCGCATTACCGCACTTGTCACCTCTCCGAGGTGCCCCATCTCCTTCGAGATGTTTTCTATCAACCTTGATATGTTAAAACTCTGCATTTGCACCTGCCACCTCTCCGAGGTGCACAGCTCACTCAAGGACAGTGTCCTCATTTTGAGCTACAGAGTCATACTTACTGAGTCATAGTTACTTCATAGCTACAGAGTCATAGTTACTGAGTCATAGTTGTTTAGTGCTGATTTATTGTCTTTATTTGTTTATTATTGTATTAGCTGTAAGATTGATTTTTACTATTATTGTGCACTTCTTAGTCGTCAAGACTGCACTTCCGCGTTTGCCACCTCGCAAGGCACCCGTTGCCATTTTAGTTGTCGACATCATTTTTTTTTTTGCCACCTCTTCGAGGTGCTTACTTGTCTAAGGTCAATTATGCCCTTCTAATGCTACATTCACTATTATGACTACATTCAATATCCTTGCCACATATCTCCATACACCCTACCACTCCCATCTTATGCCTAACTACCTAGCTTGCCCTAACATCTTTTTACTCGGACGACCTAATCGTCCTGTGGGGGTGTATGTCAGAGCAAGCTGTTTTTTATTTTATAATTATATTTATTCAAAGACGTACATTTTTAGAAGTTCTTGCACAATGGTGCAACTCCTCAGAATTACGCTAACTAAGCTTTCAGATTGCCACGTGCGGCGGAGCCTCATTTCTTGGTAATCCGCTCACGCGGCAACGTTGCTCAACTGCCAAGCGCAGCTGCACGCTTAAAAATTCCCAGAATTTTCCACTCGCAATAACGAGCTCCGTTGCGCGCGGCGCGTGGCGGCAGCCGCCGCCTCGCCGCCGACGCTCGCGCGCCTGTGTGTGTGTGTGTTACTATCTTCCCAGAACTCCCCAGTTGCAATATATGGCGCAACATTGCGCGGCGCCAGCTCGCGAGCAGCGTGCAACGGAAAAGTCAGTCCTGGTCGGGAGTCGGAGCGCGACGGTCGCCTCGCTGCTCTGCGCTCTCATATGCGGTGCCACGGCTGTCCCGCCTGTGGAGCTGTGTGAGACGGATGCGCCATGCCGTTCTCTGCACATAACGCCGCCACTGCGGTAACCGTCTGGACTCCGTGTGGAGCGAATGCTATTCCGCTCTGCATGTAACAATTGCTCCTGCCGAGCAATTTTCTGCTGCTTCAACGTGGCTGGCGACCAAGGCTGTCCCGCCGCTCAACCTTGACGGCCACTCTTGCCGTCTACATTCAATGCTGCTACTGGTGACTATTGCGCCCTAATTACTTGCCGCATTCAACTACATTCTGTGTTCATGCTTGCGTGGCAATCTTAATCGTTTTACAAACTGTGCCACTTGCCACGCGATTCAACTACATTCCGTGTTCATGCTTGCGTGGCAATCTTAATTAACTATTTTACAAACTGTGTTACTTGCCATGTGTTCACGTTTATGTGCTGCATACAATTAACTATTCTACAAACTGTGCTACTTGCCACGCGATTCAACTACATTCTGTGTTCATGCTTGCGTGGCAATCTTAATTAACTATTTTATGAACTGTGCTATTTGCCACGTGATTTAACTATACCTTGTGATCATGCTTGTATGGCATTTGTGATCAATTATCTTTACAAAACTGCATTGCCGACATTATGTGTCTAACTGGTGTTTCGTGTTCTCTCTGGTGCTCGCTTACGGCACCTACAATCTCCTGAACCACATCTGCCTTTGTCGGGCCTGGCTTAGCTAGCCGCCCGCAGTCATACCAACTTCAGCAAGATGCAAGAGAAACAAGTTCTGTGCTACCGCCCTAATATGATCCCATGTCATGGGCAAGATTGTATATTTACACTGTGATTTTGTGTACTGCAACCCTTTGTTCCTTCTTCCCCGTATGGTTTAAGATGTATTTTGTTTTAAATAGAATATATGTTTACATGCCTTAATTTACAACTTTTATGGTAACAAGCACTCTCCTTCCTCCTCTGTCCTTGCAGTCCCAGACCTGCAAGGGTGATTATAACCTGTTTTCTCTTCACAGGAGTCTGGGTGGTCCTTCGAAGTCAATTAATCTAATTTGGGCTATGGTTGGAATGTTTGGGAGGAGTCGAAGTTTCATTATTTCACAAACCAGTCCACTTTGCTCGACCCGCCCATCCAGGGCCTACAAAAGGATGGAAATCAGTTATGATAAAAACATCTGGAAACGAAAAAGTGTGTGCTATATCTTGCTGGGAGTGTTTGCAGATAGCAGGAAGCTACCACCATTTGTTATCTTAAAAAGGAAGAATTTGCCCAAAGAAAAACTACCAAGTGGAATAATTTTTAAATGCAATGAATTTGGATGGTGAATGAAAGCTTAATGATTTCTTGGATTCAAGAAGTTTGGGACAAGCGACTGGGAGCCCTATTACAGCAGAGAGGACTGTTAACCCTTGATGCCTTTAGAGACCACCTTCCAGAAGAAGTGAAAAAGAAAGTTACTAGTTTAAAATCAGATTTAGTAGTGATACCAGAAGGCATGACCTCTCAGTTGCAAGTCCTTGATGCGACTGCGAACAAAACTGTCAAGCACCAACTCAGACACCAATATGAAGAGTGGCTGTTCTCAGGGAACTGCTCATTAACTCCTGGCAACATGAAAAAACCTTCAGTTGGACAGCTTCTTCAGGAATACTCAACTCAATGCACAATAAACGGTTTCAAAAAGTACTGTGTGAGCAACAGTCTGGATGGCACAGAAGACGTGTTAAAGAGTGAGAATGATGGACATGAGTTGAGCGACGATGAAACAGTTGAAGATGATGATTGAGAGATGATTAAATGATAAATGTGGATGTGGTAAAATTCAAGCTTACTTCAATATTGATATTGTAACCACCGACTCACCCGATTAACTGATTTCCTTTGGCGATTCAGCTTTGCCCGACTGCTTCGTCGGCAGACTCCCTAGAGGGAGGCATGCGTGATTGCCTAACTAGTGGAGAGAAAGACTGAGGCATTTTCTTAATATTACTTCAATCAATATTGGATTCAGTGCGGGTGAAGCCCAATGCCAGAACAAAACTTATAATTAACTTACAACTCATCTTAACTTAAAAAGACCGCCATGGCCAGAGTTCGTAGCAGCTCCGTGGTTTTTCGCCCTTCCGGTGGGTCGTGACCCAGCTTACAGGGTACGGCGTTCGGGCATCGCAGCGCCCGGCAGGTCTGGCGGTGGGCAGCCACCGTCGGTGCTTGCCCCAGGTTCCTTTTGTGGCGGCCCACAGTCACCGGATTAGGCCAGCGGCTTGCGTCGACCGAACGGCGCCTCGGCGTCGCTCAGCGCGGGCGGCGGCGGGTCGCTTCGCGGTCGTGTCTAGCACGCCCCGGCTCGTACTCACTTTGCCCCTGCGCCCTTGCCCCCACTCACATGTGGTGTCCCGTCCCATAGTTCGGCTTCCGTCACGCTGTGATGATGGCGAGGCGGCGCGGCATTCGGGGCGACCAGGCACGGAGAGCCCCGGCTCCTTATCAAAGTAACAAGTGCTGTCCCCGCTGCCTCCAAAACAAGTGCTCTCCCAGCTGCCTCCAAAACAATTCTCCGTGCTGCCTCCAAAAGAATTGATCTCGCTGCTGCCTCCAAACAAGTGCTCTCCTCGCTGCCTCCAAAACAAGTGTTCTCTCTGCTGCCTCCAAAAGAAGTGCTCTCCCCGCTGCCTCCGAAACACGTGACCGATTCTCCCTTCGGCAGTCCCTCAGGAAAAGCTCGCATGCCACGTGATTCCTCCCCGTGTCTAACATCGCAATTGGTCGTCGCGGCCCCCGTGGTTCCTCCGCCCTATCACGGCGCCAGCGGCATAGCTGCGTCCCGGCAACTTTCTCCGAAGTAACCTCCGTCACGAAAATTCCAACAACTGGGAGCAAGCAATTCCGTTGCTCGGGTTTGGGGGTGCGGGAGGCGTATTTCCCCATGCGTCACGAGGGTGCGGCCGGCGTGGGTTGCGTTGAACGAAGGAGGTGCATTCCTCCGTTCCCTCGGCGCGCTAAGCTCCCTTACTAGGTATAGCAAACGGCACGTTTCCTACCGCGCTTTACGCAGGCGCGCTTCCAGCTTAAATTTAATATTTAATTCGCGTCCCCATCCGATATGGGCGACCGTCCCATTACTATATGCACAAAATAATTTGTGCATAAAGTTAATAATTATGTAAGTAATATAGATGTGTCTTTTTTCAATTTCATTACATAGTTGGAAACTGGTATCAAGTTATTAAAACAAGGGTCGTCTTATATTGGGGTGCCTCCCCCCCACGAATTTCAAGGTGTAAAAACAAGACTTGTCTTATATTCCGGTAAATACGGTATTTTGTTTTCTTTGTTGCATGTACAATTTATCAGTATACTTCATCCTATTCTCGCTTTTAGCACTACCGCTAAACACTATATTTAGCACGCTAGGCAGGCCCTGTAAGTGCCGCCTTTAGTAGTCTTAAAACACGGATTAGTCGCAGAATGTCAGAATTAACCGCGGACATTATAAACGGCGTCGTCTGTATGTAGATTATGTTTGCTCATCTATTAACTTTGACACAGTGTCTATTTTGTAGAAAACCTTGAAAACCGAGAAAAATCAGGAAATCTTAGTGCTCAGAAAAATCTAGGGATTTCGTGGAAGAATGTTAATAAATAAACTTTTGTGGAGATTATTTCCTTTACAATACCATTCGTGGAAGAATCGTTAGAAGTCAGAGGAAATGTTGAGATGGTTATAAAACAAGATCTTATTCCTTAAAAAATAGTTCATATTTTGAATTTTTATTTGTAGTTTTTTTTAATTTGCCCCCCTGTTTAATGTGTGATGTAGTGGCCTCTAGGTGGCCACGATCATCGTCGTATATACGCGAGATGTTTTAGAATATAAGAAAGAGATGCAATCGTTTCTCATTTCCGGAGATGCGGTTTCTTGCCATTAAACCAGAAATTGCTGTAGCTTCTGTGGAATAGTGAGGATCTAGTGACCAATGGGCAGTAATTTTGTGTTTGTGCAGGCGCGGAGGACGAGGGGAAGCGGAACGCCGACGGGCCGCGGCGGAGGAGACCGCAGGAGAAGACTTGCGCTTCGCCCTCGGGGCTGCAGGTGCACGCGGGCCTTCAGGAGAGTCAAGCCCCCAAGGAGCGCCCTGCCGCCCTCACTTCTTCCGAAGGCCTCAAACATCCCACGCACGCGCCCACGGAAGACACATCGAAGTCAAAGCTCCTCATCCACAACCGCACTCGTACGGGAGATCAACAGTACAGCTGCAGCGTGTGCTCTAAGGCATTCAGCCATAAATCAACTCTCGTCTCACATTTGCGGACGCACACGGGAGAACCCCAGCACAGTTGCAGCGTATGCGGGATGGCATTCAGCCAAAAACACCACCTCGCCTCTCACATGCGCACGCACTCGGGAGAACGCCCGCACAGTTGCAGCGTGTGCGGGAAGGCATTCAGCCAGAAATCTACACTCGCCTCTCACATGCGCACGCACACGGGAGAACGCCCGCACAGTTGCAGCGTGTGCAGTAAAGCATTCAGCCAAAAACAGCACCTCGCCTCTCACATGCTTACGCACACGGGAGAACGCCCACACAGTTGCAGCGTGTGCAGTAAAGCATTCAGCAAAAAACAGCACCTCGCCTCTCACATGCGCAATCACACGGGAGAACGCCCCCACAGCTGCAACGTGTGCGGGAAGGCGTTCAGCGAGAAATCTTCACTTATCAGTCACATCCGCACTCACACGGGAGAACGCCCACACAGTTGCAGCGTGTGCGGTAAGGCATTCAGCGAGAAATCTACACTTATCATTCACAATCGTACTCACACCGGAGAACGACCACATAGTTGCAGCGTGTGCGGGAAGGAATTCAGCCGGAAATCAAACCTCGCCACCCATATGCGCACGCACACGGGAGAACGCCCACACAGTTGCAGCGTGTGCAGTAAGGCATTCCGCGAGAAATCTTCACTTATCAGTCACATCCGCACTCACACGGGAGAACGCCCACACAGTTGCAGCGTGTGCGGGAAGGGATTCAACCAGAAAGCAAACCTCGCCACCCATATGCGCACGCACACGGGAGAACGCCCACACAGTTGCAGCGTGTGCGGGAAGGCATTCAGCGAGAAATCTACACTTATCAGTCACATCCGCACTCACACGGGAGAACGCCCACACAGTTGCAGCGTGTGCGGTAAGGCATTCAGCGAGAAATCTAC
Source organism: Gryllus longicercus (assembly GCA_038098605.1). Taxonomy (NCBI): domain Eukaryota; kingdom Metazoa; phylum Arthropoda; class Insecta; order Orthoptera; family Gryllidae; genus Gryllus; species Gryllus longicercus. The sequence goes on from JAZDUA010000010.1 coordinate 8,205,092, forward strand.
ACTTATCATTCACAATCGTACTCACACCGGAGAACGACCACATAGTTGCAGCGTGTGCGGGAAGGAATTCAGCCAGAAATCAAACCTCGTCACTCATATGCGCATGCACACGGGAGAACGCCCGCACAGTTGCAGCGTGTGCGGTAAGGGTTTCGGCCAGAAATCAAACCTCGCCTATCATATGCACTCGCACAGATAGATGTGCCAGTGTCAAAGACTACGTTTCGACGAGTGCAATGTGGCTGTCACTAATTAAGATTCTTGAGCGGTCAGGTTCCATGTGTCACAAGTGCGATCATACCTATTATGGAGTGCTCTGCATTTTCTCAAGGAGATTTTTATTATTCTCAATACAGTGCATTATTTGTCCATTTCCAAGTCAGCAAAAATTGGGTACTATTTTTACTCCTACCATTAAAATATAATAATTCATGTGTAACTTGTTAGATCCTAGCAGTTGGCTTTACATATTGTTTTACTTGAAAATTTCATCCTCCAGAACACATGCCACAATGTGACTGGGCAATGTAAACGCCAATAATTAATAGGAGATTCAATTCTAAGTAAATGAAGGTAATTTTGGTCAAGGAGCTGAAAAAACGTCATTTCATATACACAATATTCATTTCTGACTTTTTTAATGTAACCACCGACTCACCCGATTACCTGATTTCCTTTGGCGATTCAGCTTTGCCCGACTGCTTCGTCGGCAGACTCCCTAGAGGGAGGCATGCGTGATTGCCTAACTAGTGGAGAGAAAGACTGAGGCATTTTCTTAATATTACTTCAATCAATATTGGATTCAGTGCGGGTGAAGCCCAATGCCAGAACAAAACTTATAATTAACTTACAACTCATCTTAACTTAAAAAGACCGCCATGGCCAGAGTTCGTAGCAGCTCCGTGGTTTTTCGCCCTTCCGGTGGGTCGTGACCCAGCTTACAGGGTACGGCGTTCGGGCATCGCAGCGCCCGGCAGGTCTGGCGGTGGGCAGCCACCGTCGGTGCTTGCCCCAGGTTCCTTTTGTGGCGGCCCACAGTCACCGGATTAGGCCAGCGGCGTGCGTCGACCGAACGGCGCCTCGGCGTCGCTCAGCGCGTGCGGCGGCGGGTCGCTTCGCGGTCGTGTCTAGCACGCCCCGGCTCGTAATCACTTTGCCCCTGCGCCCTTGCCCCCACTCACATGTGGTGTCCCGTCCCATAGTTCGGCTTCCGTCACGCGAGTCGGGCTGCGATGGTGGCGAGGCGGCGCGGCATTCGGGACGACCAGGCACGGAGAGCCCCGGCTCCTAATCAAAGTAACAAGTCTACCCGCTCCGCCGCATCCAAAAACAAGTGCTCTCCCCGCTGCCTCCAAAACAAGTGATCGATCGTCCTTCGGCGGTCCCTCAGGAAAAGCTCGCGTGTCGCCTGATTCCTCCCCCGCGTCTCACATCGCGATTGGTCGTCGCGGCACCCGTGGTTTTTTCGCCCTATCATGGCGTCTGCGGCAAAGCTGCGCCCATGCAACTTTCTCCGAAGTAACCTCCGTCACGTAAATTCCGAGAACTGGGCGCGGGCAATGCCGTTGGTCGTGTTTGGGGGTGCGGGAGGCGTATTTCCCCATGCGTCACGAGGGTGCGGCCGGCGTTGGTTGCGTTGAACGAAGGAGGTGCATTCCTCCGTTCCCTCGGCGCGCTAAGCTCCCTTACTAGGTATAGCAAACGGCACGTTTCCTGCCGCGCTTTACGCAGGCGCGCTTCCAGCTTAAATTTAATATTTAATTCGCGTCGCCATCCGACGTGTGCGACCGTCCCATTACAGTAAATACACAGTACACTATACAAAATATAAGTACACATGTACAATATAAACACGCAAGTACATCATACACAATATAAATGACAATTCAAATTTTAGAAAACCAGTATGACTTATAATATTCAAATCAACTCCGTTTGGGGACCAAACACATGAATATTGTATTTAGATTTAGAATTAAGAAAATAGTTAAAATTGACCATTACTTCTTTAATATTGTCTCATTATCAAAACATTCCATCCATCAATGCATGGTCATGAAAGTTCACGTAATCAACACTATAACTGAAGTGTTGTAATAGAATTAAAATTATTAATAATTTTTATAAAGGAATACAAAACTTTAATTTGAACAGTCTTATTCACTAAAACACATTAGTCAATCAAGTCCTCTTCTACATATATTAAGCTACATAAAATTTAAATTTGTGCGTATAAAATTACTGACATTAAATAAGTTTACTATTTAATATGATTGATATTTTATAAGTTTACAAAAATACTATGTTACTGATATATAATAAATTAAGAATGTGCAAATTAAAACATGAATCTTGAATAAGTGTGTTAATTAACAAATCTTCATGAAAAATTTGTATGTGCCAGTATATGAATACACTGAAAGAAATCCTGTCATTTGGAATAAGGAGAGATATATACTGGCCAACATGAAACTTATGTTACTCATAGTATCTACTTTGCTATGTAATATTTGTACAATCAATGTAACCACATTAAACCACTTATACGAGTACAATATTAGCTCGTGTGCACGTGAAAAGTGAAACCTTAAAAATGTAAATATGTTTAGAAAATTGAATACATTTCTGAAGTCAAGAAGTGGAGAAAAATTACTCCTTGGATTAAAAATTAACAGCTTCAGAGACGATGAAACTGGTATCTTCCAATTTTTTTTTCAAATTCTTATGCATTACACATTTTAGATAATTTTCTTGTTCACCAGCATTATGTAAAATGCAAAAACTAGAATATGTATCACTAACACCATCAGTATTCTACCATTGGTACGTATCACCTGTATGCAAAACAAACTTACCATGCCAATTTTGTATGTTTTTAAATTTATTTACATTACTAATTCATATTTGTTCTTTCAATTAGCAACATCATTCGAGTCCAGAATTTTGAACGTACTAGATAATTGTGAAAATGTACAGGAAAAAATTCATCTTTAAACCTCATTTTTTTCTTTTTCTTTGCCAAAGTAATAGTGGATATTAAAGCATGTTACATGATACAAGTGTAATCTCTAGCAAGAGCCATTGAATAAAAAGTATAACTGAATCTATTTCAACTTCATTTAACTCGCAACAGTTTTTGGTATTTCAATTGTAGAGTTCACTTACATTCAGGTATTTCAGATGATATATTGATGTACGAAAGCACAGCAAGTTACTACATGGAGAGCAGATAAAAACCCAAAGATAGATCATGTACTCAGAATTACGTAATATATGTAACAGGTGTTTAATGGATCTTCCCAGTTTGAGCAACAATGCCAGTTATTTTTTCTTCTTCTGATAGACATAATTATAGCATGATACTTTTATTATTTCATTGCAATACTGTGATTCATATATCCATACCCACAAGGTCCGCCCCCGCCTCGATAAGTCACCAGGCGTCTTGTGGGGAGTCGCCAGCCGATGCTCTGTGGAGAACTTGACTTACCTGAGGGACGTGGTTTCTTTGTGATGTGCGAAGGTCCAGAAGGCACAAGTCAAATGAACGGTGCTCTTGTATTCAAGCAAAAAACAAAACAAAATACAGTTTAGGTAAGTTTTAATTTACTTAAGAACATCATCGGACGGCTCTTTGAACTGTTCATTACTACACTACTGTTATTTTACAAAATATCTACGCCCTCTGATATGATAACACGATAGATGATATCGGCAAAGAGAGCTGAAGTTTTCGACGTGTTATTCACGAAGGTGAGAAACGCGAGAAGTCCAGTGACATAGCTTGTAGCTGCTGATGGAACACTTGCGGAAGTAGTTAACCATCTTCCCATTCGAACCTTGCTTTTCCAAGCTACCACCCCTGTGTCTGCAGCCGAATCTATTGACTCCTATTTACAAGACGACCACGCGGAACGACATTAACAGCTGTGGCGAAATCTATTACCATCGCCTCCACCCTCCCACGCTTTTCAATATCGGCGGACCTGCTGACGTTGATACAACCATTTCTTGCCGTCCCATTCTTTCTGAAAGTTTGTTTAGTAAAAACTTATTCGTGAAAAAGTAATTTATTTTTTCCTAATTTATAAAGCTGCATATCAGTTGCTCAAATGTTTTAATCGTTTTGATGGATTTTAGAACATACTAAATGTACCGAGGTGGCTAAATTATTAGTGTTTTGCTTTTTCAGAAACTACAAATATAGTACAAAGGAAGTGCAGGAAAAACGTCTACATTTCGACAGAAAAAGTAGTATTCGTCCCTAATACCTACAAAGTGAATAAATCTTATAGACAGAAAAATTGGTTTACAGGAAAACGTCTTAATGTGATAGACACGCGCTAGAATTGTTAGGCCGATGTCCAAAATTGCCAATCCACGATTGATTCGGCCGAGGTCGCTGCCATGCAAATTTGTAATTAAAAAAATTTCATTTTTGAGTGGGAAATTTGTTTACAGAAAACCGTATTCGTATTTTCAAAATTTACTCAAAAGTGGTTCCAAAAAGGGTAATGGAATAAGATAGGCAAAATTTCCCCTAGTGATAAAAATTATTAATGTTGAAAATCGTTTTCGAAATGTTAAAACACGTTTTTCGCCCGATTTAAATCAGTACACACACACAAAACCTCGCATAAATAAAAAAACTTTTTTTTGTTTTTTTTTTTAAATATTTTGTTTCAATTTGTTGAACCACAAATCAATTTCGCCAATGAATATTGTTGTAATCATCTTTGCGCACTTCTATTGATGTTTCGAGGATTTTTCCAGGCTTTTGTATTCGATCTTGCCTCTTGCGATCAACAAAACAAGGATAGTGGATATACAGAATGGCTCACACGTTCTCTTACTAGTTATCTAATTTATTTTCTCTAGGGTTCGGGTGTTTTAGGTCTTGCCACATACAGTAAAAGGGTAAAATCGATCGCTTACCATTTTTTCAGAATTTTACGTATTATAGTTATGATAATTTCGTATTGTTGGCAATACTGAACGCATGTGAATCGTTCTCGGAAATTGGCGGGTTCAAATTGAATCGATTTTACTTTCTCAGCCTTACTTTGTAAGAAGAAAAAGTGGTAAATGTTAAGTAGTATATCCTTTTTTATTTTAAACTCCTGTCTTCTTTAGTTGGGCAACTTTACATTGCAGCTGATCCTTTCTTACAAGATCTGTAAAGGAAAATGAAATGGCTGTAACATGCTGGGGATAAAAAATACATTCCTTAAATTAAAGACAGGTAATCTTCTAAAAACAAATAAATACCTTTGGCAGAAGTTTCTCTTGCGTAAAAGACTCGTACGGCATTGTAGAAGACGCTTCCTGTGATGTTGGTGTTGCAATCAGAATTATATATTTTCTGTAACTTTTAGATTAATTAAAATAAATACATATAATATATAAAATCTGAAAACCATCCTTAAACAGCACGGAATTGGCTCATTTTTTGACGAACCTTATCACTCAACGGAGTGGCAATTTGATGTCCCTCAGGAACTGGCTTTCTTTTCTGAAGGAAAAAATATTCTTCATTGATGCAGTGTAAGTAGGTTCAGGAATATATTGTATTCCTGATATTAATTATACCTCTTTCGATGTCAATTGCATATTTTCTGGGTGTGCAGAAAATAAATTTGGAATTGTTCCATTTCTTAATCAAGGTCCGCTTGTATATGTTGAATTTATTTTGTCTGCACTGAAGTGAAGGCTGCATAAAAATTAATATGAAGTTGGAATCCATTTTTCCTTCATCTCAGCTCTAATCCAAGCTTCCCTTCTTTCTTGGAATTTCTTTCTGGGAAATCTAAAATGAAAGTCGTAAACAATTTGCAACCAATAATGATCTCATTGTTATAAATTATACCGATGTAAAGAAATAAAATGGTTCTATAATTCTAATCATCAAACCGAAAGAGTACGTAAATGAACTCTTTACCTAAAGAAACATTTTTACGCTGTTTCCTGCTAGTGCAGCCATAAGCCGTGCAGGTTACCAGTTTATCACCCTGAAATAACGACAGATCGCTTAAACTATTAAAAAGAAGTTAACGGGTAACAGGCATATGTTAATGTATAATTAAATATGCCTTGGTTTACTATGTTCACATACGTCTTGCCCTTTTCATGCTAGATACTTGGAAAAATATACCTCAAAGGTTCAAACAGTTTCTCAGGCCAAAAATACCCTACTGTACTCTTCGGATCTATATGACCCAACAAGTTATTTCACATACTGAAGTGGAGTAAATGAAAAAAAAAAGATAAATCAAAATTTTTATTTCTTGAAATATGAGTGTGCTGCATTAAGAACTATGCTAACACCATGCTTTACAATTTTTATGGTTGTTACTGCAATTTTGACAAAACTAATTTGGATGTTGCTTGCAAATGTTTTTTGCTCATACCACACGGAATATTTGATGGACAAAATTTACACCGAGTTCGTTTGGTGTTGGCGCAGGTCTCGAAGCGAGTCTTGGCGATAACTGCGGTTTCACAACACTGACGCGCGACTTTTCAGTTCGCGGCGTTTCTTGGATTGACCTTGCTCGCAAATGAGGCTCTTGCCAGTTCTTCCAAAAACACTCATTTTTGTGAATGTCTTGCAATTCCAGTCCACATGGAAAAGGCGTTATAAGCAGAAATGTCCAGAATGATATAAAATACAACCATTGGCCAACGATGTCTTTCTGAAGCAACTATAAGAATTTTGAAGATGATTTAGAGAATCAACTGTGCCTTTTGTTGCGTTGCAGTGCAGCGTTCTTGCAGGTTTTTTGGCATCTGTGTTGCTAATTGCCTTGTCTCAGTGCGCGTGTTCCGCCACTGGGCTTTCGGGTGCAGTGGGATTTGAGGACTACGCTCCTGTTCGTTTTTGAAACATGGCTTACGTTAGTGGTGTCTGGCGTGAATAAAATAAAGAATTGTGAACTTTTTTATTGTCTATTTGTTGGGGAAGCTCTGACTTATTTTAACCCATTTCCCTTTTTAGCAGGAACTGGTCCAAATTATATGATGTGAAGAAAGCACACGTAAGATTATGTCCTTTCAATTCACTGGTTAAATCACACACAACTCGTGCCCTGATGTTTTCTGCTTTCTCTTCAGGAAACTTAGTTGTGTGAATCTGAGTTTACACAATAAATCTGTAAACTCACATTTCACTTTGAATCTGATAAATGTTCGTATACAAAATTCGAGCGTCAATTCTCAATATACTCGTTTTAGACTGCCGGGACAAATAGACCCGAACGGTACATTAGTAACAATGTGATATTATGAGAAAAATATGAAAAAAGTTTTCGCGTAAAAAAACAAACATAGACAATGAGTAATCAAAGTCATAAGGGTCAAATCGATCACTTGTCAAATAAACCTGTTACAGAAAAAAATTCCTTGGGTCAAATAGCCCCGAACACTTCAGTGGGGTTAAACGTTTTCCCCCAAGAATAAAAATAACTTGTGGTAAAATGGAAAGCAAAGCAAATAACCGAAAGCAACTAGATTGCAATCCTGTACACTGAAACGCTCTGAGATGTTTTGGGCAACGCAATATGGCGGACAGACCAGCGATTGGCTTCAATTCCTGGGGCCGATGTCACCCCCATGTATTATAACCTCCTTGAATTGGATGAATCAACCTTCTCATTCGCAATCAACGGCCTTTTCAGCCATTGGAATCGCTGGACCAAAGCCCACGTCAGAGTCCACCCCAAAAGAGTCTCCTAATGCATAACAAGAAATTGTTCAATTAGTATAAATTGATAAAAAAAAACAACCATATCATGAATATAGGAAACGTTTTAAAGTGTTAAAAACATGTCATACAAAGGAATTCAGTATTGAACTGAAGTGCTTACCTCACAGAGAAACATTAAAATCAACTTGATGATATAGTTTCGATTTTAAAAACATTACATCTCTCAGTGCAACTGCTGGTTTCATATTTTGAGAAGTGATTGCAGTTTAAAAATAGAGGTCTGAATTTTTAAGTGCCTCTAAAAGTTAGCGTAGTTATTATTTTTTATTTTGTCAGATGCCTGTGACCGAAAAGAATTTTTTTTAACTCTTGAAAATCATGCACAGAAATTCATCAAAACAAAAGAATTTAAATCACCCACTTTGATAGTGCTTCATTGTAAGTAATTCATAACAATGCATATTTTGAATGAAAAGGCAGGAGAACCATTTGGTACCATCTCTAATTCCAAAACTAGAATATTTTGATATAAAACAATGAAATATTTTGTGAAATATTGATTGAAGCTGTTCAACACCCTGGTTACTATCATTACAGAGGTCAATGTTAAGTTTGAAGAGTACAGGTTACTGCGGGTGTCCAATGCACCCAATGGGTATATTTGTATGATTCATTGACAAAGTTGGCAAACAAGCGCGACCATGCAAGGTTAATATTATATATTAGTTTTGAAATTCTTCAAATTACTCGTTGCATTTCTTATATCAAATTCTACAATCCTTAGGTGACTGCTTCACTGACCCAAGATTTTCTTCAAAATCAAGCCACATCAGCAGGGGAGGGGAGCCACAACCTGCACTTCCCGGGGCCTGATGTGCTGTTTCTCCTTGAAGAACAGGAGGATGATCACACAACGGCCTCGTCCAGGCAATACTAATACAACAGTTGAGGCACTAGTTGCAAACTCCCCCTGTTCCTTACACCACAGATCCCATTGAATTCTGGGAGGGAGTAAGAGAGAAAGGCCTGAAGGACATGGATCAGAAGTACCTGTGTGTGCCGGCGACTTCTGTCCTGTGCGAAAGGCGTTTCTCCGAAGCTGGGCAGATAATCACTGACAGACGAAGCAACCTGTCACCCGGCAAAGCTTCTGCTCTGATTTTTATTAAAGGCAATGAGAGGTTTTTGCATTAATTGTTGGAAACTTCTCATTGTCTTTTGTTGAAGGTAAGGCTGCCACCTCATTCCCTACAAAAAGTATATCCATAATGTTACTTTTTTTGTCTGACAACTGTCAAGAATTTTGATTTTTTTTCTCTTCCTTTTTTTCGGATTTTTGCATTTTGACTTCCGCTGAGCCTTTTTCGATAATCACTCATTTTAAAACTTCAAAATATCATTTTTACTCAGCAGGCTCTTACAATAAACGATACACAACAATAGTAACAAAAGAAAAGGGTTATTTCCAGATCCGTCTTCTAGAACTAACTCAAGAAGTACTAGATGTCGCTACTTTCTATACAGCGCAATATGAATGCATGGCGAAATCCGTCAGCGATTTCTGATTGGCTAATTCAAACTTCTTACTCTAAGAATGTAATTCTTTCTGCTCAATCAACCAATCAGAAGTCGTTAGCGAATTCTTTTCATGTATTCTGTAACATTGAAAATGTCCCCATTTGAAATTCAAACTTAATTTATAAATCAAAGGTTGAGGGGGCGCCTTTAGTCTCGTTTAAATCATTTTAAAAATAAAAATATGATTTATGCTGTTATAGTTTTTAGAGAACCTAAATTTGTTTTAGAAAATATCAAGAAAATTTGCCGCCATAGGCACGTGCCTACTGTGCCTATGCGTAAATCCACCTCTGGCAAGCAGGCTCATAATGTTACAAAATATAGCGCCGATGTTCGCGCTTTCTTCAAGGGGTTTCTTATATGTGTATATCATGAATAATTGAACATTTAAAAGACATTTCTCTTATTTCTCACAAATAAGCCAATTTTTATATGTGAAAGTTGGCGAAGCTACATGCAGCTATACCAGGCGACACTAGCGCCTCCTAGAGTACACTCGAGCTTTGTTCCCTGTTGATGGAGAGTTGCAAGGCCCTGTCGCACGCCATGCAGACAGTGCATGCGCAACGCGTGGTGCGAAACTACAGCAAGAGTATATTACTTCAACGTGGCACGCGCATATCGATAGTACTTTAACATTCGACGTTAAACCTCACGAACGCGTACAGGTGGCATTATTAATTATAATTATTATTTGTTAGTTTGAAGGCTTGGCATCTAAGGCCTTTAGCCTTTTTACTGATTGGCGTTAAAATTAATCATACATTAAATTTAAATTTTGTAGAATAGTTTGGTCTCTTTTAGGAACTGCATTGTTTTGTCAGTTCCTGTCTTCTCGGTGCCGAGATCAATCTTCATGTTGCCTCTCATGCAGCATCTGTGTCTAAGTCTTGAGAGATCTACGCACTCTGTCTGAATATGTTTCTCTGTCAGAAGTCTTCCACAGCTGCAGATGGGTTGTTCTTCATTTCTTAACATGTATGAAGAAGTCATTCTAAAATGGCCTATTCTTAGTCTGGTTATACACACTTGTTCTCGTCGAGGGTAGGTGACATTTGGTGACCATTTACTAACATATTCTGTTTAATGGGATGTAGTTTCGTGTGAAGACTGTTCCACGTGGTCTGCCATTCTGTGAGGATGCGCTTCGAGACAGCATTTCTTGCATATTGAGGTCGTATTTCTATATCCATTTCTGATTGGATGTTCCCGGCATTTCGTGCTGCAGAATCGGCTTCTTCATTGCCTTGGATACCCGGGTGTCCAGGGCACCAGATGAACGTAACTGATGCTTCCCGCTGCTCTAATTTATGGCATGCTACGAGAATCATTTGTAGCAGTGAGTCTACAGTTTGGCGTCTGTCTATTTGCAGTGAGAAGACTTAGCGAGTCTGTGCAGATGACGAATTTTCTTGAATTGAGAGTTTCACAGTGTCGCAAAGATTGCAATACTGCTTACAATTCGACAGTGTGGACACTTGCTTCTGGTGGAAGTATCCAAGTTTTTGATACGTCTTCAGTTACAAATGCTCTTTCAACCCGATATTTTGTTTTTGAACTATCTGTGTAGATTATTGTGTGATTTGCCATGTATTCTTCGAGAACTGATCGAAATTTTACTTTTAAATCCATGGGAAGCATTCTTTTTTTTACACTGGTAGTATCGAGTCTAATTTCAGGCATTTTCAACATCCAAACTGGAATTTCATATGGTTCGTGTTTCAAAACTGGTGGTAGGACGATGCTATAGCGTTTGACTATCTTGATTGCGCGGACGTTGGCTGGACGAGTAGCTGAAGTTCTTTGATCGTAAATCTTTGCTAGCTTAGATCGAGTCATCAATGAGTGGTTTAAATGTTTCGGTAGTGACAGCAATTTTGATTTATAGTTGAGTAGCATTGTTTGTCGTCTGTGATGTAGCGACATGTTGCTGGTTTCACAGTAGAGGCTTGAGGAGGGACTAGTGCGGAACGCGCCGTCGTGCATATCGGAGGCCTGCATTGTGAACGGGATCTAGTTTCCTTAAACTTGATTTTCTGGCTGAGGAGTACACTGCACATCCATAATCTATTTTGGACATCACTATGGATTTGTACAGACGGAGTAAGATGTATTTATCTGTTCCCCAATTTATATGGGAAATGCATCTTATTACGTTCAGAGCTGTTTTGCATCTACGTAAGGTATATTCTATATGCTATTTCCATGTTAAATGCCTATCAAAAATCAAACCAAGGAATTTTGCCGTTTCATTGTATGTCAGTTGAACATCATTTACCGCCAGCTCTGGATCTCTGTAACTTTTTCGTTTCCTACAGAAATAAACGCATTTGGTTTTGGCTGCAGTAAATGAGAAACCAATGTTTTTCGCGTTCTGTACTAATTTATTGATGACATTTTGCATTTTGAATTTGATCATTCCCGGTGATTTGACTGAGTAAAATATAGCAATGTCATCTACATACCTGCATTTTTCAATTGACGCTTCTATGCCGTCAAACATCTCGTTGATCGCTATGATAAAGAGCGTACCACTCGATGGAGAGCCTTGCGGTACACCATTCTCTAGTACGTAGCTTTCTGAGATGGACTGCCCAACGCGAACTTGGAAAGATCTGGTACTAAGGAAGCTGGATATGAATTTTGGTAGATTTCCTCTTATTTGCCAGTTATATAGCTGTCTCAGAATATCGCCAGGTCTTATCAAATGCTTTTTCCAGGTCAAAGAATACGGTAACCATATGTTTTCTTTTGATGAAGGTATTCTGAATTGCGTTTTCCAGATATATTAGCTGGTCGATTGTAGAGTGATGTTGTCTGTATCCGCACTGATGTATGTTCAGGAGGTTGTTTCCTTCGAGACACCATATTAGTCGAGTGTGGACCATTTTTTCCAAGATTTTTCCTAGACAGCATGTCAGCGATACCGGGCGATAGTTTTCAGGATTTAATGGAACCTTGCCTGCCTTTAAAATTGGAATTATTATCGCTTCTTTCCAGACCGGTAACCGACGTGGTATGCTGTAAGGGATATTATCTGATTCTGCTGCGGTGTCTCCAGCTGCATTTATGGCATCTTGCATTTCTCTCCATGGGAAAAGAACGTTATATGGCTTATCTGTATCGGTTGTAATGTCAAGTACTTGTTCTTCTTCTTTCTTTTTCTTGAGAAAGTCTTTAGAATAGCTGTTTGTGTTACTGGCTCTGGAGTATTGGGTCGCTAATGCGTTGGCTATTTCGACAGGGTGGCAGATTAGTTGTCCTTCGTGTTCTATGCATGTGATTGGACTGAAAACACTTTTCCAAGCTATTCACCGGATTTTCTGCCATATTTCCGTGACTGGTCGTCCGAGTTATGGTTGTTACGTACTTTTCCGAGCTTGATCGTTTTGCTGTTAGTATTTTTCTGCGAGCGAGTGCACGCAGACGCTTGAAAGCAATAAGATTGTTTTGGGTTGGTGCACGCCTATATATACTGTGGGCTTTTCTTTTCTGCCTTATTGCTTCTTTTGTCTCCGTATTCCACCATGGTACTGGAATCCTAGATGAGCGGCCACTAGTCTGTGGAATGTATTTTACAGCAGAAGATATTACAGTGTTGGTGAAATCAGTAACGTCTTTCTCTGTGTTTCCACGGACATTTATTGGTGGTATATGTCTGGTGAAGCTGGGCCAGTCTGCACGGTTGGTACGCCAACGTTTCGGTAAATGTACTGTGTTCTTTGACATGTTTGATGATATCAACAGAGCAAAGTGATCACTGATGAAGATCTGGCAGTGGTTTCCACGTCAGCCGTGTTGCAAGATTTGGAACGCATATTGAGAGATCTATGGCCGGGAATGAGCCATTTCTAGCGTTAAAATGAATGGTTGCCCCTGTGTTTAAAAGTATGCATTCATTGTTAAGTAGCAGATCATCGATTCTGAGCATTGAAGTCGCCTAGAATTAGAAATGGAGGCTGTAGCTGATCGATTATGTCTTGATCTTCATTTCGCAATATCGGGTAATATATGCAACATACCGTCATCTTCAATGGCTTGTATAGGGTTACAGCTACTGCTTGTAGAGGTGTGGTGAGATCGAGATGACTAGCAGGATGAGTATTGCTGATCAATATGGCAACACCACCTCTAGCTCGCTATCAGGTTCGACGTCACTGCGAAAGGTTTTATATCCTTTAAAATTGAAACGGTCTTCTGGATTAAAACGGGTTTCTTGTAGGCACACACACATTGGTGTGTGATTGGCCAGTAGCAACTTCAGCTCACAGTAATGCGAGATACAGCCGTTAATGTTCCATGGTTGGAATAATATTTTTCATGGTTGGAATGGGGTTCTTGTGCTATAGGATGCGTAAATTTATTGCTTATTTTCTTGGTTTTCCTTTTGACCATCCTTTCTTTTTTTCTTACGCGGGATTTTGCTTAAATCGATGGACTGGTAATCATTATATTCCGCACTAACCATCGAACTTGTCTCAGAGCTAGTGGTGGTGTCTTGATCTTTGGTAATTGATGATTTCATTTTTTGTTTGAGGAAGTTGTCCTTGGTGCGCTTAGGAGAACGAGGCGATCGACTTCGATATCCTGTTGCCGATACTTCTTTGCTGGGTGTGGCTGCAAGCGCAGCTACTGGATTTCTTTCTGCCTCATTAGGTGGGGGTCTTGAAGATTGTTTTTTATTTATTATTTCACTTTGAGTGTTTGTGGTTAAGTCTTCTGTGTTGAATTTGTTGTTGTGAATTTCATTAAAATACTTTTCTATGCACCGAGTTATTGCAGGCAATAGTTCTTTCACTACTAAAGAAGGCAAATTTGTGCTTTTAGTAACAGCTTCCACGTAGGTAATATTTCCTTTATTTTCAGGACACACATTTTTTTTCTTCAGGATAGCTGATCTTCTCTCTGGCTTTTACTTGTTGTTTTGCTGCCTCTTCTTATATATTGGGCAGTTTCTTGACCTTGATGAATGCTGTCCACTGCAATTAATGCATTTGATAGGATCTATGCATGGATCATCACTATGAAATGGCTTACCACAATGACATACTTTGATTCTCGCACACCTAGATGCTGGGTGTTCAAATGCTAAGCATTAAAAACACTGTCGTTGATGAGGAATGAACATTCGGACGGTTAGACGATGAATGCCTGCTTTAATCTTCTCTGGTAACGTACAACGCTTGAACGTCAGGACATGGGACGCTGAAGGAATTATCTGCCCATCTCGTCTCATTGTTAGCCTACGACAGGCAATGACTACTTGAGTAGCTAGTTATTGAGCTATTTCCTCTTAACTGCAGTTTAGTAAGTCACTACAAAGTACAACATCTTTGCAGATATTCAGCGTGCCGTGAACACTTTCTTCAACATCTCTAGTGCCTATTTTCTTCAGTTCTAGTAACTTTTTGCCTTGATTGTCATTGAATGTTTCTATCAAGAGTCCAGATGGAGTTTTGTGTATGTATTTTACGGCAGATCCAACACAGGTGCTAATACTCTTCTCTATTAGAAATGGACTCACTTTATCAAAATTTCCTTCAGTTCGTTTTACTGTAAGGTACTTTAGTACCGCTGCGGTGTTCTTGAACTAGTCATCATAGTTCATTGATTTTCCAATTTTCATTCCTTTTGCATTGAACTCCGGGCTTTTTTCTGGAGAGGGTTGTTAAGGGATCCCTCAACCCTAGGTTCGCTATCACTCGTAGCAGTGTGTGCCGGCGGTGCCGGGTGATCCGCATTGCAGTCGCTGGGTGACGACGCCCGGTGGCCTGCTTGCGCACCACCGACCGCCGGGACTGGGGCTCCGATCCCCTGCACCGCAACGGTTGATCCCGACAGCTCCTCCATCTTGTTTTTTCTTCAGGGTCACCTTGCCCTAGCGTGTTTGAGCTACCGCCAGCTTAAGGAAATGAAAGGAACAAGGGGGGCAGAGAAGATAGAGTTAGAATAGAAGGGTAGAATGGAAAGGGCTCCCTATATAAGGCACACTATGTTATATATATATATATATATATATATATATATATATATATATATAAGGCACACTTGCATAAAGGGGACTGTATGTTCAGAATTGTCCTGGTAAAAAAAATAGTTGGAAATACCCAAATAATCTTCATTAACTTCCAAAATTTCTGTTAGAATTTTTAAATATATATATATATATATATATATATATATATATATATATATATATATATATATATAAATTGCCGGTTCAAGAAGTCTATCAACATATGGAGACTGCTAACCTTAGAGGTCTTACAATCATGGCGCCAATTCATTGTTTTTTCCTTACAGTTTCTTCCATATATCATTCATCGTATATGCTATAATATGCTGATTTTTCACTGCCTGAAGGTTGACTAATGATGTTGGAACATCACTTCCTGGTGCAGCTAGTAGTATATCTTGATGAAGGAGAATCCAGAAGATAACAACAGAGTAGTTGAACGTTGACACCCATTTTAGTGCTTTATTTTTCATTGCAGCATAGATTTATTGCAGCGAGGTATTTTGTAAATACCATTAAATTGGATTGCCACGATTGATGTACCGTGGATTGATGTATTTTAAGAACTTAATGATTCATTGATGTATCATTAAAGTATAGCTTTTAGCAGTATTTCAGCTGCAGTAGCGATGTAATGGAAATTTTTATTTTCATTGGATGTGTACATTACGGCTTCAGTTTCTTGGACACTTTTTTGTTACTTATATAAAAATGAGAGTGATTTTTATATTTTTGGATTACTTCTTGAAATCATGTGTTTCAATCTTCTTTCGTTAAGTTACGTAGTAATCAATAAGTGATGATTGTAGTAATCAGTAAGTTGGTTAGCAGTTATTGTTTGGCAAATTTTTCTGAGTAGAAAATCAAATGTAGATTTTTTCTGTCCCTAAATAAAAATCAGGATTGAATAATGGAGTGAATTTTTGTGCTTAACCACACCAAGCGTTCGTTGATTTGAAATAATAAGGTGTTGTTTGTTTGTTGTTGTTTTCCCTCCTCTCCCCTCTTCCCCCTGCGGACAATTCCGGCTGAATGAAAGAGCTATACCTTGACAAACGGTAGCCTCCTCATTCTTGTCCCCCTTCCTTCCTCATCTATGACCCTCTCTCCCCTCACACGCACACTTACCCTACGCCCCCAATCAAGACGGGAGGCGACTGGAGGAGATGGCTCAGGGTATCAGCTGGTGTCACTGCAGTCCCTCTGACCGGGAGGTCCTAGGTTCGAGACCAGACGGTGGCAGGATTTTCGACACTAGATTGTCTTCTAGGTCGAATTCTGTCGCTAGCGGCCGGCTTCTCTGATCGGTAGATTTCCGTGGTTTCTCCGATCAGCGCCAGACGAATGCTGGAGCAGTACCGTACCAAACAAGAGCGGAATTTTCCGAATTTCTCATTACCTAACAAACGAGAGCGGAATTTCTCATACCCTAACGAACGAGTGCGAAGTTTCCCGAATTTTTCTCATACCTTAATAAACGAGAGCAGAATTTTTCGAATGTCTCATACCTTAACAAACGAGGGCTGAATTTCCCAAATTTTACGAACCTTGAATATTCCCTGATCGAATGAGCAATCAACTTCGCATCGAAATCACACCCAACACACCAACCATAAGGAGCTCTGAGAGTCAATAGGATGTTTCACGCTCGTCTCCGATCAGCACTCACTTCTTTGTCAATCGAGCTCATTCAGGTGCAGCTGCGCTGTTGAGAAGTTGAGGCATATCGCAGGGGGCGCGTCGTACAGTATATATGCAATCCAGGCGAGGAAAGGTGTTTTGTCCAAAAAAAACGTAATTTCTTAAAAAATATATTTATTCTGATCTCACACCAGTACAGAGTAACCATATATAAGCCAGATCCAACAATTTTCCTGAATATGTACCAGTGTATGCCAAAGTCGCCGTTGCCCAGGGAGATGTCCACAGTTAGTATCCGTAGCACCGAAGTATCTGTCCGAGAGAGAGTCCGTACACTTTGCTGTTCCGTTCTGTTCACAATTCACTGATTCACTCGATACTGCAGGTAGGCGCTCAACTGCCCTTCATGCAGTACATTTGTGCAGTTTTGTGACCTCACGAAAAGTGCAATGCACGTTCACGTCACCGCGGTGGGACCATTCCTACCCTTACGGGCATCTATGGTCAATCCTGTAACATGAAGAAAAACAGAAGGTCAAAAAATGACTTTAGCCTACCGGCGCGCGCATTGCGTGTTTTGAAATACGTTTATGCTTCAGACTCATTTCTCTGTTTCAGATTGCTCTTACTCCAGAAAGTGTTTCGGTCGCCTATACTTCGCCCTTTGGTCGGGTTGGTATCTCGGAAATGAGATCATTCTCCGAGTCAGCTGCTTTTTCAAAGAAATTTTTAACTATAATTTTGATATGATTTTTTAGCAGTGGCATTGATGATTCGCGATGTAGAGTTTTGAACTACTTGCAGTTTGTTCAGAAGATAATTTGCTGCAATTGCCCAAGTTAGGCATGCGTAGTCCATTTGCGGCCTAATTATTGCTTTCAACTGCCCTCTGCCCGCAGGGGCGCTGCTTTATAGCCCGCTGGGGCTGAGGGTCCGCTGGCCAGCCCCCGGATGGGGGCGGTGCCTCCTTTTTCGGTGCCTGGTCGCGCGTGACGGCGCCGCGGCGGCTGCTGTCGTCGCCCTCTTTTGAGAGGAGACGGTACTAGGTTCCGGCGGTTCTTTCAATGGTGCGCAGTCGACTACTGCAAAAGGTACATGTCAGGCCTGAGTCTACTGTCGAAAAGACGAAGCTTTATAAAATAGAGCCCAAGTTTTGAACCTCTGGAAAGGAAAAGGATCATTTCTAGTTTTCTTCTCTGTGTATGTGGAGTTCTGTTCCTGTGATGTAGTATCAGCTGTTTGCATAGTGTGAGGAAGAACAATGGCGTAACCTATTTGAAGTGCCTAAAACGTTATCTTTCATGCCCAATTGTGCCTATTTTTAGAATCTTGTTACATATTTTAGGTGCCTAAATCATAACTATTTAGTGCCTACAAATCCGACGTCTACTTATTACTCCTAAACCGAGATGATATCTGGCGAAATGCGGGAATAATTATTAAATTATTTATAATTATATTACCTCGGGAATAATTATTAAATTATTTGTGTATATTGTAAATTATTGTGTATATAGTCCATTTCTATTAAATTAGTAATTTAGGGCGCGTTCCAGGACCTTACATTTTATAAATCAAGCACTGCTCCTACATCATAGTCAGTTTAATTATGCCTTAATTTTACGTGGCTCAGACCCAGTGGCGGCTGTAGCAGGGAGGTTCGAAGGGCATTGCCCTTCCAAATAATACACATTCATCATTCATTTTCTTTTGGATGGTATTTGATTTTAAAGTACTTGTTCGCCATGTTTTCTCCGATTTCAGAATTCAAGAAGCCCGGCATTTCATGTTCCTTGTTTCCTGTCATTGGTTAGGGCGTTCGAGAACTGTGTCATATTACAGGGTAGCCAGATATGGCGTAGCCATAAGCTCAATGCTTTGGAGTTGTGAAAATTGCAACATGTGACTTGCGAATGGCGGACACAGCACGGGATCGGTGACACTCAAAGACATTGAAAAGACAAAGACATTGGTGACACGTGCGAAGTGTTTCCTTGCAGGGTGTCCAAAGCTACCTACTGTCGGGTTTTGGAACTATGTCTCCAAATACGTTTCCTCCTGTTCTCGTACAGGGTGCGCCCCGGCAATAGTCCTAAAATTAACTATAAATTTATATTTTACGTTTCAATTTAAATTTTATATTCTGTCTTGTATTGTGTGATTGAAATTTAAAACTGTCAAAAAATTATTGGTTTCTCGAATATTAAATTTATCATTAGTCTCCAGTTCTCTTTCCATAAACCCTCCGCTTTACATTAAAGAATTTTGTGCCCCCACCCCCCTCAAAATTGTCTGTGAAACCTCCTCCACTGCTCAGACTACTCTGAGACTCAGAATACTCTCTGGTGCCGCCTCTGAAATACACTCTCTGGCTCAGACCATCAAGCATCTTCCGCCTGGCCAAGGAAATTACGCCCTCTGGCAACGAAAGAAGGTATCACTAGGGCGACGAAACACGCGATTTGAAATTAGCTCAGAGGCTTCTTTTAGGCTTGAAGATACTTTACAAATCAAATGTACAACCCGAGTAATGCGTAGTAAATTCACATACGGCTTTTTTCCCCTTCGAATAAAGGCTTACAAAGGATGTTTCGCCCCCCAAAATTCACAACTTCGATCTGATTAGAACCTGCGAACCAGTGGCTAACGTTCCGGCCCTCACGACCCGCAATGCGGGGCGTTTTTTTTTTTTTTTTTTTTTTTTTTTTTTTTTTTTTTTTTTTTGTCACCTCCACAGTAACCCTGTGAAGGAGGGGAATTTATTCTGTTTAAATTTTTATACATTTTGCTGCTTCCTTGCGGCTTAAGCAGCTAAAGGCGGGGCTTTTTCTTACAACTAATTTTACATTCTAGACCTAAAGTTAACTTACTTTCACTTTGGTATTACAAACTTACACTAAGATCAGTTTTGGGGGGCGGGTAAAAGAGGACATTTTTAGGGGATATTTTTATTATTTAAGGTACTAACACTACTTCATTTGCTCTACATATTTATAAAGGGGGAGAGAATAAACGTTTTGCTGGCGGATATCCACTTGTTTCGTTACGCTACTGCTGCGGACTTGCATATGACAATCTGATATGCTAACCACCAACTTTTATATACTCCCTCAACTTCTATTTTTACTTTATTTTATATGTGCGTGTATACGGAGTAATATACAGGAAGTTATGTAATGTTGCGGCAAAACGGCGATTTTTCGATAGAAAAACTCGTATTGTGCAGCCTCTATATAGAAATGGTGGATAAACCCTATTGTAATATTTAGTAAATTATTCCCCCCTAACACATTATGTAGTTAGACTTCAGAAAATATGGGTCTTTTATACCAAAAAAGATGCTTTTTTTGTTAAACATTCGTCGGTCCTTTTGTGTACAACCCTAGCGCCTAAACTATTCATAGTTTTTTTTTCTAAAATAGATATTCCCCAGACGATCTGGCTCGACTAGAATCTCTGCGATTTTGCAAAACATATTTTTTTTAAATTTTTGGGGGTACTTTACACGAAGCCCATTAGACATTTTCAAAATGTTCACATCACTGGCTAGCTAGATCGAATCAGCCGATATTCTAGCGAACCGGCTGCTCTAATAGGTAATTTTCCGTTGTTTCTCCTATTAACATCAGACAAATGCCGGAGCAGTACCTTAACAAACGGGTCCTGGACCGTGCGCGATCTTTCTTTACTCTTCCTTGTCCTTTCCTCACCCCTTTTTGCGTACACAGTTACATACACTACACTACCACACATGCCGAGAGACCGGTCGGGAGCTTAGAACAGATCGCGGCTGGGGCGGTGCCCCGCTAGTGGGAGATACCTGGTAAAGGAAAACTCCGTTAGCTGAAAGGTAGGTCGGCGCCGTATCTCACCATCCTGCAGGGAAAGATCACCGCCACCTCCCGTGATTAAAACATGAACTACATATGCGTAGGTGCGGATCCACGAAGAGAGAAATGGGGAAGTTCCCCCCAACCCTAAAATTTTTCAGTCACAGTAAATTTTAACAAGTCACGAAACTTTCGAGTAAATTTTTTTTTCGGAAAATGATTAAAATGAATAAAATCTTGTCGCAACATCAGCGGAATATAGCCTGCAACATTTCACAAAATCTGTAATGTGACACATTCGACCACAACATTTTCAAATCCCCCTCCCAAACTTTGTCTCTGGATCCGCCACTGCTATGCAGGACGCGAGAATTTTTTTGACAAACAGCTAAAGCATACATACAATTTCTTATAACCAATGAGAACGCTCGTTGTATCCCAAGTAGGTACATTATTAAAGATTACTATCTGATTGGTTGATTTCGAAATCACGTGATTGGTTGATTTTGAAATCACGTGATTGGTTGATTTTGAAATCGTCAGTCATTGACATGTCAGTGTAAAGGTGATTCTAGAAAGTGATTTCTGTGATAACAGTGAGCGTGGAGAAGCTAGGCAAGTGCCAGGGTAAAGGTGATTCAAAAGTGATTCCAGTGATTAAAGTGAGCGTGGAAAAACTGAAGAATATTGGCGTACGATTGAAGAAAAAAAATTAGTAAGTATGTAATAATAAAAAATATTAAATTCAAAATATTTAATGTTCTAATTTTTGATTAATTTTTTTTATGGATTACCATGGCTGACAATGATGCTAGTACATCTAATATCAATGACATTACAGTTAGTATCTTTTTTATATCATCATTATTATCAACAATCTTAATTAAAAATATTTTATTTATTTCCCAGGAAGTTACAACTATAGAACAAGATGTTGACGTAGAGGTGTGTATAAAATAATTTTTGTAGAATCTGTTAAAAATGTATACTAAAATACTAATAAAATTTCTTTTTTTTAGAATATTTTACCCAAAAATAATAATATGTACAGGTATAAAATATCACGCATTGAAAAGGAAGAACGACACAATCATAACGAAGTTCATCTACAGTTATTAAAATATTAACTAATTAATTTATTTAAACATAAATAAATTGAAGTTGTAAAGTGTAAATTGTTAACTAAACAATAA
This sequence comes from Gryllus longicercus, assembly GCA_038098605.1. Classification (NCBI taxonomy): domain Eukaryota; kingdom Metazoa; phylum Arthropoda; class Insecta; order Orthoptera; family Gryllidae; genus Gryllus; species Gryllus longicercus. The sequence goes on from JAZDUA010000010.1 coordinate 8,227,052, forward strand.
ATTGATAAATTTTCATCAATTGTCTATTCAACCTGTACGATTACAAAGAAAATATTCCATATTGATAAGTAGTATATTCTAGAATCCACTTAAAATGGCAAAGTACACACTTGCGGATGTCATCCATAATGATAGACTTGTACGACTTGTGATCAACAATTTTCTCACCTATGCATCCATCCTTTACTCACAACTTGCCCCCAATCTTATTGTTAGGTATAGGTATGGTACTAATACCTGCTTTAATTAGAACAAATTTTAATATACAATGCAAATAAAATGTAACAATACAAATTGCTGGAGGGCAAGTGTGAATTGCAGGGAGAAGAGGGAGAAAGCAAAATAACCCCAATTTGCTTTACATAATTTATGGAAGGACCCTATGCCTCCCTTTTGGTGTTTTGAGAACAGTTTTCTAGTGCCTATATCACATTTCACAAAACCACAGTTATATTGATGAAGAATGCATGCTAAAACAGCTCATTTTATCAGTTCAAAAAGTTCTGATTTCAAAAGAACAATAAAAGCAGGCAAGCTGCTCTTAGTGGTTGAGGAAAACTGCACTAATATTTTTTAATTTAAGGATTAAATATTGAATGCCAAAATAGCATATCACTGCACTTCTTTAAAAATCCCCAAAATTCCCATTTTCCTGTTTTTACATTATCTAACAAATGTAATTGCTAATATCTGGAAAATCTCAATTTACAGCCCTCCCACATCTTACCATTGCAAAACAAATTAGGACACTCTTATGGTTGGGGGAAAAAAGATTAGAAAATGTAAGCCTAATTTTTCTTAAAAAATTTAGAATTATTATTCTGTTCCATAATAATAATAATAATAATAATAATAATAATAATAATAATAATAATGTCCCTCCCCTCCTTCCTGTAATATTTGCTTTTTTTGATTTATGTACTTTTAGAAGAAAAGAGACAATATGTACTTAAATGTTTTCCATGAATAGGAGTAGAAAGCACAGAACACTAAAGGTTGAAAGTAATTGTAAAGGCAATCTTTCACTTGAGCAAAGGAGTGCATTAAACACTCTACTCACTCATTATAACAAATGTTGAAGAGAGAAAACGTTAAATAAACAGATTTAAAAAAAAAAATTCAGGCACATTTTCAAAAATCAAATAAAAAGATGGGTAAAACAAATTCCTTAACCCACCTTGAATAATGTGGGGAGTGTCATACCCCCTCCAAATTTAAACTCTTACAACAACAAAAGCCTGCAGAAAATGCTATTAGATAAAGCTAGTGTTGAATCTTCCTTTAGTTGGAATTAGATACGGTACTTTCCCTTAAAATCATAAAATGTATGGTCAAATATACCTCCTACTAATCTGCAACTTTGAGTACAAAAGAGAAAAACATCTCTGAAAATAGAGAATAACTGAAAACAATCATATTCTTTGTTTTAGGCAAATTTTAATACATTAAGACAAAATAAATAAATAAATGAAAAAATTAAGAAGAGAGGAAGGAAAATTAGGTGACTTCTGATGACCCTGTGACTGATCACTGACCACATGCCCCAAGAAGGCATCCACAGATCCTCCTAATGGCAATGAACTAGTGTATGTTAATACCTGGATAACGATCTTGAAATACTCCTAATGTTTACCAAAGGTACAGAAAGTAGTGGGAAAACTTTTCCCAACAAAATAAAACCAAAAGAACAGCAATCAGATATTATTTCTGAAATATGAAAATGTTAAAAGACAAAGCTGGCCACATGTTAACAGAAGAGAAGAAAATAAGTCACTGAAATAAAACTGGAGAAAAAAAAGCAGCAGAAGAAAATGAAAATAAAAACATTAAAAATGTGAATATTTTTATGAAGTTAAGGTAAAGCAATTCTACAACATGCCTTGAACATAGTTACAGGAATAAGGCAATTTAGCTTTACAACCGAAGTTTAAAGACTAGAAGGCAATAAGTTAGTATTGTGCCCTGGAACTATTCTTTTTAATCAAACCTCTAAATATCAAGTAAAGTAGCACAGCTGTTCTTGAAAACGAGATGATGGATCTTTCATCTTCTCTTGATTTCTAGTTAATTCTAAATATGAAAAATTAAATTAAATATAATGAAGTTAATAATGAAATAATACATCTCAATTATTTAAAAACGGATTGATTTCTTGGTGAAAACCCATTGTATTTTAGATTTGCAGAGCTCACTTGGTAAATATGACAATTTTAAATATTTTAAACTTTCACAATTGATGAGATACTTCTATAAAACAGCTATTAAGGCAAATGCAATACATGATATTTTTTAATTTTAATTTATGGAATATTAAATAAAAGTTGTATTCTTAAAAAGAAAACATCTTTATTTATTTACTAAACATAAATAAGTGGTGCTAGTTTTAACATAAAAATAGCAGTGCATATTATACTTTTTTCAACTATTTGTAAAGGTTTTGGAATATTAGCTTCTCTTGAGGATTGTCTCTGTCACAACACTCATTACTTCACTGGTAGATTGCTTCTTTAACTCATCCCATGTTGGATCTGAACTTCTACCTGCAGCCCAACACTTAACCCGTAATACTCTCTTAGTTCAGCATCTGAGTACCCCCCCCTCCCTCTCCCCACCACACGCATTCATGGTGTTGAAAAATTATGAATGAGCTTCAATACTGATGTAGGCCAAGTGAAAAGAAAGTTAAACTTTTGTGAATTTCAAAGTTTTAGAGGGCTTAATGGAAAAGTGGACTATATCACATTTATAAGCACTCTTTGCCCTATCTGAATAAAACTTTTAGAGCTATTTCCGAGACAATTGTGAAAATGCCCTACAGTTTTTATGTCAAGTTGTAATGTTCTTCTATAATTTAAAGATCCATTTCAAATTCGCAGGGCCATGAGTTTGACCAGTTCCATCAAAGAATATTCATTTTGGAGAAAATCTTATGTTTAGTTTAGGTAATGAGGGTTGCTTTCAGGCAGATGGAAAAAAGTTTTTTGGGAGGGGGAAAAAAGTAGAATTGTTTAAAAAACAGTAACCGTGTGGTGGGAGTGGGGAGTAAAATTACATGAACTTATTACATTTTTAATCATGCATATTAAATTTTGTTTGAAAATAATGTTTGGAACCAATCACTTAATATCTGTGTCACTGTCCTATTTTTACTTGTCGAGAAGGAAATGCCAATACAGTTAATCGACTCATAATAACAATTCACAAATGGCCTTTATTTATCAACTGATGTAACAACAGAATATTTTGAAAATGCTCTTGTGTAAAATATGTACTCTTTCTTGGTTAGTGTTTAAAATAATTAAATTAATTAGCTAATGAATGAACAAGAAAGAATATGCTTTTGTAACTGGACATCATGTTTTGCAATAGTTGTTATTAAAATGCACAACTGGCAGACAATCAATGCTTGTATTTTCTAATTAAAATCTTTTTAGCATTGTTTTTTGTTTTCTTTTCTAAAAGACAAATTTAATAACTCATGAATAGGAATGAAATGCATTATAAAAACATTAGTTGTGACTTTAGAAAAAATTTAGTGTTAAAAGTTTAAATGGTTTTGCAAGTTCTAACAAAGGAATGGGCATACAAAATTGAATCAGAAATTAGTAAAAGAATCGGCCTGTTATAGCTGATGTTCATTTGTTGATCTTGCATGCAATACAATATCGATATAAAGACACTTACACTGCATTCCAATTGTTTTCACCAGAATATTTCTGCAGTTTTAAAGAAAAACATGAAATTATGTAACACATATTCAGAAATATACCTATTCTATTAGGATTTGGCACTCTGAATATATAATGTCCTTCATCAACTGCAGTTGTATCAGAATTATAAGCTTTGTATTTTAATTCCATAGCTGTACCCACTACAGCTTCAGGCCATAAACAATTATGTGAAATCCCACAAATAGAGTGATAAGATATATTGAACACATGGCAACTGGCTTCAGTTGTAAGTCTCTTTTTGTACTGCAACTGTAAATCTGAGAAGGAAGCAGATAAATTGAATGAATATAATGCTTCATAAAGAATAGGTATTTGACAAACTTACTAAAAACTTTGTGTTTAAGTTCATTCACAAGAAAAAATACAACAGATAAGAAGCTACGTAGCAAAGAGATAAATATGTGTGAGGTTTTTACTGGTGAAGAAGGTTACGAGCATACAAGGGAAATGGGATCAAGCTTGGGCTAAGTACAAACAATAATATGTTAAGGACAGGATGGCTTACGCAATCTGTAAGAAACCATTGAAACAAATCTTCAAGTGTGCTAGTGCTGAACAGGTAGTAGGTAATAACAAATAAGCGCATTTGCAGGTTATGGCCAGAAGCGGATTTTAATGTCCTAAAACATCACCAAAAAATGATCAATAAATTGTTCTTTAAATGTTTTTAAAATGCCCTAAAAGCAAAAAAAAAAAAGAACATAAAAAAATTTGATCAAAACCAGTTCAGATTAACAACTTAAGCTGTTGGACTATGTTGACTGATGTAATCGAGACTTCTCCCTTTGGTCCAAGTAAACTCAGTTTGCGAAATTTCGGTTTTGATTGTTCTTTACCATGAAATCTCTAGTTATTATGAAATTGGCCAAATTGATAATGGTGCGGATAGGTGTCACAGGAACCTTAGATTACACACTCATAACGGCTGACTTTGCAATTTCTAAGCGAAGAATTCGAATAGGCTACTGAGTAATTTTGCGGAGAACATTTGTTGCATCTTGTAATTATTATTTGAAGTACAATTAAAATGATATTAAAATCAATGAAATCAGCGAAAAAAATGCTTTAAAAATGATGGAGAAAGGTATAAAATGACTTGTTAGTCAAAACCAACAAAAAACGTCATGAAAATAGGTCGTTTCCTTTTGGCATAACATAAAATTAATGTCTATACTAAAAGGTATTGTTCTACAGTGAAAAGAAAAAAAATGACATTTCATTCAAATCCACCCACTAGATATGACACAACAGATTACCACAACACATGTTATTATCACATAACTCTGAAACAATGCGTTTTAGGCCCTTAAAAGCAGATTTTATTCCCAAAGAAACTTGAGTTTGTGGGAACAGGTGAGTTGTGTTAATAATATAAAGTTCAATAGTCAAATAGGTTCAGAATCTAATGTTGACATGGTGTCTCATCCTTATGTTTCCAGTATGTCAGTTTTAGGAATCATTTTAATTAATATGCCTTTACTGCAAATTCAGGTAATATGGTACCCCAAAAAATTCTCAAGCACACAAAGGACTTGACAGGGAAAGCAATAGATGCAATAATTAGTAGGAAGAGTAGAAATGCAGCAGTGAAGGAGTTTCATCAAATGTATTTAGTAAAGCACTTGTGTAATAGAAGTAATTAATTTGTGATAACCAAACAACTTTGTATACCTGATCTGATCTCATGTGTTCTGTTTAACTTAACATTTAATAATACTTATTAAATTTATTAAAATTAATTATTTTTTTGTTCATGATATCTTTGGGTTTCTTACATGTCAGCTTTAGGAATCGGTAACAATCTATCTGTCAGGTTTAGGTGACTTAAGAGTTAGTTTCACTTTTCTCTATTTTTATTTCTAGGAAAAATTAAATTACTTATTACTGAGGAAGACTATTAAACTCATCAAGAAACCAACTACACCTGTAAAGAAATGTAAATAATCTGACTGTACCAGCCAGTTGAAAGTAATTTTCCCCTTAACCTGTCAGGTTTTGGTGCTATTACCTTACTGTGGTAATAGACAAAAACAAAACCTATCGTTATATTTGTGATTTCTAACCGCCAGATCGAGTCACCATCACCCAAATATTGTATACAGTTAATTTTCAGGCGAGACCTTTCCTCCTCAACAATTTTTATGTTACTTATGTTGGAGAATTGTATTTCGCCTCTCCTCGTTTGGATTGATGATTTAGTAGTTGATTCCATGTTTAAAGATGGTTAAAATGCTGCCGCTGGTGTGGCTTGATGAATCCAACAATACGACTCAGTGCCCGAATTACACCAATATATACATGACTCCCCCTCCCCGTCCATACGTGTGTCTTTTGTTGCTCTATCTCCCTCCATACCTCATCCCTACCCTCGTACAGACCCCCTCCCCGAACTTTGCGAGTTGAATTTTTTCTCTCGGACATTGAAAATTTTTCAAAGTCCAGCGCGACTCTGTGAAAGCGTCTCAGATGTTGTTTCCGACGTCGAGTTATACGTTTTAAACCTATGATTTTTTTGACTTTTTTTTTCTTTGACAATTTGTGATTATTTATAACAAATTCGCGTCTCATGACAAGCCCTCGTTTTTTGGCGCTCCCGCGACGCGCCCCGTCCCCCAGACCCCCGTCTTTCATACCGCGTCTCTCTGTCTCGAACGAGTCGTGAGTTACGAATTTTTAAAGCGGAAGCGGAGGGGACTTTTTCGAACCCAAGTTGCGACGCGTTTTTATTTTTTTGCGGCGAAACGAAGCGTCGAAGCGCATCGGCGGTTCTTAGCTTTTCGACAGTACTCGGGTCGGCGCGTCAAGCGGTGTCGGCGAAACGCGTTTCGCGTTAACAATTTCCGAGACGCGCGAATTTGTTTAAACAATTTCATTCGCGAGACCTCGTTTTAGTTAAAAAGATCGTTTTGCGTCGTCGTTTGGAATACGGCGGCGGAAACTGCGTGTCGATATCTCGCCTCGTCTCGGTGTTATTTGTTTATAAACAATTAACCCGCGATCTTCGCTAGCGGCGAAACGAAGCGTCCCGCGCTTTCGATCTCCCCGACCTTTTCGTCGCCCGTTCAAGTTTTCTATCGAACGAAAGCAACCCGTACCTGCTTCGGTTGCGGAGAAAACGGCTTATAAACAATTTATCTTGCAAAATTCGTAGCGCCTAAACGAAGCGTCGGAGCGTCCGAGCGCAAAGGACGTTTTCTCTAGTACCTCACACGCGCTTTCGATCGGCGTGCGTAGAAAAAAATTCAGTGTCCTCGGTTCGACCCCGGCGACAGGCGTTATTTTGTTTTTTCGAACAACAATTTCCGGCGTGACGCGTCGAACGAGGAATAAAAATTACGCGTCCGTCGGCGCAAACCGCGTTTTCATCGGACGAACCGTTCTCGAGATATAATTTTTCACGCGCTTTTCCCCTCCGCTTTTCCGGTCCCCGCTGCGGTATTCGAGCTTCCGCCCGAGAAATCTCGAAAACGAACGCCGCTAGTGACTCGGAGCTCCTGAGTTTTTCTCTTCGTCTCCGCGTTCGCTACCGCCCGGACGCATCGCGACATTTTTCGCCGTCCCCTCCTCGACACGGGTGGGGAAAAACATTGTTTTTGCTGTTTTGGAGGGGCAGACATTTTTTTAAAAACGCCGCAAAAATACCGGAGAGAGCTGTCCAGAAGACGCGTCTAGCGCCAAAAACCGCGTCGCGATGTGATTTTTTCTTCTCGAGTTATTCGCGTTCTTAGATCACGAAACTCGGGCGTCCCCGCCATGGCGACGTCACGCGGCGACGCGTCGCGCGCGATTGCACAGAAACGGTGCGTCCTAGCGTCGTTGCGCCCCAGACCTTTTCGCTTCGTCTCGTCGTCGGCTATCCGACCGCGCCTTTGAAAAATTTTTCCGAGTCCCCGGTTCGAGCCCAGGACGCGAAAACCGCTCTATCTCCGCCCCTGTGGCATGCGCGCCGGCGGCGAGGGTTTTAAAAAATACGCTTTTCCAAGACGAATCCATCGGCGCCGGCCGCGTCGTCGCGCGACGCGCCGTTTTCGAGTTTGGGCCGTTCTTATGTTACGCGAATCCCCGCCCTCACACCGACGCGCTTATTTTCTGGCGCCTAAACCAAGCGTCGGAGCGCTTCGGAGGTCATTATCTTTTATGTTCGTCTCGTTGAGGGACGTCTCTGGGAATTTTTACGAGTCGGTCGGGGTCCAGGGTTCGAAGCCCACGCGCGGCACTTTTTTGTTTTCGCTCCCACGCGCCTGGCAAAAATACCAGTCGAAATCCTCTCTCGGTGCAGAAAACAACGCTTTCGGTCCCGCGGCGATACCTGCTGCAGTCGAAGAGGAAATAAATCCGTGAAAGTCGAGGACGCGCGCGCATTTTTCTTCCAAGTCCCGCCGCGTGGTGACGTCGGTTTTCTTTTCTTTTCTTTTTTTTTTTTTTTTTTTTTTTTTTTTTTGCTAAACGACACTTCCCACGGTTTAAGACTTTCTCTTCTTTCCTGTTCTACCTACGCGGGCGCGTCGTGGGAAAAATCCCCGACCCCGTCGGGGATCCGGGTTCGAAACCCGAATGCGCCGCTTTGCTTTTGTACTGAAAATTACTCTAATTCACACTATGCGTTAATATTTTCAATCATCAATGCTTTCTGCTTATTGCCTTTACTATTCCTTTAATTTTCTTATCATATTGCCCATTCTCTTCTAAATATAGCTAAATCACTCTGGTTTTTCAATCTTTTGTGCACCATATAGCTTTAAGCCACAATTATTACCGACATCTAGTGGCAGTCCAATTAGTTACTTGCCACTTATCCCTGCTGCACTCGATTATGCGCGACAAAGACTGAGTGAGAGTGTTCGAGAACGTATAGCGTGATTACACACTTTCCGCGTGGAAATATTATTCAGCACAGCGTGTTACTTCAATGCCAGCGGCCCGCATACGGGCAAGATTAAAGAACTGAGTACGTAAGTTATGAGTCACGGCTTTTGGCAATAAATTTGCGCAATATTATCTGCAATAAATTTGCGCAATATTATCTGCAATAAATTTGCACAATATTATTTACAATAAATTTGCACAATATTATTTGGAAATGATTAAATTGAATAAAATTGGAAATGATTAAAAATACTTATAATGGACTCGCTGTGGGCCTATTAGGGATTGGTTGCTTACTGTTAATGACACTCTTGAACACACTTGGTTAACTCCTGCGTACCGTTCCACGTAAACTCATTTTTATTTCGAAATTCAGGCGGCAAAAAGATTCACACGTGTCCGGTTACTTTTGCTGTCTGTACATTTCATCAATGTTGTTTAACTTCTATTTCTAATAAGAAACGCCAACAAAATCACTTCGAAGTTTCCAATACCGAAAGTCAAATATTCCAGAAAAGCCAAAAGAGCCAAATATTCCAGAAAACACAAGAAAAGAAAGTACAAGCGAATTGAAAATTAGAAATACAATAAAGCGAAACGCACAAACAGATCGTGTTTGTTCGCCTCTGTTTTCGTATTTCTAGGTTATTTCCAGGTTATTCCACACTTAAACTACGTGTCCCCGATGTTTAGCGGTTGCCATGGAAACTATACCTCTCTTATTCCGTGCTCGAGTTAGTCCATGTTTATTGGTAGGAGTTTTTCGCTATTCTCCTGCTATTCTGGGCTTAAGCACAGAATAAATGTTAGGTAGGGCTGGTAATGTTGTGTTAATGAAAAAAATGTGATTTTGTATCTACAAATAGAAAGATATCCTGAGAAAAACAAAAAAAAGACAAAATTGGAAAAATTATTCCCTTATTTATTTTTTGTTAAATATTCTAGCATTGGCTCCAATGAAACTACTTTTCGTGATTTACTGTATCCTAATGGACATGCTGTGATGATCATTTGATATGTTTTAAATAAAATAAAAACTTGCAATATACTTTCCTTTATTCCAGTTGACACCTGTTTTACACGGTCATTTTGTGCATCCTTTTTCGATTTACTGTACAGTAAATGGATGGAAAAAGGACATTCGTTTCTACGCAGTATCAATATTGCGCAACAACATTTTAATATTGTATCAAACGGATTGACACAAACTCTTCACCACACGGCGTTTGTGACCTCGGTATGTCTGGTATACATTTCAGCGCAGGTGGTTACGAGACCATGCGGGTGGGGAAATCAACGCGGTGTGAGCTCACCTTGGCCCACTTGGAGCAACCCACTTGGAAATTATTACGCAAACGACGTGAAAGTTCTCTCGCGAGAGCCGAGAAAACCGCTGTTACCAACCTCCCTTTTTAGAAGGATTATATAAACGTGTATCAGTGTAGTTTGCGATTCATAACAATATCATCAAAGTGTCCTGTCGTGTCAGATCTATAATGACTGATATCGAATTTGGTTTTACTCATTTTATAGAATGTCTAAAAATTGCGGGTCAATTTGATAACAAGGAATATATTAACAACATTTCTAATTCTATAATACATACATACTGTGAAAAAAACCATGATAACGATATTATTAATATCGTTAAATGGTTATCAAACGATTTGATTATTTTAAAGCATTTAAAGAAACAACCGAGAATTTTTTATGCTTAAAAATATGATTTTAAATTTGATTTCAATTACAGCGATTGTAAAAAATGTATTTACAAAATAAATTTTGTGACAGATGCATTCAATGAAATTAGTGAAGACTAGAGAAAGTAGTTTAAAAGATGAACATTGTTATATGATAATTAAAAACGAATACAATCTTATGAAAAGGAAAGAATTAGCACAAATGCCTTTGATAAAAATGTTTAAAGAAAACTTTCAATGTAAAATATTATGCCAACATTTAAAAAAACACTTTTCATCGCATTACCTTTTGTATACGTAAGCTTCCGCGGCTTGAATCCATGAATTCTCGGCTATCCGGGAGACGCCGCGTCGTTGGCTGGGGTGCCGACGTTTCGCCTGACATATCACAGGCTTCCTCAGGGCAGTGACGCATTACCTTTTTACAATATCATCGCAATACTATTCTACAATAATACATTCATTTGAAAGGTTTATAAATGAATATTATTTTCCTTTGATACAAAATTGTATATCTATTCCAGACTACAATTTACATCATAAAAGAGTGGTGTCTAAAAAACATAAAAAAACAAATAGACATGTCTATCAAAATGATGATAGATGAATATAATATATTGAACAAAAACAAGCAACAAACTAATTTAGACCATGAATGGAAGCCTACAATCGAAACTGAAAATCAAAAAATTAAAAAAAGGATGGTTTTAAATATCGTTGATGGATATTTCAGTACAGATACATCTCTAGAAAATTATTTGTTAGACTTACGAGTCGTTTGTCCAGATATGTTAGACATGAACATTAATACAATTCCGTGGAAACTATTAGATACTGATTTTCTGAAATTTGTATATATGTTGGTTCATTTACCTTTTCATTTGAAAGATGCTTTATTATATAAATTTAAACACGCTTTACCAATATTGGATTGTTTGTTTGTGAATAATAAATCGTGGTTTCTTATAGAATGGAGTGTCAAGCTATATAAAGCTTTACTCGCGGCTTATGGAATTTGGGTTATAAACGTACTGTCGCATGTATTTCTTCCTATAACGCAATATTTTGTTCCTGCTTGGTTATATCTAGAGTTTTATTTTTGTCTTGCTTTGGAACATGAATATCTTAAACCATGGTTACACACACACACATATATATATATATATATATATATATATATATATATATATATATGATAAAATGTTTGTAGAAAATAATCAATATTTATGTTTTAAAATGTGGCCGTTTCTTTCCTACCATTGGCAAACCTTTTCAATTATGTTTGGTAATAACTTTATAAATTGGATAATGAACGGTTCGACTCCATTATATGATTGTGTTATATTGAATTCATTATCAAAAGATCCCATGAATGAATGTAACATTTATTATACATTTTGTAATAGTATAAAACAATTACAATTTTGTAATATAACATATCTGGAAGGATTAGAATATCAGATGCAATTTTATAATGTTGGATGTAATGTTATAGTTTTTATTATTGATACAGTAATTGATTATGGACCAAAAAACAATACAATTACGAACCAAATTTCATGGTTTATGGGTTTAGATCATCATAATATTAAAAAAGAAATGTATAAAATATTATGCCAATATTTAAAAACACACTTTCCACTTTTTTGGATAGATTTCAAGGTATGGTTTAATTACCATAAACATTATATTTTTGCTTGTATGCATTTAAGATAAAAATAAATTTTTGATGCTGATACCATAAACAAACCCCTGGTGAAAAGGTATGTCTTGGTGAGACGTTTCTGGGCGAAACGGAGTGGAGGGGGCATGGCGAGGCGAGGCCGCCGAGGCGAGGCGAGGGATCGTCGCGGTGCGGACCGGTTTAGTCGGGCACAAAGGGGCGGAACGGAGTGGAGGGGGCAAGGCGAGGCGAGGCGAGGCGAGCTCGCGAGGCGAGGCGAGGCGAGAGATCGCCCAGTGCTTTACAGCGCAGTTCCGTGTGGCCGCAGTAGTGCAATGCTGCCACACTTCCCTGCTGTGCAATGCTGCCACACTTCCCTGCTGCTTCCCTATCCTTTCGGACATCTATGGCTGATCTGAAAATAGAGAAAGAACATGGTCAGGAAAGACAATAGCCGTTCGGCGCGCTTTTGCCGTTGTTTACCGCAATTTTCATGCTAGTATTGGCGTCTCGCCTATTGTAGCATATCTCTCGGGCGATTGTACGTGGCCGTGGGATCCGGCTCGTACAAAGATAAATTTATTATGTCATTATTTGACGCATTTATTTTTGAAAATAAATTTTTGGCTAAGTTTTTAAAGTGCTCTTCGAGGAGCGGTAGTTTTAATGCAGCGTGTAAATCTGCGATTCTAATATACATTGGCGCGCACAGTATTCTACGAAGGCACGCATTTTGAACTACTTGCAACTTTTTTAAGTGTGCACGCTCCGCTATTCCCCAACTTGGGCAGGCGTAGTCCATAATGGGTCTAATCACGGCTTTATATATAAGCAGAGCATTCGTTGTGGACAGTTTGCTTCGCTTATGTAATAAGCTTCGCAACATGCCCAGGCGTTGCCAGGCTTTGCTAGAAACCGCGTCCGCGTGCTCGCGGAAAGTTAAAGAGCGATCCAGCGTGATGCCGAGGTACTTTGTAATGGCGCGCCATTCAATGTTTGAATTGCATAGCGCGAGCGGCCGCGGCTGGTCGTATTTGTATTTGCGTGTGAAGAGCACTGCCGTGCTCTTTTCCACGTTGACTTTGATACGCCAGCGCTGCAGCCTCTCCTGGATCTGAAACAAATGTGCATCCAATATTTAACAAGCAGATCGATTCTTTTGGACGTGGCAATTACTGCCGTGTCGTCTGCGTACATGGCTAGCTCGGTTTGGATCGAGGTAGGCATATCGCGCACATACAGGCAGTAGAGCACAGGGGAGATGATGCTCTCCTGAGGCACGCCCGCCCGTATACGGCGGGTGGTAGATTTTGCGTGCAGAACCGTCACTTGGAACGATCTGTTCGCGAGGAAGGAGTGTACTAGGCGTACAATATAGGAGGGGAAGTTGGCTTCGATGAGTTTGGCGAGGAGGCCGTCGTGCCAGACCTTATCAAAGGCGCTGGCGACGTCCAGGAAAACTCCGCCAGTGAATCGCCGCTCGTTCAAGTTGCGCCGAATTCTGTCTACTATGCGCACTAGCTGATGGGTGGTGCTGTGGTGCGCCCTAAAACCAAATTGCTCATTATTAATTAGGCCGTGCTTTTCGTTAAATTTTAAAATTCTCTTAAGGAGAATTTTCTCGAAGAGTTTGCCGAGCATGTTAAGAAGACTGATTGGTTTGTACGACTGCGGCAAACTTATTCTTTTCGGGTTTGGGAAAGTTTAGCACGTGCGCGTGTTTCCAATGCGCCGGAAATAGCTGAAAGATGAAAATTGCGTTAAACAAGCACACAATATAGTTTATGGCACTTTGCGGGAGCCTTTTGAGAATTTCGTTTCTGATCCCGTCTGGTCCCGAGGCTTTTCCGCTCCGTAGGGCTGCGATGGCGTCGGTTACTTCGGCGACGTCCGTTAGCTCCGGCTCGTCGGCGGGGGCGTGCAGGGCCGCTGCGACCGTGCAATGCACGCTTTCGGCGTGCTCCGCAGGCGGCTGCTCCTCTACCGGCTGGAATTGCGATTCTAAGGAGTCGGCGAAAAGCTCCGCTTTCTCCTCGTTCGCCTCCACGTTGTCGCCGTTCGCGTTGCGCAGCGGCGGGACTGAAACAGAAGATTTTGTCAAAGTTCGCGTTAGCTGCCATAATGAACTATCTTCCGGCTTTAGCTTTCTCAGTAGGTTTCCCCACTTCGAGTTTCTGTGTTCAGTTAAGGCGTCGTCTACACGCCGCCTTAACTGATTCAGAGCAAGCTTGTCTGCCGGGTGCCGCGTGCGCTGCCATTCCCGTCGCGCCATGTTTTTGCGCTGGATCAGCGCGATTATTCTTGGGGGCAGCTCCGCGGCTCGCTGCTCGTTTCGCCCGGCGAAGGGATCGTCGCGGGGCGGGCCGGTTTAGTCGGGCACAAAGGGGCGGAACACAGAGGGTGGGTGGGTGGGGGGGTAAATGTGTCAACAACAAAACAGTTACACAATTCTTAATTTATTAATTCTTACAACAAATGGTTATAGTTTTTGTTTTTTTGGGGGAAGATAGAGGATGTATTGAATCGCAATAAATACAAAGATATTCATGAAAATTGTTCATTGCAAAAATAATTAAATACATAAGTTTGATTTTTTTTTTTTCCGCCAGTAGCCCTGGCGAGGCGGGAGTTTATTTACTATTTGGGGTACAGCATACGCCGCAGCTCTATGGCTTATGCGGCAAAGAAGGGGGCAGAACTTACTTACTAACTTATTTCTAACTTAACCTATGGATGAAGCCGGCACTTTGGCCGGCAACCTAAGATTAACACAAGTCTTTGTTCTTCTTCATGCTTTAATGTATTAGTTTTCTTGGTTGTTTTTTTTTTCTCATTCACACGCACATTCACACTAGATCACTAGACACACGCACTTTCATACGGCACTATATACATCCTAAACACTGTTTACACTATTTACACTATGTGCGCCACGGCGCCGACTTTGCTCCAAGCGTCCGTGGCGGCTAGGCACAATGTGTCCTGGCAATTGTAACTGGCGGAGCCTCACTCGTCCCGCTGGGAGCCTCACGCCGCTGCTCGCAGAGTTCTGCGAGAAGCTGCGGCGGTAGCGCCCGGAACGTGGAGGCCACTTGCTTGGGCCCTCTCGGCGCAAAATACGCCCGGTGGACCTCACAGTTCATTGCCCGGCCGGTTTCGCGCAAGAGCCGCGGAGCTTTCGAGCCCAGCGCCCGCGTGAGCGCCGTGTGTGCCCTCCGGCGGATTTCCTCTGGCAGCTGACGACTCACGCCCAAGGCCCCGTAGGTTGCACTGTTCCTATGGTGGCGGTTAGGAAGAGGAGGAGGGAGATGCGGCCGCGTGGCGGTCCGCACCGCTCGGTTCTCGGCCGCCCAAATCGGGCGTAGGGTCGAGACCGGCGCTGCCGCAAAGGTTTCGCAAGCATAGGTCCATAAACTTCGTATGCAGGCGGTGAAAAGGAGACGCTTCTGCGAGAGAGATAGGTCCGGGGAGCTAAGGAGGGGACGCAAGAGGGAGGTCCTTGCAAGAATTTTGTGGCGAAGGTCCTTGGCGTGCTCGTGCCAATAGAGGCCACGATCTAGAGTCACGCCAAGGTACCTCGCGCATGGGGACCAAGGAAGATGCGCGCCCGCAAGCAACACCGTTTCCTCGGGGTCTGCCCTCTGACGGGTGAAGTTAACGGCCACGCATTTTTCAAGGTTTAGGGTCAGGCGTTTCTGGCGTAGCCAGGTGGGAAAGGCGGCGAGGCATTCGTTCAGATATCTCACTGCTTGCCTGCTGTTCGCCGATTTCGCGTAATACGCAAAGTCATCCGCGAACATCAGGAGCCCGCAACGCTGAATTCCCGTTCTCCTTTCTGCTAGCAGAGGCGCATCATTGACGTACAAGCCGAAGAGGGTGGGGGAGAGAACGCTCCCCTGTGGAACTCCCGCCTCGGCGCGTCTTAGGGACGATTGTACGCCGTTAACTCGCACTCTGAACGTTCTCTCTGTGAGAAAACTACCGATCAGTCTGGTGTAGCAGTCGCTTATCCCTGACTCGATGAGACATAAGAGTGCCCCCTCATGCCACACCGTGTCGAAGGCATGTCCAGGAAGACGGTAGGCAGATTCTGCCGCCTCTCGAGAGAGAGGCCGATCTCGGTGCAGAGGCGCGTCAGCTGCTGCGCGGAGCTATGACCCGTTCTGAATCCGAATTGTTCGTCTCGGAGGAGACCTAGACGCCGTATTTCCTGCTGCAAGCGCACCAGTATGAGGCGTTCTAGAGTCTTTCCTAGGAGTGAGAGTAGACTAATGGGCCTATAACTACTCGGCAGGAAGAGGCTCTTACCGCACTTGGGTATTAAGCAGATGTTAGCTGTTTTCCACGGGCGCGGGATATATCCTTGTGCTAGGCAGGCATTGAAAAGTGCCAGGAGAAATTCAACCCCTTTGTCACCAACGGATCTCAAGTGGGCGACGGTGATGCCGTCAGGGCCGCAAGATTTTTTTTGGGTTGAGGTGGCGGAGCACTCCGCGGAGTTCTCCGTCAGTCACGCGACGGGCTGATGTATTCGGTCTGACTGCCAGGAGGCACCGTAGGCGCTCCGCAGTCACGTGGGCATCGCAGGCTCCGGCGTCGTTGGGTCGGAACTGCCGCTCGAGCGAGTCAGCAAAGACTTCGCTTTTTGCAGCGTCGTTCCACACATACACCGGTGCCGGAGGAGGTTGGCCAGGGAGCCTTGGGGTGTCCGCGTTGGTTTGAATGGGGTGATTTACTCCTGGTTGCCGCCCCAGCGCTTTGGATAAGCCCCATAGGCGTTTATCGTGGAGATTGCACTCTTCTATTGTACTTTTCCACCGAGCGTTTCTCTCGTCTCTCAGAGACGCACGGAATTCTCGGCTTAGCGCTCTCGCCCGCTCCCCGTCTGCGGGATCACCAAATCGGCGATGAAGCTTTACTGCTCTGCGGAGCGCTTGCAGTGTCCGTCTTTGCTCCTCTGTGAGCTCGGGACGAGAATCCGGCACGCGCGTCACTTTCGTGACCTTTTTGTAAACGGACATAACCGTGTCAGTGAACAAGTTCACCGCAGATTCTATATCCATGTTTGTCACCAGCGGTCTCTGCTCGAGCAAATCGCTCACTTGAGCTTGATAACCGACCCAGTCCGTGTCGCGCGTTGTTCGCATTCTTTGCTGGCGTACTGCGACAAGAGATGCCACCACACATATTACCGGATTGTGATCGGAGTCCAGTTCGGGTAGTGACGACGGTACATCACCGTCAACCCCCTTCGCGATCGCAAAATCGATAATACCCGGTCGCTTGCGCGTTCCGCGCTGGGCTGTCGGGAAATATGTGGGACTTTTCGGTGCGCATACACATACGCCCCGTCTCGCCGCTGCTAGAGTGGCTAGATTGGTGCCGTTCCTGTTGGAACCTAAGCATCCCCATGACCGGTGTCTTGCATTGAAATCACCAAGTAGCAGAACCTTAGTGTCTAGCGCTAGAATTGCTTCAATCTCAGAGGCGTTGAGAGTTTGATCTGGGCAGTAGACGGACACGACAAGGAGTCGTTTCTTTCCCACCCAGATGTGCGATCCAACAGCTTCGAGTGATGTCAGCATTAGAGTCGAGAGGTTTGCCTGGAGCTGAGGGATGTCGCGGCGAATGCTCAATGCGACTCCACCTCCCAATCTGCCTTCGCGGTCTCTCCGGTATGTTGCGAATCCTTGAATTCGGAAGTCGCTCCGGGCGTTGAACCACGTCTCTTGTATCGCCATGATATCGAGATCATGCTTTCGAATGAACTCGCCTATTTGCTGGGCTTTATGCAGTGCGCTCCGCGCATTCCAGGTGCATGCACGCAGCGGCTGCATGCAGGTAGATTGTGGGCGTCTCCTAGTGGTTTGCGCCATCTTCGGGGAGAAGAGCTGCCAGTTGTGCAAGCATTGCCAGAAACTGGCTTCTGGAGAATGCTGCAGGGGCGGCCGCGGGTGGAGCGCTGGTCCGCGACTCCACCGCGCCGGTTGCATCCCGCGACACGGGGACCTGAGCGGTGTTTGCCTCTGCTAGGTTTTGTACCACCGCTGACCAGGCTGTCCCGTTACTTACCTTCCGGGCTGCACCGCCCTGATTTCGGACATTGGTGCCGTTATCTGACCGCCCGGCATTCTCCCCGTCGTCTGAGGGGCGACTGGGAAGACTAAAGTAGCTGCAGCCGGAGTACGACGCTACATGGCGTCCGCCACAGTTGCAGCATTCAGGAGGGAGGTTGAAGTTACCACGTTTTGGGCAGTGTGTCGTGCCCATGTACTCCGGCTTGTTCTGCTCCGTAGGGTGGCCATTTCCCTTGCAGAGCTTGCAGCGGTAGTCATAGGCGCAATTGGCCGAGTGGTGACCCCATCTGCAGCAGCGAGCGCAGAAGAGGTGTCGTGCCCTCTTTTCGCGCTCAACAGTCACGTCGAAGCTATCCAACTGACGGACCGAATATATATTTCGCGAGGCAGGAGTGTCGCGTAGGGTGACCATGAATGTCCCCGTGAGCAGTTTACTGCGCTGCCATTCGTTTAAGGGAGGTTCACCTTCACCTGCGGGTCCGGCGACCGCAGATTCCGGTGACCGCAGTTTGATTTATCAAGCAATTTTTTAAAAAAACATTTTTTATACAATATTGTGATTTGTTCAAATCAAATAAAACTTGCGTGATAATTATGGCCGTCTTTATTACAAGATTGAGCCTTGAGGGGTGTTCAAATCGAACACAGAGGGAGGCCTAACACTGTATGGGGTAACAAACGTATTGATATGTATCGAATTACTGTGCAAGGTCCCCATTTGTCCCTCGAGTAATAAGTCATTGATCTTTTTTTTTTGCAAAAATCTGTTGTTTCGAATTCATTTTTTTAAGATCCATCATCCATCCCGCTGCTGTAATATCACAATCATGATATTTTTGAAGCCGCCGTATATTAGTTAACACCGAATTATTCATTTCATTTTTTCTTCATTCGTCTGAAAAGAAAATAATTTATAAAGAAAAGTTTCATAGTGTGACTTCCTATGCGGAAGGTGGTTTCATTCTTATCCACATGTTCTACCGTAGTTCGAGGGGTTGTTTCTTGAAGAAATCTCATTTCTTCAAAATACCAAAGTTTCACATCTTGACGTTTTAACGCTTTTCGAAAGTTTGTTCTTAGACAATTAATTTTTTTTAATCACATCTTGCTTCTCAGCATTTGGAAATTTTGTTCGATATTATTGTAACAACACTTCGTATTGCTCTCTTTTTTTTCGCGATTATTATAATCTCTATTCTTTATGTTCCACAAAGCCGGAAGACCACGGTAAACAGAAAGGAATTCTTTAATAAATTTTTTATCCGCCTGTAAGAGAGTCATAGCGATGCGCCCATACGTGTTCAAGGCCCTCTCCCACTACGAGGTATATAAGGCGCGTTTGTTTCCCCCTCCCCGTCGCCTCACCGTCGCACGCGAGGACCCTCAAGGTCATCGCGGTTCCGGGTGCCAGGTGATGCCAAGGTGCCAGGTGACAATGACAAAAGTTACAAAGGATTGATAGCGTTTTTTGAATAATAATAATAAAAATTTTATTTATTACATGTAATTTTTTAAAAGAGTGTCTTCATTACAAAGTTCCATCAAAGACTCATACACAAGTTCCTCTATTTTTTGAAGTAAACAAAATTCATCAGAAAATGGAAAATTCAAAACAAGGTTGTCGTTTAATATATTACATAGCATACATACAAAGTTCCATCAACTCCCTCACCACAGACTGTTATAATTATATTTATAAATACAGAATATATGTTGGTCTGTCCTCAAGAATTATCGCGATAAGAAAGCCCTTACAGTAGCAGTAAAAGGTGTCTGACATATCGGACAATCTTTAACTTTAGAAACACACTTAACACACGTAACAAGATGTTCACAGGGTAAAAACACCACCCCTAACTCTTTTTGAAAACATATTTTACACAACCTGTCAGTTGACGGTTCAGGAGAAGTATGTTGTAATTTTGTGGAACTGGAAAAAAATTAGAAACAGCATTACAAAAGTAATTTATTTTCACATTAACCAGAGTGAGTTTGAGAAAAATCCATTAAAACTCAAAAAACATAATAATAATAATAATAATAATAATAATAATAATAATAATAATAATAATAATAATAATAATAATAATAATAAAGTAAAAATCGGTTGCTCCTTGCCAAGAATTTTTAGATTTCAACGTTTGTTTCATAAGGTTTTTGATATCCTGTAAAAATTAAAGCACTTTGTTAAGTTGTAACAGATAACATGTTTAGTCAGCATTTTTTTAAGATAATTAAATGCTCACTTCTGGTTGTAACAAAGGCTGTTCTTTGGATATTGCCTGTGGTATGAAGTCTTTTCCTTTGTTTATAACTACAAAAGAACACTGAGAGGTCCATTTTGCATGCTCTATTCAAGGATCATTGGTTGGTTCCCAATTTCTCAAACCACATCCACAATTGAAGCATTATGTTTGATCACTTTTACCTGTAAGAAAATTAGTAACGTTCAGACTCTTTTAAAAGGAAGTATCACAATTTTTTTAACACTACAACCTGTGTAAAAGAAGCCTGCTTCTACCAGTTCTTTTGGTCGTGGTTTTAATGATAAAGGCCACGTCTCAAAAGACTGCATTCGTGCATTGTGGTTTGCATATGCCCTGTGTACAGGCCCTCGACTTTTGTCAACTCTCAACTGTTCCAGTAAGGGTTTACCTAATCAGAAAAAATAACATTGACTAATATTACCAACAAGTCAACCAGGGAGAAAAAAAAAGAAACTAACTGTTCTCAGGGCTAGAATTGGGTGTAATTTCGATTCCCACATAAGAACGAGGAATGTTGTGGAAAGGACTTTTGGTGTCTGGAAAAGGTGGTTTCCTGTACTAGCAATAGGCCTCAGATTGTCATTGCAGAATAGTTTGCCAGCAATTGTAGCTACTGTAGTCCTGCACAATATATTAAGAAAAGCAGGAGAAGACTTACCACCTGATGATTCTGACCTTAATCTGCCATGGGACACGTTATTGACTGAGGGAGAAGTGCAGGAAACTCCCTGCTAGGCGAAGATATAACGAACAGTTTACACATAGAAACAACCTTATTTGCAATTATTTTGCAAGTCTTTCAGCAAGACAATGTAAAGTACTAAAATTTTAAATTTCTTCAATCATTGAAGGTATTACATATGGAATGTCAGGAACAGTTTTGGAAATAAATATTCTGAATACATTAAAAATTTGTTTATTTATCTTTTCTTTTTTTTGACATCTTCAGGGCATGCATCTCCTCCTGCCTCCTATTTTCTTCTTTCATTGCAAACAGCTTGTAATTATGCAATTCCTGGTTTCGCTGGTTTTCATTTGTATAATATGCCAGTAGTGCTTTTGTTCTAACATCCTCATTGTCTGCTGCGGCAGGGCCTGCTGCGGCAGGGCCTGCTGCGGCAGGGCCTGCTGCGGCAGGGCCTGCTGCGGCAGGGCCGGCTGCGGCAGGGCCGGCTGCGGCAGGGCCGGCTGCGGCAGGGCCGGCTGCGGCAGGGCCGGCTGCGGCAGGGCCGGCTGCGGCAGGGCCGGCTGCGGCAGGGCCGGCTGCGGCAGGGCCGGCTGCGGCAGGGCCGGCTGCGGCAGGGCCGGCTGCGGCAGGGCCGGCTGCGGCAGGGCCGGCTGCGGCAGGGCCGGCTGCGGCAGGGCCGGCTGCGGCAGGGCCGGCTGCGGCAGGGCCGGCTGCGGCAGGGCCGGCTGCGGCAGGGCCGGCTGCGGCAGGGCCGGCTGCGGCAGGGCCGGCTGCGGCAGGGCCGGCTGCGGCAGGGCCGGCTGCGGCAGGGCCGGCTGCGGCAGGGCCGGCTGCGGCAGGGCCGACTGCGGCAGGGCCGGCTGCGGCAGGGCCGGCTGCGGCAGGGCCGGCTGCGGCAGGGCCGGCTGCGGCAGGGCCGGCTGCGGCAGGGCCGGCTGCGGCAGGGCCGGCTGCGGCCGGGCCGGCTGCGGCCGGGCCGGCTGCGGCAGGGCCGGCTGCGGCAGGGCCGGCTGCGGCCGGGCCGGCTGCGGCCGGGCCGGCTGCGGCCGGGCCGGCTGTGGCAGGGGCTTCATTAGCACTCTTACTGCCCACAGGCTGCAAAAGGGGACACATCAGTAATGATGGTGGTGGTGGAATTTCTGCAGTGGTCTATAAATCAGAAAAAAGCAAGTCAATTATTTGTCAGATACTGAATTAGACTCGTGAAACTCATTTAGAAAGTTCCCAGAATTTTCTGTTAAAAACATGAAATCAAGAGTACTAAATTACTTATAAGGCAAACTGAAGTTTAAAAATGAAAACTAAAGCGTACACAAACCTCATCTTGCACACAAATGATATCTGGAAAACTTATGAAATTTTAAATGTTACTTGCACTATTTCACCAGAAAAAAAAGTAACAGTCGATTTATAATTACAAGACACTGAATAAGCCTCTCTCCTAGGGCATATAGGCCTAATTCACAATTAGTGCTCAAATTATATAAGTACACAAGTTGTTATATAATTTATTAACAACCACCAGTATTACAGTGAGTTGTAACTCCGCCTTTGCAACATGAAATTCATTCAGTTGTTCTGTTCTCACCTCAAAGAGTTCTTCATCTTCAGTTATATGAACAGAAACATCATTGAGCCCTGAAAAATAGACAAGATAAAACTAATGAAAGCAGTAATATAACGTGCATTGGAATATGGGAGCATTAATGAAGTACAATGTGTAATGCACACGCAACATGAAAATCTAATCCTGATACTACTATACTTTAAATAACAGATTTTTAAACAATTAAACATGCACACTACTTCAAATTCTAACCAAAACATTCTCAGTTAAGTTCAATAATTTACGCATTTTAGATTATGATATCTTTGTTCTTCAGTTGAGAACATTACTATTTACAGTGCATTAAATGTAATGAAATATGTATTACTTAGCAAGTTCTGCCCATCTGAATCAAAGGGATTGTCCATTCCCTCTGCTGCTGTACCCATGAAATCATTAACTTCCTCATGGATCCTATCAACATGTATTGACACTGGTGGCCCTCCACCGGAAACGTTAAGTAAGTTTATGCATAAATTACATTTGTGGTGAGATTATTAATAAGTGATCTGTTTAACTTATTTATATTTACTTTCTTTTACAACGATTTTTTACTAGACAATTTATCTTACATTCAACATAAACTGAATACACACTTACATTTGTTTCCAAAGAGAAAATTACTTACCAGTTACGTATCTTTGGCGTCTTATTTCGCCTTCTACATCCTTCGTCCTTTTAATATTCTTCCAAAATACCTTCAAGCTTTTTAAGTTACGTGCAGAGCCACGTGCTTTGGCATTGAATTCGTTGAGCACTCTTTCCCACATTTGGGTTTTTGTCAACTTTGAAGCACTGTCTGTGCGTGAATTAAACCCACGTTTGTATTTGCACATTAGCGAAACAAGTAAATCTTTTTCGCTTGCGGAAAAATTCACAGACTTCTTCATATTCTTCTCTGCCTTGGAAAAATTATTTGCAGACATAGTACGGATACCGGACAACTGGACACAAGGCACACCGATGGACAGAAACCAAATGAACGAAATCAAAACAAAATCGTTTCTACAGCTATCCAGACTGCACAGAAACCGAGCAGCGAAGCGATTTTATGGAACGGAATAAATTAGACCCCCTCTCCTTGGATTCACTTTCACAAGGTCTGTCTTTATCCACGTAACGTGATTGGCTGGTTGTGCTACGTGGTAGTACGTGTAGGGAGGGAAGGTAGGAATGGGGAGGGAATGAAGGACACGTATGAGGGAGGTAGAGGGAGGCGGAAGGGATTTGGGCTTCTATAAAGAAATACTTAGAAATACTTATTTAAAAAAGAAAACTCGTACATCTAGAGACTAATATAAAAACTTGTATTACACACAAATCAACATGAACATGGAACAGGCACACTTCGCGCTTTCTCAACTCAACGCCGACCTGAAGAAAGCCTACGCGCATATTAATTACATTAAAAATGAGATCAGTAGACTGGAGCAGGTCGTTCAATACTCCGATTGGTGGACTCACGTAACAAGGAAAAATAGAAAGCCACACATTTCCAGCCACCCACGAACCTCTCAGGCACCACACTGCGCCCCCACATTCAACAGGTTCTCGATCCTTTCTGACCCTGTCTCCTTTCCACCTCTTACCACCAAACCTACCTTACCACGACAACCAGTAAACAATAGGCGCACGTTTACTAAAAGTCTGCCCTCAAAATCTCAACAGAAACACAGTTCAGCGGGCAAGACTAAAACAACAAATGGCACTCTCTCTCACTCACGTAAAATTTTGATTCTAGCTGACAGCCATGGTAGGAACCTTTCCTCCATTGTGAGAGAGAAACTCCCGTCAAAGTTCTCAATTACAGGTATTTTTAAACCTAACGCCACGGTAGCTCATGTAATTGAGAACTTAAACACTCAGACTAGATCGTTTACACAACAGGACACAGTAATAATTATAGGTGGGCAGAATGACATTAATTCTGGCAGTCACTTTCATCCAATGGAACATTTAACAAAAATACAAGAGACTGCCAAACACACAAATGTAATCATGACCACTCTGCCCCCCTGGCACGACAACATTCCTATAAACAACGAAATTAATATTGCAAACCATCATATAAGACAGCACTTGAGAGGGACACCTATCACACTTGTTGATCTTGACAACCTCTCAAGAAAACTTTTTACTCGGCATGGTCTCCATGTGAACCAAATAGGAATACAAAAACTAGGAGCCATGCTCATCTCGCACCTACTGGTAACCCCTGCCCCTGCTACCTCACATCCATCTCCCACCCATTCTTCTGCCTCTCCATCCACAACCCTCTTACACACTCTGCATCTTTCACCACCATCCAGTCCTCTCTTATCCCCACCAGTTCCTTCTCCTACTCCCACACCTCTCCTGCCCACTCCACATCCCTCACCTGCCCCCAGTCCTCTTTTAACTATGCCAGTTCCTACTCCTACACCGCTCCTGCCCACTCCACTTTTTCCAACTACCTCCTCACCTTTCTTCTCTTCAGCTCCTTCACCTACTTCCACACTTCCTACTCCCCGTCCCATCCGTACATATAACTTCCGCTGCAACCGAAAGCCCACTCCTGTGTATAACCTGTAGCATCAAACATCGGCAGGAAAGCAAACAATACGCAAAAATAAAAACTATTTGCACATTCTTCACCAAAATGTACAGTCACTAAAAAATAAACTCACTGATATAGAAATATTACTTGAGGAGAAACTCAACCACATTTCAGTATTGTGCTTCACAGAACACTGGCTAACTAAAGAACAATTAGATAACACATATATACCAGGTTTCTCTCTAGCCAGTAGCTCATGTCGAAATATTAACAATGCTCATCATGATATGGTGGGACATGCATTTTTATTAAAAATACAATTAGTTTTGTACCCTACACAAATCACACTCAACTTGTAAAAGAGAAAGACTTTGAAATATCCATCACTGACTTCACAACAATAAAAACATGGGTATTATGCACATATCGCAGCCCTACTGGAAATTTGAAAACCTTTTTAAAAAATCTGGAAGTTATTCTAACAAAACTTCAAAAACGCAGACAGTATAAAACTATTCTTTGTGGTGACTTCAATATAAATTGCCTCACACAATCCAGTAATGAAAATCTATTTAAAGACCTACTAAAATCATACAATTTACAAACAACCATAAATACACCAACACGAATATCCAAAAATAGTAGCACTGCTATAGATCAAATAATAATAGATGCAAATAACCAGTGTTTTTCTGTTGCTTCATTTAATACAGGTTTCAGTGACCACATTGCCCAGATCCTAACACTTCCAACAGAAACAAAAACCGCGGAACAGACAACTTACAAAGAAATCCGTAACTATTCCCAAGGAAACATAATAAAATTTCAAAACTTGCTCAGATTTGAAAACTGGAATGAAGTATATAAGGCAACCGATTCAAATGATAAGTTTAACTCATTCATAAATATATACTTAAGACATTTCAATGCCATTTTCCCTCAAAAACTGAAAAAGATCCAAAAAAAGAAAGCTAAATCATGGATTACCACAGGCATCAAAGTGTCATGTGAAAGAAAATGCAACATGTATAAAATACTAACAAATAACAAATGTAACTCAAACTTCATTTCATATTACAAAACATATAATTCGATCCTAAAAAAAGTAATCAAACAAGCCCAAATTTTAACAAATGATAAGTACATTGCAATTGCACGTAATAAAACAAAAGCCATGTGGGACATTATTAAAAAGACTACAGCACCAACTAATAATAACAAAAAAAACATAGAGCTCCACTACAAAAACGAAACTGTACAAGACCCACAAGAAATAGCTGATATATTCAATGAACACTTTTCACAAATTAGTAATAAGTTAATCTCTCAACACTCTCTAAACAATAAAACACACCAAACAAACACTAATATTACACAAATTGTAAATTCCATATTTTTATATGAAACCACCCCTCTGAAATTTTTAAAATCATTGGACAAATGGAGAATAACTTCTCAGCAGGCATGGACAACATTCCAGATTTTCTTATTAAACACAGTGCTCCATGTATAGTGCAACCACTCTCTCACATCTGCAATTACTCTCTAAAATCAGGCATATTTCCAGATATATTCAAAACAGCAAAAATTAAACCATTGTTTAAAAAGGGCAATAGTTATGACCCAATGAACTACAGGCCTATTTCCCTGTTATCAGGATTTTCAAAAATTCTGGAAAGACTTTTCAATGATTGACTCAAACAGTTTCTCAATGCAAATAATGTCCTTACAGATGCACAACATGGCTTCAGGAGTAATAGATCCACAGACACAGCCTTCTCCTTTTTAAATGACATACTTGCTGCACTAAATCAGAAGGAAATTCCCATTGGCCTTATCTTAGATTTGTCAAAAGCCTTTGACATCATTGACCATCATATACTTTTAAGAAAACTAGAAATGCTAGGGATTCGAGGCATTGCAGGCCAATGGATCAAATCATATTTATCAAACCGTAGACAAGTAGTTGCCCTCCAACACACTAAAGAAAACAAAATCTCCTCATACTACTCCTGTCCTCAAATAATAAATTGTGGAGTCCTGCCAGGATCCATCCTTGGGCCAATACTATTCCTTATATACATAAATGACATGCCTTTGGCTTTAAGGAACAACAAAATAATTTTGTTTGCAGATGACACAAACATCATCATCAAAGCAAAAACACAACAATCATTAGAAAAAGAAACTCACAAAACTTTGCAAGCACTAGTAAAATGGTTTCAAGACAACAAACTCATCATAAACACCAGCAAGACAGTCTCTCTAAATTTCATGAATCCTCGATCTAAAGAAAAACTCTCACAGCATTTGCTCATAAACAATAACCCTGTAACAATATCTCATGAAACTACCTTCCTCGGACTAACAATTCAAGAAAACCTAAAATGGAACACTCACATCTCAAATCTTAACAAGAAGCTCAGCAAATCTTGCTATGCCCTATACACCCTCAGGTCAAGCTCCAACATTGAGACACTTCGAACAATGTATTTTGCAAATGTGCACTCACACCTAAAATATGGAATAATATTCTGGGGAAATGCCCCTGAAAGCACTCGCACATTTATTATCCAAAAAGGAATACTGCGAACAATGACCAGCACTCATAAGCTGGAGTCTTGCAAACCCTTGTTTAATAAACTAAGGATTCTTCCTCTACCATGCATGTACATATTTGAAATAGTGGTCTTCACAAAGAAAATTCTCATGGAAAACAAAGACACTTTTACTTTAAATTCTGATGTACATAACTACAACACCCGTCAAAAGGATAACCTACATGTTCCCCACTCTGAAACTACACTTTATCAAAAAAGTACCCTAATAGAGGGCATTACACTTTACAACAAACTAGGCAATGATATCAAAGACATAAACACAATTCATATATTTAAAAGTAAATTGAAAGCTTTCCTGCTTAACAACATGTTCTACAGTGTAAAGGAATTTTCAAATTACAACATTTCCCTTAAAAAATATAAATAAATAAGAATTTTTTTTTCCATTAGACTTTCTGTTTCATGTGAACTGTTTCAAGCTGAAGCAAAGAAAAAAGAACTGCATATCACATCCTGTGAAATAGAAGGAGAATAGAAGAAGAAAAAAACTGGTCAAAACTTGCCTCCTCACCATTTCAAGTTATAAATATAGAATGTACTACTATTGTTAAGTTTGATGTAGTTGCAAACATAATTGATATGTATTATTAATGTAATTATTATTATTGATGTAATTATTATTATTATTATTAATGTAATTATTATTAATATAATTATTTTAAGTAGTAGCATTAAAGTATCATATTGAAATGTTAATTATTAGCAGATAATTTATCTACTGTATAATATCTTAATCTAACTAACAAGTATTGTATTTCTAGGCCAATGACCCCATCTCGATCAGGTTTTGTTCATTTTCCCTGGTCCTTTGAGCAAATGCTGAGATGGCCCCTTGTTTGCTCCTGAACAGTAATATAACTTCGCTCTCTCCACCCAAGGCATCATATTGACTTGTCATACACGATTGTAATTGTATATGTGACTCCATAAAAATTATTATTATTATTATTATTATTATTATTATTATTATTGTTAGTTTGAAGGCTTGGCATCTAAGGCCTTTAGGCTTTTTACTGATTGATGTTATGATTAATCATATATTAAATCTAAATTTTGAAGAAAAGATTGGCTTCTTTCAAGAAGTATGTTGTATATTTGTAGTAGAAGTATGCTGTATTGTTTTGTCAGTTGCTGTCTTGTCGGTGCCGAGATCTATCTTCATGTTGCCTCTCATGCCGCATCTGTGTCTAAGTCTTGAGAGATCTACGCAGTCTGTCAGAATATGTTTCACTGTCAGTAGTCTTCCGCAGCTGCAGATGGGTTGTTCTTCATTTCTTAACATGTATGAAGAAGTCATTCTTGCATGGCCTATTCTTAGTCGGGTTATGCACACTTGTTCTCGTCGAGGGTAGCTGACATTTGGTGACCATTTACTGATATTTTGTTTAATGGGGTGTAGTTTCGTGTGAAGACTGTTCCACGTGGTCTGCCATTCTGTGAGGATGTACTTCGAGACAGAATTTCTTGCATCCTGAGGTCGTATTTCAATATCGGTTTCTGATTGGATGTTCCCGGCATTTCGTGCTGCAGAATCGGCTTCTTCATTGCCTAGGATACCCACGTGTCCAGGGCACCAGATAAACGTAACTGATGCTCCTCGCTGTTCTAATTTATGGCATGCTATGAGAATCATTTGTAGCAGTGGATCTACAGTTTGGCGCCTGTGTATTGCAGTGAGAAGACCTAGAGAGTCAGTGCAGATGACGAACCTTCCTGAATCGAGAGTTTCACAGTGTCGCAAAGACTGCAATACTGCATATAATTCGGCAGTGTACACACTTGCTTCAGGTGGAAGCGCCCAAGCCCTCGACAAGTTCTCAGTTACAAATGTGCTTCCAACCTGATGTTTTGTTTTTGAACCATCTATGTAGATTATGATGTGATTTGCCATGTATTCTTCGAGAACTGATTGAAATCTAACTTTTAAATCTATGGGAAGGCATTCAGTTTTCTTTACACTGGTAGTATCGAGTCTTACTTCTGGCATTTTCAACATCCAAACTGGAATTTCATATGGTTCGTATTTCAAAACTGGTGGTAGGACGATGTTGTAGCATTTGGCTATCTCGATTGCGCGGATGTTGGCTGGACGAGTAGCTGAAGGTCTTCGATCGTAAATATTTACTAGCTTAGGTCGAGTCATCAATGAGTGGTTTAAATGTTTCGTTAGAGACAGCAATTTTGATCTATAGTTCAGTAGCATTGTTTGTCGTCTGTGATGTAGCGACATGGTGCTGGTTTCACAGTAGAGGCTTGAGGAAGGACTAGTGCGGAAAGCGCCAGATGCATATCGGAGGCCTGCATTGTGAACGGGGTCTAGTTTCCTTAAACTTGATTTTCTGGCTGAGGAATACACTGCACATCCATAATCTATTTTGGACATCACCATAGATTTGTACAGGCGGAGTAAGACGTCTCTATCTGCTCCCCAATTTATATGGGAAATGCATCTTATTACATTCAGAGCTGTTTTGCATCTACGCAAGGTATATTCTATATGCTGTTTCCATGTTAAACGCCTATCAAAAATCAAACCAAGGAATTTTGCCGTTTCATTGTATGCCAGTTGAACACCATTCAGCGCCAGCTCTGGATCTCTGTAACTTTTTCTTTTCCTACTGAAGTGAACGCATTTCGTTTTGGCTGCTGTGAATGAGAAACCAATGTTTTTTGCGTTCTGTACTAATTTATTGATGGCAGTTTGCATTTTGAATTTGATCATACCCAGTGATTTGGCTGAGTAAAATATAGCAATGTCATCTACATACATGCATTTTCCAATTGACGCTTCTATGCCGTCAAACATTCCGTTAATCGCTATGATAAAGAGCATACCACTCAATGGAGAGCCTTGCGGTACACCGTTCTCTAGCACGTAGCTTTCTGAGATAGACTGCCCAACGCGAACTTTGAAAGATCTGGTACAAAGGAAGCTGGATATGAATTTTGGTAGATATCCTCTTATTTGCCAGTTATATAGCTGTCTCAGAATGTTATGTCGCCAGGTCTTATCGAAAGCTTTTTCCAGGTCAAAGAATACGGTAACCATATGTTTTCTTTTGATAAAGGTATTCTGAATTGCATTTTCTAGATATATTAGCTGGTCGATTATAGAGTGATGTTGTCTGTATCCGCACTGGTGTATGTTTAGGAGGTTGTTTCTTTCGAGACACCATGTTAGCCGGGTGTTGACCATTTTTTCCAATATTTTTCCTAGACAGCATGTCAGCGATACCGGGCGATAGTTTTCAGGATTTAATGGAACCTTGCCTGCCTTTAAAATTGGAATTACTATCGCTTCTTTCCAGACTTTGGGGTAATTACTTTGTGTCCAAATGTTATTGTATATATTTAGCAGAGTGGACAGTATTTTCTTCGGTAATCGACGTAGTATGCTGTAAGGGATATTGTCTGATCCTGCTGCGGTGTCTCCAGCTGCATTTATGGCGTCTTGCAATTCTCTCCATGTGAAAAGAGCGTTATATGGCTTATCTATATTGGTTGAAAAGTCAAGTACTTGTTCTTCTTCTTTCTTTTTGTCGAGAAAGTCTTTAGGATAGCTATTTGTGCCACTGGCTTTGGAGTATTGGTTCGCTAATGCATTGGCTATTTCGTCAGGGTTGCATATTAGTTGTCCTTCGTGTTCAATGCATGTTATTGGACTGAAAACATTTTTCCCAGCTATTGACCTGATTTTCTGCCATATTTCCGTGACTTTGGTCGTCCGAGTTATGGTGGTTACGTACTTTTCCCAGCTTGATCGTTTTGCTGTTAGTATTTTTCTGCGAGCGAGCGCACGCAGACGTTTGAAAGCAATAAGATTGTCTTGGGTTGGAGCACGTCTATATCTATTGAGGGCATTTTTTCTCCCTTATTGCTTCTTTGGTCTCCGTATTCCACCATGGTACTGGAATCCTAGATGAGCGGCCACTGGTCTGTGGACTGTATTTTACAGCGGACGATATGACAGTATTGGTAAAATCGGTAACGTCTTCCTCGGAGTTTCCACTGACATTTATTGGTGGTATATGTCTGGTGAAGCTGGATCAGTCTGCGCGGTTGGTACACCAACGTTTTGGTAAGTGTACTGTGTTCTTTGGCATGTTTGATGATTTCAACAGAGGGAAGTGATCGCTCTGATGAAGATCTGGCAGTGGTTTCCACGTCAGCCGAGTTGCAAGATTTGGACTACATATTGAGAGATCTATGGCTGAGAATGAGCCATTTCTAGCATTAAAATGAGTGCTTGCTCCTGTGTTTAAAAGTACGTATTCGTTGTTAAGTAGCAGGTCATCGATTCTGCGACCGGAGTCATTTGTCCTAGAACAGCCCCATGTGGTACTGTGAGCATTGAATTCGCCTAGAATTAGAAATGGAGTCTGTAGTTGATCGATCAGGTCTTGTAGATCTTCATTTCGCCATGAGGCATCGGGTAAGTATATGCAACATACCGTCATCTTCAATGGCTTGTACAGGGTTACAGCTACTGCTTGTAGAGGTGTGTTGAGATCAAGACGACTAGCAGGATGAGTATTGCTGATCAATATGGCAACACCACCTCTAGCTCGTCTATCAGGTTCTACGTCACTGCGAAAGGTTTTATATCCTCTAAAATTGAAACGGTCTTCTGGTTTAAAATGAGTTTCTTGCAAGCACACACACATTGGTGTGTGATTGGCCAATAGCAATTTCAGCTCACAGTAATGCGAGATACAGCCGTTGATATTCCATTGAATTATATTTTCCATGGTTGGAATGGGGTTTTTCTGTTGTAGGATGCGTAGATCTTGCTTATTTTTGGCCATGGCATTTTGCTTGGTTTTCCTTTTGGCCATCCTTTCTTCTTTCTCTTCTTACGCGGGGTTTTGCATAGATCGATGGATTGGTAATCATTATTTTCAGCACTTACCATCGAACTTGTCTCAGAGCCAGTGGTCGTGTCTTGATCATTGGTCATTGATTTCATTTTTTGTTTGAGGAAGTTGTCCTCGGTGTGCTTAGGAGAACGAGGCGATCGACTTCGATAGCCTGTTGTCGATACTTCTTTGCTGGGTATGTCTGCAGGCGCAGCTACTGGATTTCTTTCTGCTTCATTTGGTGGGGGTCTTGAAGATTCTTTTTCATTTACCTTTTCACTTTGAGTGTTTGTGGTTAAGTCTTCTGTGTTGATTTTGTTA
Organism: Gryllus longicercus; assembly: GCA_038098605.1. Lineage (NCBI taxonomy): Eukaryota > Metazoa > Arthropoda > Insecta > Orthoptera > Gryllidae > Gryllus > Gryllus longicercus. The sequence goes on from JAZDUA010000010.1 coordinate 8,259,984, forward strand.
TTGTGAATTTCGTTGAAGTACTTTTCTATGCATCGGGTTATTGCAGGCATTAGTTCTTTCACTACTAAAGAAGGTAAATTTGTGTTTTTAGTAACTGCTTCCACGTATGTAATATTTCCTTTATTTTCGGGACACACAAGTTTTTTTGCTTCAGGATAGCTGATCTTCTGTCTGGCTTTAACTTGTTGTATTACTGCCTCCTGCTTATATACAGGGCAGTCTCTCGACCTCGATGAATGTTGTCCACTGCAATTAATGCATTTGATAGGATCTAGGCATGGATCATCCCTATGAAATGGCTTACCACAATGGCATACTTTGATTCTCGCACATCTAGATGCTGGGTGTCCAAATCGTAAACATTGGAAACACTGCATTGGTTGAGGAATGAACATTCGTACGCTTAAACGATGAATGCCTGCTTTAATCTTCTCTGGTAACGTACAACGCTTGAACGTCAGGACATGGGACGCAGAAGGAATTATCTGCCCATCCCGCCTCATTGTTAGCCTACGACAGGCAATGACTCCTTGAGAAGCTAGTTCTTGAACTATTTCCTCTTCACTGCAGTTTAGTAAGTCACTACAAACTACAACACCTTTGCAGGTATTCAGTGTGCCGTGAGCCCTTACTTCAACATCTATAGTGCCTATTTTCTTCAATTCTAGTAACTTTTTACCTTGATTGTCATTAACTGTTTCTACCAAGAGTCCAGATGAAGTTTTCTGTATATTACGGCAGATCCAGCGCAGGTGCTAATACTCCTCTCTATTATAAACGGGCTCACTTTATCAAAATTTCCTTCAGTTCTTTTTACTGTAAGGTACTTTAGTACCGCTGCGGTGTTCTTGAACAGGTCATCATACTTTGTTGATTTTCCAACTTTCATTCTTTTAGCATTAAACTCCGGGCTTTTTTCTGGACGAGGGTTTTTAAGGGTTCCCTCAACCCTAGGTTCGCAGACTTCCATACGAGTCCCGCGAAGCTTGCTATCACTCGTAGCACTATCTGCCAGCGGTGCCGAGTGATCCGCACCCCTGGCATTGCAGTCGCTGGGTGACGACGCCCGGTGGCCTGCTTGCGCACCACCGACCGCCGGTACTGGGGCTCCGATCCCCTGCACCGTAACTGTTGATCCTGACAGATCCTCCATCTTGGGTTTTTTCTTCAGGGTCATCTTCCCCTAGCGTTTTTGAGCTACCGCCAGCTTAAGGAAACGGAAGGAACAAGGGGGGACAGAGAAGACAGAGTTAGAATAGAAGGGTAGAATGGAAACGACTCCCTAGCCCTCGCAACCTAATAGCGTGGGTCGGAAACACAAGAGTTGGCCGATACAAGATTGGCCTACAGGACAGAAAACAGATGTGTGCCACAAGTAAGTGGAAGCAATGACACACAGAGTTAGTGGGAATGACGGGATGTTTAGGGGAGTGACAGCGGACAGCTGCTCCGATTAGTCGCCTTCTACGACAGGGGGAGGTCCCGTGGTGCTATTCTACTAAAATCCCCGACACCACACGGGGTATTATTATTATTATTATTATTATTATTATTATTATAAAAGCTCGTAATGTGTAACTCGCGCAACTTTTCTTGAACGATGACCTTGATCCCCCTCCCTTGTGCAATAAGCAGGTGAAGGCCAAAGCTCGCAGGGGGCACTGATGACAACTTTCCAAGCATTAAAACTTGTTGGCGCGAAACAGAAGCTAGTCAAAGCCAGTTGCTTTCATAGTGCAGAACCCCTGTTCAGGTTTATTGTCAATATCGAAAGAAATGGCTGAATCAGGTCCAGGTCCTTCAAGGGAGTCACCTAAAACTCTCGAAAAAGTTAAGCACAAGATGCAGTTTTGACTTTCATTTCACAGACGTTGGCATTAGTTAAAATACTCTAGTGGCCGACTTTGTAACTAATACCATCACTCCACCCGAAATCGTCAATCCATCGTTCAAGAAAAGTTGCCCGAGTAAAAATTCTTCGGAAACAGTCGAATCGAGGCAACTCACAACTATTTACAACTACCACCGCCGTCGGCCATCGACCCACCAACGTCACCTACGCTGACGGCTTCGCATTTTTTTTTCATACGGACCGCCGCCGCCGCTGACTCCATCGTCTCTTCATCGTCTCGCCTCTTCTATCAACGCGAACGGTAAATGACAAAAACGACTGCAATCGCTGACCTCCAAGGCAATTTGTTTTGAAAACGCTGACCTTGCTGCGCATACCAAGTGACTTTGATAAAATTCTCACGTTGACATTTAAACCACCCTGTGAGATCGAAGAACTTAGCGACGCTCGAAACAACATCACCATCGTACACCCTTGTAGACACGAAGCGATTTGAAGAACTGTTGTTGAAGAAGATTTAGTAGAAGAAATTAATAAATTATTAGCAATTATATTTCAAAATTTAAACAATACATTTTCGTCCAAAAAGGAAATTTAAAAGAAACATTAAATTTAATATATGTTCAGAGGCGGATTAATATTTTTGCCGCCTGTAGGCACATCAAATTTGCCGCCCCCTGTTTAAAATTAATGTTACATTTCAAGTTGTAACGTTTCAGTAACAATTCCTCATTAATTTAAACGTTTTTAATTTAAAAGTAACATTATAATTTGCACAATGTTTTCTTAAATTAAATAATTTTTTTGAATTAGCTAATTTTGGATATAAACTGTATCTTCATAGCAAGTAACGTTCAACATTTCGCAATTAACGTTTCAACACTGAAACGTTAACATTAAAAGGAAACTAAAACATGACAACTGGAATTGCAACATGTGTTCTTTCGTCAACGGGCCTTAGTTTCAGATTCATATACTTCTGAAATCATAAGGTATACTCTATTGAAGTAGACAAATAAATAGCTTGTATTAAATATTAATATGATATTTTTAAAATAAAAATATGATTTATGCTGCTATAGTTTTTAGAGAACCAAAATTTGTTTTAGAAAATATCAAGAAAATTTTGCGCCTTTGAAAATTTGCCGCCCTTGAAAATTTGCCGCCGTAGGCACGTGACTTCTGTGCCTATGCGTAAATACACCTCTGTATATGTTATAAGAGACAATGTGTTATATTACAACTATATTTTTAAATTAAAGGAGCATTTTTTAATTTTAGTGGAACGAAATATACTAAATATTAAATTAAATAATTATAACATTAAATTTAGTATAGGTATCTTTTTTACGATGATTTTAAATATATAGAAGAAAAAATCGAGGACGAAATTAAAAGATATTTGAACAATCTTCTTCTTCACACGATAATTATAATACTATTAGTAATAACATGAAAAAAGCCATTTTTATAATGTTAACATGGGTAGAAAAAATGTTAGAATTGAAAATTCCTAATAAAATAATATTTGTCCTATTATCATACTATCTTTCAATTTTTGGTGTAGTACCTTTAGATTTTATATGTTTAAATACGCCGTATGTGTTTGTAAATCCGCTTGAAAATTTCAAAGAATTTCAAAATTATGTTTCCAAAGTGAATGAAAAAAAAGAGAAAATTAAAATGGAAAAACAATTAAATGACATTACAATTTTGGATTTTCATAAATTATTAAACGATAATTGTGACAAAATTGCTGGTACAAATTATATCTTACCATATATATTACTATATAAAAATTCAAAATTTGGCCAAAATTCTTCTTCAGAAATTCAAGATGAGTATGTCGGTTTAAAAATGCCCAAAACTCCAAAACCAGACTCTATAGATGCTCTAGATCTTATTCCCCCCCCAGACACCTCACACACCTTTAAATGAGAATGAAATGTCCTATGAAATTATTTGATAAATTTTGAAATTAGTTTGTATATAAATGTATAAAACTGATTAATGTATAAAACTGATTATGTATAAAAACTGATAGTTTATTAAATATTCTAAACTGTTATCGTTTCATTCCATTCTTTTTCACTCCATTATCCTTAACACTTCCACTCTTAATTCAATACACTTAAAACATAGAAAAAATATCATTGTACATACCATAACTCTGTCTCGTACTATTTGACGTCACCATCGGTGTGTACACCACCACATCAATCTGTCTCGTATTTGACGTCACTCGATAATTTTCAATTTTTCCCTCCAATTTTAAATCTCGTGGTTATAAATATATTTAAAATTTTAAATTTCGCGGTTATAAATATTTTCCTTTCGCATGTAGGTACTTTTCCTTTCCTACAATCCTACATCCAACTCTTCCTTTCGCATGTAGGTACTTTTCAGTACAGTCAAAACCTAGAACAATAAAGTAATGTCCTTCACATCATTCTATTACTTGTTGTTTGATGTTTTCTTTGTAACTATAATTTGTTTTACTAATTCGACTAGGCACTGTTATAATGCTTAAGCTTTTTTTTTAATCCAATGAGTAGCAATATTGATTATCATGTTGAATAATACAATATGAATGCTTGTATAGTTTAATATTAGTTTCAATCTCTAACATATATCTTTTCAAATGAAATCAGAAGCGCATATGGTAAATTGGACTTGCCCATGTTCAATGGTAGTATGAACTCAAAATAGCCAATTTTGAGTTGTTTCACTTTTTTATGTGATGGGTGAAATGTGAGTTTTTAGTTTGCTTCACAATTTGGAGGAAGTAACCTATTGAATTTCGTGGAGACAAACTTTGAGTTGGAAGGCTGAGATATAAATGGACTGGGCAAGCAGGTTTCTTGAGTCCCAGCAATGGAACGCCTTAAATTCCAAACCAATAAGAGATCACTTTATCAACTATAAACAAAGAATGGTTTTAGTTTACTGTTTTTAATTGATATAAAAAAATGACTCATTTCATAAAATCAGTATATTGCAAACAGAACTCTATATATTTACACTACTATCAGCAGATCTGTAGTACCTAGGCGTTCTTTCTCTTGGGGGAGGAGTGATACCCCTTGTTAATTGTCATAGAAGAACACTAATTGTATATTTCTTAAAATCGCATTCATGTATGAGAATATAATATGTAAGTAGTTTATGGATTATGATGATTCAGAGAAAAATTGTGAAAATTAAAAAGTAAATTTAATTGTTCTGTAACATTTGTTGAAGTTCAAGATCTAAAGATGTAAGAAAATATAAGATGAGAGAAATTGAGCTTCTAAAGTTAAAAACACAACTTGTAACCATTCATTTTGAAACTTTTTATTATGATATAGATAAAACATTTGAATTAGAGCACCTTATAAAAGTACAAAAAAATGTTTTACTCAGTGATATCCAAAATAATCCATTGAAGCAAGGTATAATACTTGTATCATTCTGTCAACAAGAGACGGGCATGTATATTAACATTCATTATTTGTCAAAAACAGTTATATAAGAATAAATTAATTACTTATTGAAAACATATCAGAGATAGTTACTAATTATAACAATGCGAAACATTTTCTGCCGTGGTTTACTATTCATAACTACCGCCGGTATGTAAACTCATGCCACCAACATCGGTAACTCTTTTAGGACAAGAATATAATGAATTTCTTCCATTCTACCGATAATTGGTGGAAGCGTACGCATAAGCAAGATTTAATTTCATGTAAATTATGCGCCACTTCTCAATGTCATTCTGCAATCTTACAATTCCTTAATTTTTACGAATAAATTGATAATGTAGTATTGGCATCATTGTCGTTTGACGTTTAGTAAACAACCTGCTGCAGGACGCTGGTACAGCGCTGGTGCTACGTGCTGAAGGACAGGCATTTTACTTGTTCTCGCGTGGTACTTCGTGAAGTTTCTTGGAGTTAGAAATTAGCTTAAAAATGGGCTTGGCGTTTAACTGTATGTGGGAAATGTATTTTGTGGTGGATAGTTGAACCAATTTGTGGTAAGAACTCGTGAACAATTTTATGTTTGGAGTTCAAGATGTCGAGAAATGTTGTACCTGTCCTGATTCTCCTGATTGTGACGTGTACTAGTTTTGTTTGTACTGAACGAAATTGGTGCGCTTCTGCGTGTACGGGAAAGGTAGTGTATAACTCGAAGAAAGAATATTATAAAATGCGATGTAGGCTTAAGTTTATGTCATTTGTAATTTGCTTCATTCCCCAGGCATCGGTCAAAGATGACGGGAGGTGTGCCATCATTCCTGAAATGACAGGTACTTTGCTTTCATGACATAAGTTATATTTGAAAATTATTATTATATATATCTTTACGCGGTAAACATATTTATTCAACAATTAACCCAACACCATAAATAATGACTAAAGCAGCCTGCAGCAGCAAAAATGCTGCTGTATAAAATGGCACAAAATAATTCTTTTAAAAGGAACATGCACATTGGTCAAGAACATGAAGTAAAATACTCTTATAACACTCCAATAAATTAAAAATTTTATCAAAAACTGTCTTCACAAATACTGTAGTAATGTAGTGCAGTAGATATACCGTAAAACAGTTCTTTGCATACCAAGAATATAAAAATTTACCTGTTCCTTTACTCAACACAAGAATAGCAAATATTTAATGACTGGCTGCCTTTGTCAAGGTGCTGCTGTCACATGATGTCAGCTGTGACGTAAGCGGTGTTGCTCTGAGTGTAGGAATTCAGTTAATACACACAGTATAAGATTAAGAAAAATAACACAATTAAATATTTGGATTTTGCAGGCAAAATCAAAACTGATCCATTGTTTTTGGATATTTACCAAGATCTACTAATGAATATCTGACAAATGCTTAGGCACCTGTCACAGTTTTCTTTCAATTTTTGTGCACATTTGTAATTAGTAATATGGAAATCGATAATAATGATTTATATAATAACTTGTTCCTTTGTATGTTCTAGATTGCAGTGATTGGATATTTAAAAGCAATATTACAAATGTAACTCTTGGAAATATCTTTCTTAACTCGTTCACCAGCTCATCAAATGATTCAAATTTAAATGTCTCGAAAGCAAATGGATTAAACATTACCATTTCCAATATTAAATTTCATTGTGAGTATAATGTCCTCTTTACTAAAGATATATGTTTTAATAATATTTTTGGCTAATTTATTTTTTAGCATGGTCCCTTCTCACATAAATGTCTAGTTAACCAAAAATCAACTTAATACTCAAAACTTTAAAAAAATCATTGTATTTTGGTGCCAAAGAACTTGCAGCCAAGTTCGGCTTTTGCAGTTCCAAATTGAGGGTGAGGCTCTGGGTCTGATGACATATTCCAAAACACTCAGAGCTTATGTTGCAATCAGCATCTGCGAAGAATGTCCAAGCCTTATTTTAATTTGAAAGTAATATACTGGTATTAAAATGTCATACATTCAGAATATTGACTTTTTTCTTCAAGATGTTTTGTGATTACAACTTGAGATTTGTAACTTAATGGGGGAAAATGTACATGTAACTAAACTATCAACAATTGAAGGATGTGCACAAAATCAGGAAAATGCAATGTTCATAACAAAAAGTTGTAATAAATCTTCAGTTAATTACAACTATTTGAAACAAAATAATTTGATGGGTTTTGTTTTTGTCTATTAACACAGTAAGGTAATGGCACCAAAAGCTGACAGGTTAAGGGAAAAATTACTTTCAACTGGCTGGTACAGTCAGATTATTTACATTTCTTTACAGGTGTAGTTGGTTTCTTGATGAGTTTAATAGTCTTCCTCAGTAATAAGTAATTTAATTTTTCCTAGAAATAAAAATAGAGAAAAGTGAAACTAACTCTAAGTCACCTAAACCTGACAGATAGATTGTTACCGATTCCTAAAGCTGACATGTAAGAAACCCAAAGATGTCATGAACAAAAAAATAATTAATTTTAATAAATTTAATAAGTATGATTAAATGTTAAGTTAAACAGAACATATGAGATCAGATCAGGTATATAAAGTTGTTTAGTTATCACAAATTAATTACTTCTATTACACGAGTGCTTTACTAAATACATTTGATGAAACTCCTTCACTGCTGCATTGCTACTCTTCCTACTAATTATTGCACCTATTGCTTTCACTGTCAAGTCCTTTGTGTGCTTGAGAATTTTTTGGGGTACCATATTACCTGAATTTGCAGTAAAGGCATATTAATTAAAATGATTCCTAAAACTGACATACTGGGAACCTAAGGATGAGACTACATGTCAACATTAGATTCTGAACCTATTTGACTATTGAACTTTATATTATTAACACAACTCACCTGTTCCCACAAACTCAAGTTTCTTTGGGAATAAAATCTGCTTTTAAGGGCCTAAAACGCATTGTTTCAGAGTTATGTGATAATAACATATGTTGTGGTAATCTGTTGTGTCATATCTAGTGGGTGGATTTGAATGAAATGTCATTTTTTTCCTTTTCACTGTAGAACAATACCTTTTAGTATAGACATTAATTTTATGTGATGGCAAAAGGAAACGACCTATTTTCATGACGTTTTTTGTTGGTTTTGACTAATAAGTCATTTTATACCTTTCTCCATCATTTTTAAAGCATTTTTTCGCTGATTTCATTGATTTTAATATCATTTTAAATGTACTTCAAATAATAATTACAAGATGCAACAAATGTTCTCCGCAAAATTACTCAGTAGCCTATTCGAATTCTTCGCTCAGAAATTGCAATGTCAGCCGTTGTGAGTGTGTAATCTAAGGTTCCTCTGACACCTATCCGCACCATTATGAATTTGGCCAATTTCATAATAACTAGAGATTTCATGGTAAAGAACAATCAAAACCAAAATTTCGCAAACTGAGTTCACTTGGACCAAAGGGAGAAGTCTCGATTACATCAGTCAACATAGTCCAACAACTTAAGTTGTTAATCTGAACTGGTTTTGATCAAATTTTTTATGTTCTCTTTCTTTGCTTTTAGGGCATTTTAAAAACATTTAAAGAACAATTTATTGATCATTTTTTGGTGATGTTTTAGGACATTAAAATCCGCTTCTGGTCATAACCTGCAAATGCGCTTATTTGTTATTACCTACTACCTGTTCAGCACTAGCACACTTGAAGTGTTCTGTTTCAATGGTTTCTTACAGATTGCGTAAGCCATCCTGTCCTTAACATATTATTGTTTTTACTTAGCCCAAGCTTGATCCCATTCCCCTTGTATGCTCATAAACTTCTTTACCAGTAAAAACCTCACACATATTTATCTCTTTGCTACGTAGCTTCTTATCTGTTGTATTTTTTCTTGTGAATGAACTTAAACACAAAGTTTTTAGTAAGTTTGTCAAATACCTATTCTTTATGAAGCATTATATTCATTCAATTTATCTGCTTCCTTTTCAGATTTACAGTTGCAGTACAAAAAGAGACTTACAACTGAAGCCAGTTGCCATGTGTTCAATATATCTTATCACTCTATTGATGGGATTTCACATAATTGTATATGGCCTGAAGCTGTAGTGGGTACAGCTATGGAATTAAAATACAAAGCTTATAATTCTGATACAACTGCAGTTGATGAAGGACATTATATATTCAGAGTGCCAAATCCTAATAGAATAGGTATATTTCTGAATATGTGTTACATAATTTCATGTTTTTCTTTAAAACTGCAGAAATATTCTGGTGAAAACAATTGGAATGCAGTGTAAGTGTCTTTATATCGATATTGTATTGCATGCAAGATCAACAAATGAACATCAGCTACAACAGGCCGATTCTTTTACTAATTTCTGATTCAATTTTGTATGCCCATTCCTTTGTTAGAACTTGCAAAACCATTTAAACTTTTAACACTAAATTTTTTCTAAAGTCACAACTAATGTTTTTATAATGCATTTCATTCCTATTCATGAGTTATTAAATTTGTCTTTTAGAAAAGAAAACAAAAAACAATGCTAAAAAGATTTTAATTAGAAAATACAAGCATTGATTGTCTGCCAGTTGTGCATTTTAATAACAACTATTGCAAAACATGATGTCCAGTTACAAAAGCATATTCTTTCTTGTTCATTCATTAGCTAATTAATTTAATTATTTTAAACACTAACCAAGAAAGAGTACATATTTTACACAAGAGCATTTTCAAAATATTCTGTTGTTACATCAGTTGATAAATAAAGGCCATTTGTGAATTGTTATTATGAGTCGATTAACTGTATTGGCATTTCCTTCTCGACAAGTAAAAATAGGACAGTGACACAGATATTAAGTGATTGGTTCCAAACATTATTTTCAAACAAAATTTAATATGCATGATTAAAAATGTAATAAGTTCATGTAATTTTACTCCCCACTCCCACCACACGGTTACTGTTTTTTAAACAATTCTACTTTTTTCCCCCTCCCAAAAAACTTTTTTCCATCTGCCTGAAAGCAACCCTCATTACCTAAACTAAACATAAGATTTTCTCCAAAATGAATATTCTTTGATGGAACTGGTCAAACTCATGGCCCTGTGAATTTGAAATGGATCTTTAAATTATAGAAGAACATTATAACTTGACATGAAAACTGTAGGGCATTTTCACAATTGTCTCGGAAATAGCTCTAAAGTTTTATTCAGAGAGGGCAAAGAGTGCTTATAAATGTGATATAGTCCACTTTTCCATTAAGCCCTCTAAAACTTTGAAATTCACAAAAGTTTAACTTTCTTTTCACTTGGCCTACATCAGTATTGAAGCTCATTCATAATTTTTCAACACTATGAATGTGTGTGGTGTGGTGAGGGAGGGAGGGGGGGGGGGGTCACTCAGATGCTGAACTAAGAGAGTATTACGGGTTAAGTGTTGGGCTGCAGGTAGAAGTTCAGATCCAATATGGGATGAGTCAAAGAAGCAATCTACCAGTGAAGTAATGAGTGTTGTGACAGAGACAATCCTCAAGAGAAGCTAATATTCCAAAACCTTTACATATAGTTGAAAAAAGTGTAATATGCACTGCTATTTTTATGTTAAAACTAGCACCACTTATTTATGTTTAGTAAATAAATAAAGATGTTTTCTTTTTAAGAATACAACTTTTATTTAATATTCCGTAAATTAAAATTAAAAAATATCATATGTTGCATTTGCCTTAATAGCTGTTTTATAGAAGTATCTCATCAATTGTGAAAGTTTAAAATATTTAAAATTGTCATATTTACCAAGTTAGCTCTGCAAATCTAAAATACAATGGTTTTTTACCAAGAAATCAATCCGTTTCTAAATAATTGAGATGTATTATTTCATTATTAACTTCATTATATTTTAATTTAATTTTTCATATTTAGAATTAACTAAAAATCAAGAGATGATGAAAGATCCATCATCTCGTTTTCAAGAACAGCTGTGCTACTTTACCTGATATTTAGAGGTTTGATTAAAAAGAATAGTTCCAGGGCACAATACTAACCTATTGCCTTCTAGTCTTTAAACTTCGGTTGTAAAGCTAAACGCCTTATTCCTGGAACTATGTTCAAGGCATGTTGTAGAATTGCTTTACCTTAACTTCATAAAAATGTTCACATTTTTAATGTTTTTATTTTAATTTTCTTCTACTGCTTTTTTTTCTCCAGTTTTATTTCAGTGACTTATTTTCTTCTCTTCTGTTAACATGTGGCCAGCTTTGTCTTTTAACATTTTCATATCTCAGAAATAGTGTCTGATTGCTGTCCTTGGGTTTTACTTTGTTGGGAAAAGTTTTCCCACTACTTTCTGTACCTTTGGTAAACATTAGGAGTATTTCAAGATCGTTACCCAGGTATTAACATACGCTAGTTCGTTGCCATTAGGAGGATCTGTGGATGCCTTCTTGGGGAATGGGGTCAGTGATCAGTCATAGGGTCATCAGAAGTCACCTAATTTTCCTTCCTCTCTTCTTCTTAATTTTTTCATTTATTTCTTTATTTTATCTTAATGTATTAAAATTTGCCTAAAACAAAGAACATGATTTTTTCAGTTATTCTCTATTTTCAGAGATGTTTTTCTCTTTTGTACTCAAAGTTGCAGATTAGTAGGAATTTCGAGGATTATGTTTAGGGTGGGCCAAGGTATATTTGACCATACATTTTATGATTTTAAGGGAAAGTACCGTATCTAATTCCAACTAAAGGGAGATTCAACACTAGCTTTATCTAATAGCATTTTCTGCAGGCTTTTGTTGTTGTAAGAGTTTAAATTTGGAGGGGGTATGACACTCCCCACATCATTCAAGGTGGGTTAAGGAATTTGTTTTACCCATCTTTTTTGTTTTTTGTTTTTTTTTGTTATAATGAGTGAGTAGTGTGTTTAATGCACTCCTTTGCTCAAGTTAAAGATTGCCTTTACAATTACTTTCAACCTTTAGTGTTCTGTGCTTTCTACTCCTATTCATGGAAAACATTTAAGTACATATTGTCTCTTTTCTTCTAAAAGTACATAAATCAAAAAAAAGCAAATATTACAGGAAGGAGGGGAGGGACATTATTATTATTATTATTATTATTATTATTATTATTATTGAACAGAATAATAATTCTGATTTTTTTAAGAAAAATTAGGCATACATTTTCTAATCTTCCCCCCCCCCCCCAACCATAAGAGTGTCCTAAATTGTTTTGCAATGGTAAGATGTGGGAGGGCTGTAAATTGAGATTCCTCAGATATTAGCAATTACATTTGTTAGATAATGTAAAAACAGGAAAATGGGAATTTTGGGGATTTTTAAAGAAGTGCAGTGATATGCTATTTTGGCATTCAATATTTAATCCTTAAATTAAAAAATATTAGTGCAGTTTTCCTCAACCACTAAGAGCAGCTTGCCTGCTTTTATTGTTTTTTTGAAATCAGAACTTTTGGAACTGATAAAATGAGCTGTTTTAGCAATCATACTTCATCAATATAACTGTGGTTTTGTGAAATGTGATATAGGCACTAGAAAACTGTTCTCAAAAGGCAGGCATAGGGTCCTTCCATAAATTATGTAACGCAAATTGGGATGATTTTGCTTTCTCCTACTTCTCCCTGCGATGCACACTTGCCCTCCAGCAATTTGTATTGTTACATTTTATTTGCATTGTATATTAAAATTTGTTCTAATTAAAGCAGGTATTAGTACTATACCTATACCTAACAACAAGATTGGGGGCAAGTTGTAAGTGAAGGATGGATGCATAGGTGAGAAAATTGTTGATCACAAGTCGTACGAGTCCATCATTATGGATGACACATGCGCAAGTGTGTACTTTGCCATTTTAAGTGGATTCTAGAATATACTACTTATCATTATGGAATATTTTCTTTGTAATCGTACAGGTTGAATAGACAATTGATGAAAAAATATTTCCATTTATTGTTGAATTAACAATTTACACTTTACAACTTCAATTTATTTATGTTTAAACAAATTAATTAGTTAATATTTTAATTTTTAGTATTAGACTGAAGAAGAAATTAGGTCAGTAAATGTTGGAAAAAAAAGCAATCTTTTGTAACAAACAAATATAACGCTGCCTCAAACTCCTCTCTCCTATTTTACGTTACGTAATTTATGTATGACTCCATATGATGTATACATTTTTTATAATATTCTTTGAAGTTGGTAACTATTGATTAATTCTTTGCAATTGTTGATGTATATACTCACCCTTGTAGATTGTAGCTTCCAACACTAAAAGTTAAAAAACTCTCAAAAATCACTATGCCACCAAAATTTTTATGTTATTTCTGTTTGTGAAGATTTTTATTTCAGAACTGCTTTCTTTTAGTTTTTGTGCTTATGTGCCTCTGTTTAATAAAAAATATCCTAATTATTTTGAATGCCACTTTTAGACATAAAATCTGACAGAACACGAAGACCTGCAACTTGCTGATATGGTTTAATTTCTCCTCTTTTTCCTAAGAGACCATTTGCTGATAAACCTTCTTTAAAGCATTTTTAATTCTCATTAAACAGTAGTGAATAAACCTCTCGCATTATCAAGTCAAATGTTTGTGTGTGATTTCAGAGCAGTGCTTTCAGTGAAGTGATGTATGGTGTAATTTTAGACTTGACTTGGTGAAGTGATATATCCTGTCCAAGATTTGCTAACTCCTAAGTTAGTTTGTCAGTGGAATTATTTTTTCATGTGAACATGACTCTGCCAGTCAAATCTTTTTTATTCAGCATTATTTGCAATCTTTCTTTAATTTTAAGTAAAAATAAGATTCAATAACATTAAATATATTGAAAACTTCAATAGGCTCCGAAAAGAAGAAAGTCAATTGTTTATTAATGATTTTAAAATCTATTGATGAAGCTAAGCAGGAATTTTTTTTAATAAAAATTGTTGAATATTTCCTTATCAATTAATAATGGATTATTTGTATTTAAAAGAAAATTATTAAAAGCACTAGGCAGAGTTTCTTATGTAGTATGTTCTCCATATTTCAATTTTATTTTTTGCTGTTATCCACTTTTTTAGTAGTTGGAAATGGCTAAAGATTTCAGAAAGTTGAGAAACTAAATAGGGATGTGCCAAAGAGATGTTGTGTATTATGTTAGATTACGTTAATTTGGAATTGGAACAGACAATATCTAATTTTGAATATGTGTTGTTAATATCATGTGTTAGCAAAAAGTAATGATGAATTAATTAAGAACTGTAATGTAATATCCAAAAATTCCTGAAACAATGTTTTCTGTGAGCTATAAAATTGTTCAAGCTTAAATTCTTAGTTTCTCTCAAATCCTTTAAATTTGATTGTTTTCTGTTTCAAAGTAATTTGTAAAATTTCATATTTGCAGGACATTCATACAAGATAACTGGCTGTTTTTGTTTAAAATATAAATGATCGTGTTTCTATCATTTTGTGTGATCCATAATTCAAAATAGTTGTTTAAAGTTTCAGAAAGCGATGGCAGTAAAATATTGTCATTTTGGTAAAAATGTTATCTGTGCTCATCAGAATCTACCTTTAAGCATTCCAATCTATCTGTAAACAAAAATCTTCAAGTACAGCAAAATGAACAAAAAACAATAGTATATGTGTTGAAGCATATTATTTAAATTCTTTCTTCAAATGTTTATTAAATTGTTATTCCATGATGAATTATTCAAGTTTCATTATTTCTGGAACAGAAGTCCCCAAACAATGACTGGAATGTGTCTACTCTTAAATATTTTGATAATTGAAATTCATGCATAAATTGGAAATTGATAAACAAAAGAAAGAGGAAAAAAGGATTGAAAGGAAAGGCTAGTTGCTTTGCTATTTGAGTATTACCAACATTTTACAAGGTTTGAGACTCATTTCTGTGATTTCGCGTTTAATGGCACACACACACACACATGCACATGCTTAACTCCACAAACAAGCACATTCTACACACACACTCTCTACACACGCACACACTACACGCCCACACTACACACGCACACACTACACACGCACACACTGCACACGCACACACTGCACACGCACACACTACACACGCACACACTACACACGCACACACTACTCACGCACCCACTACACACCGCACACATACACACCAAACGCACACGTACACACCAAACGCACACGTACACACCAAACGCACACGTACGCACCACACGCACACGTGCACACCACACGCACACGTGCACACCACACGCACACGTGCACACCACACGCACACGTGCACACCACACGCACACGTGCACACCACACGCACACGTGCACACCACACGCACACGTGCACACCACACGCGCACGTGCACACCACACGCGACGTGCACACCACACGCGACGTGCACACCACACGCGCACATGCACACCACACGCACACATGCACACCACACGCACACATGCACACCACACGCACACGCACCCACCACACACACACACACCACACAGACGCCGCCCACCACACAGACGCCGCCCACCACACAGACGCGCCACTCACCACGCAGACGCGCCACCCACCACGCAGACGCGCCACCCACCACGCAGACGCGCTACCCACCACGCAGACGCGCCACCCACCACGCAGACGCGCCACCCACCACGCAGACGCGCCACCCACCACGCAGACGCGCCACCCACCACGCAGACGCGCCACCCACCACGCAGACGCGCCACCCACCACCCAGACGCGCCACCCACCACCCAGACGCGCCACCCACCACCCAGACGCGCCACCCACCACACAGACGCGCCACCCACCACACAGTCGCGCCACCCACCACACAGTCGCGCCACCCACCACACAGTCGCGCCACCCACCACACAGTCGCGCCACCCACTCCACACAGTCGCGCCACGCACACCACACAGTCGCGCCACGCACACCACACAGTCGCGCCACGCACACCACACAGTCGCGCCACGCACACCACACAGTCGCGCCACGCACACCACACAGTCGCGCCACGCACACCACACAGTCGCGCCACGCACACCACACAGTCGCGCCACGCACACCACACAGTCGCGCCACGCACACCACACAGTCGCGCCACGCACACCACACAGTCGCGCCACGCACACCACACAGTCGCGCCACGCACACCACACAGTCGCGCCACGCACACCACACAGTCGCGCCACGCACACCACACAGTCGCGCCACACACACCGCACAGACGCGCCACACACACACATACCACACACACACACATACCACACACACACATACCACACACACATACCACATACCACACACACATACCACACACACACATACCACACACACATACCACACACATACCACACACACACATACCACACACATACCACACACACACATACCACACACCGCACACACACACATACCACACACCGCACACACACACACATACCGCAAACACATACCGCACACACACACTGCACACACACACCGCACACACACACCGCACACACACACCACGTACCACTCATACACACACCACACACACATTTATTTTTTATTTATTGCCATGTTCAATTAGAGCTAAAATTTGACGATCTGTTCCCTCTTTGAAATTCTTCAAAAGTGGGACGGATATTATATAATACCGAGAATGCTCTTCTTTACTGCTTGAAATGAATAATTTAAAGTGTAGAATGAAATCCGTCATTGTCGACATACTAGTGTCTCTTGGACAAACTTGCAACTACAACAAATATGTGAAATATTACACCGATGTTATTCAGTATGATATAAACTTCAAATAGTTTAATGTCTTTAATTGTAAATGTTTGGTGACTTCTGTGATAGAAAACTGCATTGCGGGTAGTAGATGGTTGATAATTAAACTATACAGAATGCCATTTGTAATTGTTCTTGGTTTCTGTTTCAGAACCTGAAAACACTTCTCTGAGAGATTGGGAGTTCTTTTTATATGTGGATATATCAGATTCATCGCATGTGACTGTACGATGGCCTGTTCCACCATCACATTTTCACGTTCAGTATTATCTTCTACAATTTGTTAGCGAAAAGAGTGAGACTTCAGTCCAAGTACTGGAGTCCCACCTTGTACATGTGAGTAAGAGGAGAAAACAAGAGCTTTACACATTTGAGACTGATTCTTTAACTGGGAAGTTTTATATCTCTGTTGAAATATTCCATAAAAATTGTTCTGGTCACTCCTGCTATGTGTCAAGGTCGCCAGTCTTTATAATAGGTAATTATTATTTTTTTGTAATACTTTCTTATTGCTAGCCTTTTACCTTCACCTATTTGTGATAATGCCATGAAGTTCATGAAATTTCTTCTTACCTTGTTATTATATACAATTTTTACCCAGTAATTACCGTGGGCTAACAAATTACTCATTCTTGGGAAGAAATTAGGAAAGTTGTTTGCCTGCATTAAGAAAGTGGCATTATCAATGAAATGGTTAAAGGAAATAGGGAAAGAATTTCAAGAGAATACAATTTTATTTAAAAAATATTGTTGCATTCATCATGTTAAGTTTCATTCATGAATTTTTATTTTCAGACAATGAATTTAAATCCCCATTGATAATAGCAGCAATTGGCATATTAATTTTGTT
This sequence comes from Gryllus longicercus, assembly GCA_038098605.1. Taxonomy (NCBI): domain Eukaryota; kingdom Metazoa; phylum Arthropoda; class Insecta; order Orthoptera; family Gryllidae; genus Gryllus; species Gryllus longicercus. The sequence goes on from JAZDUA010000010.1 coordinate 8,277,886, forward strand.
ACCAGGATTTTTATATGTTTTCCATTCTTGGAGGAGATTCGGAGCTCTTCCATCACGTAAGTATAAATTTATTTTACTTTCTCCAGTTTGTACTTTAGAGAGAGAATTTGAATTCTGTAAAAATTACATCTTCTTACTGAAATTGAGTAGTGGTTTTTTACACTTGTATTGTGCTTTTTGAAAATATTAGTATGTAATAATCTAGTTTCTCTCTGATTCTCTGCCTAACTTGTTGCCTCGTGTGTGGAGTCTCAATTTTAGAAATATTTTGTGAAATTCATGATGATTATTTACAAACTTAAATAATTACTAGTAGGGAAAATTATACCAGTAAATAGGAAATAGTGTCATAAAATATGGTGGGTGGTAACAATGTTAAAAAGTTTGAGAATTATTAGGTCATATCTCATTTATATAACTTCTTTTAATAAATACAATAGTATTTGTAGTAAGATATACACAGTTCAGAAACCAAATCCTGAATAACTTCCTTTTGCAGTGCTGATCACTGCAAGATGCGCAGAAAGAGTTAATTAGGTTCTGGATGGCACTGACAGACGTCGAGCCATGCCGACCTCAATGCCGTGGCTAGTTGAACTAGGTTCTTTAGTTGCAGATCCATGGCGTGAACAGCGCGAATGAGATGGCCCCCATATTCTCAATTCGGTTTAAATCAAGGGAGTTGGCTATGGACACATACTGCTTCTCGAAACACGCATGTACAGTGCGTGAATTGTCTTGCTGGTAGATGCCTTCTTGCTGAGTAACTTAGTAGTAACTTGCTGAGCACTAAGTAGGGATGGACATGGGGACTGAGAATGGTTGCATGTGTTTTTTTTATCCATTCTACCTTCTAGAATAGCGAGATCACACAAAGAATGTCAGGAAAACACTCCCCACACCATCATGCTCCATCCTTTTCCAACCGGATCTGTCCAGCGATTGTTGCCAGAGATACACCGATGACTTTCCAATGGAGCAGAAAACGTGATACATCAGAAAAGGCCACTCAGTGGACATCCACTTATGCATTGGCGTGCAAATTCTAGCCATCTTTGCAGAACAACAGTGAGCATTGGGTGCTGTGGAGGCCCACAAGCAGCAATGTTTGCTGAAAGTTTGTTGAGGAGTCCCTGTTGGTAGTCCCTTGGTTCATTTGGGGGGTCAGTTGCTCTATAGTTTTATGTCCGCCTGTACACATCTCCGCAACTGTTGTTCTCTCCTGCCATCTACGGCCCTTGGTGCGCCACTGTTGCCTCAGCGCCGATTTTGGATACACTATTTTACCATGCACCGTATTTTTTAATTACTGCGGCAAGCGAACACTTTACAATCTTAGCCAATTCGGAAATTCTTCTACCCTTAGCCCAAAAGTCAATGATCTTGCTCTTTTGGACATCCGATCTCTGGTTTTCTGTATTGCGACAAGTAATGCACTGTATTTCACTTCCGCCCGACCAGGTCATCCTATGAGAGTTCTGCAAACTTCCGTCTGTGAGGGATTATTGCACATTTACGTCTAACATAAGCAGTGGTCACATTAATTTGACTATGTATAAGGGACCAGGTCTAGTAGGTTAGAGATGTGTTTGATTACTGATTTTATTATTATTATTATTATTATTATTATTATTATTATTATTATTATTATTATTATTATTATTAAAAGCATTTACCACATTTACCCGATTACAGGACGAGGCTATTTCTTAAATATCTCGTTCAAAAAATATGGATGGGAGCCGTCTTATATTCTCAGAGCAAGCCTAATCAGTTAGGATTTATATTTTTACACTGCCTTTCCAAGGCAAGAAGAAACTTGAATGCTGACAAAACAATAAGCTAAGCAGGCAATAAAAATATCACTTGCATATTACTTAATTATATTCGCAAACATTATTGTTGGCATCCATCGCAAATTTGCCGAGTGATTAAGACTGAATCTTTGCCAAACTATTCGGTGAAGAGAGAATCTCAAACTAATGAGTGATAAGAAAAAATAGTAGGAACTGGCATCTAAAGCCCTTCGCTACTTAAAATTAATGAATGTGTGCCAAATATCATGAAAACTTCTTATATAAGTAACAAAAAATGCTGGATAGCCATTTTGAAGCATAACTACTATTTATGTAATTTATATAACACCAACAACTGTATAACTTGATTTATTGTTTCTGGGGGAAAGCTTACTCTCCTCCCAAATCAACTTATTGCTCTATGAGCGTAATTTAATTGTTAATTACAATAATTTGCACTAGTCACGGATATATTTAAAAAAATAACAAATAAATTAGTAACCTTATATAAAAGAAGTTGTTTAGGTGCAAAGGTAACTTAATTTAGATGTTCTTTTTGTTCTTTTCCAGATAAAGCACCAGTAGTATTGTTAATATATAAACGTACCATGGACACCCACTTTCGAGTCATTGTGGCTCTTGTAATGTACCTGAGAAGATATTGTCACATTCGAGCTCTCATTGAGGACTTCGACATCTTATCTGCAGACACACAGGTAACAAAGTTCATACATATACATTGTAGATAAAATCCTCCACTGCAGGAAGTTAATTGGCTTGGGTGACCGGGCATCTGTGTGTTGGTATGCGTGTGAGGTGTGCTCGTGTGCATGTGTGTTTTCAGGTGTGGCCATGCATAAGCATGTGTGTATGTGCATATTGTTGGTTTCATTTTGCTACACCCAAGGGAATCTTAAGTACATAGTGAATAAAAGTCTGTACATAGTGCATAAAATGTGTCATTTAATCATAACCTTCCAAACAAACATAACAATTGTCTTTCAGTTTTCACATCTCATTGTAGATGACAGGACTTTACCCAAACAAAATTCGTAATCAAAATTTTCCACTTGACCTTAATATGTTTTAAATCATAATACTACAACAATAAGAACGAGAACTATAATTAAACAGGAGATCCACAAAAACATCTTTACATAAGTTGTGAAAGTGGTTATCGGTAAGAAGCTTTGTTAAAATAGCTTTTGTTCTAAAAGGACTTTCACAGAGTGAAAGCAAATGTTAATGTGCTTGGATCTTACATTTTCATAGCAAATGAAATTATCCTTTCATTATCACAATATATTATTAAAAAAGATCCAAATGCATGGCATCCTTGTAGAAAATTTTCTAACCATGCAACCTCTGTCACTATTTCTGATTGCATACCATAAAACTGAATTAAATTCATTGTGTTACACATTCAGAATTATTTCAGATTCTGTCAGCCTTCATGCATCTCAGTGCGTGTGTTTTTTGTTGTTTTTTTTGCTCGCGAATAGGCCAACTTAGGACCACACGCTCTTACATCCTGCATTTACCGTGGCTCAGTATCATATATCGCGGTAGCAGGTGCATGTAATTCACCCTTCAATTGGGGGGATCAGTATTTTTTACTGAATCCGATTTTTATCCCCCAGGGTTGTTAGCCCTGGGGATATGAAAGATGAAATGATGATGATAATGAGGAGTGAAAGGACGATACACTCATACAAACACACACAAATACACCCATGCCCGAGGCGGGATTCGAACCCGCGATCTTCTGGTCCGAAACCACTCCGGCACTACTGCCTTAGCGATCTCGGCCATCTGATTGGCACATTCTCAGTTTGGTGTAATATTCTGGAGAATCTCATCCTTTAGTACCCAGACTTTTAGATTGTAGAAAAAAATGATATGAATGATAAAGAAATACCGTACATGTAATTCCTGCAAGCCTTTCTTCATGGAATCTTACCATGCCTTAGCTATTTATTTACGAATGTGTTGTTTTTGTCAAAACTGACTGACTTAGGGGCAGGAACATATTTTCTTGCAATTCTGATATTTATAATTACAACTCGCTTCATAGAAATCACATTCATCAGGAGTCAGTATCAACAACTTATTATAAGAAATCAACATATAATACATGCACGTTACTTTACAACTCATTGCCAGATGATATAAAACAATTAAAATCACTTTACAAATTTAAGTTAACTGTAAAATATTTTCTCCTGCATAACTGTTTATATAAAATTAGACTATTCTGACATTTAAAAAGAAAAATATTTATTATAACATGATAATAATGCATTTGATTACATTTGTATTGTATAATTTTAAAAATGATTTAATATGCCTGAAACAAATAATGTACTTTAGCTTCCGGGACAATACGCCCCCCCCCCCCCCCCCCCCCCCATCATCATCTGGTTTTTGTCCAGTTTCCTGATCCATTGAGCAAATGCAGAGTTGACCCCTTGTTTTGCTCCTGAACATATATGTCACTATTGTACATTTGTACTATTGTACGCATATGTATCTATATACACATTATGCATATTTTGTTGAGCTCACCTTTTGCTAGTAGTGGTAGCAGTAGAGGTATGTTACTATTTTGTTTCTAACAATTTTTTTTTAATTAGAATTAATTAATTTTTTTTAAAGAACACTAATTTAAGTTTTTAAACATGGAGCAATAATCGATGGAGGATTAAAAATGGAGTTGTGTAGAATTAATAAAATTAGGCTATAATTAATGCCGAGTCTTCTCTCAATCTTCACCCCTCTAAAATACACTTGATTTGACTGTTACCATTTGTTGGGTCCATTTTGCTGCATCCATGTGAATCTTCAGCGGATACTAAATAAAATACTGGATATTGTGTAAAATAGGTTCTTTACAGTTTTGCCAAACATAACGAAAGTCAGCATAATTTTTTTTCTTAGTTACATTTCTTTATAGATGGCAGCACATTACAACTAACATCAACATGTGTGTGAGAGTGTGTGTGTGTGAGGAGGGGGTGTATTGGTGAGGGTGAGCAGGGAGGGAGGTGCATGCATAAGGGCAGGGAAGACCTGTTATAAACAACAGTACCTTCCATTTAATATTCTTTTAAACTAACAGTTGGAATTGTAACTTCGGAGGGAAATTAATGTATATGTTTCAATTTTCAGGATTCTTCTTCATGGTACAGAGAAGCTTTTTCAAGGGTTGATGCAGTTATGGTCATCTCCTCCCCACATCATATGGAAAATGACAAAGACAAAGCATATTACAATGTGAATCCAGCTGCTCTGAGTATACTAGAAGAGAAAAGCAAGGATGCTGCCTGTACCCTCAAATTGCTTTCAGTCATTTTACCATATTGCAATGATAAAGATATTCCCAAAGAAGCACAAGATCTCCCTAAATTTAGACTTCCTCAAGATCTGAACTCTATATTGTGGTTCATTCGTTTTGGTTTCAGAACTTCATGCTTCTCAGAACTTGAATTTTACTTGTTCCAGTCACAAATCAATGGGGGTGCTTGTGACTATTCACGCTATGGAAAGTTTTTGAGAGATGCTGTAGTAGATGCTAATGAGGAATCACGGAGACTGTGGGCTATGCTATCAGAAGCACAGAGAGTCTGACTAAGCACTCTGTGGTTTCAGAAGCGTTTATCCAATATCTTCCATGACTGATGCAATAAATCTCTGCATCTTTAACTTTTCATTTTTAAACTTGTAAAGATTACAGCAAAGAGGGTTTCTGCAATTCATGATATGAAGTACTTCCTATACTACATTGACAATCATTTTTACTGAACTGAAATATGCACATCTACTTAATCATCACCTACTTAATTTGATCTTGCAGATTTACTTGATTAACAAATGCACAATCTCTGTACTTATTTTTCAGTTTGAGAATTTTGTTTTCTTTTTTAATGGACTGGAATTGTAAGGTTATCTATTCTTCAACCCGTTAGAACACTGAAACCTTGCCTAGTATAAGTTTTGTTTTTTTCCTTCTAAAAGCTGTATTAAAGTTTGATTTTACTCAAAGAATAGAACACAAAAGTGATGGTAGTAAGTTTAGAATTGCAAAAATTTGCTGTCATATTTAGTTTGTTTCCTCAAATAATTTATTTATTTTCTTAATTTCCATGAGTATTATTGCTGGATGATGAAATTAAACTGATGCAACCATAATTATTATAGTATTTTTTGGTTAGATACAAAAATTTATATAGTTCAAAAATACGCACAGTTGTCAGTAGCTACTTAATTGGGAAAAATATTTGTTAGAACTCACTTTCTTCAGCAATTGCTAAAAGAATATAACCAAGCATCAAAATAATCATTCTTGTGTTTCTAACATGCAATCTACTGAACGCCTTCCCTTTTAAGTAGTCAAGACTTCAATGTGACTGTCTGCACTGATAGCATAGCCCACAGTCTAATTTAAACTTAGAGTGCGAGTCCAACACTGCACTACATACGAAAGTATTTGTGCTTGATATTGCAATCAATAGCTTATTTCCTTTGTAACTGTAGATCTCATTAATTTTCCTGAAAACTCTTTTACTTTCTGCTACAGGGACCACAATGATGTGATGGGCACTAATTAAAGGTGACTGCTACACATGCTGTGTGTTTTTCAAATGAAGCATTTTGATAATCCAACAAACTTAAACGTGTACTGTAAAGCCAGTATATTCATGAACAGTGTTGGACTTGTTCCTCTAGTGATCTCTTAACTATTAACATTTTACCACAATACTTGGCTTCTAAATACATTTGTAATTGTACCGTGATACAAAGGACCTCTGAATTGTGAACAGTTAATGGTTGTCATCTTCACAAAATTTAGTGCTTTAAATAAGGGCTAGTGCATTACATAACAAATTAACAACATTTTTCAAGAAGAATGTGTTTGCAAAATCTTTTCTTTTTTTATTACATTACATTATTTGTATTTTTGCATTGACACAATTTTGCTTGTACTACTATGCACTTTTCAATCTTGAATTTATTACCTTCACTTTTGAATCCTTCCGCAGTGTTGACTGTATTTCTCAAATAATTTTCATATTTTAGGAATTCCATTCTTCCTACATCCATTAATTAGAGTGAAACTAGTGAATTGTTCTTTCGATTAGTGAAATTGTTCTTTCGATTGACTTCAATGATGAAGGAATGTTATGTTTTTAAACTGAGATTATAATTTTTATTGCTACATATTTCATTTCAGACAAAGAATCCACTTCACTAAACAGATAGTGTGTGCTTGTCAGGAACTACATCAAATACTAAAACTCTACGTAAGGATTTTCATATTTTTTACACTTAAAAATTTCCAATGACATGATTTTATTTTTATTTTCTTAAAATTTCTCAATGTCTGTATATTTTTTAATATTTATATAACTGTTTCTTCTCTTAAAGTGTGAGTTTCTTGGTTCAATATGATACATTTATTATTAGATTATTAAAAATTGTCAGACCAGTTGAAGTGCAGTAAAAGGTTTTGATGTAGTCAAAATATGCAACTTGCAGTGGAATTTCATGATATAATCTGGCTGGCAAAAGATAGTGTGAAATTATTTTGAGTTCAGTTCTCCTCAAATGTACATATTTGAAAGTTCAATGAATCTTTTCCTCACACCAAGCCATGATATGATTCTTATTCACATTATTTTCAACAGCAGTGTAGAAACATATATTATGATGTAACATTCTTGAATAATTATATTTTTAGTGTTATATTCATTTTCATGTGAGAAAACCATTAACAAAAGCATTTTAGCATGTATTATTCACATAAAAATAACAATGGATATTTTATTCTCACATGTATCTAAAGTATATATATTTATATGTCATGCTCTTGTTTTACTTGTCATTGAAATTTTCATTACCATTTTTTTGTAGTAGTGAATTTCTGTTTTGCCATTTTAAATTAAAACAAAAATCCAGTTGTGTAATTGCATGTTCTACCAAGATACTATTAATAGGTAGAAAATAAATATTTTGACAATCACATTTGTTTTGTCCTCTGAAATATTAGAAGTACAATTTAAAAAATCATGATGCTATAATTTACTTGTACTTATAAGCCAAGAACATTATTTTAAAACGTTGCCATGGATTTGTGTAAGACTGAAATATTATGGAAATTGATTTCATTTTCTTAAATTGTATGTAGATATCATTCAAATAGTCTATGACAAACTGCGTTGAAATTTACATTCCATCAATTACTTGTACTCTCAACAAAATTAGGTGTTTCTTTTCTTTTTTCCAATGCAGCTATATCAAAGATCTCTCCTGAGTTGATAGTGAATATTATGTATTGAATATAATTTTATTATGTATTTTTGGTTTTTAATACTTTTGTTTTCTACCTTTTACGCCAAATAAGTATTAAGAATTGATATGTATTTTTTTGTGAGAAAAATAAAAGCACTTGTTGTATTTAAGGTTTTTAATTCCCTATAAAAAATGTGTAATGTTTATGTACACTTTTTTTTAATTAATTTCACCATCTTATGAAACCCAGCATTGCTTAGGCATTTAATTATCACAATCATCTATTACATTGCTGGTGTAAATGACATTGTCCAGATTTTGTGCAAAGATGCTTCACACTGACACCAATAACTGCAATTTCTTTGCATGTTTAAACAAAAAACATGAAACGTCATAATCAAATTTGCAATTTTAATTCAAATATATTTTAATGTTAATATAACTGTTAAGAGCGGGAAAAAAGTCGGCAGAAATAACAACCAACAGTGGTGTAAGGCAAGGAAATGGATTATCACCCATCCTCTTTAACACATATATTGACCCTTTAGTGAGAAACTGGAGAAAGAAAGTTAGACAAGGAATACAGATCACAAAAGACTAGAAGATGTATACAATTTTTATGCTGATGACCAAACTATCGTAATGGATTCTGAAGATAATTTACAAAGAGCAGTGTTTGAATTAACAAAAGTGGCCCAAGAATATTCCATGAAAATAGCAATTCAGAAAACAAAAGTTATGGCAATAGAAGGCAAGGTACAAAGGAGAGCCAAAGTAGTAATAAATGGAAAATTAATGGAACAAGTAAATACATTTTCATACCTTGGAAATATAAGTGTGTGCAACCAAACTCAGGAAGACATAGAAAACAAACTTAATAATTACAATAGAATATGTCAAACAATCAAGAGACATGGACCAGAAAACAAAAACTCCTGGCGCCACCCATGAGATTTTTAAAACACCTCATGGGAATCATAAGAAGAGATATACTAATAAATAAAGACATCAGAAAGAAATTGGAAACTATCTGTTTAGTAGAAGAGAAAGAACAGTCTCAAATGAGATGAAAAGATCATTTACAGAGAATGAACAACAACAGATTTCCAAAATTGATCTGGAAGTACTATCAATAGGGATCAGAGATAGAGGGAGACCACTAAAGAGGTGGCAACAGGAGGAACTCTTGAAAGACTAAGAATCTACCAAGAATACTATAATAAATCGAGTCTATAGAGCCTAATTTGGTCAGTTCATGATGATATATTTAAATGTGTTAATATCAAATTGAGGCCTGAGTTGCCCCAGTATTCATTTTTTACAATCTATTAGACGTAAATTCTATCTATTCCTGGACTGCTTGCCCACTTCTGTTCTAGTGCATTCTGGCTCCACTTGGCCTCAGGAGCAGATCCAGTCGATCATTTTGGAGGGGGATCATCGATTTTTGTTAAATATTCAGAGATTAATTTTGGGAGGGGACATTTTTTTATTCAAAATGTTTTGTTCAAATGTGTCATATTACAGATTATGTAGAGTGACGCAGGCTAAACTCGGCTCATGTTGCAATACAATTTTATTTGTTTTAATATTTATATGAAAATATTTTTGCTTCAAAGTTTTGTGACAAGTTAAAATTAATAGTAACTGAAAAATTGGGGAGGGGAAATTTCCCTCCCCATGGATCTGCACTTGAAAAATGAACATATTTGTTATTATATTGTATATTATTTTTGTTGTGTATAATGATACTACATAAGATTATTTATTAAATAATTACATAATTCTAACATTAATATTTAAATAAAGTTTTCCAAATAAAGGAAGGTAACAAGGAAGAAAACTCTAGGCCTTTGGGTGGGGGGGGGGGTGTAACCCCCATACCCCGCCCCCTCAGATCTGCCACTGCTTGGCCTTACTTTGTCTTGCCCTGTTCCCACTCTAAACCCCTGGTATACTTCACTCACTTTGTAAGTAAAATAATTACGAAATTAACACTAAATAAGGTGACCAATTGTCTTCCTTTAGGAAGGACAGTCCTCCTTTTGTGTGTTCTGTCCTTCCTCAAAAGTATCCTCCTACCTGTCTTTTCGATATTTTAAAACTACTCTGTTAATCTCTGTATACAGAGAAGACACGTTGAACTATTACCACACACCTGTCAGTACAGTTCAGAAAGATGTGATTAGTGTTGCCAGATCGAGGGAATTCCTGCCACTTTCAGTAGATTCAGCTTCATTATTTCAGATTTTTGGACAAGTGAGAAATCAAGATTGAATGTTGAGACTCTAGCTGCAGCACGGACCGTAAAATTCAACATGAAGGATATTTCTTGCTCCGAAAATTTCAATATACTGTTAGAAAATGATATATTGACAAAAAAATATTCATTTAATGGAAATATACTCGTTTAATTAAAAAATTGAAAGAAATGACAGCATAATTAGTGTATTTTTGTTTCACTTATTTATATTGTACTTTTTTCTTAAATTTATTAATCTTCTTTTTCATTGCAAAAAAAGTGGTCACCTTAATACTAGAAGAAAAATGAAATGCTGTAATCATGTCTATGGCGTGTGTGTGTGTGTGTGTTTTGGTGAAGTTTTGTACATCACACTAATACAATAAAGCACACTTCCATGCAAAAATTATCCAATCTGTCAGGTTTAGCATCAATATAAATATTTACATGTTCTTGATAAATTACTTTTTTCCATTAATTTCATCTCTTCACTTAATATATTTAATGCAAGTAAGATCAGTTTCCATCTTAACTTTACAAATATTTATGAGAAGAAAATCTGGCAAAAATTATCATTCTTCAATAGAAGCGGTTCACATGAAGTAATTGTATATAAAATTAACAATTACTCCCCAGCGGTAATATACATGAGTAATACACTCATGCCCCCACATAATACACCGCCCCTATAAAACTTATTCCTTTGGAACACAAAAGCCTGGTTTAAAGAGACTATCTTTTTTGAGTTGTGCCCAAAATGTGAAATAATTTGCTTTTATGTCCTAATGTGCAGCTTAAGTTTTTTTTTTGTCCTAAATCTCTTTGATGCTTCCCTGAGTGGGTACTAATGGGAATTGAAGTATCTTGTGAAGAGAATCGAAAATAATGGGAATTAAAAATTCTGCAAACAGAAATGATGAAGAGCCTAAATAAAAATAGGTTTCAAAACTTCGTTTTAGGAGCATTTCTATAGCAGAAAATACATAATGAAGCAAAAAAATTGACATGTTGATACTACTGTATCGAAAAAATAAATGAGGGGAAAATTATCATTTATTATTTAAAATCTACTTTTTCAATTTAGAAATCAATTTTACCTTTTTTAATTTCATTTTTAACTTTTTTAATTGACATTTAATAATATTTTTAAATCTGGAATTGTTTTTAAAACGTTACGTTCCATTTTTAACTACTTGTGCTTCGGTATTATTCGGTATTGTTGTTTAGTTTGAAGCAGTGACAAAAATTTCGTTCGTAAGTTGGTCCTCCCGATCTTAAGACTGCATTGGTGTGCGTTGGTGTGCATGCATGGCGTAAACATGCTTGCTCGTCAAAAAGCTCACATAAAAAGAAATTAAAAAAAGAAACCTAAAGAAGAACCTGAAAGATCCGTTCCGACGCGAGGAGCCACTCTGCAGTGCTCTTCATCTCGCTAGTCCATCCTTCCCTTACTCTAGATCTTTGTTTACAAGGTTAACATATGGTGTTGTGGTACTTGATATATTGATAAGGGCATAAACAAGTGTAATCCCGATTGATGTGCGAATATCAGCATTTCCGGTCGATCCCTTAGAACGCTTTCTGTGCAATGGAAAGTGATATAATACGCTGGCGTGATAAGTGGATGTTGATTTGTGTCGTGTGAATTCATAAATTTTCGGTAAGTCTCGAAATGTATTCCCGAATTTACGTATAACTTGTGGTTGAACTTTGTGGAGGAGGGGGAAGGTTTTAATGTGTGAATTTGTTTTACATACTCGTATTTACGCTTATTGTCGAAAGTAGTTTCCATGTCGTTCCTAGTTAGTTGTAACTAATTTGTTATGTATAAATTGCGTTGTTTCAAAGTTGTGATGTTTAAAAGTTTTGTTTTTGACATTGAAAACAAAGTTGTCATGTGTGGAAAAACGCTGCATGAAGAATTATGTTATTTTACGTGTTGTTTCTCGTATTTATTGGTGACAGAAAATAGTAATGTTATTTCCTTTCCATAAAAATAAGCGTGTGAACGTAATGCGTCTGAATTGTTTCCAGAGGTTACAGATTGACAACTTCTATGTTTGTTTTCAAGACTTGCCCCAAAATGTGAAATGTTGATATGAAAAAAATGTGCAGATATATTTTGATAAAACTTTTGGGTTTGTTGATTCCCTTTGAAACACATTCTTCTGGAAATGTGATGTGTTTGGAAAATAATGGTATTCTAATGAACTGTTGAACATAATGTATTGGTTGGAGGCATATTTTCTTGCTATTGTCTTACCAACCGTTTTCAGTAATGTTAATAATCAACTCCACTGTGTAAATAATGGACCGACATGTTTTCATCAGGTAAGCCATGCTTTTATACACTCTACAGTGAGTGTGTACAGTGTTACATGCATAATTTTTATGAAATATCATTATATTTATAGTTTATTTATATATTTACAGTTGGTTCATTTCAATGCCTTGAAAGAAGATTGTAATATCAGAAGAATAGAGAAAAATAGTGCAAGTATGTATTCTGCCAATTTATTATTCTGTGCAAGTTGGATGAATTCAATTAAACAAAATGTGTTCATTAACTGTTTTTGTATCATTTCTTGTTATATTTACTGTGATCCATTTTCTAATTGCCTTTTGAGCAAAAATTGTTTTATCATGTGCATTTAGTGACATGTCAGTTAAAGATGCATTTTTTAAAAATTAATATAAATTCAGAATTTGCAAATTAATGTATATAAATGATATTTTAATCTTTAGAGGCAAAAATTATAAATTCTATGAACTATGTTTTTAACCTATTGACATTTAAGATAAAATATTGACTTTCAGTACAAACTAAGAATATAAAATATTGCCATAATTTGGGAATTATTACTTAAGGAGGCTGAGGATAACAGTTGTTCTTCTGTCACAGTTTGTGGGTGCTTTGAAAATAAAACCAATGTATGTAATGATATAAGAATTTTTAATTTGTTTTTAAAAGGAGAGTTGTGTTGTTGATTATGTATTCTTTCACCCTGCAGAACATGTGGTTTAGCAAGATAGCTTTGTATTTATTTTAAAATGTGTGTAATGTAAGGACTTTGCAGGACAAAGTAGATGAGTAGGTTGGAGCTCTGGGCCTGCAACCCATTCTCCAGAAAAGAAAAAAGTTCAAACAATTCTACAAGAGCTCCTCTGAATATGATTAAGACAAAATAAGTTTTAAAAACAGCTAATGATTAAATAAATATTGGATGTATTGAATATTGTATGTACAATAATTGAATAATGAATAATTGAATATAAAGTATATATGAATATCGATTATTGAATGTTAGAATATATAAGAGATCTATACCAAAGACAGTCTTCAAACAGTTGAAAAAAATGAAAATGAATATAATAGCTCTGTTCAAGGGGAAGACAAAAGGAAGGAATGAATATTGAATATATAATAATTGAATATTTAATGAATGAATGTTAGATGTTGGATTGCATAAGGGATCTCTACCAAAGATAAAGTAGTCTTCAAAGAGATGAAAAAATGAAAATGGATCAGTAGCAATGTCAGAGGTGAAGAGAGAAGGAAATGGGATTACTTGCATTTTTACTGTTGAGTGATCTGATAAAGATGATGAGAATCAGGAATATCATTAGAACATAGCATTAAGGTTACCAAATTTTAGCCTGTTAATGAGAGAACTACTTTTTTTGGAACTGAAGTCAGAAAGTCTCCCCCATGGGAGTGTACTCTCTAAATGAGGACACCAAGGCCTAAATGAAAGACATTTTCTTTGAAAAATTATAGAGTATTAGGATAAGGTTAAAATATTGTTAGGGCATTTTAATAGTTATATTCGGAGAGGGAATTTCTATGATACTGCATATTTTTGTCCGTTGCTTCATGGCATAGTTAAATAAAATTTCTTGACTTTTGGTTGAGATTGGATGCAATGTAGAGTAATATGTTAGTGCATGGTTGGCAATTTTTCCTGTTGGTGCATATTCGTGAAATTAAGGGAGCCCTTTTTTCATATTTCGTTAAAATCAATACTTGTCTGTAATACGTTTCATGCTTTCAGAGAATCTATTTATTTTTGAGGCATATAATTATGTATGGTTCCTGTAGTAATTTATGCTCTATTCGTTGTTTACTGACCGTTGCTCTCTATGACATGAATGTTCGTTTTATGAATGTAGTCAACTCCAGTTATAGTGAACTTCAATGGGCCAATTGTTTGGTTAACTTTATCAGAGATTCACTACATTTGATAATGCAAATGTAAACTAGTTTTTTTTTTTTTTGTAATTTCAGATATTCAGTAATATAATAATAATAATTATTATTATTATTATTATTATTATTATTATTATAAAATTGTCTTTATTAGTGGTGAGGCTCAGGCTATTAGGCCTGCTCTTCCGCCTAGTGTTGACTATTTTTTTATAGATAAAGGCAATGACATACTGTTTTGATCATACCATACCATAATTTCCATAAGCAGAAAGGAAAGAAAATTGTGTATTCTTTAAAGACCTGCTGTATCCCCAAAAAGTTAGATTTTGAGATAAATACACCATCAGCTTTAGTTTTTAATGCTTTATTAACCTAAAAAACACTATAACTGTAATGTGGAAAATATCATTAGATGAAGCATGAGACGGTTCCTGTATATATAGTATATATAATAAGTACAAGAGTCTTAAACGTCTTTTTCTTAAAACTTTTTCTGTTTTTTAGAGGATGTGCAAAATAATGATTTATTTTACAAATCTGAATCGTGTTTAAGAGACTTTAAATTCTGTTTGTATTGAGATGGTTTCTGTCAGTGTTTAAAAATTACATGTTAGATCATTGTGGCATGAATATAAAATATGTCAAATAGATAATTAGAAATCTGTTTCAAAGTCAGAGTCTTAGGAATAAGACTATTGTAGTTGTCTCTAATGATTGTCTTTGTGAATTTGGTGATGATTGTGTTTCTGTCTTTTTTCAGAATGCAGAGATTTGCCACTCAGAAGAAGTGGCAGTGGTGATTTAGGAAAAGTTGTGCTTCATTATTATTTATTTAAAATAGAAAATTCCCCGTATTTCACAACTGGACTCAATTTAACATTTCATAACATAAAATGGACACGTAAGTTTTTCAGTTGACATATCTATCATTAACATATTTGAAAAATTCAGTGAAAAAGGTTCATATTATAAGCATATGTCAAAGTTCTGTCCAAGAGTTTTCTGAATACTGTGTTGTTGTTTTTCTGTGATTCATCAATGTATTCATTTGTCTACTATTATAAGAATACAAGTTTGTTATATGAATTAAAATGTAATGCTATGTTTCAACTGCAATACTTGAATTACCTCCAGTGTTCCAATTTTGCAATTTTTTACATTTATAGGACACATTGTGTCTATTTAAGTAAAATTGAAGTATCTGTTGTCTGCTCTTTCAGTTTTTTTGCAAATACCATTAAAACTGTGAGTAAATATTATAAAATGGACACAATGCTAAAAGTTCATAAAATATTCTACTAAACACATTTCAGTTCATTTTGATAGTGCAATTAGACTTATTATTCGATTAGAATATGTCATAATTATACAATTAGAGCAATTGAAGGTCAAAATGGTTTTTTGCTAGAAGTATGCAACAATCCATATGTTTACAGCTGTCCATAAATGATTGTGAAAAACATATTAGAGCCATTAAATATCTTGATTATGATAATTACAAAGTTTATTTGTTCATTTAATAGAATTATTACATCAGGCTCACTGGCCCAATGCAGTAAATAGAACTTAGATAATTACAATCCTTAGTCCACTGATGAATACATAATATAAAAGAATTCAACATTAAAAAATAGATGAAAATTGAAAAAGTAGTAATTGATATAAAATTGTTCCATAATAAATATATCCTCATTATTAGTCAAGCATGATCAATTATATTCATAACAACGCTACTTAATAATCTATAGTTCAAGTTTGTAGGCAAAAATTTATTTACACATCTAGAAAGATGCGGTACAGCAGAAGAATACATAAAAATTGTTTGACCATTAAATTCCTTCAGAAGTGTATTAGATCTAACAGTATATGGATTATTATAAGTTTCAAAACAGTCTTTCATCCCAACACAGTTTATTCTTCTTGTCAGCAATTTGTATCACGTGCTGACTTAAATGAAGGTCCTTTAAATACATTTGCAATTTCAGAATAATCATGGAAGTATCTCGGGTTTGTTATATATGCTTTTTAAATGCTGCATTAGTAAAGAAAATATGTTGTATTCATTCAAGTTTTGTATCTTTAAATTTGTTTGAGGCGACGAAACTACTGAACAGTACATCAATTTTGTGTTATTTCTTTTTACAAATCCAAGCACCTTCAATGAGCTATTAATAATAAATTATCATGTTTAACTAAACTCAGTTTATTATCCATAATAACTACCAACTCGCTTACGGTAGCAACATTTTCTAAAATAATATTATCTAGCACGCAACAACTATCTATTTCATTTCAACCACGTTTGCAATGAAGACGTGTACTGAATTGATATTGAGATTTAATGAGTTATCCGAAAATCACAAATCAATCTATCCAAATCTTCCTGCAGTTGAAATGACTCAGTTTGGTCAGAGATCACTCGCCAAAATTTTCAGTCATTCACTAAAAGACTAAATTTAGAATATTGAAAAAGTTCACATATATCAAAGATGAATACCAAAATCAGCCATGGGCTATTTTTGGAAAATAAAGTTACTTTATTTAAATTATTCCTCTCTTGCTGCAATAATAGCATTAGTTAAAATTTCCAGGAGTGAATTATTCATAAGAAGATAAAGAATTTTGGAGCTCTTTCAATTGTTATCACGGGAAAATTGCACTTATCACAGGAGAACGGTAGTTGTAGTAATGTTATTCCACTGTATTTTATATGTGAACTTGAAAATTTAAATGTGAATTCTGAAATACAAGCTTTTTTGAGAAATGCCACTGTTGCTGCAAGTGCTTTTGTAATCTAAGAAAAGTGAAACAAAGAACCCTATAGAGCTATGTTCTATAATAAAACAAATAAAAAAAACATACACCTCTTTCTAATTTAAATGCGTAATTGTAGAGAAATATATGTATGAACAGTTGAGTTTCCTGTGTTAAATTGAATGATAATCTTGTTTTAAAAATATATTTTAATTCAATTTTAAAATATTAATAGGCATACATTTAATGTTGTTTTAAACTTGATATGACAAATTAGTAAATTTCTTTTTGGTACTTCTGTAATAACATAATAGATTCTTTGTCCAGTTTATTTAGTGCAGATGGAATATGCCAGATTTTTTTTGTTGTTATTTATTATTATTTAATTGATTAAAACCAAACTCATCTCGTACATAGTTTATTGTATCCTTGTTTATTTAAAAATTTATTGGAGATTTGTTGCATGTTGAAAGCTCGCTATATGTATTTTATATATTTTTTCTAGGTCTGCGCTTGCAGTACAAGGACCGTTCCAATGAAACTTTTAATTTCTGCCGTGAATTTAATTTAAATCCTAGAATACATATGCCTCTCGATGCAAGTCTGTTTTATGACTGTCTCTGGAGTGTAGAACATGAAGATAAAGAATTTGACTTTAAATATGAGGCCTTTGATGCTCGAAAAAAGACTTCTGCTGGTAGACATTATATTCTGAAAGTTCCTCGCCATTACAACTTGTGTAAGTATTGCATTTGTTTTTTCTTCTTCTACATTATTTTAAAAAAATATTATTACATGATTACAGAATTGCAAAGTCTTACACAAGAAGCATAACAGGGTCTGTCCATAATTGACGTTATGCATATTTAGAATATTTTGAATACCCCCTCTCCACCTAAAAAGTGCACCCTAAAAAATCTCATTTGATAAATAAATAAATAATTGATTGCAAAGATTGCCTTTGTCCTGTAAAGGACAAACCCAAAAAGGAAACAACAGAACTCAAAGAACATGAGTCATGAAAATTCTGAATTACAAAGTTCCCTACTCCAGTATAAGATCTATTGCAATCATAATGATTACAGTAATGTAAGGATCTTTTATGAAGAAATAAGAAAGTTTTCACATCTTGTTTCAGAAACTTTACTAACAAAACTATAAATTTTATGATCAAAAGTAATAAAATTTCAGGCAATATTTTGCATGCACCTTATTCATCTATCACTGACCTACCCTTCCTTTGTTTGTATTAACTCCCCCTTCCCCTTTTGTCATTGTTTCTGTTACATTTACCAGTGCTGTTATTTTAATAATTATTATTGATGATGGTTTCAGTATCAAATTGAAAATGAAAAATATTCCCTAAACATTATTATTTGATAATGAAAATACAGACTGCAATGTACCATATAAAATTGGATTATTGTAATGTGTTTTTATTTGGAAGATAGCACACTAATTTAATTGTCATAATAGGTGAGGTTTTCATAATACAGTGCACAGATGATTTGACGTGTACTTGATAAGAATCATGAAATGATCTTATACCAACATAAGAAAAAGAAGACCTGACATAATAATAATAATAATAACAACAACAACAACAACAATGACAATAATAATACTACTAATAACAATAATAATAATAATAATAATAATAATAACAACAATAATACGACATTATGATTAAGTGATTCTCATAATTTCCCAAGATGACAAATGCTGCATTTACCTGGAACAAGTAGAAACTATTGATCATATTGTCTCATCATGTCCAATTGTAGCAAAGACCAAATCCTTAAAAAGACATGACAGGGTGTGTAGTTACCTCTACTGGCAGATCTGTACCACCCTCGACATTCCAAACACATGCCCGAAGTGGTAGGACACTCACCAACAGCAGTGACGCCTTTTGGACTCAGCACAATACTGTACAACAAACAAATTCAAATGGATTAGCAGCAACTGGATTTTGTTATCCAGGATTTGGAAAAGAAATCATGTCTACTTGTAGATGTGACTGTGCCTTGCGGACAAAATGTCGTAACCAAGGAGGCAGAGAAACGTCATATGTACTATACATGGGGTTTGTAAATCGAGATCAGCCAAATCTGGGGCATGAAAGCATACATCGTCCTGATAGTCAACGGAGCTCTGGAATTTGTTCCGCAAAATTTGTGTTAGAACTTGTCTAAACTTTCAGGCCATTCATAAGACTGGCAAATGCAAGAAATTGCTTTATTTAGAACAGCCCACATTTTGCGAAAGTATTGTAGAGGCACAGACAGTCACTAGATGTGCTCCTTAGGAAGTTGGTTGCACCTTTGAGTAGATTTTATATTCAGGTGACTCATAACATCTTTAGTCGTGATGTAGAGGAAAATTAATCATGATAATACTAATTATGATGATAACAATAATATTAATGTTAATAAAAAGTAACAATAATAATAACAAGGAGAAGAAAATGAATAACAACAAGAAAAAGTAGGAGAAAATAACAAATAGAACAACAAGAAAGTCGGCCCTGTTGCGCAGACAGTTGCGGCAGCAGTCATCTGTGCCAAGGAGGCTGCAGGTGCAAGACCTGTGTAGACATGACATCATCATATCATATCATAATTCACACTGCAAGGCGTCACAACCTGGTACTGAGGGATACAGCTGAAATGCTGATCCTGGAAAAATTACACATGTTAATTGTGTAGCATGGTCTATAAAGGCATATATGCCAATAATAATAATAATAATAATAATAATAATAATAATAATAATAATAATAATAATAATAATAATGATGATGATGATGATGATGATAAGGGAAAATATGTATTTAAACAAGGGCAATATCTGCAACTAAGTTCTTATAAGCGATAGTTTAGAGACATTGGATCAGCTATTTTTTCAATTAGGAAATTTTTGCAAAAATTGTAGTTCTTGCCTTTTTTCCAAAGGTATTCAATAATTTGAAGCAAAACTTCAACGCGGTACAAAGTGTATCAATAGTAAAATCTGTCTAAGCCAGAATCGATCAGGACAAAAAAATTCCAATTTAGGGAGGTTTTTTGTTTTAGGCAGGAGTGTTCGTATCACAACACTTGTAACATTGATATTTTCATTCTGAAACTAGTGAAATAATGTAAGTAAAGAAATAATTCAAATAAAAATGATTGTATTATGATAATTAAAATATATTTATTTACAATGTATTTATGGAAGAAATCACCAATAATTGAATATTAAACATTCTTCAGTGTTGGCTTTGAGTTTCTCTTGCTTCCATAAGTTTCACTTTTTCATCTAATGGTAGAGTTTTATTGTTTTCATATTGTTAAACTTTTTGTGAAACTCAAAAATACACACCACCTGACTGCGTAATGGCTGTAATTGGACTGCTTGCCAACTCTTTCAAAGCACAATGCATCACAGCCCAGAGTTCTAATCTCTCTGCTATCCTTGCATGGCTTTGAGCAATGCGCCTAGGGGCCGAGGAGGTTAAGATTTTCAACATGGGGTGGGGAGACGTAGGAATAGAAGCCATGCCCATACCCCTACCCACACTCGGAGAGTTTTTTTTGGGGGGCGGGGATTCCCCTGCAGCTTACGCCTTGAGAGACAAGTGACCCCAAAGTTCAAATTGTACGCTGTCAGCTGAAGCCCCTCTCCTTCACAATGCAGTTGCAACAACTAAATCACGTGTTGCAGGGATAGAGAATTTAAAAGACTTGCAGATGCATTCATTACATGAAGAATACCTCTGTCAATAGTATTAAATTCACATTAATTCCATTTCATAAAGATTTTTCCCCCTAAAGGACATGAAAAACCGTTCCATGAAGTTCCGTTTACAGGTTGGACAGGTTCCATCTTATGCTGTGTAATGAAGCATATAACTTTATGGGCTAGAGAAATTTTCCAGTTAAGGCAGATTTCTGGCTTGTGGAGGTTTCGGTTTAGAAAGATTTTACTGTATTTATATTTACATTTTAGTCTGATTTGTCAATAAAATATATATTGTTAGAAATGTCGATGAGACTAGTGGTGCCACAACAACACATTCTTTCTCACAGAATTTCTAAATTTGCAAGTCCTGAAAATTCTCGAAAGTTCAACAAACATTAAACCCATGCCATTCTTTTAAGCATCTCTTCTTCTACCTGTAGAAAAAGTTTGAAGAAAAAATGTGGAGGGTGTTTTTCTTTGTATAAAGTGTGTTGAGTATTGATTGTCTGAAAAATCAAGGTAAAAAAAATCGATTCATTTTAGGATTTAATTTGAAATTGTTAGATACTGCAAAAAATCATCTGAGTATTTATTTAATTATTTATTTATTCATTTAACACAAGAAAATTGATACATAAAATCTTTCAATATTGAAAGAAAAAAATTTACAAGTTTGATCTCTTGAAAACAAAACTAAAGAATACAACAAGGGCACAAAATACCAAAATGACATAAAATAAGTCATTACATGCTAATACTGAAGAATAAAAACTAGAATGTTACAATTTGTATTTGCAATGTCACAGCAAAAAGTATAAAACACAAATAAGAAATAAAACCAATAAAAATTAAACAGTAAGTCACAAGAACAAGAAGTTATTACATAAAACTTAATACATAAATGAGAATAATTCAATTTTCACAGTAAAAGTATTAAAAAGGTAGTTGTCTTACCTGTATTAATTAAATTTAAACTATAGAGTTTTACCTTGAAAGACGAAAATGGGGACACCAAAAGAATCTATTTTCATCCGAAATTCCTTCCCCACTTCCAAGAGACAATGCACTTTGTCATTGGTGTTTTCATGATGTTCGGGTGAAAAATATCAGATCGACGCAAAGATCGTGAAGGAATATTGAATGTAATTTCATTAATTAGATTACTCTCATCAATACTGTTGATAATTTTAAAGTTTAATACCTTATCAGTAATAGTCTTTCTGTCCTGTAGGGTTTTCAGTTTCTCTAATAAAGGGCCATAGTCGTGGTTGTTAAATGACATTGCTTCATTTAGTAGGTACGATATTCAAGTTATAATGATAGGTAGTAGGATACACACCCCAGAAATCTATGCTGCACTGACTCAATATGGGGTATGTCTTTTAGAAGATAAAGTGACCATATTGGGGAGGCATGTTCCAAAATGGGTCGAACTACTGGTTTATATAGAAGTAGTAATAGGAAGTAGTATGGATTTCCAAAATTGCTCTACTTACAAGACCTGTTAATGAATAAATGAATGCCTTTTTTGCTATTTTGTTGATATGCAAAGAGAAAGAATCGTTTTAGGAATAAGTGACACCAAGACCTCTGGTAGGATCTACAGAAGAGACTGCACTATCAGACAAATACTAATGGAAAACAACAGGATTATGTTTGTTAGAAAAGCAAACCAATTTGCACTTAGTTGCATTCAAAGTTGTACCATTTGTAATGCACCAGGCCTCAACCCCATCTAAATCACCTTAAAAAAGTATAGCATCCGATGTTTCATTAGTAGCCATGAAAAATTTAGCATCATCTGCAAAGATTAAAACTTTACAGTGGAGTAAATTGTTGCCTGTGTCACTAACAAAAATATTAAACAAGAGCGGACTGAGATGTGAGACTTAAGAAACTCCAGAGTAGCTGAAAATATCTTTACCTCGTACCACAATAGGAAACTATATGAATCCTTTGCGTCAGGTAAGACAAACCAGTGACAGTTGACAATGGATTGTGCAATTCCCCATCTATGCAATTTGTTAAAGTAAGACAGCATGATTGACCCTATTAAATGCTTAGCAAAGTCAGTGTAGACAACATCAATATGATTACATTTGTCAAGGTGTGTGAATAAGTACTGATTAAAGTTAGTAAGATTTGTTAAGGTCGACATTCCATGTAAGAAACCATGTTGCTTAGGCGAGAAAACATCTAAACCTGGAGACCAAAATGTCATATACTAATTTCTCAAAGAGTTTGAGAATGGATTTTATAATTGCATGTAACTGAATTGTATTGATTGTCTCGAATATCATGGTAACTGGCCATTATCATCAACTTCACAGGCCAGCAGTCCCCAACCTTTTTGCACTTAAGAGCACGTTCTCTGATGCCGGTAAGGGCCCCTTTAATTTTTTTCAAGGTATATTTATAGTTGGATATTGTCCATAATCCACAAAATGTGCATAAACAATGTTAAAATAATAATTGAAATAAAATAAACAAAAATACAATTTAAACATGAAAATTGTTGCTTATATTTTTATGTAAAATAAGTTAGCAATGTTTATTAACATTGATGGTGCAACAATCGTTAGTGAATATCTTACTTCACACATGTTTACATAATGGCACATGGGTCTTTATTGCCAAAATAAATGTTTAACCAAAAATCAAAATGAAAATTTTTACTCAAATACTTCTCCAGAAGGTAAAAACATTGTATATTTAAAAATAAACAGTTAAAAGGGTGTTGAAACACGACTGTGACAAGGACATGATTACAATGAAAAATCAGGATTCAGCTAAAATGTTGGTCCCCCCCCCGGGATAAAGGTACTTACTCCTGCTGAAGCAGGATGCATCCATGGTCCAAGTTGCCCTATACACGGGAAAAAAAATCCATAAGTTCTCATCTGAGTCCCTCAAATAAACAATCGGGGCCAGCTAGAAATGCTTCTTTTAACAATTCATTCACCACATCACTGGCATTTTTAGATTTTACGGCAGGCCTAGTAAAAACAGATTGTTGGGCTGACAGATTTAACTTTAGTTGAGCTATATTCTTCTTTTTTAATTCAGATTGAAGTGGATAATTGGTATTAAAAGTGGCATGCTTTGTCTTGAAGTGACATTCCATATTGTGTTTTTTTGCGACTGCAACACTACAGCTGCACAACAAACAAACATATTTATCCTTAAAATTGCCGAACCAATATTAACAGTGGTTCTTTTACTTGAACCACTCATTTTGGGGTTAAAATAACAAAGTATTTAAAAACAACGAAGTAGAAGGCACCAAATATGAGCATGTAACTAGGAATAAATGATGAACTAGATACATTGAATACGTTTGACTTACACAACACAAACTGGCATCTACTACTTGCACCGCTACTCCCACTACTCATGTTGAGGCTGAAACATAAAAGCCGTACAATCCCACAGTGCAGCGGCACCTTTTATGAGCAGCTGGCATATCTAAAACGGATTGCAGGTGCCATGGGCATTGAGTTGGGGACTCCTGATATAGGCAATCATCGATAGTTTCACGAAAACTTGATAGCACTATTTTGTTTATATTTTATATTGCATTTAGCCATGAAGTAGAATGTATGTTTATCTTGGAAAAAACATTTCATGTTCTTTACCCTCTTTTTTAATTCCAGTGCCTCACAAACCTTTAAACATAACACCAGTCTTCATGTACATGGATATATCAGAACTGCCCTTAATGGTTTTGTATTGGGAGACATTGAAGGATGTAACAGAGTTTCATGTCATTGTGTATCAAGATGGTAAAGTTGCTGAAAGCAAGAAAGTTTCAGATCCTCCGAATGAATTTGGCCAGTTTGCATATTCATATGATGTTGGTTTCAGCACTAGTGAAATACAATTTAGTGTTGAAATTCTTGATAAAAGGTGTATTGGAAGATGTGAAGTATTTAAATCACCAGTTATAAATATAGGTATGTATCCAAAAACCTTGAATTTTTAACTCTTTAACTGTTATGAGGGAATATTTTTAGGAAAATCATGTAATCTTGTGATGCTTGTAAATTGAAATTTTCTCAATTTTCCCCAAATGTCAATACAGGTTCTCAAGTATTTATGTACAATGCTTTGTTTTTTCTTATATAGGAGTATTGGAGAGTCAAATTTAATTTTGATTTCTTTCTTGAACAGTAAATCAGAGGTCAGCTAACACTTTTTGTGAATATAGTAAATATATTTTAGTATCTGGAGGCCAAGAGGCTTACTCCAAAAAAATTTGGTTCAAAGTTATAAGCAAAGTTTAAGGCTATAGTTAAAATAAAGAAATTATTTAAATACAGCAGTTGTTTGAGTTTTTATTACAAAGAAGGCAAATTGCCCATTTTGTAATAATACCTCATGCAACTTGGACTTAAACGCTACTACTCCTTATCTTTGAAAGAGTCATCTTCTTTGATTGTGAATGTTGATCTGTTAATGTTGGTCAGTATTGAGTTTTATTATTATTTTTTTTATTGAAAATGCCTTTTCACTCAGGTGCTGCTTAATATTAATTTTAATCCTAAGTACATAATCTTAATTAAACAAATTGATCACTTGAAAGATTTATAGAATTCTTATCTTCAGCACTTCTTGCAACTTTGCTATTTGGCTATGCCTGATCTTGAAATTTTAAAAATGTTGTTAAATGTTAAATGGCTTGTAAACTATATGAAGTGAGGCATCAGCCTTCAGTTGAACCATGAGCTGTAGTGTGCCAATTTTTGCTGTAATTTGCTGCAGGCCATAAATATGCATGTTAAGGCTTGCAGTTTAACTCTGCTGCTTTACACTAGCATGTAAAAGATGATGAACTATTTTCCAACACCTTATATGTGTCTCTAGAGAATGTTTGCTATATGGTGCCTGAATTGCTTGTCGACTTGTATGTAGTTTATATCTCTGAATAACTATAATATCAATTATTATTTTTAATATGAATGAGTATAAAAAATATTTGAATAATATAAGTATTAGTTTTATTTACAGAACACGAAAAATGATGATTAATGTAATTAAATGAAGTTTAAATTTTTTGGCCTGCTGTTATTTCTTGAGCAACATTCGCAATCAGAATTAAGTCACATATTTCATGCTTTGTAAACCACAAATGCTTATGTTTCAACACCATCTTAACAACTACTGAAGTTTTTAAGAAAAAGCACCTTTATTTTTTAATGAACATTGGGTGTAATCTGGTGGTAGCAAATGGATGAAATCTGCTGCCTAATCCCTCCCAAAGAGAAATTTTGAGTGCTGGTAACTAACCGGTTCAGTGTATCTGAATAAAGTACACTAATTAATATAAGTCCCACTCCTACAGGCAAAGAACCAGAATCAGTAAAAGAGAGAATCTGTCAGTGTAAGACATTACACCACAAGTTGAGGAAAGCCAAAACATGAAAGGATCAGAGAGGGTTAATAGTGTATTATTGATTCAGTTTCATTTATTAAAGGTCCTGGAGAACTTTTTGGCAATAGTTAATTTTTAAACCTCATTTTAAGAAATTGTAAATAATGAATATCAGCTTGATAAAAGACCTTTTTCATTGCAAAAAATTGTACATAAAATGGCATTTTATATCTCAGATTATGATGTATTAATTGTTTATGAAAGGAATAATTGTGTCATTGCACATTCAGAGAATCACTGTGAAACATGGGAAGATGAAGGTATATTGCACAAACTACCGCTATTTTTCACCCAAATGTTAAATAAGTATGCCATCATAATACCCACGTTGCACAGAACTTCACTTATGAAATTTGTTTCCAAAATTGACTTTGATTCTATTATAAAGTGCAGTTATATATTTAAAAAAAAAATGCAACTTGTTTGCAATGTAGCTTTATTGCATTTGTCAGATTTGAATAATATTGCTCAATTTCAAAAGATGTATTTATTCAATAACTTGACATTTTAATATAGTGGCAAAACATTATTAATTCACTAGTGAGTATTTTATTTCACTTCAAATATAATATTTATGTTTTAGTTATTGATTATTTGTATTAAATAATGTACTGCAATTGATAAATTAATTTACATCTTCACAACTACCTCATTAGAACAATTAAGAATGTTGAGTTTGACTATAATTGGAATGTATTTACGTGCTTTATTTTTTAAAAAACTTTATTAATTGTACTGTGTATTATGTATACTGTAGTAAATATTTACTGTAGTAAGTAATTATTAAGTATACTGTGTAAACAAAAGTGAAGAAGATATCTTCACTTTCCTTTACATTGTGATAGGGGATAAAATAATGAATGGATCTTAAAAATACATAATTTCATTCTCTTGGCTCCTTTTGTCATCTTGAGGAGGCAGGTCGTAATAGTGTGCTAAGCTGGCTACTTATTGATGCACACAGCCTCTTGCCTTTATCCCAATTGGAATGTTACCATTCCCACCCGTACCTTGCCTTGAAGGGTTACAAAAAATTTCCTCTTGTACCATAAATTACTAAAATAATTTTGTTGCGTCTTTGAGACAACCTGTCTCTGAACCTTTCTTGGAATTCAGCGCTCAGTTTTGAGTAATCCTCCGTTATTTATTTTGTCAAGTGTCATCGTTTCGCGGTCAGTCAGTGCCTTTTATCCCTTTGGCCAAGGTTCGGTACTGTTAGATCCTGAGGTTCCTAGATGGTCACCCGATCGGGAACCCACAGTGTCTCGAATTTACTTAACCTCTGTGACTTCACAGAGTGTAAATAAAAAATTCAGTTTGCCACACTGTCTAGGGTTGAGAATGCTGCTTGAAGTGAAGAGTGTTACATTCCAATTTGTATGTCCACCCGTGAAATCAAAACCAATTGTGTTAGCTATACATATAAAATGCTCCAGTCAGGGCGCTGTGTCTCAAAAAATTTGTCGCTTTTTCTATCCGATTTTTCTTACCGCACATCCATGGAGTAGTCTTGTTCAATACCACTCGTGCAATGGAAATGTTCAGAAAATCTGACAATTTCCAAGCATTCATGGTATTCCATGTGATAATTTACAGTGATATGTCTAGCTCATAGAAGGTATAAATAATAATATTTAATTGTAAATGCTCTTTAAAATAATCAAGAAAATTTAGTAAATGCTCTTGGATTGGTGAATGTCATTACTAAGTGTTAAAGCAATTGTTTTAAGTTCCATGAGGATGATAGTTATATAGTCAATTAATTATGTGATCAAATTACTGGTTTAATGAGCAATTACTACTTTATCTTGCAAGGTAAGATTAATCTTCGGAGAAGCTTGTGTCTGTTTTTTGCCTATTATTTGGAATGACTTAGGAAGTAAAATTGTCTTGTAAGTTTGGGTCTTGCTTGTTAATTATTGGTATGTGCTTGTACTGTCTTTCTTATTTGTTCATTGTTATTGATTGTTGTGGCTTTACTTCCTCAGAAAAAAGTGTTTCAAACCGACCATTGTTAATTGGCATTGTTGGTTCTATTGTGTTGTTGCCTGTGTTCCTGTATTCATTATACGTTTGGAAGCGTTATTCTCTCTTAGCTGTAGGTAAGTTATCAGCATGATGTATGTATACAAATTATAATTTTAAAATATCTTGTTAACAATGTTGTAGTTGACAAATTTGAAACTTGGGCATGATATTTTTAGTTGTGTTATCATTGTTAATGCATGAATGTTACTCTTAAGTAAATGGCGTATATTGTTGTGTTGATGGAACATTGTAAAAGCTTAAAAAAAATATGAATCAATGTTTGGATGAGGCAATCAAATTCTTGAATTCTGAAAAAACTTGAATTTAAAAGGGTTCATTCATGTTCTTCAAATTCAAATATGTCTTACAGATTCTCCCTTTCAAAATTGTCTTTATTCTTTGTGCACTGCTTTTACACATTCATCTCTAGTTCTTCACTTTTACACTTGTACATCTCAATTTCTTCAATGTATTTTACATAATGTATGTCATGGCATAACATTGCTTTTCTTTTTATCTTATTTTATAATTGTAGAATATATAATTTTAGTTCAGTAAATCCTATTTCAAAAGCAATTTTTCCTTTACAATATTCTATTTTTATCAATTTTCTTGTTATAATTTCTAATTGTTCTTTTATTGATAATTGGACACACCTGAAAGATTTGAGATTCACGAGAATTGAATTCAGTAAAATAAAATCTGTTCCTTTTCTAACAATGGTTGGATAAATATAACAAATGTATTTGTGAGGTTTTGTGTAACTAATTT
Organism: Gryllus longicercus; assembly: GCA_038098605.1. NCBI lineage: Eukaryota > Metazoa > Arthropoda > Insecta > Orthoptera > Gryllidae > Gryllus > Gryllus longicercus. Next base: position 8,307,126 of record JAZDUA010000010.1, read on the forward strand.
CATTGAAGTGATTTATCAGTTTCAAGACAATATTTATTCTGCCTACCAAAATATAAATTAACAGTTAAACCAATATTGGTGGTTTTAGTGTGAAATCACACAAATTTTATGCACAAACTTCCCTTTTTTATTTTACATATTTTGCATGAATTATATAATAATACCAATATTTTTTACAAAAATATGTTATTCATAAATGTGCTGATTTTCATTATTATTGTACTGTAAGTTAAAGTAACTTTCATTAACATCCTCGTATTACAAATAAAGAAAGATGTTTGTTTATAAAATGTTGACAATGCTTTCATCGTGTAGAAGTGCAATGATATACCAAATTTAGAGAACAACTGTTGTAACCTACATGTATTACTCTTGCAACTTTTTTTGAATGATAGATTGAAGAAATGGAGGTAGAGTGAGGGTATTAGTTACAAAATTAGCCACTGTATTTTATAAAGCAATGCCAATCTCTGGAGAATGAGTCATGCCTTTGCAACTTTCTCAATAATTTGCGTTCTAACTTTCTCATGAGTCTGAGGTATCTCCTACGATAGATCTTTATCTGCTTCGGTCATTTCTTTCGATTTTTTGGAAAAAATAACTGACAGAAGATCTAGTCTTCAAAAGAAAATTGTTTCTATTTTACACCAGTTACGATGAATTTGGAATGTTGTCATCAGTGCTCGCTACAAGCTTTTGCCTTCAAGTGTTTATTGTGCTAGAGAGGGGGAAGCAAGGTCATTGTTTAAGGAAAGTTGCGCGAGTAATACCATGCACTTAGTTATATATCAAAGAACTTGACTCAGTGGTGTTATTACTAGGAACCGGATTTTTACGTGATGCGCCTAGAGACAAAGCTCATTAGGAGCTTTCATTTTTTTTTACTTTTAACATGTTATGTAAACCACTTGAAAGCTTTTCAGATGCTTGCACCTAAATAGATCTTATGCCCCTATTTCTCCCCTCTTTCCCAATCTTCACAAAAAATCTTTAAATGTGCACAATAAATGAACACATACTGTTTAAAGTTAATTCAAACAATATTTCTGCAAGTCGTGCATTTCTTTTGCTACACTTTGCTAAAAGTAACCTGCCTCTATTTTTAACCTCGGGAGAACAAAAGCAAAGGAAATCCATTGTCATTCATTATCATCAGTTGTAAATAATGTGTGGTTTTGAAGAATTAACAATTCTTGTGCCTGAAGATGATGAACGACTTCATCAAAACGTTGTGCTGGACTAATAATAAAAGTTGAATATATTTGTATACCTAAAAACTGTTTACTATGTTACAGATTTTTTTTAAATTCAAACATAACTGTCTTTACAATTACAGATATTTTAGTTCATCAAAACTCATTCATATCAGTTATCACCACAGAGCTATTATTTTTTACCAAATATCTTACCATTGCCAAAGGTGCTTCAACACTAACATGATTAAGTTCTGATGTATTTAGTATGTTGCTCTTTTAAGTCTAGAAAGTGCTTACTAAATGTCCTTCATTTACTGAAGTTTTGTATTAAAATTAATTAAGTATTAAATATCGCACATTCTTAAATATGTGGTAAAACAGTAATAATATAAAAAATATGAAAAATCAAAAAATAACATAATGTCAGATGTGATTTTATCGGTTACGTAATGACCAGCTTCATGATTCATAAGAAGAGCACTTCTTGTTTTATGAAACACCAAGACTGCTGTTTCATAACCCCAAACAGTAATTCCTTATTATTGCCCTGAAGATTGCAAATTCAGACTTGTTGCTATAGATAGTTGTGCCTCATACTACCTTGCTAGGCAGTTTCAATGGGAAGTGCATCTACATATGCAAAGTAAAAGTAAATGTGGAGATATTTCCATTTTTATCCAATTTTCATCCATTTTTCATACTGTGAGAAATACATTTCCTTGATGATTCAAATTGTACAAGCAAATCAGTTGATGTTTTAAAAATTATTGATATTATTATTGTTATTATTTCCAAATACTAATTATTGATACTTATTAGCAATTTTATGTTTTGTAATGAATTTTGGAATTATCATTAATAGGTAAAGTAAATTAGGAGTTCTGCCTCTCACAAAACGGAGTTCTGGAAACTGTTTTAGTCACTCAAGTACGCCTCTGATATGAGTAATCTGAGTTTGCCCTGATTTTCAAGTGGAGCTCGAGCAGTTATGATAAAAACTCAACTGTTCTTTTGTGATGGTTGCTGACTTTGTTTCATGAAAAATTACATTTTGTGCGGTATTTTTGGTGGGTCTTTGAGCCGTCAGCTGATTTAGTTCTCTTCTCACTTGCTTCACCAGAGTACCCCATCAAACACTCTTTTGCCTTACTAGAGCTTGCCATAAACTACATTTTTGCTAATAAAGAACAAGTTGGTTCTTTTCCCTCCCATGCCCTGACTAAGAGAAATCCTGCGTCCATATCAAAACATGCTTTCTGAGGATACTAAATAACTTTGGATTGTTTGGGTTTGTAGTATACCCATCAAGAGAAATAAGAAGAGATCATAAGACCAACTCTTGTTGAAAGTATTGCTTAAGCTTTTCATTGGGCTTTTTGTGGAATGCAATTCTGTAAAAATCATTTTAGCATTTACGCAAATGAAAAAGTAGTGAATTTTACCTCGAGATTTCATATCTGTTAGAGGTATGTTTTTCCAAAACATTTTGCACACAGCATTTCTACAAGACCATTTAGTCAAATTGCAAGTTATTGGTACTCAATTGATGCAGAACTTAATTCTTAACATTTTTAGTAGTGATAAACTTTTCAGTTGAACTATGATTCCGAGGAATTTGAGGAAAAGAGAAGTACAAAAATTGTAGGATTTTTGTCATAACTATTGAAGTTTCTCTCAAAAATTGGAACAAATTCTGATAGCTCTTATCAGAGGCCTACTTGAGTGATCAAAACAATTTCCAGGACTCCTCCAATTTTTGGAAGACAGACCCTATTTGGATCCTAGTTTTACTGGCCTATTAAAAGAAATAAAAATATTTACTCTCAGAAGGGTTTTAAGATGGAAAATAAAAAAAACATTAATGCAAAGGGCGTACAAAAATATTAGCAATCCAAAGTGTCTAACTAATAGTCAGCTAGGCCCTATCAAATAGGAGTATGTTCTCTTTACAGGCACTTGACCTTCTTGCTTTTCAATAGGTAATCAATATATTATATCTGTTGTTCACTTAGTTAAAAAAGTTCAATACTTGTTCTTTTTATTACAGCAATTTTTAGAATTTCTGTGACTTATTCTTGTCTTTCTAAATACATGATATAATCTGATATTATAAAAAACAAACATTAGCTGATTCTGGCTGAAGAACTAATAAGTTTTATGTATAAGCAACAGCCCAAATATTATAATAAAAAGGGAATCTTGTTGAAAAAGTCAGAAGCCATGATAATAGTAAGAATTTTACTATTTTCATTGAGTGACCATAATTTATTTTATTTATTTATTTATTTATTTTTTTTTTCCCCAGATACTGTACCTACAGTTTTGTTAGTGTACACCAGAAGTCTAAGATCTCACACACAAGCTGTTCTTGCGTTAACCAAGTATTTAAGAAAGTATTGTCACATCAATGCTCTTGTGGACGAATTGGACATACCTCTGACCAAATCAAAAGTAAGTTCAAAACATTTTATTTCATTGTGTTTCACTAAAAATGTAATAAAGCACTCACGTCCAAAAATTGTCCATTGAATTGCATTGTAGGGCCTTTTAAAACATTTGTAAAGTGCAAGGAGTGGCAAACCAATATCCTTATCCCAAATTTTCCTTGTCATTGTGTACTACTACAGAATCAAAAGTGTGGTCTGAATACCCTAAAGAAATGGTTCCCAATGTTTTTTGGTTGTGGCCTCAAACAAACATATCTTCCTCTAGAATATAACTAATCCTTACTTTTTACCTGCTAATTAGGTACTGGTAGCAGCAACAACAACATCAAAAAAGAGGTCTCCAAATTTTTCTTAAATAATGGAGTTCTTGAATGTTCATGTCTCAGGGGTAAGGTGTAGCTAGAACGCCACGTATCCTTATTAAAAACGGATCAAGCTGATATAGAAATGCAAAAATTTGGATGGCTGTACAGCCCTTTGTCCCCATCTAATCAGAACCTTTCATCAAGGTTTTCCAGTTTTCCATTGGAATTGTGAACAAAACTAGGGCTCTAGTGTCATCTTAAATTTATTCACAAATTTGGGAATCCAAAAATTTGACAATTTATAGGAAAGACAAAATTCCCAGAAATTGACTACTATTTATAATATTTTATGGGCAAAGAAAACATGGCTGTACAAAGCCATAGTACAAGTGTGGTCCTTTCCACTGTGAGCGCTTACATGTCCTACCTGAACCATGCATTATCTCTATAACATTGACAGCAGTCTGTCATTTAGTTCCTGGAATAAGGTACCTTCTACGTGCGTGATGCATACATGTTTGAGAAATAGCTTATTTGCTCCACAAAATAATGCCAAAATAAGGCACACAGTGTTACACTTGCAAAGATGAATGCAAAATTAGTATCATGTTGGTAACCGCAGCAGCAAAAATGTTACTGAACAAAACCACACACAATGGTTTTCCAAAAAGTATCACACACTGCTCAAGAACAACAAAGAAATTTCTCTCTTAAAAAACTGCCATAAAATAAATATTTTTACAAAACAAGCTTCAAAAATATTGCAAAAGTATTGTGTAGTTTAGAATTAAAAAAGTTACTGTTTAATATCATAAAATGAGAATAGCAAATACTTATTGGCAAGTTGCATCTTCCTTTGAGCCTTGCTGTTACTCATACGACAGCGTATGAGTCAGCGAATCACAAGTAGTCTTACACTTACTAACAGTTGAGTCAATATGTACAGAATGAAAATAGGCACAATAACACATCCAAAATAGAAACTTTCATTGGTTTTGAATTTTTCTCCAAGATCTTAGCCATCTAGCAAAACATTGTACACCTCTCACATAGTTGCATTATGTTCTTTGAATTTCTGTGTGCTGGAAATTTGTAATACAGATGTTTTCATTGCATGTTGTTTTACAAAGAGACACCTCCCTTTACAAACTGTTTTATTTTTTATATGTGAATACATCATCACTATGGGGCGGATTTTGATGACCTAAAACATTGTCAAAAATGATTAATAAAATTCTCTTTAAATGCTTTAAAAATGCTCTAAAAATCATGTAAAAAATTTGACCAAACCACTTCAGATGAACAACTTAAGCTGTTAGGTATGTTACTGATGTAATAAATGCGTCTTCCTATTGTTATGTGAGCATAACTTGCAAACCTTGATTTGGACTGCTCTTTAAAAGAAATCTCTGCCTTTATTTATCGTGAAATCGGCCAAACTGACAATGGTGCACTAGGTGTCACAGGAACCTTAGATTGCATAGTATTCGCAACAGCTAACATTTCAATATATGAGCGAAGAAATCGAATATGCTTCTCAGGAATTCTATGGTGAATATGAATTGCACCTTGTAAATATTGTTTGAAGAAAGTACTGTTAAAGTAGATTAAATCAGCCAAAAAAATGCATTAAAAATTACGTAAAAAGGTGGAGGGAGAAAAAAAAGGACTTTTTAGTAGAAATCAATGAAAAAGACTAATAATAATACTAATAATAACAATAATAATAGTAATAATAATAATAATAATAATAATAATAATAATAATAATAATAAATTTAAAACAAGACATAAATGTGTCATTTTATCTTAACTTGAAATGAATTTCTATACTTAACAACATTGTTCTTAAGTAAAAAGGAAAAAATGGCATTTCATTAAAATCCGTCCTCTAATCATCACCATCCATATGTCAATAAAGTTTCGTATCAATATAACATCACTTAATGAGGTTAGTTTTAGGAAATAAAAAGAACAACTTCAGCAGTATTCCTAAAACCTGTGGTCATTTTGTTTTTAAGGATCCACATATTTGGTATCAAGAAGCCTTCTCCCAAGCAGATGTCGTTTTGGTGGTATCATCTCCACCTCGCACCGACTGCCTAGAAGAAGGACTTTATCAAAAGGTTGATCTGCTTGCCCTGCGCATCCTGTCTAACAAATTGTGTGACCCTCAGTGCAAGCAGAAGCTTCTCTCACTTGTGTTGCCATATTGTTCTTCTGATGACATCCCAGTGGAAGCAAAAAATGTGAGGTGTTATTCTTTCAAAAAGGACTGGAATGAGCTACTTTGGAATATGCGGTGTGGGATGAAATCATTTTGGATTCCAAAGATAGATTACTTGTGTTACCAGTCACAAGTGCCTGGTGGTAACTCGGATTTAAGACGTCATGGAAAGATTCTTCTCGATGCTTTGCAAATTGCAGAAGATGATGTTCAGAAGAGAAACTTCTCGATTCATAAATCCATTGATGATGGAAATTTTGAAGAAGTTCCTTTGCAAATGGTTGGACAATTTACGGATACTTCCGACATAAATGACTTAATGCAGTCGCTGAAGGATGACAGACCAGATCCAGAAACAGATGCTCAGGAAGTGTATTCTGTATTCCCCGGTGATTTGCAAACTATGGATCTCTTAGATAGAGAGCATGAGTTGCAATTTTCAAATGAACATACAGCCAAATCACAAAGTCATCAAATAGATCTGAATAGTTTAGTTCTCTGAAAACATATTTTTTTAAATATCCTATTTATACACACTTTGTTGCTCATATTGTAGGAACTAAAAATTTAGCTCTGTGGACAACTCAACCTAAGTATGTACTCAATCGTGAGACCCGGGGCATGTTTGTGATTGTTTCATTCACATTTTCCTTTTGCATATTTACTGAGACTGCTAAAAGGTTAAGGAAGATATTCATGGAGTGAATATTGTTATTTTAGCATTAAGCGTTTTTGTTTGTTTTGTGAAATTTTATTAATTATAAAAATCCTGTTTGTGATTTATATGGAGTATGGGCACAGCACATTTTAATTCGTAAGGAAATCTCAGTAGAAAATAATTTTTATTCTATTTGTGTCCAGATTTCATAGCACAAGACGTAGTTAAAAATATTGTTGTGAACCAAATTTTTCAAAAATAATTACTCAGTATTAGAAGAAAATAAATATATATAATATAATTATACATGATGTGGGGAAACAAAGAATTTGTGAAGAAATGTAGGCATATGATGAATGAAATTTCAAATCCTATTTCTAACAAATTACAATGTATATGAGTCAGAGAAAGCGTGAGAAAAAGAGTATTTACGAGCAATTTAATTGCTATAAATTTAATTGTTGTTACACATTGTTTCATGTCAGAACAATGCAAAATGTAGCTTAATAGAAGTTGTGATAATCAGATTGATCAGGCAGGTCAAAAATCTTGTTTGGAAACTAATTCTCTTTGCAATAGATGTTACAATGCAAGGATATTATTTTATTTCTAGAATCCAATTCCGAGCTAATTCTTAGTTTAGGGGTACTGAATGAATGAAGCTTAATAGAAGTTGTGATCATCAAATTGATCAGGTAGGTCAAAAATCTTGTCTGAAAACTAATTCTCTTTGCAATAGATGTTACAATGCAAGGATATTATTTTATTTCTAAAATCCAATTCTGGGTTAATTCTTAGTTTAGGGTACAGTTCGTGTAAAAGAACGAGTCATGCCGAGAAAGATTTGGTCTCTTCGCATTTGGTTAATTCTGCAACACTGCAATGTCTTCACATACACTTCATTCCCACTACATTGTAAATCCAAATTATTTGTTCCCACGACATTGTAATGCCAAAGTACTTTCAACGGCAAGTTTTCTAGTTTCACACACCCGGATCCAAGTCATGGCAAGGCTCGAACCTTGGCCCTCGCATTCACTCTAATCAACTTTGTCTATCCACCACATAATTACCAATTCACTTTTATAAGAAAGCACTGTAATAGTTAAGTTGACTCTTTGAAAATAATAAAATTTAAAACTGACCTTAGTCTGTTATTGGATAAACTTGTTTGATCTAATGAAGGAAATTTATCATTTTATAACATTAACAGCCTCATCTTTTCCATATCGCCAAAAAAACATCTGTTCAAAACCATTGCGGAAACACTGGCGTCCAGTATTCAAACTGCACAGTTTGCAAACACATTGTGAAGAAAGATTACATCACACTTTGTTTAGAATCGAACCCAATGAACCGTTCATAGTGAACAACAGTTGTACTATAAAATAAGAATTAACCAAGTTTTTCAAGAACCGAAAATTTTGAACATTGTAAGCAAAGAAAATGTATAATAGAAAAAATGCTCAATTTGTACTTTTCACATTTCCTTCTTCAGAACCATTTAATACAGAATAAAAACTAATTTACTTGTGAACATCACTCAAATACTCATGAGCTAAAGTAATTTAATTACAAATAATATACTGAATAAAATTGAAGTTTGTGCAAATAATACACTAATATAATAAGTTGTGCATGTTAATAGGAAAAATCTGGGTTCTAGGTCTATCAAATTAAAAGTTACACGTGATATAACCATACATTGTAACATGACATAATGTAAAACACAACGAACATAAGATGGAGGCACAGTGGAACACATTTCTCTGTCTGTGTTGGTAATTAGGCAGATTAAAAAATACCCTGAAAACTCTGTGAAAGTACCCCTCTACTTTCTGATATCGCATTCACTCAAGTCTCCCCCCAAAAAGCGCAATAATGTAAATTGTGAGTAATTTTACAGAATTAGGAGCAGGACTTATAAACAGGGTTGTAATATTCATAAAACGGAGAGTGATCGTATGAGATTCAACTGTGTACTTGGTTAGGCTGTGGGGAAACAAAATGGAACCGGCCAGAAAGCCAGATATGAAATAGCTATGTTTCTTGTGCACACACTATATATATTAGTGGACAAAATTCCAAAGTGCACATGCACACTGATTTTTAACTTTAAGTATATGCATTGAATTATGTCTGTGTTCACTTGTTAAGTGGCATTTTAAAAGTGCAGACTTTTGTCTTTCATACTAATGAATCTCGGTATGTTTATACATGTATTTTAATTGTGCGGATAAGAGACAGTTTATCCCTGGCTAATACTGTGTTCAATTATTAATGGATGTTAATTTTTGTAGTACAGGAGAACTCCAATTATCCTAATTTAATTGAATCGGGCTCATTGATTAAATTTGTATGATTGGGTAGAGCTAAGGAATAGTGGAAAAGTTACAAACACTTTTTTTTTCTTTCTCCCTCATCCTTTCTTTTTCAGGGCTTCAAATAATAAATTGGAATTCTATGCCATGTATAAAATATTTTTACAGTAATATAATTTTTGTGAAAAATTAGATTTTAAAAATATAAAATATATAATGATAGCATTTTGCAAAAAAAGATTAGGAAAGATTTGGAAAATTTTTACAAGATGCACTTCTTCAAATGCTCTTGCATATTTCGTTTGTCTTTTCTCAACTAAAGACAAAAGTACCAACCTATATGAATGAAATTAAGCCAGACAGTAAAACCAACAAAATATACAGAAAATTACCAAATTGTTAGTCCGGTTCTTGTAATTTGAAAAGTCTTCTAGCACCATCCCCTATTTTTTCTACAAAAATGACACCAAATAGATTTGTAATCAGTTCCAGTTAAAAACATTGAAGCCTAACAAAATAGAATATAATCAAAAAGTTACATTTGTGGTTTTATTTTCATCACTGCCTTTATTTTTGTAATGGAATGTCCAGTTTCAAGAGAGAAAAAATTGCACTGGTTTTCTTGATTGTTTATTAGCAATGGTAAACATTCAATGAAACAAAGTTGACAGAAAGGCTCGTAACATTTGCCAAACCATAGGGTTGTCATAGACTTCCTTCCGTATGACAGGATGTTGTGTGAAGACGTGAGCTTGTCGTAACGGTGCACTAACCAAGCTGCTGACTCATGTACCCCCTTTCACTTCACTTGCATTGGAAGGCTACTGCCCCCAACCTAGGCAAGAGCCTTGAAGGCTTAATTAAACTTCAACTGAAGATTGAAAAGAGTGCTGAGCAACCAGATATATTAATATCAAAATTTGACATTACTACAATTCCAAAGGACTAATTATATGGGGTCCTTGCATATTGTCCTCAGATTTCAATCTTTGTTTCTTTCACTGAAAAAATAAGATTGGTGCAGCGATATAAAATCATTAAACCTCGTAACATTGTGTTCAGATTGTCTTGAAATTCAGAATATGAGCAGTGTTGTTAAATGTTTATGGCTAAAAATTTTCTAGAAGAAATATTTTAAAATGCTAAAATTTTCAAGAGTATTAAAATATAAATGCAAACCAAAATAACTTAATTTAGCATTGTTGGACTACAATCTACATTTTGCATGAAAATTATCTTTACTACACTGATTGGTTGAATATTATGTCACGCCATGATTGTTAACCTCATGTGCCTTATAGTTGCCCTAAAATCCATATGAATTGAAGTATACATATGAAGGAAAGTAAAGGCTGAATATATTGAATTTCTTAAAAACTGAGAACTCCCATTTTAGATCTTTTATTAAGTCCTCGTAGTAATGAGACTTGGAAATTGTGAATTGTGTGGAAGATCTGTAAGGTACATTCTTCCGAAATATAACCTTATCATTTAATTCTAAATTGGATGGAAATGATTAGGTTGCTATCAGAATTGTTTCAACCCTGAGGAAAAAGAAACTTTTGTGTTCAGTATGCTTATGAAGACAGAAAACATGTCTAGCTATAATTTTATTTTACTTTAGTTCAAATAAAATGTTGTAATTGTTTCTTATTGTAACTGTTAGTATCAATTGCCTTTGTTGTAATAATTTCCTAGCCAATGTATTGAAAAATTTGTTTCTAATTATAAAGAGAGAAGAAAGAAGGAAATATGAGATATGCGATGATATTTGAAACAGAAAAATCCTTTGGAAATATGATTGTTTTCTTAAATTAAGCGAATTTTGAGAAAAATGTAATGCGTTTCTAAAACCAGAAGTTGAATGTTACCCTCTTATTTCAGGGTGTTGCTCAATATTAAATGAAAATTAAACTTTTAAAAATTTAAATAGTGAATCTATACAATTAATTTGCATGGGGCTGTTAGCATAATAAGTAATTATATATTTAATATTAATCTATATTTTAATATTGAATTGAAAGAAAATTAGTTTCTAATAAATGGGCTTATGTAAATTTGTTCTTTTATAAGGTACATCTTATTTTCATATAGTGGAAATTCCCTGATTATTACTAGGTTATAAACATTCTAAATCTTAAAAAAATTAGATATTTGGGCTACAGGATCATAGATGGTTGTGAAATTATTTATCGATCAAAAGTAATTGATACTGTCTCTGCACATAAGAAACAATTACGAGACTTTGTAAATGGACTAAAGTAAAATATGTTTAAAATTGTCATGGTGAGGATAGTCTGAAATGTTCAGTCCTTACGAGCAAATTGAATATGAGAAGTTCTTCTTTCTTCAGGGTTTGTTGGATCAAACAGTTTCTTTATACAAAATTTCATTAACAACAATAATAAAAATCATTAAGAATCCAAATATATTAAAACATATTTTTGGAAAAATTCAATAACCTTTTAAAATTAATCAAGTGAGTATTATGTAATGGAGGGACCACTAATTACTGATTCTTTATTGTTTGAGTGGTGGGAAGGAAAAAGTTTAGGAGAGTAAACACTACATCTCAGCAGGTGTGATAGCAATTAAAAATACTTTAGATTTATAATTTTAAGCAGTTTAACACAGTGTCAAGATAAGAAATACATTGTTTGTTGTGTGTAGTAATAATAATAACGATTATAATGAAATTTTAGTTATAAAGTTCTGTACCATAGATGGTTATTTCACCTTGTTATCTTACCCATTTCCTTATAAAGATTTACTTACTGTTTTAGAATATGTAGAATTGCGTACAATACTTATTTTGCTCACTTATACTGTACATCAATGGAAGACTGGGATTCATTCATAATTGTTCATCCTATTGTATTTCATGTATTTAACTTTGCACAGTATTGTGTGTGATTTAGAGTACCTGATAATGAGTGTTTGGTGCTTCAAAGACTAAAAACTTGCACTAAATAGTTGGCAAGTATGTAATACTTCTCACTTTCATGTGCATTAAAAATGCACAAAGCTTTGCAAATTTATAGTTTATTACAGTTATGTATTTGTATGTAATGTCTAAAATCTGAAATTGCTCAGCACCATACACAAAAAAAGAAGGCTATCATTGTTAGTTTGGATGTCTGAAGATAAATTCTCTCAATATGTGTCTTTTGTAAGTCACTGCCTCATGTAAATAAGAAGATACAAATGTGATATTTTGAAAGGACTTGAATAATTTGTTGCAATATTGTTTTGTGATTTGGCGTTGTTCTGAATCTCTTGAATTCAAGATTGGATTTCATTAATTTTTGTAGGCATATTGATATATTAACTAATTTTAGTTTCTTACATTTAAGTTTATGGAAAAATGTTTTAAACATTATTTATAAACCAATCAAAGGACATAAGCCCAATTTTTTTAAAATGTTTTCTTTCAAGAAGCATTTGCTGTGTCTTGTAATTTTAATGATTATAAAATATAATATTCCTTTACGAGTTTTGATTTGTATTGCACTGATCGTTCAAGAGGTGCAGAAAATAATTTCTAGAATTGTACAAAGAATGGATTTGTTCATATCTATAGAAATATTAGAATGATTCTGTTTGTTTGTTTATCTACGACGATGTGATGATTAGCACGCTAATATAGGTGTGATTAGAAGCTTCATTATAGTAATAGTGCTCCAGTGAATTTATTGAAGCACTAGTGCCATAATGGTTATGTTACGACACTTTGTTTTGACAATCAAAGAATCTCATTTGAATCAAAAGAGTAATGTTACTATCTTATCTAAGATGTTCATGTAAAACTAAATGAGAAATAAAAATCAAATCAAAAAATGGATTTCTAGTCGTCGTAGATAAAAGTTTGCATGATTCCTGTTTTGATATAACATCATAATGAAACAAGAATTACTTTTGCACGAGACGTTAGCTGAATAGCGCTAAAGTGATGTGATATCAGACTTGTTTCGTTAAAAATTATAACGTGTGATCATGATTGCTTGTCTGTTATCTTAGATTTTCATAATATGTCAATAATTGATGCGTAGATTATTTATTGGTCAGTGGAGATGTAATAATTTTGTGTTTGTTTTTCTGGAAAACTTACTCTGTTGAAGGTATTTTAGGAGTATAAAATGTTTTAATTATGTTGGTTTTACATATTTTATTGGTTTTTTGAAACAGTATTAGGTTTCAGATAGCTTTGTTAAAGTAAAAGCAGTAGATCTGCTTTCTTCATAAATTGGATTTATGAGCTTGTTTCTCAAGTGTTTGGAAATGGTTTTAGAATCTTTAAATTTGTTTATTTTAGATTCTTTGAGGAGTTTTACAGTATTAGGCTTTGGATAGTGTGGTTGGAAAGTAAGTTATAGATCTGAAAAGTGTGGCTATGAAACACAATTGATGGAAAAATTTTGCTTTCAAAATAAAATTCTCATCTGTACACTCTTGTATTTAAGACTGAAATTTAAATTGAATGTTCAGTTATAACAGTTACATCAGAGGTATTTAACTTGACAAATATGAATTTGCAAAATAATTATTTAAAATTTGAAGAAAAGAAAATGTAATCCACATGCATTAAGTTCTTATTTAAAATAGATAAAGTAGTATTTCAGGAACTTTTCTCCAAATCAGTTTCAATCTCTGGTGTAAACTATATTTTTTGTCTGATTGAGAACTTTTTTTTTAATTTGCCGTTTAGCTGGGTAATGGTTAACTGTTTTCTTAATGAAATAAATGGCTATGTGCCTCATTTATAGAGTTTATTTTTTGTGCACTTATTCTCCAAAATCTATTCCATAATAATTTCCCACCGAATTCCCTTAGGCTTATGTGGAGTTAACTAACACCTCCAATTTACTGTTCAAGAAATAAGTTGCAAACTGAAAGGAACATTGTTGAATGCCTGGAAGTGTACGAGACTTACAGTAAGTTTGTGTATAAGTTGAATTGAAGTCTTCAGGAATCTATTCACTATGTGATGGAGTATTTTGAAATGTAACATCTTTCAGCTAATAATTCATTTGATAAGTAAGTTTTGGAAAAAGATCATAAAAACTTTTTTCTTTTGATGTGTTGTATGTATTCAGGCACTAGTTAAAATTCTCAAGTTTTCAAACTATCAAAGCCTGTGCTAACTTCAGGAGACCTGAAAACTTGTTTTGTTTTACCTTTTTGAGGTTTTTTCTGTAACCTTACGACCTGTAGAAAAATAATTCAGATTTTAAAGAGGATAACGTTTTTTACAAGTTTTGTATGAAACATGTACCTGCCAAACCAGAACTACAAATACCAGTATTAAGAGAGTTACAGCTTTAAAATTAGTTGTGCTACAAAATGGCCAATGGCAGATCCGGAGGGCCATTGGGACCATCCCCCACACACACACACACACACACACACACACACACAAAAAGCTATTGAATTTTCGTTTGTTACCTACTTTTTTTTGACAAAATTTATATGTTATGATTATGTAATTATTTACAAAATAATATTCTGTAGTATCATTTACACACTACAAAAATAGTATACCATATAATAAAAAATGTTTGTTATTTAATAAAAATCTTTGATGGCCCCTGGATATCCCCCTGAAAATGGCACAGACTTTCAGGAACTAGATAGTTTTCTAATTTCTTTGGTCTGGGCTAGCATTACAGTCATGCCCCATCATCTTGCCATCTGCCATCTATTACTGTCCAAACAACATTTTAAAATTTTCTTAATTTTTTATTTCCTAATGGTAGAATCTATATTTATCTTTAAGATTATTAAAGAAGAGTAAAAACTCGTCCAATATGAAAATTTTGTTGAAAAACTCGATGCCCTTTTTAAGAAAACGTCTTAGGTATTGCTGTTAATGCTGCTTTACACAAAAAATCATTGAGAAAGCTTAATTGGAAGTCATTTGAACCATTTCCACTCACAAATGCAATAATGTACACAAATCATTGGAAATGTGCATAGTAAATGCATGCTGATTTTTCAAAAACATTACATTTGTGTAATTTCTGAAAATAAAAAGAAAACAGTAAATGGGCTTTTGTCATCTTAAACGGTGCAATTAGCACTATCCCTGTGAAAAGTGTGAAGAAAAAATTTTGAGCCTTTTTTTAAGAAAATGGCTATTGAAGGTTTTTGAAAATGTGGAAATTTCGCTAATTTTCACAGAAAACTTACGAGTTTTGGAGAAACTCTATTGGACATAATTTAAAGCACATGTACTCATAAATGCAGTAATGTGAGCAAATCGCTGCTAATGAATATATTAAAGACTGGAGACAAGTAAAAAAATAACACACTTTTGAGAAAACAAAAGAATAGACCTGTATTAGCAGTTTGTTATTTTATAGAGTATTTTTAACACTCCCTACCAAATTTTAAAGAAAAAATTTGGACCCATGTTCAGAAAATATTATTTTTACTTTCTTGTATATGTACGTATATACTGAGTAGTATATGTAGAGTAGAGAAAGTTATGTAATGTTGCGGAAAATTGGTTTCGAGATTTCAACAGAAATACTCGTTTTGAGGTCCCCAGATACCGATTTTGCTTTTCTTTATCAAAATAGATATTCCTCAGTCGATCTGCCTTGTCTTGCTTTGCGATTTTGAAAAACATTCTTTAAAAATTGACCTGGGACATTTTCAAAATTTACTCAAAATTGCCTCCAACATTTTTCTATACATAAAGATGGCACGGGTCTGTTTTTTCTGTTAGCTTTAAATTTTCGAAAATTTAAAAAGTTAGAATTTTTTAGGCTTATTCCTTATATTACAAAATTGAAGACAGATGTGAAATTTTTTCTCCCTGGTTAGTCTTTCATTAAGGCCATGTACATTTTTACTTTCTCACTACCGGGTAGAAAGAAAGTTTTGTAATTCTGCGCGAAATAAGGCTAATTTTCGGCAGATAAAAACTAATTACTGGGGCCAGGCAACAAAAAAAGTACATGTGCTTCAAATGATTTTCTTAAAAAATTTTTAACTGAAAAGTTTTCGGTTAAAATAAACACAAAATTACGCGTTTTCAGAAATGTTGTTACTTTCTCAAAAACTGTTCCAAATTGTTTCTTCAAATTTCTCCTGCAGATAGTGCTATTTCCACTGTTTAATATGGCAAAATTAATGGTGTATTCTTTTGTTTTTTCAAAAATTACAGAAATGTAATATTTTTTAAAAATATCTCTCACTTCGATAATATGCACATTTCCAGGGATTTTTTTTTTTTTTTGCATTTGTGGGTTCAAGTACTTAAATGACTTCAATTTTTTTATTTCGAAAACTTAAAAAGCTTATGTGAAAAAGACCATCAAATTTTGCATATACAGTGACGCTTGAATGCCTTTTTTTTTTAAATGACTCCAAGTTTTTCAACAAAAATTGCCATTAAGTACGAAATTTTACTCATCTTATAATATTCTTCTGTAATATACTATTGGTTCTGCCATTAGAAAACCGAAAAATTGAGAAAATGTTTAAAAAAGTACTTAAGGTGGTAATAGATGGCACCTGGCAAGATTGGGCGAGAGTAAAAGAAATTAGAAAACTAACTAGTTCAAGAAAGACTATGCCATTCTGAAGCACCACTGATTTATAAATGTATTATATTTTAAATAGTTATTACAAGTCGACAACGTTTTGGCTCTTTTAGCCATCTTCAGGTATAGAAACAGTGAGTTTTAATTACAATATTGGAGTGATAAACAGAAGATTGAAAAACTGAAAAGTTTTCTATGACAACGAGCTCGAAACTCCGCCTTTTCAGAAAGGCTCAAACGCAATTTTCTCAAAAATTGTTGTTTTTCAAACAATTTGTACGGATAGTGCTAATTGCAAGACAAAATTTAGTTTGTTGTATTTTTTTCTTTCTTTTTTTTTTCTTTTCAAAAGTAATGTTTTGAAATATGTTTCGGCATTAATATATACATTTCCAACAATTTGTATACATTATTGTATTTGTGAGTGGATGTGCTTCAAATGACTTCCAGGCAAGTTTTTTCAAAGCTCGAAAGGTTCCGTGAGAAAAAGCTTCAAATTTGGCATTAACACGAGCTTAAACGATATTTTTTTGAAAACGGCTACAAATTTTTCAACGAAAATTTCTGTACATAACGAGATTTTATTCTTCTTTAATAATGTAAAAGTAATATTTCGAATATATCATTACGAAACAGAAAAAATGAGTAAACTTTAAAAAAATGTATTTTGAGTGGCGATAGAT
Organism: Gryllus longicercus; assembly: GCA_038098605.1. Lineage (NCBI taxonomy): Eukaryota > Metazoa > Arthropoda > Insecta > Orthoptera > Gryllidae > Gryllus > Gryllus longicercus. Next base: position 8,324,509 of record JAZDUA010000010.1, read on the forward strand.
CGCAGCCGATAAAGATAGACCGTAAAGCAACCCCAACACCATGGAAATTAGAAATCTTCAGTACGAAAAAGTCTGTGCCATAGTCTGTCCGTCCGTCTGTGATCCCTAATCTCCGTTTGCGATACCTAAATCATGCGTAGGATTTTTTCCAAATTGAAGAACCTGTCCATCTGTCGAAGCTTTGAGATTTTTATAAACATTCTTTAAAATTTGAGAGTACTTTACATGAAGCCCTTCGGACATTTTCAAAATTTTCTCAAAAACTACTCCATTTTTTTTTTAATTTCTTGTAAGGGTCGAGTAACATACGCTTATAAAAGTGACGTAGGTTCGATTTTCACGCTTAACTCTGAATTTTCGAAAATATCAAAAGTATCAATTTTATTCGGCGTCTTCCAACAATACAAAATTGAAGATAGAGATTTTTCTTTCAAATTAAATTTGTTGTCCATAATTAGTTCTTTCATTAAGGCCATGTACTTTTTTAAACATAGTATTCGCGCAATATTGCGTGCAATATTTGCAATTTAAAAAAAGTACAAAAACAATATTTTCTCAAATGGCTTATTTTTTTTCTTTAAACTGTTGGTAGGGATATTACCAAATCCACTCAGTAAGATGGCATAAACGCCAAATAGCTCTGTTCTTTGGTTTTTTAAAAAATTATAAAAATATAATGTTTTACTTGAGTCTCCCGTCGTTAATATTTATACTACCGCCAATATGTTATCATTATTATATTTACGAGTAGATGTGCTTTAAATAATGTCAGATAAAGCTTTTCGAAAACTCAACCGTTTTCTGTGAAAACTAGCTCACAATTCCGCATTTTCTCAAAAACGGCTCCAAATTTTTTCTTCAAAGTTTTCGAACGGATCATGCTAATTGCTCTATTTAATTCGACGTAAAGTTCATTTCGGTGAATTTTTTCGTTTGTTAAATGTATTTTTAAAGACTTTTCACACCATTAATACGCAAGTTTCTAGCTTTTTTGTATGTTGTGTTGTTTTGTATTTTGTATGTAATTTCGTGATTTTAATAAACAATAGAAATACCGTGGTTTCATTATTACACAAAGCATAATGACTTTACAGTGATATTGAGTTAAATAAAGTTTTCTCAGTATTTATAAAATCTGACTTATACCGTTCTGGTTTTCACCCATTCATTTTTTTTTTTTTTAAAGATATCTCACTCTGTTAATAGGCACATATCCATCAAATTTGTAAACTATTATATTTGTGAGTTAAGGTACTTCAAATGACTTCTAATGAAGTTTTTCGATAATTCAAACATGTTCTGTGAAAAATGTTTCAAATTTCGAAGTTACACTAGCGCTTAATCCTCATTTTCTTAAAAACGGCTCCAAATGTTTAAATGAAAATTGCCATTTAGGACGATGTGTTTCTGTTTTTTTGTTTTTTTTAAATAAATTGGTATTTCCGTTCAACTATTAGGAAATTGAAATATTAAGATAAAATTTTTAAAGTAATTTGGTCGGTTATAGATGGCAGCTGGCAAGAGTATGTGGCAAGTTCGTATAGCTAGCCGAGACCTAATACTAGAGAAAACTAATATGGGAAAGTCTGTACCATTCTACAGCACCACTAGTTTATATATTAGATAACTTTAGAGAAAAAGAACATGTCACTGCGAGAAAGTATACCTACGCAAAACGTTTTTTTTAATCAAGCATAGGAAAACCTTCAACGAAGAATGATATGGACTCACTAAAAGAAAATCCACAAGTGTTTTAATTATTATTAATTTGCGGCATCCAGCATCTGACACTTGCCACCTAAGGGCGACGGTGCTGCCTTCTAATCACCAAAAGTCACGTGTTGTTCCTTCTCTCTAGTCTGGTCTGGCGTGCCCTGCTCTCCTTTTCATGTTTTGCCCTAGCCTGCCCTGCCCAATCACACCCTTCTCCTTACCACTGCTCTCGTCCTGTGCTGCCTTACGTGACCACGATACTACCCGCCTTACCGCCAGGCTGTGCATGATGTCTACATTTTAAAAAAAAATATTTTTTTCAATTAATCAATGGCGGCTAGTGCCCCAACAGACTGAACGCCCATCGTCCATCTAACGACGGACATGTAATTTCAAAAACGTCCTGACGTCCATCTAACGACGGACATGTAATTTCAAAAATTCAAAATTCGAAAATATAATATAAATGTAAGCAATTCAAATTAATTAAAACTAAGTTAAATAAAAGTCTATATTGAATCATTACTTACACAATTTATGCCTCGTGACCGAGTCAGGTATATTACACACCTCCCGCGCACGTGGTTCTGGCTTTGATTCCCACTGGACACTTATGTCCGACTCCAGCACATCGTCACAAGCACTATTGCCTCGACACATTTCACACAAATAAAGTTATATTATTTCGAAAATATCACCACCCTGTTAAATTTTGTAAAAAAGATCCTTCCACATACACGCCCATATTCCACCAGCACTCTGTTTTGTAACTGCAGCCTGCTGCATCTACCGAGAAAGGGACTTCCTTCCAGAGCCGCCACTGTTATTAATGTTTATATAACATACACAAAAATGCAAACTACACGTGCAGACAACGGGAACTTCCGTCTTTCAAACGACATCTTATTCGCTTCGATTGACTCAGTAGTTCGTCAATAAAATCAGGATTCGTACCGGTATCTAATTATAAACTCCTTCGGAATGATAGGTCGATAATTAAAAGCAATTTAAAAGAAAAGACGGGTGGAGGGGTCGCATTGTTTGTTCGCAATGACATTAAGGTTAAAGTAGTCGCTCACTCCACATCCTCTTTACCTGGCATGGAATATATGTTTGCAGAAATCCAAATTGGAATGAAACATTTACTTGTTGCTGTTGTTTACTGGCCCCCGAAAACGGGAGTTTTATCCGAATTAGAGATTCCCCTTTCGCAGTTCGCAAGTAAATATCAGGATATCATAATCATGGGTGATTTCAATTGCGATCTGAAGGTACCGCTCACAAACTCGGCCGAAAAGTTTATTGATACTTTTAATTCATACAATTTACAAATATTAGAATTTGGCCCGACTCACTTAGCATTAGGAGCTGAAACATGGATAGATCACGCGATTGTGTCAGACACTTCGAAAGTATTAATGTACGGTCAGATATCTATTTCGGGAGTATCAAAGCATGATTTGCTATTTATGGTGTACTCTATAAAATGTCCTAAATATAAGCAAAAAATTATCCGCTACCGTGACTACAAAAATATTAAGGGCTATGTTCGACGACAGTGCCAAAGCTCCTTGGCATGACGTTTATAGTCAAACATCTAAAGTAGAAGTCTTCAACGAAATTATATCTAACCTTTTCGATAAACATGCACCATGGAAAACGCGACGTGTGACACGTCCCGCGGCCCCATGGCTTACAAATACATTAAAGCAATTCATGCAGGAACGTGACTCAGCTTACCATCGCTTCAAGTGTAATAAAACCTCTGAAAATGAAAGAGAGTACAAAAAGTTACGAAATTCCGTAAAACAAAAAATTAGAAACGAAAAAATTCGATATTATCATGATGTCTTTAAAGTAAATACAAACACAAAAGACGTTTGGAACAAACTGAGAGACCTCCGAATCACGAAAGCAAATTCTTCTGAAATTTCTATCGATATGCCCTTGAATGATATTAATGACTACTTTGTAAATGTTTCAAAACCAATACCACCTTCTGTCAAGCGTAATACATTACAGAGACTTTCAAGCAACTCACCTGCTATCAGGGATAAATTTTATTTCCATAACGTTGATCATCAAGAAGTTAGTAAAATTGTTCTTTCACTAAAATCAAATGCAAATGGCTCCGATGGTATCACAGCCAAACAATTGAAATTTGTTTTACCATTTGCCCTTCCGGCACTCACGCATTTAATTAATTTCTCATTAACAACGGGAACCTTTCCTCAAGCGTGGAAGCTTGCACATGTTCGCCCCCTGCCAAAATCTGAACTGACCTCGGCGTCTTGCAATTATCGCCCAATTAGCATATTGCCGACAGTGTCTAAAGTTCTGGAACAAATTGTTCGAAAACAGATTGTAAAACACGTATCCGACTCAGATCTGCTCGATAACTTTCAGTCCGGCTTTAGAGAAGGTAGAAGCACACAAACCGCTTTATTGAAAGTAACTGAAGACATACGAAAAGCGCTAGATGATGGCCTCGTAACTGTATTAACTCTTTTAGATTTTAGTAAAGCATTCGACTCTGTAGATTACGACATCCTAATAGCGAAGTGCAAAAATCTAAGTTTTTCTGATTCCACCATCTCTTGGATTGCAAGCTATCTCTACAATAGGCAACAAATTGTAGTAGTTGACGATCTGCACTCCAATCCAAAACCTCTCCACCGTGGAGTACCTCAGGGATCCGTGTTAGGGCCACTGTTCTTCTTAATTTACATGAATGACCTATCAAACGAACTTACGGAATGTAATCATCATATGTACGCGGATGACCTGCAAATTTATATCTCCGGGAAACCATCACAGGTAGAAATGCTAATAAATAAATGAAATAATGAACTCTCATCTGTAGTCAAATGGTCAATGAAAAACGGACTCAATTTAAATCCTACAAAATCACAAACCATCATAATTGGCTCTTCTCAAATGCATAAGAAACTTGAAGGTTCATATGTTCCTGATGTGCTTATAGACAATGTTGTAGTACCTCGTCATACATAAGTCAAAAACTTGGGCTTAATTCTTGATGATCATCTAAGTTGGGAATATCAAATCCGAAATGTCTGTCGGAAAGTTTATGCTTCTTTGCAATCCCTTAGATATATCGATAAATGTCTCCCTACTAATACGAAGGAAATGTTGGTAAAAACCCTGCTGTGTCCTCATTTCGACTACGGGGATATTGTGTATAACAATTTAAAAGATTCACTCGCTCAAACTCTACAGAGGGCTCAAAATTCCTGTATTCGTTTCATTTATAACATAAAAAAATACGATCACATCTCTGGAGTTTATAAACAGCACAAAATATTAACACTAAAGGATAGGCGCTTGTATCACAGCCTTTGTCTTTTATTTAAGATGCTAAAAATGGGTTCCCCGACATACTTAACAAATTATTTTGTACACCTTAAATCATCTAGATTTCAAAAATCCCAGTTACTCTGCATTCCAAAAAGCAAAACCAGCTACTACAATAAATCGTTCGCAATTTCTGTAGCCCGCGAATGGAATAAATTGCCTCCCAATATTAAAAACTCCTCTTCATTAACATTTTTTAAGAAGCACCTGCATGATTTTTTACAAAGTAAAATACACCATTTTGCTATTTAAATCACTGTAGATTACGGGTCAAATAAAAACTATTTCTTAGGAGTGTTAAGATGAATATGTTTTAGAAATAACATTAATGTTTCTTTTGTAAAAAATGTTACTTTCTTGCGACCTGTTTGATACTGCCGGAACTGTACTTTCATCCGTAGGAGCAGAGGCGGTTTTAAACAAGAAAACCACCCTTTGCAGCATGGACCGCAGCTGAGGATACCATCCCAAAGACCCGTTACTTCATGTTAGCTTAGTTTCCATTGTATTAGGACACAGTCTGCCTGGTGGGTTTTTCCCCGACTAGCGGGTTTTCCTCCAGGATCGAGCGACGTGTGATGGTGTCTTTCTGTATTAATAGATCACAGTCGCTCGGGGTGAATACCAGGCTGCCGCGTAGCGCGCAGATATTTAAAGCACATAATCTTATTTAATTCAAATTGTATTTTCAATCTCAGACTTGATTTTAAAATTATTTCAAAATTATTATTGTAACATTTTATCCATTTAACCTCTGATGTTGTCTATTTATAAGTTGCTTTAAATAACGTTTGCTTTCCACTAACTACTTACAACTTGTAGATTATATTACATTTAAATTTTTAGATAACATTACTTTTTAGTAATTTTACTATTTAATACATTACTCTGTATATTTGTGACATGTGGTCAGGCGGAAGAGCGGGCCTGATGGCCCGAGCCTCGCCATATTAATAAAGGCATATTATTATTATTATTATTATTATTATTATTATTATTATTATTATTATTATTATTATTATTATTATTCGTCCGGAGAAAAAATGTTTACATAACACGTTTTAGAAATAATATCAATGGGGCATTGTTCCGTGTTCTCTGTGTGTACAATAATTATTTTATCTGTTCTGTATGTATGTGTAGACCGTGTATTATGTTTTTCCTCTGTTATATGTCTGTGTTGCACTATATATTGTGGCGTCATATCAGTCGCCTTCTACAAACGTGACAAAATATTAGCCACGTGCATTTCATACTCATGGACAGCGCTGGCGGGAAGAGACGCCGGGCTGAACATTGGCAAACCTAGGGAGCGGAAGGGAATGGCTGTGTCTTGGGTGGCCACTTGTGAACCCAATGTGAATATTGATATTGTGGCGTCACCAATTAATTAATATAATTTTATTATGGCATCGCCAATAACAAAGTAATTCCTACAGCTGGAAATAGCTCGCGTCGAGAAAGAAGTGGGTCAAAGGGACGCGGCCTCCACCGCGACGGTTCCCTTCGCTAGACAGGGAGGCCCACCCCCCGACCGCGCACAGGTCTTCTTTCCAGAGGCAACTGGTTTATTGCCCCTCATAAACAGACATAAAGGCCCAGGCCGAAGACCGGCCGAACAAAGCGCCACCCTCGCGTTCTTTCTGTTGCCGCTCGACCAGAGAATGCCAGCCCCGATGGAGTTGGGCCGGGTGTCAATTAGGCGAGGAAGACACATTTACGACGCGTCGTGAGCGAAACCTTTCTTGGCCATCAAACTGATCCCTTCTCGGACAATGCTAACTCCTCACATTCGTTCTGGCACGCGTCGGGGCACGCGACGGGCACCAGAAGTCCCGCGGGAGTTGTTTCCCTCTAAATACAGTAGGGTGTCGATTAGCCCATGACGGTCCGGGAATCCGGGAATCGGGAATCCGTGAAATGCGCTTTTACGCGCGCACGTGTCCAGACAGATGCGATCAGCTCCCGGAGTAACTGACAAAGGGAAGCGAGTGAGAGAGCGAAGCCAGCGACAGACAGAGAACATTTACGGAAAAATACAGAGAAATCGACACGAGATTGGTTAATCAGAATCCTGCGACGCAGCCACCCTCGGCCAATGGGAAGCTTCGCCATGAGGGAAGGGAGAAATTTGGTGCCAGGAACAATTTGGGAAGGGGAAAGGAACTTCTTTTATAAACGCGATGCAGAGTAGGAATGGGACACTTTGTAAAATTTCTTCGGAGGAACACTTCTAAAAATTTCTTCGAAACGAGACTTCTTCTTAGATTTGTTGAAGAGACTACTTCTAAGATTTTCCGGCGAACTTCACTTGTAAATTCCTTCGACAGTCTCGACTTGTAAAATTTCTTCGTGGAACTTCGAAATTTTCGTTACATGAGAACTTCACTTCTAAAAGTTATCCAGTCATTCACGATCGGGATGCGAGTTTGGGAAAAGACTTTCCCACAGCCGAATTAGTCAGGACGCGACTCGTAAATTGTTGCGGAGAAAACTCGGGCGGGAAACTACCGGATCCCGCGCCGTTTTCGCTTCGGCCCGCCAGCCTTGCCGCCTCTCGTCCCGGGCTAAGTGACAGCCCTTTTCGCAACGTCAACGCCCGTGGCCACTCGCCCCCTCTGAGCCTGCTGGAGCTGACAACCTGGAATCGCCGCTACCTGAGCGAGAGAAGACGCGCCGCAGAAGATCAGCAACCCGGAGCCGCCGCCGCCTCTGCTTTGAGGCTGCCGCCTCGGCCCGCCCACGAAGACCAGCAGCCATTGGTGATAACTATGAGACGATGCCGTCTCACTGAACAATTATAACAGCGAAAAACTGCAAGTGGCCGCGCTCAGGCCCAGCAGAATTAACCACTTGTAATTAATTCACAGAGTAATTTTAGTAAAAAACTTGCGTCGCCCATTGCGACATTGTAATTTCCCTGGTAGCTTTTGGTGCCAGAAATAAACTGGTATTCGTTACAAATGACTCTGTGTTCATTCCTGACCTCCCATCTCTTCCATTCAGTTACATTTCAGGAGCTGAACCTGGCGCCCTCCCCCGCTGGTATTACATTCGGCTGGTCCCTAGTCGGGCTAGTTTAGGCGACTTGATCGCTTATATTACATTTGCCTGGTCCCAACGTGGGGCTAGTTGAGTGCATCATCGCAGATATTACAATATATTCACATAAAGACATGTTAGTCATTGGTTAATCAAGTAATGTTATAATTGAGTACTTTCGAGGCTTTAATGGAGGTCGTATTGTATATCTCGAATGTCTAAAATATTTTCTCAATTTTTACAAATTTTCAAACATTGTGTTTCAAAATATCTAAAAATCTTCAATATCTCTTTAATTAGTTGATGGTAGTTAGCTATATAAGGTAGAATTCCTGAATTACACCAAAACGACAGGCGATGCTCGGCATATAGCTCACATTCAGTTAAGACATGTGGAACAGTTAGTTTTGTCTGACATTCCACATGGGCACGTGGGGATGTCTGTTAGGCATCTTCTGCACAGATACTCGGAAAAGAATCCTTGGCCAGTTAGGAACGGTATTGTTTCTTTTGTATAGTTTGAACCATTTAGCCTGTTCAGAAAATGAAACATTTGGCACATTTTTTTGACGCCTTCCTGTATCTTGCGTGTCCCACCGCCACTGCCACTCCTTCTTCTGCTAACGCATCAGCTTCTTTTCTTTCATGATTTTAGCTGCGACTAAAGTTGTTCCGAAAATTTCCACAGTTTCCTGGTTTCTTAGAGCGTGTCTTGCTGCGAGTTTTCTTACTTCCAGTACTAATGGAAACAAACATGCTAGGATTTGAAGGGTCATGGTTGAGCTTATCCTGTAGGTGCCAGGAGTAACGTAGTACACGTTACGAATAGTAACTGCGATTTTTCCAACTTTGCCCCTAGCAGGCCTCAGCTGACAGTTTCATCCAATCGGGAGCTTGAACATCACCTTAGTGACGACAACTGTCTTAAATTTGAAAAGGATATTTCGATTTTTGGAGGTACTTTACATTAAGTCCCAACATTTTCAAAATTTTCTCAAAAAAATGTTCCAAATTTTTTGTTTCTGTTTTTTTTTTTTGAAAAATATTTATAAATGGTGCATCTCTTAGTTTCGTTGAATTGTCTGAATTATCAAAAATTGCAAAAGTTCATTTGTTTGTTTTCTACCGTACAACTACAATATTAAACAAATATAAATTTGTTTGTAATAAAATATATTCTTTCAAGTTTTATATTTAAATAAAATAACGTTCAATTTTTTAAAAAAATCTTGTAGCTTACGCGTAATTTAGCCTGAAATATAGGCAATATTAAAAACAAGATTTTCTCAAAAAACGACTCCAATTTATTTCCGTAAACATTTTGTACGAATAGTACGCCAAATGGACTGAATACCTGATAATAAAAACCATCTAGATGAATACTTTTAATTTTTCGAAAATAGTTACACAAATACATTTTTTTAAATATTTATCATTCCTAGCTATTTTTAACTTTATCGGGGTCAAATAATTAATATTTCTGATTTGAATGTTTAATTCCTTTGTTTTCCTTCCTTCATTGCCATTTGGACTTTTCTTTTGAAGAATCGGTTCCGAGATTCATCAATCGTGTCTTATCGTTCATTGATTGTTCACCGCACATGTTTACGCAATCTTTGGTTTGTTATATTCTTTGGCGATAGGAACGCCCCAAGCGGTACCTCCTGAATAGCACAAGTGCTTCCCGAGAGGATATAATGAGAGATATAAATGGTCCATGCCCCTTACAAATGCACGAGAACGAGGGCTTAAAAATTCTTCGTTTATTGATATTCTTTCTGACAAGATGTTCTCACGGCAGTGAAGGTCATCAGTAATCCAATTTAGAAACATCATACCTCTTCTGTACTAGCGGGTCATAAAGTATTCTTACTTTTGTTTGCTCTGTTCGTTTTCTGCACGATTAGGCTGCCATCTTTGGATTCATGCAGTCGGTGTCAAAATAATTGCCCTTTATTGCCTTGCTGAGCTGCTGTAGTGCATTTCCTGCTAGAAAATCTCTCTGTATTTGGTAAGTGGAAATGACAGTATTTAAGAATAAACGTGGTGTTGCAAATTACTGTTACGTTCAATAACAATTAGAAGTAGTCCCATTCATGTAATAGATTGTGTTTTCGTTTTGTGGTAACGTGGATCCACATAAGTTTTTAACACCAAAAAATCTATAGCATTTTAATTAAAGGTCTGGAGAATAAGCCGGAGAGCGGGCAGTGTTTTCAAGCAGTAATGAAAGAAGATATATCAGTGAAAGCGTCTTCCAGTTTTGCTGTTAACATGCATTTGCAAGTTTTGTAGAACGTGGTTAGAACTTTGATATTTGTATTTTTCTATTTTGATAATTTAAAAGCTTTAATGGGTTGATGGATGAAATGGTCACGTATGCATTTTTTACATTAAAATGCTAGGTTAATGTTCTAAGAGCAGATTAAATTTAGTGATGTTTACGTTTTCCGCTCCTCTCAGAATTTTCGTGACATCAAGTCTCTTTTATCCAGTGCTTCATCACGTTTTTTGTAATTATTATTCTAACGAAGTCGCTTTTAAATAATTCCCGTTTGAATCAGGGTTCACTTCTTTGCATCTTAATACAAAGGAAAAATAAAGGGTATGTCTTGATATAATTCAGTTTTCTTAAGTAATCTATCTATAAATAAAATCGGTTGCTGAAATTGTATTGGAGCTACTTTATCATAGCTGTGTGATAGGAGTCCTTGACATCTCATTTCGCAAGAACTTATGACTTTGAGTAAGGTTATTTGGAGGCTTCAGTTTAGTGGATAGCTTTTTGGCATGTAAGTAATGTATAATAATATAATGCTTATTTTTAATTAATCTTGTTGCTTATTAGTTTCATGTAATTGATTGCATAAAAAAAATAATTCTACAATTCTCAATAATTCATTGATGAAAGCCAATCTTGTGTGAAATAACTAATATCCATTTTTTTCATGTGTTAATTTATAATAATGTAAATAAATTTAGTAGTAAATCTCATATTGTCCTGTAACAGCTGATTTTGGCATGTGTAACATTAGTGCTAAAAATAGCCTCATTTGGCTGTGAACACCAGTGTTGTGTCAGCTGCCATGTAGCTAATTTTAGTTCCCTTCAGTGCATCTTGTAGCAAGCTTTGCAATGAGCATAGCAACCAGATCAGTGGGGACTGGAAGTATTTGGATGGTTAATGAAACGTATTATTTGGGGTCTTATGTTGGTCTGTGTTCAGATGTGTGGACAGATCATGAGTGAGGTAGAAAACTTTGTATGCTGTATTAAGTATATTGTAATATTTCACAAAATTTTATCTAAAAAATAATTCTGTTATTTTGTCAATAATCGGAAATTGAATGGAAATGTTAAACGCTGTATTGGTAATTGGTTATGTTCAAAGAATTTCCATGACTATATTTAAAGTTCCGAAGTTCTTAAAGGTTAATGAGAACTCTAATGATGACAGTTGGAACTTGCAAGAGGTGAATGGGATGAATTTCACAGTAGAGTGGGGTATTTCTTCGGAGTGTGATGAAGTATATTACCTTTTCCCTTCCTTTCCTGCAATTTCCTTAATGAGTAGAACTGCAATTAAATAATATATGCAACTCTTGTTTATTTTAACATAGTAAATATTTTTAAACCTAGAGAGTATTTTATTTGTGTTAGGTTAATATATTTGTTAGGTTTTTTTCTTCCCAGAGTTAAACTATTGTATTTTGTAGTTATTGGATTGCAACCGTTTTTTACATTTAATTTAATTTTTTATGCAGGGCATTGAACACTTTTAAGTTTGTTGATTGAAAATTTGAAATAAGTATTTTTATTGTTAACCTTAAATCAGGTTAAAGAAATTCCTCAAGGTTTTTAGTGTGTTTTAGGGTTGATGACTTGGGGGATGTCCTCAGTAGTATTTTGCCTCAAACTGCTTTTCTAAAGAAATAATATTATAGTTATTTAATCCTTTCCTGTGAAAAGGTTAAATTTTCATATGTAATTAATTGCTTAAGTTGAAATGGCGTACCTCTTTGCACTGTTGTTGTTTAAGAAGGCGTAACAAATTTTTGTTGAGTTAATGCTGTCATTAAATAAAGACCTGTTTCAATAACAGTGTTGCTGGGGCTCTGCTGATATGCATAACACCAGTCCTGAAGGGCAGTACCGTGCCAACGGTGCCCACAACCCAGAATGTGTGGCCATCTTGGATGCAGGGGCCCAGTATGGCAAAGTGATTGATCGCAAAGTGCGGGAGTTATGTGTGGAAAGTGAAATCCTGCCTCTTGATACACCTGCTTTCACTTTGAAAGAAAAGGGTTACAAGTAAGTATTTAAACTAAAGTAAACTCTGAAGGGAGAAAATGTTTCCAATTATAGAGGAAGGCAACAAGTGTCATTACTATATTTACCATCTATGACTTTCAAGGCCAGAAAGTAATGCATTGCATAACTTGAAAAATCACAAATATTACTGAAATTTCAGAGTAAAATGTATTAAATTTTTTTCTCCACCATTGAGTATTACTTTCTGTGTTTTATTTCCTTCCTCTCTTATTTCATAATAAAACATTTTATTTAGGATGAAAATATTACTACAGTTTTATTGCATGTTCAATTGGGGCATTAATATTGGTGTAGGCTTAGTTAATTTACATTTTAAGGTAATATGTTCACGAGTCACTGGTCAAATACTCTATTTGTTACATCTGTAGATTAACAATAGCTGCTTGTAAACATTAATAAAGCATTTAAATGTTTATAGGTAAATAGTTAACAGTATTGATATCCCTGACAACAATGTTTTACTCTTAAATTTAGTCTCCCGCATGATTTTTCATTTTCATATGTTGGCTATACCTAAGATAGATTTAGGTGGACTTCAGCTCCCATACTTTTCTTTCTTTCTGCATTGAATATTTGACTGCATTGTTTAAATCAAAAGTGACTTATACTCAAATAATTTAAGGTTATATGTGGTACTAAATGTTAGTTGGGGAGGTTTTCACTCATACCTAAAGAGAAACAATCCTGATCATAGCATTTTTGTACACCATAACTCCTAAACTGAGAGCCAGTACTTCAGGTTATGATTAATTTCACAGCAGATTTTTATCAATTACACCTCAAAATGCTCTGCGAGGTATGATACATTTAAGATATCATTAAGATTACTCCAAAAATTTAATATGAATTGAATAAAAGAAAAAGGAACTTTGACTTTATAACTTCTTCAATAACCTATGCCTGAGAAACTTTTTCCATTAGGGCCTACACTAATTTGAACTTCTTTTATTAAAAAATGAAGGCTAGTAAGGACCAAATTTTCCTTACCATCTTAAAGAGTAGATATTTTATTTTCACTTACAGAACTTTCTGGGGATAGTTGACTATAAGCGTTCATACAAACTATCCTAAATAGGCTTTGTAATTATAAGGAAACCTTTTTAAAAAAAAGAAAAAACACATTTTAAAACTTTCATAGCTAAAATGTTTTTTCTTTATAGGAAATGTTAAATAAGTGTCTTAACATGTTGCTAAAGCAATTTTTTGTGTAATTGTCTTTTAGTTTTTCCAAAATACAAAGCTGCTTCTGTTTTTTGGAAAAAATAAGTCTAAATTATTTCCTGTGAGCTGGGCTCAAATGTTCACGTTTAATCTTTTTACATTGTGTATACTATGTACTTTTTTTAATAAAGAGAAAGGATTCTAACTCTGCAATGAAAAGTGGGTAATTGGTACCAAAAAAAATGGATAATTCTTACTATCCTAGGAAGTAAATTACTTCCTCGAGTATTTTGTTTGTAGAAAGTGTAACAAGGGACGAAATTAGAGAGGGAACTCTCAGCAACTCCCTGCTTGATCATATGTTCATTTAATCGAAAAAGCAAGAGATAATTCAGCAGTTGTAGAACTTGAAATCTCTGACCACTATCCAACTGTCTCTTATTTAACCTGGAATGATAACATAACTTTTAATAACCCTTATGTAAATACCAATTTTAGATTAAAATATAAGAATATAGACAGGATGATAACTGATTGGACTGCATACTCCAATCAAGATGTTAATTTCTTCTGCAATGAGTTGGTAAATAAGTATAATAATATGTATATAATGGTAATAGGAAAATTATAAAGTATACTGTTGATGAAAAGGCCCAACTAAATAAAAGAGACAAAGGCTAGATTACTGACCATCTGCACAGTAAAATAAAAGCTAAAGATAGTCTTTTGAAAAGATAGAAATCAAATCCAAAAAGTAATTCTTACAAGCTGGCTTACACAAAGTATAGAAATAGATTAAATAATGACACGTACAGCAAAGAAATGATCACTTCAAGTCTCGATTTGAAAATAAAGTATCTAATAGCAAACAATTATGGTTTGAATTAAATCATGCCTTAAATAGGAAACAAAACAAAAGATGTAGATGACAAAATTATATAATTACTTGGCAAAAATAAGAGTATACAAAATATTGCTGATGATTTTGCTTAACAATTTGTAAAGCAAGTTGATATTATAGAAGGGAATAGAATTTATGGTTGTGAAAAGGATAACATGGACGAGAAACCACTAGAAGTAAGCTGTTACATCCCATTTACCAATCCAATGGTAATTAAGAAAATCATAAAAGAAATTCATGTTAATAAAAGTGCAGGTTACGATAAGATTAGGGCTCGAGATATATGTAACAACATTGAAATATTCTGTGAGACGCTATCCATTCTTATCATCATCATCATCATCATCATCATCATCATCATCATGAGGTTAGGTGTCTTTCCGGACCACATGAAGGTAACCATTACTAGACCTATTTATAAAAATAGTGCTGCTATTGAGCTAACAAATTATCGACCAATCTCAATATTGTCGGTTATTGAATAAATCGTGGAAAAATATATTGTAACTAGATTAAATAAGTATCTCAAAGAAAATAATGTTATTGATGAGGACCAGTACGGCTTTCAGAAAGGGAAAGGGGCTGAACAGCTACTTAACAAAGTAGGTAACTATATTGCAGAGCAATTAAATAAGGGACAAAGAACTCTTGCATTATATATAGATTATAGTAAAGCATTTGATACGGTTGACCACAAAATATTAATAAAAAGACTGAAAGAAATAGGACTCCAAAATCGTTTTCTAAAGCTTTTTGAAAGTTACTTATCAAATAGAAAATTCATTGCTAAACTTACAAATACAGAAAGTTCCTTAAAAGATGTTAAATATGGTGTACCACAGGGAAGTCAATTGATACCAGTTTTATTTAAGTGAATAGCCTGTTCATAAGAATTAAGAGATGCAAATTATATATGTATGCCGATGATGCAATACTCTTATATTCTCACAGAAACATAAAGTTGTGCCAAGAAATCATAGAAAATGATTTCAACTCCCTGCTAAAATGGTTATACATTAATAACCTTTTTGTTGAACCAAGTAAAAGTAAATTATTGTATTTCAAAACACCACATATGCAAAATCTAAAAATTGACAGGACTAGATTTCATGTATATAAATGCCTCATTAGTGACCAAACATTACTCTGTAATTGTGTGAGACTAAACTTTACCACAGAATATAATTATCTAGGTGTAATTTTCGACCCACATCTGAAATTTGAAAAGCATACCAATATATTATTTGACAAAATTAAAAGAATATCTGGCTGTCTCTATGCTGCAAAAGATTATTTAAACAAAAAAATTATGCTTCTCCTGTACAAAACATTAGTAGAGTCAATACAAAGATATGGTGTTAATATATGGGGGGGAGGGGGGCGCTAGCTATAATCTGTCCAGCATAACTCATCTGTAGTAAAAAATTCTGAAAATGATCATGAATAACGACATAATGGATATTAAACAACTTCGAAAAGAAGCTGATACTTTGACCACTTATGGTTTCTACAAATTTTATAATATAGTCACTATAATAATTACAAATTTAAAACAATAGAATTACATAACTATGCGTTCAGAAGAACAATATATGATCCCACTCACAATAGGTACAGAGAAAGATCTTTAAATAATGTAATACCGAAATTATACAATGAAGTGCTAGATCTAGAACTGTGTCCAAACGTTGATAAATTAAAAAGAGAACTGAAAATGTGGTTACAAAACACTTAAATAGGCCAATAAATACACTGATGTGATAACGTAAGGACTGCAGAAAACCAATACTTGTGTGTAAACACTGTATTAAGATAGTTACATAATTATTTTGTGTTAATTTTGGTTTATGTACTGGTATGTGTTGTACATAAGTGACTATATTAGAAATAAGAACATAAAACTACCTATGTGATTTTATATATTAATTAAAAATATTGTTATATAAACTCTTAAGTATATGAACTTAAACCAAAATTTAAAACAATTTATAAAAAAGGTAAAACTATAATGTATTTTTTTTCTTAATTTTGTTATTTTGTAAATATTTATAAAAATATTTGAAATGTTAACCATTGTTTTAATCGTATTATGGATTATATCACTGTAAAACCCAAAATTGCAATTGTTACAAGTAGGACTTTTATGTTTTTAACTTTACATTGAATTATTTATGATAAAATTCATAAGAATAGGTTTTTATGTAATTATATTAGGTAAAACTAAAGTATGACAACATTATGAATTTAAAGAAGAAAATACTGTACAATACAGTTATAATGGGCACCTGATGTTAAGTCAGTTCGACTTATCAGGACCCACAACAAATTTGATGGAAAATAAACTATTCTATTATTATTATTATTATTATTATTATTATACAATTATTCATTTAATTTTTTGATGGGTGTATTAGATTTAAGTATTGTTGATTTGATGAATGATGAACAATTTGTGTGATGAAAAAAGCATCATTCACATAGTTTCATCACTAGTTGCCTTAAAACCAAAAGATTTTTTCCAGAATATGTGATTGAAGCCAATTAAAAATAGTACCATTTGATTTTTGTCTCATTGAGAGGCATCAAATGAGCTATTGATCACTAAACATACCTTAGCGCCCCTTACAAAAACTCAACGCTTTTTTTTTGGGGGGGGGGGGGAGTTTTCTTCAAATATTCTTGATCTGGGGGGTGTTGGGAGGTCAATTCCCCTACCGATCAATGTGTTGAATGCCACTTCAATAGCATAGAACTGTAAGTAAAACATGCAGGTGGGAACTGAGGCAGGGTACCTAATTATTATAGGATGGATGTTTCCTTGTACTTTAAAAGTGATCTAAGATCATTGGTTCATATAATTATTTCTATAACATTTGGAATATTTATTGTTTATAAAAAATATGCTATTTATGTGGGCCAGCAAAGTGATTTGACTCTGTATAATTTTTGTGTCTTCTTTCTCAGAGGAGTTATAATCTCCGGAGGACCTAACTCTGTTTATGCTGAAGATGCTCCTAGATATGATGCAGATATATTCCGGATAGGTATTCCTGTATTAGGTAAGAGATTTGTAATTCAAAAGACAGAAGTTTGTTCTAAAACAAAGTTAAACTTTAATCTTTTTTTAAAGGTATTTGCTATGGCATGCAGATGATGAATAAAGAATTTGGTGGGCAAGTTATAAGGAAAGATGGACGTGAAGATGGTCAGTTCAACATTGAAGTTGATAGCAGATGTCTCTTGTTCAAGTAAGACAGATTTTAAATTAAGTTTTTATTGTTTGTTACTTTTTATTTTTCTTCAAATTTGTTCAAATTTATTTTTAGAAGGGACCATATGGTAGCAAGAAACTATATGCTCACTGGAAAAATAGACAATTGTTTCAATGAAATGTATTAGAAATTGTGATCATTTCGTAGGATCTGAGAAAATGTAATTTTTGTTCCTTAGAATTGTTCTCCAACACATAAAATTGGGGAATTAGAAAGATAAGTGGAATTAGATTTTAATGTTTTTGTTGATCTTTAAGTATAATAGTGAAATATAGATTTTGGAAAACCTTAGTTTTCTGTATAAAATTGTTGAGAATTGGTAGTCTCTGAAAATTGATCATTGACATTTACTGTGGTGGTATTCTTTCTTTTTGTTGTCAAAATTTAATGAAACAGTTTATTTTTTATTTTTTGAATAACTTTTCTGAAGAGAAGTTTGAAGTTGATTAAGATGAGATATTTGTCGATATGGATCGCTATGGCATTAGTGGTGTGGCGATCTCGGATCAAAGGAACGCAGGTTCAAATCCCACCTCAGGTATAGATGTATTTGTGATCTTCCCTTCACCCTTCATCATCATCCTATTGTGTCATTAAAGGAGAATTAATAATTCCCTTCATGAGCAAGAGGCCCTTGCCCTTAATGGAAAATGGCTAATTAAAAAAAAAAGCTATTTATGCTAATAAAGAACATATTAAGAAAGAGTAATACTAGATGCAGTGATTTTTGCCATAAGAATATAATACATTTTAAATTGATTAAAAAATGATTTCATTGTAAAAGCAGTTACATTTCTTTTTAGATTTACCGCATATGAAAGATCCTTAAACCTGAACCTCAGAGGTCATTTGTTCTCAAAAAAAAATTTAATAGGATTTTCCTGCTCCAAGTAATACCTTACTTTGTGTCCATTTGACATTATGGTACTTGGTCTTGCATTATTTGCTGTTAAGCAGCATAAAATGAATTAATACCTCAAATGGAGGAGGGGGGTATTCAGATATTTGTATAAGCTTGCAACCTTACTCTGTGAAGGATGATATTTTCTTTTTGTGGTTAATTACTCTACATTCATAGATTTTATTTTGCAGGGGCTTGGAGAAAGTGCAGAAAGTACTACTTACTCATGGAGATAGTATTGAAAAAGTAGCTGATAACTTCCGGACAGTAGCTGCTTCTAGCGCATTTCCAGCAGCAATTGCTAATGATAAGATGCGTCTGTATGGTGTTCAATTTCATCCTGAAGTAAGTCTAAGGCAATTTGATTTATCTATTCATTTGTTTTTCTTTTGTGTGTGTTTGCTACATATTGATGATCTTCATAGCTAAAGAAAAGTTCATACTTTCCAAATATGTTTACATGAGGAGAAAACTTAGAATTTTGATAGTGTTGGGAGAGAGACTTTCTTAGGATAATTATATGCTAGGATAAACCTCCCAAACATGACTCTCCTAATTCATGGGAGAGTCCTTTCATGAGATCTTTCCTGGAAGGAAAATAAATAAATCTTGAATGTCAACACCCAAAGGATTCTCTGTGGTGGTAGCTATATTTTACTGCCCAAACTGAGCAACAGTGTGTTTAGAGATCAGTTTTGAGAAAAGAGCAGTCACATCTTCGGTTTGAGTTCTATTATATTTACAGTAGCTAGAATTTGAGATGCATGTGCCATTTTAATAATTTTTAAGAAGCAATAGAAGAGAAAAGAACATCCTCAACAGAAAATGCTTTACAGAAAATAAATAAAATTATTTTTTTATAAAACTGTGGGCAAAAGGTAGAGAAGAGGACAATATTTATCCAACTGCCCATTCATGCAATTTATTTCTGTAAAACATTAGGCCTTATCGAAGTTGATGATATCAAATATTACAATTAGATTATTTAAATTTTCTTTAAAAAGAAAAACGTTAAGTTCTAGCTCTTTAAACATTTACAGATTTCTAGTTTTTCTATCATGCAGTAGAAACCTTATTTTGAGTGGATCAACTGGACAAACTTCTACCACAAAAAACTACACATTGTGATTGTTGATATTACACTATTTAAATTTCTTTCTATATTCAACTGCAGGATGTTAGTTCAGTCACCTGTTCCTGATTGCATAGTAGACCTGTTTTACATTCTTCATTCTTGTTACATGAGCTAGCCATTTATTTTAATTTCCTTTTATTTCTTCCATATAATATGAGTCCAGTATTTTTTATCCAAATGGTAACGTAGGTTTGGGTGTTATATTGTGGGTGTTATATTGGGTGTTATTGCATTTCTGTTTTGTGAGTCATGTCTCTTCCAAAATGTTCCTTGATTATTCCATTAACTCTGTTACACTTCGATATTCATTTATTTTTCTATCTTTCTCAATTCCCTTATCACATTTATTCATACAATAAAGTCACTCATAATACTCCCAAATGTTTTGAAGACACTTGATAAATGTTAGAACCAGAGTTTTTACATATCTTGTGCAGAAACTATACTCTGACAAGTTTTAGGAGTGATCTCTTACACCTGAGTTTTGAAACGGTTAGGAGAGAAAACTTCCGTAAACATTTTAACAGGATGCAATTTTGAGAAAAGTCACACACATCATATGAGAATATCAAGGTTATATAATTAGGAGAGGAATTTTATGCCCTAAAAAATCTTGAAGTAGGCTTTTAAAAATATACATTTATGACTTAAAAATGCTTAAAGGTGCAATTAAAATGAACAATATTTAATTTCCTGCATTAACCTTTCTATACAAAATTCAATAGAAGCGTGCTTGGAATGAAGATATATTTTTGTACAAAGAAAATGTACTCAACTTTCACGGGAGAAATAATTACACTAAATATTCACCTTAGTGAAGTATATTGTATGTCTTGTTGCGTTTATTCTGCCTGGTTAAAAAAATGATATCCAGAAATTTTCTGTATTTGCACAAGTGTTTTATCATCTATAGAAAAGAAAAAAACCCACTGTGACAAGCACTTGGTAATCAATGGAAGCTCACAAATAAATTGTTTGTTTGTAAAATTGAAATGTTTGAGATAAGTCTCTGTTTTAACGAAATAAGTAAAATATGCCCCTATAATTACATAAATATGCACCATCAGGAAAAATCAGCCAAATGCACAAATACGCACTAACGTGTTAATGTACATAGCATCCAATTCTAATCAAATGTCAAGGAATTTCACTTAGCAATGGATGGAATGGGCAAAATCATAGAAATTGTCCCTAGTTCCCTTAAGGCCTTTGCCTTGACAAGCAGGTGACCCCAAGGTCGAATTCTGTCTGGTCAGCTGAAGACCCCCTCCTTCACAGTATGGGTGCCACAACTAAATCGCATGTTACAGGGATATAGAATTTAAACTCAACTTGCAGATGCATTCATAACATCAAGAATATCTCGTGTCTGTACCAATCACATTAAATTCATAGGAATTCCGTTTTATAAAGATTTCCCCCCCCCCCCCCCCCCCCCCCTTATTGAACATCAAAAACCATTCCATTTCTCTGTTGGAGAGGTTCCGTTTTATGCTGTGTAAGATAGCATATAACTTCACAGACCAGAGAAATTTTGGTTAAGGTAGGTTTTTGGCTTATACAGGTTCTATAGAAAGGGATTAGATAATTTCACTGCACATCCGTTATTTGAGGAAAACATTTGGAGCCAAATTGTCGGTTTTCTTTATTATTTTTTGAAAAATTATGTAGGTGTATCTTAGGTTCAAAACAAATATATTTTGTGAAAATTTTGAAAAACTCAAATGGAAATGTAGTAGGTTGAAAACAATTTAAAAGTAGATCCAGGTGATTGGAATATTCACTGAAGAAGGAAATTTGTCTTCAAAGTTTTTTTGTATACACTGTCAGGTCTGTATTGAATTCGCTGGGTTGGAATACCTTTTACTATTGAAGTTATTTAATTATGCCTTTCATTAACACTGCTCTACATCATTTTGGGGAGAGAAAAAATTGGTATTTTAGTTTTGAATGCTTTGCTTCCCCCCCCCCCCCAATTTTGGAGTGCTAATTATCTTTTACATCTAATTGTACTTTACGACTAAGTGTACTTTTTCAGATTGACAGAGGACACTGCTAATACACCTAAAATTTACTACCCGCTGTTTACCTAACTGCTCTTACACCTCAATTGTTTCCAGGTGGATCTTACTGTCAATGGGAAAGCTATTCTTCGGAATTTCCTCTTTGACATCGCAGGCTGCACTGGGAATTACACTTTACAAGGCAGAGAGCTGGAGTGCATAAAGTACATCAAAGAAACTGTGGGAAACAGTAAGGTTTTGGTAAGAATATTTCATTTTTATAAAGTGTTTATGACTTGAAAGAATACAAAGAAAGAAAGGAAACTTCGCCTGAGAAATATTTACAAATATGCAAAATTTCTTATAAATGTTTCTTAACCTTAACAGGCAGTTTTCCAGGAAAGTTTACTGCACTGCTGTTTTCATTCTTAATTGATAATAGTGTGTTGAATTTTGAATAAACAATTAGTTTTACCAAAATGTGGTTAATGCACTTGGGGACATCATGATTGTAGAGTGCAGTAAACTTTGTCCATAAAATAGTGTGTACCATTGTAACCTTCATTTGTTTGTTTTCAAACATGGAAGAAAGTAATGAATATGATAAATATAATCTAATATACCTTTATATTCATTACTTTCATTTTATTAATGAATCTCTTTCGAAAGCTCTCCTTGTTAACACCTTGCAGGGAGAGCATTCCACTCATTTACAGCTTGATTTTTGGTAAAACATGATTGAAAATTTTCTCTTTTCTGTCTCTTCCTTTTGTAGCTTCTTATGTCTTTTGAATTTTGGTTCGTGAAGATTTTGTAATGCTTGGTTCCTGTCACTCATTGCTATTTTGCTTATTTCAGCTTCTAGTAAGTGGTGGTGTAGACTCAACTGTGTGTGCTGCCCTTCTTCACAAAGCACTTCACCAAGAACAGGTGATTGCTGTGCACATTGACAATGGCTTCATGCGGAAAGGCGAGAGCCAGCGGGTGTGGGAGTCTCTGGAAAAGCTCGGGCTGCAATTAAAGGTATTACTGAAAACAATCATGATTTGAATCAGATGGCAGTAAATGAGGGACAGTTGAAAAGGGGAAATAAAAAAAAATATAGCAACTGTGTGAACTGGGCTGAGAAGGAATGTCATTCTATAAGAGGCACAGAAAAAAGTATAGCAAATCAATGTTAAAGTTGCTCCCTAATGTTTTGAATACTCTGTGTGGAATATGTATTGGACCTTGGAAATCTATGATTTACCCATTGTCCGACTCGGACTTCTTTTCCTCCCCCTATTTTTATTTATTTTCAATTTAGTGGACACTTTGTCCAAATTATTTCAAAAATTACAGGTAAATAATTACAACTAAATATCTCGAACTACAATAAAGTTCAGTTCACGTTATTACATCTATATTTGTGATTATAGAAAAGGAAATCGCAGACTAGAGTACTACAACGAAAATTACAAGAATAGGAACATTAAGAAGATAGTAATCTTAAATACAGCTCACATTTGATGGTAATGAAGGAAATAAATAAAAGAAAGTAATGCACTATAATTAAAATTACAGTAATATTGACAAAAAAAATCATAAAAACATTAATTACACTATATCATTTATAATATATAATTTCAATTTAAAAAGTTTACTCTTCACATCATTGCTGAATGCTGCATAAAAATATTTAATTAAACTTACTGGCATCTATACACATTCTGTTAATAGGGTTGTTAGCTGCATACGAATATTTATAAGATTCTGAGCAAAAATTTGTGATCTTATGGTATTGAAGTTGGGATCTTTAAAAATGGTATTGAAGTTGGGATCTTTAAAAATGGTATTGAAGTTGGGATCTTTAAAAATGGTATTGAAGTTGGGATCTTTAAAAATGGTATAGAAGTTGGGATCTTTAAAAATGGTATAGAAGTTGGGATCTTTAAAAATGGTATAGAAGTTGGGATCTTTAAAAATGGTATAGAAGTTGGGATCTTTAAAAATGGTATAGAAGTTGGGATCTTTAAAAATGGTATAGAAGTTGGGATCTTTAAAAATGGTATAGAAGTTGGGATCTTTAAAAATGGTATAGAAGTTGGGATCTTTAAAAATGGTATAGAAGTTGGGATCTTTAAAAATGGTATAGAAGTTGGGATCTTTAAAAATGGTATAGAAGTTGGGATCTTTAAAAATGGTATAGAAGTTGGGATCTTTAAAAATGGTATAGAAGTTGGGATCTTTAAAAATGGTATAGAAGTTGGGATCTTTAAAAATGGTATAGAAGTTGGGATCTTTAAAAATGGTATAGAAGTTGGGATCTTTAAAAATGGTATAGAAGTTGGGATCTTTAAAAATGGTATAGAAGTTGGGATCTTTAAAAATGGTATAGAAGTTGGGATCTTTAAAAATGGTATAGAAGTTGGGATCTTTAAAAATGGTATAGAAGTTGGGATCTTTAAAAATGATATAGAAGTTGGGATCTTTAAAAATGGTATAGAAGTTGGGATCTTTAAAAATGGTATAGAAGTTGGGATCTTTAAAAATGGTATAGAAGTTGGGATCTTTAAAAATGGTATAGAAGTTGGGATCTTTAAAAATGGTATAGAAGTTGGGATCTTTAAAAATGGTATAGAAGTTGGGATCTTTAAAAATGGTATAGAAGTTGGGATCTTTAAAAATGGTATAGAAGTTGGGATCTTTAAAAATGGTATAGAAGTTGGGATCTTTAAAAATGGTATAGAAGTTGGGATCTTTAAAAATGGTATAGAAGTTGGGATCTTTAAAAATGGTATAGAAGTTGGGATCTTTAAAAATGGTATAGAAGTTGGGATCTTTAAAAATGGTATAGAAGTTGGGATCTTTAAAAATGGTATAGAAGTTGGGATCTTTAAAAATGGTATAGAAGTTGGGATCTTTAAAAATGGTATAGAAGTTGGGATCTTTAAAAATGGTATAGAAGTTGGGATCTTTAAAAATG
Source organism: Gryllus longicercus (assembly GCA_038098605.1). NCBI lineage: Eukaryota > Metazoa > Arthropoda > Insecta > Orthoptera > Gryllidae > Gryllus > Gryllus longicercus. The sequence continues at coordinate 8,349,306 of JAZDUA010000010.1, forward strand.
GTATAGAAGTTGGGATCTTTAAAAATGGTATAGAAGTTGGGATCTTTAAAAATGGTATAGAAGTTGGGATCTTTAAAAATGGTATAGAAGTTGGGATCTTTAAAAATGGTATAGAAGTTGGGATCTTTAAAAATGGTATAGAAGTTGGGATCTTTAAAAATGGTATAGAAGTTGGGATCTTTAAAAATGGTATAGAAGTTGGGATCTTTAAAAATGGTATAGAAGTTGGGATCTTTAAAAATGGTATAGAAGTTGGGATCTTTAAAAATGGTATTGAAGTTGGGATCTTTAAAAATGGTATTGAAGTTGGGATCTTTAAAAATGGTATTGAAGTTGGGATCTTTAAAAATGGTATTGAAGTTGGGATCTTTAAAAATGGTATTGAAGTTGGGATCTTTAAAAATGGTATTGAAGTTGGGATCTTTAAAAATGGTATTGAAGTTGGGATCTTTAAAAATGGTATTGAAGTTGGGATCTTTAAAAATGGTATTGAAGTTGGGATCTTTAAAAATGGTATTGAAGTTGGGATCTTTAAAAATGGTATTGAAGTTGGGATCTTTAAAAATGGTATTGAAGTTGGGATCTTTAAAAATGGTATTGAAGTTGGGATCTTTAAAAATGGTATTGAAGTTGGGATCTTTAAAAATGGTATTGAAGTTGGGATCTTTAAAAATGGTATTGAAGTTGGGATCTTTAAAAATGGTATTGAAGTTGGGATCTTTAAAAATGGTATTGAAGTTGGGATCTTTAAAAATGGTATTGAAGTTGGGATCTTTAAAAATGGTATTGAAGTTGGGATCTTTAAAAATGGTATTGAAGTTGGGATCTTTAAAAATGGTATTGAAGTTGGGATCTTTAAAAATGGTATTGAAGTTGGGATCTTTAAAAATGGTATTGAAGTTGGGATCTTTAAAAATGGTATTGAAGTTGGGATCTTTAAAAATGGTATTGAAGTTGGGATCTTTAAAAATGGTATTGAAGTTGGGATCTTTAAAAATGGTATTGAAGTTGGGATCTTTAAAAATGGTATTGAAGTTGGGATCTATAAAAATGGTATTGAAGTTGGGATCTTTAAAAATGGTATTGAAGTTGGGATCTTTAAAAATGGTATTGAAGTTGGGATCTTTAAAAATGGTATTGAAGTTGGGATCTTTAAAAATGGTATTGAAGTTGGGATCTTTAAAAATGGTATTGAAGTTGGGATCTTTAAAAATGGTATTGAAGTTGGGATCTTTAAAAATGGTATTGAAGTTGGGATCTTTAAAAATGGTATTGAAGTTGGGATCTTTAAAAATGGTATTGAAGTTGGGATCTTTAAAAATGGTATTGAAGTTGGGATCTTTAAAAATGGTATTGAAGTTGGGATCTTTAAAAATGGTATTGAAGTTGGGATCTTTAAAAATGGTATTGAAGTTGGGATCTTTAAAAATGGTATTGAAGTTGGGATCTTTAAAAATGGTATTGAAGTTGGGATCTTTAAAAATGGTATTGAAGTTGGGATCTTTAAAAATGGTATTGAAGTTGGGATCTTTAAAAATGGTATTGAAGTTGGGATCTTTAAAAATGGTATTGAAGTTGGGATCTTTAAAAATGGTATTGAAGTTGGGATCTTTAAAAATGGTATTGAAGTTGGGATCTTTAAAAATGGTATTGAAGTTGGGATCTTTAAAAATGGTATTGAAGTTGGGATCTTTAAAAATGGTATTGAAGTTGGGATCTTTAAAAATGGTATTGAAGTTGGGATCTTTAAAAATGGTATTGAAGTTGGGATCTTTAAAAATGGTATTGAAGTTGGGATCTTTAAAAATGGTATTGAAGTTGGGATCTTTAAAAATGGTATTGAAGTTGGGATCTTTAAAAATGGTATTGAAGTTGGGATCTTTAAAAATGGTATTGAAGTTGGGATCTTTAAAAATGGTATTGAAGTGGGGATCTTTAAAAATGGTATTGAAGTGGGGATCTTTAAAAATGGTATTGAAGTGGGGATCTTTAAAAATGGTATTGAAGTGGGGATCTTTAAAAATGGTATTGAAGTGGGGGTCTTTAAAAATGGTATTGAAGTGGGGGTCTTTAAAAATGGTATTGAAGTGGGGGTCTTTAAAAATGGTATTGAAGTGGGGGTCTTTAAAAATGGTATTGAAGTTGGGGTCTTTAAAAATGGTATTGAAGTTGGGGTCTTTAAAAATGGTATTGAAGTTGGGGCCTTTAAAAATGGTATTGAAGTTGGGGTCTTTAAAAATGGTATTGAAGTTGGGATCTTTAAAAATGGTATTGAAGTTGGGATCTTTAAAAATGGTATTGAAGTTGGGGTCTTTAAAAATGGTATTGAAGTTGGGGTCTTTAAAAATGGTATTGAAGTTGGGGTCTTTAAAAATGGTATTGAAGTTGGGGTCTTTAAAAATGGTATTGAAGTTGGGGTCTTAAAAATGGTATTGAAGTTGGGGTCTTAAAAATGGTATTGAAGTTGGGGTCTTAAAAATGGTATTGAAGTTGGGGTCTTAAAAATGGTATTGAAGTTGGGGTCTTAAAAATGGTATTGAAGTTGGGGTCTTAAAAATGGTATTGAAGTTGGGGTCTTAAAAATGGTATTGAAGTTGGGGTCTTTAAAAATGGTATTGAAGTTGGGGTCTTTAAAAATGGTATTGAAGTTGGGGTCTTTAAAAATGGTATTGAAGTTGGGGTCTTTAAAAATGGTATTGAAGTTGGGGTCTTTAAAAATGGTATTGAAGTTGGGGTCTTTAAAAATGGTATTGAAGTTGGGGTCTTTAAAAATGGTATTGAAGTTGGGGTCTTTAAAATGGTATTGAAGTTGGGGTCTTTAAAATGGTATTGAAGTTGGGGTCTTTAAAAATGGTATTGAAGTTGGGGTCTTAAAAATGGTATTGAAGTTGGGGTCTTAAAAATGGTATTGAAGTTGGGGTCTTTAAAAATGTATTGAAGTTGGGGTCTTTAAAAATGTATTGAAGTTGGGGTCTTTAAAAATGGTATTGAAGTTGGGGTCTTTAAAAATGGTATTGAAGTTGGGATCTTTAAAAATGGTATTGAAGTTGGGATCTTTAAAAATGGTATTGAAGTTGAGATCTTTAAAAATGGTATTGAAGTTGAGATCTTTAAAACACAATAGATTCTGCAAACGTGAACAATCAATAGTACCATTTAATAGTTTACCCAAAAACATCATATCAACGTAATCTCTATAAGATTTCAATATAAATATGTTCAAATGTTAAGCTATGATACTATAAACAGGGGTTTTAAAGCGATTCTGACCCTCTGCAAGATATACAGCAATTCTAAAATACTTCTGTTGGACTGTTTCCGCTCTAGAGATACCGTTGACACATGGTGACCAAACAACAGAAGAGTACATAAGTACTGGTCTAATCAAAATCAGATGAAGTGATCTCCATATTTGTAATGAGTGCAAATCATAGCATGTATCCTACATAAAGCCTAACAATTGATTGGCCTTATTAACTGTTATATGAAGATCTTTAAAAGACATTTTGGTGTCAAAAACGCACCAAGATCCTGTATAGTTGGCACTCTTTTAATATTCATTGAGTTAATAGTATAATTTCATTTTAAAGTTTTTTTTTAATTTCTGTTTTTTCTTGATAATGTAAAAGTTTTAACATGGGATGGTGAGAATTTGTTAAATACATAGTCATAAAAACAAATTGTATTTAATTAATTTTTGGTGAGAAATTTCAATTTATAACCATCTGAAACAAAAGTTACGTGATTTTCCTCTTTCTTCTCCTCCTCTTTCTTCTCCTCCTCTTTCTTCTCCTCCTCATTCTTTTCCTTCTCCTTCTCCTCTTTCTTCTCCTTCTCCTCTTTCTCCTCCTTCTCCTCTTTCTCCTCCTTCTCCTCTTTCTTCTCCTTCTCCTCTTTCTTCTCCTTCTCCTCTTTCTTCTCCTTCTCCTCTTTCTTCTCCTTCTCCTCTTTCTTCTCCTTCTCTTCTTTCTCCTCCTTCTCCTCTTTCTCCTCCTTCTCCTCTTTCTTCTCCTTCTCCTCTTTCTCCTCCTTCTCCTCTTTCTCCTCCTTCTCCTCTTTCTCCTCCTCCTCTTTCTTCTCCTCCTCTTTCTCCTCCTTCTCCTCTTTCTCCTCCTTCTCCTCTTTCTCCTCCTTCTCCTCTTTCTCCTCCTCCTTCTTTTCCTTCTCCATCCTCTTCTCCTTCTCCTTCCTCTTCTCCTCCTTCTCCTCCTCTCTTGCTGTTCTCTCCCAAGTCTCCTATTAAACAGAGATGTAGAGTTCAGTTCACATCTCTATCATGCAAACATTAAATGATGCGAGTTTCAAGTACATTCTGATAAAGAACTGTTGAAAAATCAGAAGCCCGACATAGTGACCGGATGAAAATTTGAGGTGCAATCACATGAAGGATGAACACAATGTACAAATCATTCAAGGGAGTCTAATTACAGTAAGAGGGTGATGCAATATGCGAATAGAACCAATAAGAAAGAAATGGTGGTAAATGTTATGATGAAGATGGTAGTGACAAACACCAGGAATTCAATGATTTTGAGAATCAAGAAAATTGGGCTAGTTCAGGCCATAAGTTTTCATGTGCAAGTTAATTTTCTAGCCATTTGCAGTTTTATTTGGGCTAAATAAAATAAGTTAAAAATTTAAAAACTTCTCAGTTCTCTTGTTATTTAGGGGATGGTCTTAAATTCAATTGACTTATATTCGGGTATTTTGATTTGATTTCTTTAATCATAAAATAGTAAAAATTGTACGAGACTTATGGGGGAGATAATCCACTATGTAATATTTTCTTGAAAACCTAATATTTCTACTAACTTCCTAATATTTGAACTATAAATAGTTTAGTGATTATTAAAAATTTAAAAGAACATAAATAAAACAACAATAATAATAATAATAATAATAATAATAATAATAATAATAATAATAATAATAATAATAATAATTTAAAAAAGTATGAAATTAGCAACATTTGTAGAAACTAGACATTTTCGTTCCCGAGTTATATAAAACTTATTTGCATTGGCACAAACTCCAGATTTTATTCTTCTATATTGCCAACAAAATAGCAACTCGCTCCCAAATCTACTCCTACCACTACAAACAAAAGGAGAGTTCAACAAAACATGTACACAATGCAGCTACATTTATGTCCAGGGCAAAAGAAGGGGCATGTGCTCAATGGATCAGGGAAACTGGACCGAGATGGGGGTTATTGATCCGGAAGCTGTAAATATGTACTGAAAATGTTAATTTATTCACACTCTGGGATATTAAAAATAAACGATAGTATGGTACTGTCTACATGTGTATCTTTCTTTGACAGGTTGTGAATGCGAGCCACGCTTTTCTACATGGCACTACTACGTTCCCAATGGATAAACGTGAACAGTCCAATAGGACGCGCATTACCAAAATGTTATGTATGACAGCTAATCCAGAAGAAAAACGTAAAATCATAGGTGATGTTTTTGTGAAGGTGAGTGAAGAATCTTCATTATTCTTTAGTTTGAACAATTATTATTGTTACTGTAACTATTGCATTATTTAGTTACAAATGTCAATATAATTACAATATAACGCTTATATTAGTAAATCACAATTTTAATAAAGTCAACTAATTTCTAGAAATAATATTTATAATGTAAAAGTGTAACGAAGGGTATCATAGTGAATCTCAGTAAGACCTTATTATTCAATGATCTCTCTTGATAAGCATAATGTGCAAGATCAAAAATTGTTATGTTTTTCCACAATATTTTTCAGAGAAGCTAAGCTATCCTAGTCACCTCGAAGACTTCGTCTATACGTATTACAAAACTGGAACAGAGTAGTTTTTTGTGCATTTGATATTTAGTAATAGCATAAATGTACTGAGGTATAAAGTTTATTGAATCCAGAGAAAGAAACTTAAATTTTTTTTATTACTCACAGTGAGTAAGGTGAAATCTGTTGAGAGATGTTGATATGGTCTGTGTGTGTAGGTGGCAAACGACGTGATCTCCGAGCTGAATCTGAAGCCAGAGGAGGTGTTCCTTGGGCAAGGCACACTGCGCCCAGATCTCATTGAATCAGCTTCTCGCCTTGTTAGCACCAAAGCAGATGTGATTAAGACCCACCACAATGACAGTGAATTAGTGCGACAACTTCGTGATGAGGGACGTGTTGTGGAACCTCTGAAAGACTTCCACAAAGATGAGGTAAGTGCATTGCCCTCTATATATGCTAAAAAAAAAGGAGAGAAAAAATTACTTCTCTTAAATGTGGTAATAAAATCAGTCTCTTTAAAATCTAATACCACTATCTACCTTATCCTAGAGAATAATATAGATTGGTAGATTAATGCACACAAATCCACTTGTTTTGGGTTTCTCAGAAATGTGTTAAGATAAGAGCAAGGCATCAAACATATTTTATATACCCAATTCTCCAATGGGAACAGAAAACCAAAATCATTGTTTCATTAATTGCATTGTTGGAAGTAGATCCAAATCAAACTATTTTGGTTCTAGGTTTTAAAATATCTTCATATTACTGTGTAGCTTATTATGATATATTCATGGATTGAGAAGAAACTCATAGAACGTGCGAGTTTTTCGTGATAATTTCTTTGTTTTAATTTACAGAAGTTTTCCTCTGGATAGAAAACTAATTGTCAAAAACTTCAATACATTGAAGTTACATAACATTTATGTTTATAGAAGAAATCATTTAATAAAGTTTAGGGAAACTCTTTTTCAAGATCAAAACACACTATTTTGTTACCAAAAACTTGAACCAACCAAAATATTTCATTAACTGAATCCGAAATATTTCATACACATGTGCAAGTATGTGAAGAGAATTTAGGCTATTAACGAATGATAATGTGTGGTAAAAATAAGGAAATGTAAAGAAGTTGATTAACCTTTTATTCCTGTAGGTACGGCAGCTTGGCAGAGAATTAGGATTACCTCCTGATCTTGTGATGAGACATCCTTTTCCTGGACCTGGACTAGCTATTAGAATCCTGTGTGCTGAGGAGCCATTTATGGAACGTGATTTCTCAGAAACACAAGTTCTGGTGAAAATTATGGCAGAATACGAGCAAATGCTTCAGAAGGTATATACAGAACTTTTTATGTCTCACGATAAGTGCATGGTAGTTCAAAAAGTTTTTTTGTAAACTGTGCAATGAATAAGGTGTGAAGGTTCAGATTGCTAGGCTTAAATAACATGCAAGGTTTAAAAACACTAGATGTAATTCTAAAGATACTAAACACATCCATTTTATTATATTCCAGCAGAACTATCTCACTCCCCCCTCCCCCCCTCCCTCACACTCACTTAACCTTCCCATGCCACCCCACCTTCCTATACCACCTTCCCTCTCCTCCCAAAATTATTAGGAAAGACTTAAAGGAAATGTTTCAAGTAGTTTTCATGAAAGTGGTTTGTGTAGATAGGATTCCATTTTAAAAAAAACTAATGATGCTTAAGTTGTTCCCATTTTTTTAGGGCTCTTCATGCTAATAAGTTGCTGTACTTCGTGTTGTTGCTTGCTTTTTCTTTACAATGAATTTGATGTATATGTCACAGTTGTTTTAACCAGATGCAACACTGTTTCAGAAACATGCTCTTTTGAATCGAGTAGAAAGCGTGACAAGTGATGAAGAAAGGCTAGAACTACGTAAAGTTTCCAGTAAGCAACACCTTGCAGCAACTTTGTTGCCTATCCGCAGTGTAGGTGTACAGGTAAGTCTTGGCGCGGAAATGGAAATTCTAGAGTAAGTTCGGCTCTCTCTGGATTTCATTGTTCTCTTCACTCTTCATTTTTTTTCAATAGGTAATAATCTTCGGGACTTGTACTTGAAGGACAAGTACTGTGCTTTCCATTTAAGAACTGAAACAAATGTTGCTTTTATTGTTTATATGTCTCTGCATTGGACCTCTCTCTAATCCTCTCTCTAATTTATGAACGATTGATTATTTATTTAGTTCACGTGGATGATACACTTCGCATTACCTGTGTATTAACATTGATTTGTCACTTTTGACCTAGCACAAAATGTTTCAATAACTGGCTCAGTTACTACTAGAAATTTGCTTTTATGGTGCAGTGACCTTACCCAACTCAAACATTGGTTGTTACTCAATGGATTGGTGGAGTAAACTCATTGCACAAGTTATATTTTTTAAAAGGGTTGCCATTGTTGGTTCTGTACAGGGTGACTGTCGCACGTATAGCTATGTGGTGGGCCTATCAAGTGAAAAGGACCCTGACTGGGGAGACTTGATGTTTCTGGCTCGTCTCATCCCACGTGTATGTCACAATGTGAACAGGGTGTGTTTTATTGCTGGAGGATTAGTGCGAGAACCTGTCCTAGACATCACACCGACATTTTTGACATCAAATGTACTCAGTACACTTCGCCAAGTTGACCATGTGGCTACCCAGGTATGTATGATTAGATAGATTGATATGCACTTAATCATGAAAATGTGCATTTACACACAAAAAATCATAAAATATGGGGAGGAATTATCAATAAATTACTTCAAATATACCTACCTATGGTCTTTCTAATCTTCTGCGCTAATTTGTTATTCAAATATATCAAATATCCTTTTCTCTGTGTATTTTTAATTTTTATTGGATTTTTCTAACACAATTATTCAAGGAAATTTCAAATCTGCTACAGTGTTTTGAATGGAATGTTAGCACAAGAGGGAGCATGCACATATCATCTCAGAAAACGTGCTGAACTTCTCTGCTTTGTGCTGGAATAACTTGTTACTTCACAAAGTTCCTTTGATGCATTTTTTGTGTGTGGCACCATCTTGATGTATTTTTTGTGAAAAATTATAGAATCCTCCTTCAATTCTTAGTAACTTCACATTGCCCTCATCTAAAAAAAATTATCTTTATTTGTAAATTCATGTTCAAGAAATGTAAATCCTGCTATTGTAGTAGGTGTTCTTAAGAATTCACTTTTTTTAAAATAACAATATTTCATAACAAAATAATTATGGAGGTTCTCGCAATTTTATTTTACTGTATTGGATTGGTACTTTCATGTTTTTACCTTCTTAACTATTAGTTTTTGAATGACCTAAATCTGTGTGGATTTAATAGAGAGTTCTTTTGGATTTACTTTTAAAACAGGTGCTGACAGCTTCGGGGTATTCCAGTGCCATAAGTCAGATGCCTGTTGTGCTGATACCTATTCACTTTGACCGTGACCAAGTCTCTAGGATCCCTTCTTGTCAGCGGTCTGTGGTTCTCAGGCCTTTCATCACTCATGACTTCATGACTGGCGTTCCTGCAGTTCCTGGCAGAGACATCCCTGTTGATGTAAGTCACTTTTTACCTGAATACGCAAAACAAATGGGGAAGGTAGTATTATTGAGAGTTTTCATGAATGCAATTTGTATGGTTTAAAAGATAAGCAAACAACATTGTATGAGACTTCCAACAATAGAGCAAATGAGGTAAATTTGTTGCAATAAGTCAAATTCTAGATATTAAAGTTTTTGAATAGCAGAATATTTCGTACATCTGACGACATTTGATCTTACAACATAACACAAGCACCAATTCATGAATCCTCTTGAAAGAGTTCTCTTGAATTATTTGTGAATAGAGTTCTTTGGTTCAGAGAGTATTTTGGAATTGAAGAGAGATACATAATTTAAGACGTTATGGAGATTTTCAAGGACAGAATATTAAAATTCTGATCACCAAAAACACCAGATTTGAGTGATTACTTGAAAACCTGAAGAGATTTAAGAAAGAAACTCCATCATCATTAGAGGAAACAGTCTTTCACAACAAAGGAGGAAGTAAAGAAAGGAGTACTATATGAAAATGGTTCAAAAAAAAAATGTGCAAACCAAATTGATCCTGAACCTGTACAAGTCAGAAACCTATGTTAAGAAGAATATTTCTTCGGCCTGTAAAGTTAAATAGCATTTTACACAAACATTAAATGGAACTTGTCCAACCCCGAAAGGGATTGAGTTTTCTTATCCTGTGGGGAAGGGGAAACCTTTGTAAATGGAATTTCGGTGAAATTATGCAATTGGCAGAGAAACACAAGATATTCTTAATGAAATGAATGCATCTGCAAGTCTGTTTTAAATTCTCTCTCCGTATGTCATGCTATTTAGTTGCGGCAGCCGCCCTGTGGAGAGTTGCTTCAGCTCACAGCATAGAATTCCTTGGGTTCGCTTTTGTCTCTTATGGCATAGGCCATAGGGTAATTCCCTCCCTCTCCAACTCTGAGCGCAGGATGGTGTATGGGCATGTCTTCTATTCACATGCCTCCCTGTCCCACATTGAAAATTAACACCTCAGCCAGACACACACTGCTCAAGGCCATGTGAGGGTATCAGAAAGTCGTAGTACTCTGGGCTGTGATGCATTCTGCATGGAGTCAGCAAGCAGTCAGACTTCAACCACTAGACTTTGAGTTAGTGTGTATTTTTATGAATTTCAGAACCAGTTTAACAATGGTTGACAAAAAAACATATAACTCTAACTTTGAAATGAAAACGTCAAACTTATAGAAGCAAGAGCAGCTCACAGCTGTCAATAAAGAATGTTTAATACAGTAAAATCTGACTACGCCAGAATTGATCACGACAAAAAAAAAAGTTCCAGTTTAGGAACGTTTTCGTTATATGCAGAGTTGTCCATTTAACATCATTTGTGATCTTGATAGTTCTGTTCTGAAAACAGTAAATTAACGTAAATAAACAAGTAATTGAAGTAAAGAAAATATTATGATTACTAAAATAGATTTACATATAATGCATTTATGGAATTAATCACCAATAAATTAGTATTAAACCTTCTTCATTGACAGTTTCTGTTTCTCTTACTTCCCATAGTTTGACTTTTTCATCTAATGTTAGATAATATTAAAGTTTTGTTTTCGCATTGTTAAACTGGTTGTGAAACTCAAAAGTACACACCCCTCACACCTCAATGGCTGAAATTAATCTTCTTGCTGACTCTCAAAGCACAACGCGTCACAGCCCAGAGAACTCTGATTTTCTGATAGTCTCGCATGGCGTTGAGCAATTCATCTCTGCCTGAGGGCTTACAATTTTGAATGTAGGGCAGGGAGAGGCACAAATAGAAGTTATGCTCGTACACCTTCCTACTCTCAGCAAGGAGGGGGGATTCCCCTACGGCCTATGCCTTGAGAGACAAGTGACCGCAAGGGCAAATTTTACGCTTTCAGCCCAAGCTCTTCTCCTTCACAGTGCGGTTGCCATGACTAAATCATGTGTGATGGAAAATTTAAAACAAATGCAGATGCATTCTTTATATTAAGAATATCTTGCATCTTTGCCAATTGCATTAAATTTACAGGAATTCCATTTTATAAAGATTTTCCCCTCCTATCGAACATGAAAAACGGTTCCGTTTCCAAATTAGACAGATTCAGTTTCATGCTGGGTAAAATACCCATATAAATTCAAAGGCCAGAGAAGTTATATGGTTTAGACAATATTCTGGCTTGTACAAGTTACGGTTAAGACAGATTTTACTGTATTCATTTATTGGTGATAGCTTCCATAAATATATTATATGGTAATGTTAATAAAGTCTTGTAATTTACCCATTGCAGAATGAAAATATCCAAATAACAATCGTCATAAAATCCCCTACAGATTTTACTGTATTTAATGGTGAAGGTCCAAAAGTGCATATGTCCAATTTCCATATAAACCTTTGGACTTTTAAAAATGGTGAAATTTCAGTTTTTTTTGTAGCAACTCTGTTTTACAATTTGTAAACAACTTTCAAACCACTTTTCTCTTCTTTTCTTTTTTCTTTCTTTGTTTCTTTTTTCCTTCCTAAAAAGTTTCAAATTTTCAGTAATTTACTGTTGCCGCTGTTTAAAGTATACATTATGTGGAGAGTGAAGTAAGTAATGATTTCTGTAGCTCTGATTCATTACCGATACTGCCCTCCTAAAGCAAAGTTGGGAGATAGATATCCTTAGTTTACTTAGCAAGAACTGAGGCTACAGTCTGCCATACATTTCTTTTATTAATTTATACCCTATCATTTAATGGGATACAATGAGGTTTTTGTATGTGTTTCTTCTTTTTTGTTTCTGTTGATATTAAATATTAATTAATAATGTGGAGGGTATAGGTGGTTTTGATTCATTACTGATACTGCCTTCCGAGAGCAAAATGGATGATGAACATCTTTAGCTCACCAAAGATCTAAGGCTACAGTCTGCCAGATAGTACTTCAGTCACTTGAGCTTGAGCCTAGATTTAGAAGTTAATTTTACAGTATGCCCTTACGATTAATTTAAAAAAATGTGAGTTTTAAGTGAAGTGTGTGTGTGTGTGGGCGCATTTCTGTGTGTGTGTGGGCACGTTTCTGTGTGTGTGTGGGCACGTTTCTGTGTGTGTGTGGGCACGTTTCTGTGTGTGTGTGTGTGTGTGTGTGTGGGCGCGTTTCTGCATGTGTGTGCGTGTGTCTGTGCGCACATGCACGAGTGTGCAACTTGTCTGATGCATATTGAATGAAGCAGATATTATTATTTTGGGGTACTTTCAGCTAGTTAAAATTTTCAAGTTAAAAATATAAATGAAAAGAAAACTAACAATTTGGCTCTAGAAATTTTCCTCAAATAATGGATGTACATTCAAATCTAATTCAGAATCTGTACAAGCCAGAAACCTGCATTAACCAGAATATTCCTTTTGCCTGTAAAGTTATATGGCATTTTACACATACGTAAAACTGAACTTGTCCAACCCAGAAACGTAATGATTTTTCATGTTCTGTGGGGAAGGGGCAATCTTTGTAAAATGGAATTACTGTGAAATTAATGCAATTGGCAGAGAAACGCAAGATATTCTTAATGAAATGAATGCATCTGCAAGTCTGTTTTAAAATTTCTCTCTATATTACACGTTTTTTTAGACTGGCAACTGCCCAGTGGAGAGTTACTTCAGCTCTCAACGTTGAATTCAACCTGGGATTGCTTCTCTCATGGCATAGGCCATAAGGGAAATCCCTCCATGGCTTCTATTCACAGGTCTCCCTGCCCCACATTGAAAATTAACAACTTGGCCAGACACACACTGCTCAAGGCCATGCAAAGGTATCAGAAAGTCCATAGTACTCTGTACTGTGTGCCTTTTGCATTGAGTCAGCAAGCAGTGAGACTGTTGGTCACTAGGCTTTGAGGTAGTGTGTATTTTTATGAATTTGACCAATTTTAACAGGGGTTGGAAAAGAAAAGAAAAAAGAAATAAAACACACACGCAATACTCTACCCGTATATTAAAACGTCAAACTTATAGAAGCAAGAGCATCTCAAAAGCTGTCATAGTGTTTAATAAAATGACTAAGCCGGAGTTGATTGGAACGAAAAAAAAGTTTGTTTAGGGAGGTTTCCATTTTATGCAGGGTTGTCATTTAACAACACTTGTTATCGATAGTTCCTATCTGAAACTAGTAAATTAATGTAAATTAAGAAGAAATTAAAGTAAAGTAACGTGATCTTATGACGATTATTAAAATAGATTTACATATAACATATTTATGGAATTAATCACCAATAAAGGAGTATTAATCTTCTTCATTGACAACTTATGTTTCTCTTGCTTCCATTCGTTTCTTTTCATCTAATGTTAGATAATATTAGAGTTTCTTCGTTTTCACATTTTTAAACTGGTTGTCAACTTGTGAAACTCGTAAATACACACCACCTCTCAGCGTAATGGCTGAAATGAGACTTCTTGCTGACTCTTTTAATACACAATGTGTCACAGCCCAGGGAACTAGAATTTTCAGATTCTCTCGTATGGCCTTGAGCAATTAATCTCTGCCTGAGGGCTTACGATTTTGAACATAGGGAGGGAGAGGTGCAAATAGAAGTTATGTCTGTACACCTTCCTATGCCTGATCCTTCACAATGATGTTGCCTCTACTAAATCGTGTGAGATAGAGAATTTAAATCACATGCAGATGCATTCATTATATTAAGAATATCTTGCGTCTCTGCCAATCGCATTAAGTTTGCAGGAATTCTGTTGTATAAAATTGTTTACCCCTATCGGACATAAGAATTGTTCAGCTTCCAGGTTGGACAGAATCCATTTTATTCTGTGTAAAATACCATAATAATTCACAGGCCAAAAAAATTTTCCAGTTACGGCAGGATTCTGTACAAATACCATACAAGTTTTGCACAAGTTCCAATTTAGACAGATTTTTACTGCATTCATTTATTGGCGATTGCTTTCATAATTATGTTAATAAAGTCATGTAATTTACGCGTTGCAGAATGGAAATATCCAAATAAGTGTTATAAAATAGAGAATCCCCTATACAATGGAAACTTCCATAAACCAGATTTTTGTTTGTTTGTTTTTGTTTTTTTTGGTCCTATTTGATTTCGGCTTAAACAGATTTTACTGTTTAGTTAGAAAGTGGTGCATGTCCAAAAGTGCGCATGTTCATTTTCCATTTAAACTTTCAAAAATTGTGATATTTCAGATTTTTTTGTTGCAACTCTGTTTTACAATTGCAAACAACTTTCAAACCACTTCCTTCTTTTTACTTTTTTAAAGTTTCGAATTGTCAGTAATTTTTTTTACTCTTACCACTGCTTAAAGTAAACATTATGTGGAGGGTGAAGAAAGTAATGATTTCTGTAGCTCTGATTCATTACTGATACTGCTCTCCTAAAGCAAAATTGGGAGATAGATATCCTTAGTTTACTTAGCAAGAACTGAGGCTACAGTCTGCCATACATTTCTTTTATTAATTTATACCCTATCATTTAATTAGGAGCAATGAGGATTTTGTATGTGTTTCTTATTTTGTATGTGTTTCTGTTAATATTAAATATTAATTAATAATGTGGGGGGTATAGAAGGTGGTGATTCTGTGATCTTCGATTCACTACTGATACTGCCTTCCTAGATAAAAATGGGAGATGAACACCCTTAGCTCAATGAGCTAGATCTAAGGCTACAGTCTACCAGATAATACTTCAGTAACTTTTATTCTGTATTATTATTCATAATAGCTTGTGAAAGCCCTTGTGAATACACCACACAAAAGGAAGAATTGTAGAAATGTTACAACACAAAAGTACAACATAGGAATTGTAGGGAATATTGAAAACCTCCGAAATTTTGTTTCATATTCGACATTCATTCCCTAACAATGATGAAATGAGGGAGGGATGAGTGAAATACGGGTTTACGAATTCTGGAACAATAGACCCTATTCACTGTGAACATGGGTTCAAAACAATTTCTGCAAATGTAATTGAAACGTTTTATAGTCACCGGGATCTGAACATGTATATCGAGTGAACTCTAGCTGGAATTCCTGCTATCCACTCTAATTTAAAAATTTAATACAACACAATCATAATTACAGAATTTTTTTTGTAAAGGCACTCATGTTTCAAACGATTACCGGACATTGCGTTGTGAGATCACTATTCTTAGCATTCTTCTTCAATCTTCGAACCTAAAGTACTCACTATCTTAATTTATCATTCATCAACTATAACTTCATACTCACATGCACTTGCCTGCGCTTGATTCAAGATCTTGATGCAACCAAATTAGGTAACGAACAAAGACTGGAGGTAAACATTGTCTATTAATTTTACATTCAATTACAATTTAGTGTTTTTGGTATAAAACTGGTTAATAAGTGACAACACATCTCAGGCCCTCAACCTTTCATTTAAAGTAAAAATAATGAAATGTGGATGACTAAAAAGGTCAAACATCTTTCTAAATGAAAACAATTAATTAAAGTAATTAATAATGTGGAGGGTATAGAAGGTGGTGATTCCATGAACTTTGATTCACTACTGATACTGCCTTCCTAGAGCAAAATTGGAAGATGAACAACCTTAGCTCACTGAGCTAGATCTAAGGCTACAGTCTGCCACATAGTACTTCAGTAATTTTAACTTTTGAAATTAGACTGACTAGCTCATGTTACAGCATGCCCTTACAAAGAATAATTAACTTTTTTTCTCTCTTCTCTCTCTCTCTCTCTCCTCTCTCTCTCTCTCCTCTCTCTCCTCTCTCGTCTCTCTCTCGTCTCTCTCTCCTCTCTTCTCTCTCGCCTCTCTCTCTCTTCTCTCTCTCTCCTCTCTCGCCTCTCTCTCTCCTCTCTGTCTCTCGCCTCTCTCTCGTCTCTCTCTCTCTTTCTCTTCTCTCTCTCTCTTTCTCTTCTCTCTCTCTCTCTTTCTCTTCTCTCTCTCTCTCTCTTTCTCTTCTCTCTCTCTCTCTCTTTCTCTCCTCTCTCTCTTTTTCTCTCCTCTCTCTTTCTCTCCTCTCTCTCTTTCTCTCCTCTCTCTCTTTCTCTCCTCTCTCTCTTTCTCTTCTCTCTCTCTCTTTCTCTTCTCTCTCTCTCTCTTTCTCTTCTCTCTCTCTCTTTCTCTTCTCTCTCTCTCTTTCTCTTCTCTCTCTCTCTCTTTCTCTTCTCTCTCTCTCTTTCTCTTCTCTCTCTCTCTCTTTCTCTTCTCTCTCTCTCTCTTTCTCTTCTCTCTCTCTCTCTTTCTCTTCTCTCTCTCTCTCTTTCTCTTCTCTCTCTCTCTCTCTCTTTCTCTTCTCTCTCTCTCTCTCTCTTTCTCTTCTCTCTCTCTCTCTCTCTTTCTCTTCTCTCTCTCTCTCTCTCTTTCTCTTCTCTCTCTCTCTCTTTCTCTTCTCTCTCTCTCTCTCTTTCTCTTCTCTCTCTCTCTCTCTTTCTCTTCTCTCTCTCTCTCTTTCTCTTCTCTCTCTCTCTCTCTTTCTCTTCTCTCTCTCTCTCTCTCTCTCTCTCTTCTCTCTCTCTCTTTCTCTTCTCTCTCTCTTTCTCTTCTCTCTCTCTCTCTCCTCTCTCTCTCTCTCTTTCTCTTCTCTCTCTCTTTCTCCTCTCTCTCTCTCTCTTTCTCTTCTCTCTCTCTCTTTCTCTCTCCCAAGATGTGATAGAACGGAGGCAAATGGAGAAAAATATTACAATAACCTGTGCTTGGAGAATCGCATTTAGCGATTTGTCAACCCTTTGTGTTGTCTACTGTTATCCCATTTTACTTCCTTTATGTTAAATACAAACTGCTTGTACTTACAGTTATATGATCGTTTTGTAGGGAAACTGACATTGACCTTCTGAGTCTTATGAATTGTTGGGAGAGTCAAATTGGAAGTGAAACAAGCATTTTATGAAATTGAGAACAAAATAAAGTATATTCTGATGTTCCTTTAAAATAGTTATCAATTTAGTTACCATACAACTCTGCATAATATATTTTTCAAATAACTGCATAACTCTGCAACCAGTATGGGAAAAAACCTTGAAATGTAAGCAAGTGAACATTATGGTTTAAGAGCTTTAAATGAGTTGCATGAAATGGCAAGAGAGGAAATTGGAGAGATATTTAATACAAACATACAAAAAGTAATTGTAATGTACTGCCGAAGACACACATCATTAGTAGCTAAATTTACAAAATGTTTCTTCAATTATTTTTCATTATATTCTGGGGTTTACTGTTCTCCCCCCTCCCCAAAAGGTGTTCTCCAGTTGCTGCAGTGGCTTGGGTTGAAACTGCTGAAATTTGCCATGTGAAAACCTCTGAAATTTCAATAATTGCAAAATTTTAATTTATTATTTCTATTACTAGTATTACTAATATTGAAACTTTGTCATGCCTTGCACAAAAGGAAGAGCTGCAGAAAAGTTACTAAAGTGCTGTATATTCTCTAATCAGAAAATCAATAATCCCAAAAATGTTTAATGTTGTTCAGTATTTATTCTAGAAGACTGTTATGAGAGAAATTTACAAATTCTGGAACAGTATAATCACCATTCAAATCTTACCTTAAAAATGTAATGCCATCACATGTTATAAACACTGAAACGTTTTTGTGAAGAGATAAAAAGTGTCAGATGATAGCTGGACATTGCATTTGTAATTTTTAACATATTCTAATCTTCACATTTAAAAACACTCAACTTAAAAAATTAGCTTTTTTCGCTTGGCTAACTCAAATTTTTATGCATAAACATGTTAGAATACAAAATATTGACTGCTTTCTGAAGATGGATTGCAAATCACATAATAAAATTATTAATAATTGAGAATGGTTTGTTCTATCAATTTTAAGATATTGTTAAATTTTTGTCGCTACAACAATAATAATATTGATGATAATAATAATGATAATCATCATCAGTGTATTTAGGTTTAGGTCCCAAGGCCTGTTCATGGTTTCAAGTATTCCCGTACACTAGTTAAGGTGATTCTGGTCCTCCCACCCTCACCTTGGTCTGCTTGGGTGTCTTATTTCCTCATTGCCATCTTTGGAAGTCTACGTGGTTGCATTCTTGTGTTCTTGCCATTTTGCCTGATATTTCTCTATTTCAGTGACCACGTTCTCTGTTTTCAGTATTTCTTTGTTCCCTAATTTTGTCTTTACAAGTTTCTTGAATTATTGCTCTCGGATACCTGATTTGGGCTGCCTCTAGTATTTTGTTTGTCTCTGTTTGAGAGTCTTTGTTTCACTGTCATATTTCAGGGTTGGTTTTGATACTGTTGTGGTGTGTGTGCGTTTTTGTTTTTTTAGAATTCCACGGAGTTTAATTGGTTTTGGGGGTTTAATTGAAATCACTTTAAAATTATTTCTTGTTTTAAAGGTTTATATTAATTTAATTGCATTAATTTATATAAATCTAAAACTAACATATATTTACATTAATGACTAAAAATCACAAGATTTATGTCTAATGTCTTCTCATCTTCCCTTCTTGTTATATTAATATAATATTTAAATGACTTAATGTGTAATGTATATTTATCATCTGTAAACGCAGAAGCTGGGCAATGACTCAAAATAGGTTATATTCAGGGTCCATTCAAAATTATTCACATTATTTTGGCAAGTCAAACAAGTGCCAATAGTAAATCAGGTAGAACCTGATTTTTTTTGTTTCAGGTCATATCTTTGTAGTGACACAGAAAAGGACATGGAATGGAATGGACTTTTCCAAATACATTATACATCATGACAACCGAAATCAATATAAATAGCAATTATTAATTTCACAAATGAATGTGTTCGTAATGCATCCCTGTTTGCTCTCAGCAAAATTACACTAGCGTTGTTTAAGACAACAGTTTTCCCCAACAGAATGTTGGCTATTAATGCAAATAAAATGTTCAAAACATTAAAATATTTTTGTAGATTTTTGTTTTGTTTTTTGATAGTCATTTCAAATTGCCAGTAAGCTCTGCAGCAATTGAACAAATCTTATTAACTTACGGTTTAGTTAGGTCCAAATTGGTGAACAATTTGGGTGAAGAAAAAATGAAGAAATCAGGCAAATGTTTTTAAACACCTAAGAAAAGCTTACAGATTTTCATTTAAAATAATGTAATTGATAATTTTCATTTAAAGTATAATTTTTTTATAATGTTCGTTAAGAGACTATTTTGTAGATCAAAAAGCTTACAATATATGATAGAAATGTTTTATAATATACATACATGGATGTTATATTATTATGTAACAATATTTTAGAAATTAGATTAGAATATTATAGGATTGGAAACCAACCAATTGAAACAATAGTGGGAACCAATGGAGAAGACACAAAAAATGAAAACGGAAAGACCTTAATTAATTTTGCAACATTTAACGAACTAAAAATTACAAACAGCTTCTTCAACCACAGAGAAATCCACAAATACACATGGGCGGCGAGAGGAACAAAATCCATAATTGATTATGTATTAGTTAACTCTAAGTTGACATCCCTAGTTACTGAGACACGAGCATATAGAGGTTTTGATGTATTCTCAGACCACTATATAGTAGGCACTAAAATTAATATCCCAGCAAGATGGATAAGAAAGAGAACGGACAAAAACAAAACTGACAAAATATACTTCAAAACACACTTGCTACAACAAGACAGTATAAGGAAATTATACTGCACAAGACTGCACAACTACTTAGACCAAAGAGCAGTAAGTTTAAATGTAAATGAAGAATGGGAAGACTTAAAGCAATTGATGATAAAAGTAGCAACAGAAGTTTTGGGAAAAAGAAGTAGAAGTTCTAAAAAGAAAGGAATACGAATATGGAATGATGAGATAAAAACCATCATTGAAGATAAGAAAAGGGCTTATCTAAAGTACTTGCAAACACAATCCGTACAAGATAGGATAACGTATAAGCATAAATGTGCATTAGTTAAAAGAGAAGTTCAAAAATTAAATAGAGAAAGTTGGGATAGATACATAAGTGAAATCGAATATGATATACATGGAGCCCAAAAAAAGCGTACAAAATTCTAAAACACCTAAATAAAGATGAAAAAGACACTGTACAAATAAATAATATACCCGAAAAGCAATGGCTGAGATACTATAAGGAATTGTGGACTTCAAACACACAAGAAGAAAAACTCGCAGAACAAGAATTTGCAAACGTAGACCCATTAGAAATGAACGTACTCAAAGAGATACTTCTAAATTTAATGAACAAAAAATCTCCAGGTAGCGATGGACTGAATATAGAATTATTCAAGTATGCACCTTCACAAATCAAACTAAGGTTTCTCTTTATACTAAATATGTTGGAATACATATCAAATCCCAGAAGAATGGAAGAAAGCCATTATACACCCAATATTTAAGAAAGGAAATAGACAAGACTGTAGCAATTACAGAGGAATTAGCCTATTAAACTCTGCCTACAAAATCTATGCAAAAATAATTACTAGGAGATTAAATAAAATAAGTAATAACCTACTTTCGGAATTCCAAAATGGATTCCGAAAGGGACGTTCATGCGCAGATAGCATACTTACTGTACAAAAATTGATCGAGAAAAGACGCGAATATAACCTTCCTACCTATATCCTGTTCATAGATTTTGAAAAGGCTTTTGACAAAGTCTCTCGGAATAAGTTATGGAGTATTATGCGTAATAGTGGATACCCTAACCACATCAGAGAAACCATGAAAAGCTTATATTTTAAAACCACTATCAGTATTGACAAAGGAACAGCGAACAACCTAACTGAATATACAAACCAAGTAGTCAAACAAGGGTGCCCGATGTCCCCGACCCTTTTTAATATATATATCGATCATATTATTCAAGAATGGCAAAGTAAACTAACCACACATTTTAAAATAAGCAATACAATTTTAAACACTACTCTATTTGCAGATGACCAGGCCATTTTTAGTACTTCAGAAGACGACCTACAGAGAGCTGCCCATTACCTCGAGTTAACAGGAAAAAATTATAACTTGAAGATATCAACCTCTAAAACAAAAACAATGGCATTCCAGGGGAAAAACCATATCAGATGTAAAGTAGTGATAAACGAAAAAAGTATTGAACAAGTAAACAACTTTAATTATTTAGGATTTAACATCTCATACTGCGACAAAAAAGATATAAACATAAAGATCCAAAAATTCCAGAAATTGTGCGTTACTATACGCAGAGCACTAAGACAAAACACCAGACAAGACACCCAAATAAAATTTTACAAAACTATGGCAGTCCCAATGCTAACTTATGGATGCGAAAACTGGACAGTCAATAGGTCAGACAGAAGAAAGATCGAAGCGGCAGAAATGAGATTCCTGAGACCATTAGCAGGATATACACTACTAGATCATAAGAGAAATGAAGACATCAGAGGTGAACTACAGATCTCCAGCATACTGGAGAAGATCGACTCAACAAGGAAGAATTGGCTCGAACACCTAACCAGAATGCCACAACAACGGCTTCCCAAGACTATCCTCGAATACAAACTAAAGGGGAAACGGTCCAGAGGCAGACCCCACACAAGATGGAAAGAGACTCTTGAGAGCGGAACGGGCCACTAGGCCCAAACCTTGTTGCTGCTGATGATGATGATGATGAGATTAGAATATTTATATTTGCATAAAATATTTCATATTTTTTAAGTAAATTTTTGCATAGGTTTTATTTAATTTTTTTTAAAATGGGTTTTAATAAAAAAACAGGTGGGTATTTTTGGGTTGGGGAATATTGTGCCAGTCCTGTTTATGTATATTACTGGTTGAGTTTTGTTTCCGTTTTTAATCATGTGATTCAGGTAAATGTTAGAGAGATGAATGTGCGTCCTTGGCACATACCTTCATTGATTCATCTTGTGTGTTGTATCGTATTCACTTTTAATTACTATCATTGAATCCTGGTTCAACAATACAATGATATAACAGAAACAAGGGACATAAGGAAAATGATTTTGATGTATGAGAAAAGAAACTTATGAGACTTTATAACTAACATCAAAATCAGTAGTAAAATTGAAGAAAATTGATAGAACGAAAAGAATAATTTGTGTAATAGCAAAATACGTAAAATTCATAATGTAGTACTAGTAATTTTGTTTGCATGTAGGTCAACTCGGACCACAAGTGTATCCTGATTCAGCGTGTGCAAGTACCTTTCTGGGAGGAGGGGAGGGGGGATACAGATTTTTATCCCCCAAGGTTGTTAGCCCTGGGGGTATGGACGATGGAGAGATGAAAGAATGGCACACACATATAGACATACACAAATAAACCTATGTTCGCAGTGGGACTCGAACCTGCAGTCTTCTGGTCCGAGACTGCTAAGGCACTACGCCCTAACTATCTCGGTCATCTGAGTGGCTATAGTAACAAATCTGTAAAAATATGTAATGACAAATTTTGATATTGTGTTAGGATGGTGACGATTTGCCAAGACAATTTTTAGCACTGTAAGTAGAAAGACAAAAAATGTGTAATTACATAAACATCTGGTCTCTAATGATGAGAACAATAGAAATCAGAAGTAGCTCAAATGGAAGTAGCTCAAAT
Organism: Gryllus longicercus; assembly: GCA_038098605.1. NCBI lineage: Eukaryota > Metazoa > Arthropoda > Insecta > Orthoptera > Gryllidae > Gryllus > Gryllus longicercus. Next base: position 8,372,174 of record JAZDUA010000010.1, read on the forward strand.
GAAATTTTTATGGATAGTTTTAGGAATAACAAAAAGACAAAATTCAAGATAAAAGAATTAGAAAAGAACAAAACGTAGAAAATGTAGCAGAAGGAAAGAGTACCAGAGGAAACTGGAAAAATAAGTGAAAGGAATGGACAAACGACTACCATATATGGCATTAAATTAGACATAGGCAAGAAGGACAGAATATGATCACCAAGATGATTGCACCACTAGGAACATTTCAACATGTGACTTCATTATGCATTAGTAGGTCAGGAAAATCATTCCTAAACCAGGAGTGTTGATAGCAAGGGTTATTATAATAATAATTATTATTATATTATTGTTGTTTTCATTGGGAACATTGGTTGAACATAGCTAAAAAAACTCAAAAACAAATCACAAAATTTACATATCTAAAAGTGTTAGATTTTAGTCATAGGTCTTGAAATTTGTGAAGTATTTTTGACAATATTTTTAAAGCTTCTCATCTCAGTAAATTGACATGCAGAGTGACATGTATATTGAGTGATTAGTGAAAAGGTAGGTAATGTACAGGATTTTATTCTTCCTTTACATCTTGCTTAAACCTGTTGTCTGTTATTCATCTTTACAATCTACATTGACACTAAATTTTATTCAGAATCTTGTCACATTGAGTTATGTTTTCTATTAAGCTGAAGAAAAATGTGGAAGTGTGCATGTGTGATGTATAAAAAGAACATTAGTCAACATTGTAATCAGGATGGGTCTGTTAGCTTTTAAATACAAGTTTTGTCCTTTGCCCATTTCTCAATACTCTTGCTAATGATAAGGTGGACAAGTATTATGATATTGATTTGGCTCATGGCTGAAGGAATGAAAAAAATGCATTTTCCTTGCCGCACATTTTCATCAGGGTTAGTAGTATAACTTCTTACACGTTGGCAATAAATTCTTGCTTTTTAATATTTTTCATTTTAGGTTTCCTGATGCCAACTTCCAATCAAGTTCGTAATGAGTAAATATGGTAACATTATTCTTCTCGTCTCTGATCCACAGGTAGTCAGCCGGATGGTATCGGAGGTACTGGCAGTGCCCGGTGTGTCTAGAGTACTGTATGACCTCACCACCAAACCGCCAGGAACCACAGAGTGGGAGTGATGGCTTCCCCTTCCCAAAGCGGAGCTGCAGCTCCTGGAACAGTGGTTGCAAATCCAACTATCTGGAAGTCTTTAACAGTTCTCTCTCTTTTTTTTTTTGGTGCATTGTGATTGGTCACTAGATCTCCGAGCACGTGAGAATCTTCTGACATGTGTGTAGATTAATTCAGTCACATGACTAGTGTGTGTACAGGATCCATGAAGCTTTCGCTGAAAAAATTTAAATTAAGAACTAAGAATGATTACGTTAAACGTGAAGCGTGTGGGTCTTGAAGGGTTTCAGTGGAAGTGGGTCGATACATATTGCTTCAGAGTAAATGGTTGTAATGTAATTAAATAACAGGAGAGAGCAGGGAAATGCTCTGGAGAGATGTGGATAAGATGTGTGTGGTTGTGCCTGTGTTGAATGACTGATATCTTAAAAAGTAAATTGCTGCATTGTTACATAATATTTCTGTGTGACTGAAAATGTTATTTTTTGAAAATATGTGAAGACCTGCAAGGAGAGGCCAATGTGAAGAAGATAAAGCCTTAAAGAATCCAATGATCTTATCTGTAGGCACTGTACCAAAATTTTTGCTGTGTCTTTGTCATCTTTTAATCTCCTCATGATTCGTATATATATATATTTAAATGATGAATTTATTAATTTGGGAGGTGAACTAAATACTTTGCTTTTAAGCACTGTCTTGGCTTTGGTTCATCAGTGCAGACAAGTTGTGGGTGGTTATTAATTTTCTGAAGTTGTCAAACCTTACAGTTTGAAAGGTTAATCAGTGTGCAAATTCATCATTCCATGATTGCAATGAGAAAATTCAAAGGACTGTGAATACACTACATGGCACTGGGGGTTTGTTTTGTTTTCATGTTATTTATTTATGTTAACTCAAAGAATGATAAGTGTGTTACACAGGACTTTAAAATTTTGTTAAGGTGTGCTCACAGAGCTGTTTATTGAGTTTTAGTAAAGACATGCCAACTTTCCCGTGAGCAAGTACCATGGAACAAGAGTTGTTGCTCATTATGGTTTCATAATGTGATCTTATTTAATGCCCTTAATATGACAGAACTTTACATTCTGTAAATAAGTTTATTTCAAAAGGAGAATCTAATCAAAAATGTAAGTAATTATGCAGAGATCAATGTTGAATGTAGTCCACAGTTTGCAGTTGGGAAAGATTTTCAGGTGGTTGTTGTTTGTTTTGAACAGTCACTTATTCACTACTTTTCTCTGACCTTGTTGTCTTATATGTTTGACAGTGTTCTAAATAATCCATCATTAGTACAAGACTGATCACATTTTAGACACTGTGTATTATTGGTCCACAGTTCAGGAATAAACTATTATACTATTTACTAGTTGATAGTAAGTTGTTGTATTCAGGGAAAGATAGTTGGCTTTAGACAAGTTCTTAAGCTGTTGTGTAAAACTCAATCCATTTCTCTTGTTGAAATTTTTTAAAATAAATTTCAAAAGTTTTAATGTGATTAAGTTACATAAGTTACAGTTAAAAGGTAATGCCTCTTTTCTCTCTGTAGTTTTCAAAGAAGTTAAATGTATTTTGCCTGTGATCATAATTTTCACAATTAATACCTCACTGTTAATGCAATTATGTGTGTATATAAAATCATGTTGCTGAAATTCCATAGTTAATGGTGCAATGAGTTTTGCAGGCTTCCTTTCATTGCTGATTTTTAAGTGAAAGAGTTGTTTTAATGGTGAAATAAATAGTAGAGAGACAATAATGGTTCAGTGCCACATTGTGATCCGACAACAGAATTTTCTCCTCTATAAGTCCTAGTGTACATGTATAATTGCATTGTTCTGCAAAAGAACAATGCTCATTATTTCTTTTAGTAGAAGTACTGAACTCTTCAATACTTAAATCTTCTAATTGATTTAGTGATTGTTCCTACTCTGGGTCTATCCTGCTCTCAAAATCTGAGAAAACTCAATAATGCTATTTCGATAATTTCTTGTTGTTAATTATACAGTTTTGAATTTGTACTGATCAAAAATGTACAAAGTACATTCCATTAACTGGCTTTTGAATTCAGATTCTTATGGTTTTTTTAAGTAGTCCAACTGTTGTAATTAGCAATGTTCTTCACAATAGTAATTGCCAGTGAGCAATTAAAACTTCATGTATTGTCTGCCAAGTTTTGCAAACTGGCTTAAGATGTAGTGTGTGCAATCACCACTATTTTGTTTTTCATCTGTTACCGGACATGGACCTTTAATATCCATTTAGCATCAAACTGTGTGCATATGTGCCACCATGAACTGCTCTATTAATACTATTCACCTGTTCATGTATATAATCAAACATTTTTACTTATTTAAAAATTTTAAAATTCATCTTGCCAGTGGCAGCCATTTTGTGAAACGATCCCATGATGTCACTGCTTAAAAATGCAGATTATAGACCAAATTCACATATTTAATGTAAACAACTTAAAGAAAAGAACGGGCATTACATTTTGACATGTACCTTGTATTACAGCTCCATTTCCTTAGTTAATGGAAAGATTCTTTAGGGATGAGATTCTATCGGTCCTATGTACTAAACCTGTCATTTTAGCCTTTTTTTCTTTCTTTTAATTAAGGAAAAGGCACACAGCATTTTTAAAAGTGTAACAGATGTGGATGACTATATGTTAATGAATCACTATTAATTAAATTTATTTGATCACTTCATTATTGACAGCCACAATGTTTCTTTGCCTTTGTACCAGTTACCCTTGTTTTTCAGATCATTCTGTGCAAAAACAAATCTTGCGGGTTTTACATGTGTACAGTTATGTATGTATATAATGTAGGTGTATATCTGTGTTGTTAACAAGGAACTTACATGGGTTTATGAAAATCACTTATCTGCAGTGATGATACTGAACTGCTCAATTTGAAGAAATCACTCAACACTAGCTCTGTGGTGGTTATACGGATATCAAGTCGAAGCATTTTCTTAAATGTATTGTCTTATTCCTAGCTCTATTTTTATGCATTGTAATATTTTCTGCACTGTGAAAATTGTAAAAAGAGCAGAATGAATAATCCCATGCATCACCATTTTAATTTTCATTCCAAGTTACTGCTTTATTCCTGGAAAATCCTAAAATGTTTGGACCAACCATCTCAAGATGCTTATTTTGGAGAATATTTTAATACAATAGAATTTTTAAATCTTGGGTATAATTTACAGTGACTTGACATTTAGATAATTTTAAATTATATTACAAAGGCTTTGAAAATGGGAGTTAGGAATCCCTGAATTTTATGCAATTTCATTTAAATATTGTACAGCTCATAATGATTTTAATACCTATTTTATGTACTGTTTGCAGAGGTTCCAAAAATGGAGAGTGATCTACGGACTAAATATTAAAATAAGTTCAGATTGATTATGTGGCCATGTTAGATAATATTTAATGATGTTGTATAGTCGGTACGAAATTTGAAAATGCAAAAGCAAAATATAACATTTCTTCTTGATTATTTTATGTCAGAAGCAAGTGATGACTCTCTGGAAGTTTTTTACTATTGTGTTAAAAGTTGATAATTTGTTTAATACAGGACATAAATCTCAGTTAACATATTTCAGAAATAATGATAGTATCTACCTATTTCAAATTTGTTTTAGAGAAATTCACTATGACATGCATGACTTTCTTTGAACACAAACTTGCAATTATCAATAAACTATAACAATCGTCAGCATTTAGCTCCAGCACTGGAAACTGTATCCAATCAAAATCAGTGGTGGTTTGATGCGTTAGATGGGGTGGTGCTTTCCACGAGTAACAAATGTTACATGCTCGTATTGTACACGTTTGTATTTAATTTTCTTTGATATTGAATTAGGATGGCTCTTATTTTGGAGACTTTAATGTTGAACACACCTTCAATGTGGTTTGAAATTTGAAACAAACTACTTAATTTCAATGAATTTAGTTAAAAGTAGTGTCATAATATTTGTCAAACTCCTTTGTTCAATGCTTTTGGGGAAACCATAAAATTAACCCAATTGGCTAAAGCTTCTAGGGGCTCAATTTTTCAGATTTTAAAACAGTTGGCAGTGGGCACTTATTAAAATTCAAGATTTCAAAATTGGTTGGCCAATCTAGTACATAATGTAATTTTTCCCCCCTCAAATGTTAAGATGCTGTCCTTATCCAATTCCATCAAAAACTAAGTTTAGTATATTGGACATTGTTGGGTATCACATAAATGCTGCTAGATGTCTTGTGAGAGGAATAATTGGTGGAACAGTATTGTAGATGTTCTATTATTTAGAGCGCATTATGTGTAGTTCGGATGATTTTGTCAAGGGCATGAATTCAGGCATTCATTAAAATTTAAAACCACTTTTATATAATTACATGTTTTAAAAAAGACATTTTTAAAAATATTGTTTAACTAATCTAATAACACAACCTAAATTGAGTATGTTGGGACGTTCTGTTGGGAATCTCGTAAATGTTGCGAGAAGTCTTGAGACTCGTTGCTGTTGCTGTCCATGTGCTCTCTGTGTACTGCGATTTATGCAACTCTGCCCCTGGCAGGAATCAGCTGTTGACGATTTCATCCTATCGGGAGCTTAATCGTCGCCGTCAGTATGGTGATGTTCAAGCTCCCGGTTGGATGAAACTCAACAACTGATTCCTGCCAGGGTGAGAGTTCCGTAATGTGATATCAACGCGCGTTGAACGGACGTTAGATCTTTGGAAGCCGTACTTCAGTGGAAAGTAATATTTTATTCTGATTGTTATGATTTATTTAATTACCTTTTTTTCTTAAAGTGGACTTGGATGCCGAAATTTTGATTGATGAGCAACTCAGAATTGTGACATTCGAAACAAATTTAATGTTTCTCTCTGCCGTCTCACAGCTTACTGAAGAGAGAAGCCTCTAGCTATTAATTGAATTCACCCAATATCTCCTGGACTTTCCCTTAACATTTTCACCGCTACATAATCTATAATAGTTTCAACGGCACCCGTATTTAGTAGCGTCCTAGACTCGTGGTAAGTAACGCTCGTGTGCAGCAGGTTTGGAGACAGCGTCAGCGTTAGGTGACGCGTGTCAAAGCAACGCTCGTGTGTCTGAAGTCTAAAAATCTTACGAGAGCCATTTCTAGCCAGAAACTGGGCGCTATCGCAGCTGCAGGGCAGATGAATTCCCAGGGAGCATTCGCCGACACAACTCTCGAAATACATCACCATGATCTTCTCTCGGGCTCGATTAAGTCGAAAAAGCATTTGCTTAGGGAGTTTCGGCGCGCCATAGTGTACAAATAATGTTGGTTAGTTTACAGTTTTTTGACAAAAATAAATCGCATAACTTTGATTATCACGGAACACACATTAAAACAAGTACAGCTGTGAATGTAATTATATCAATCCAAAAACAGATATAAACAAATGCACGGGAAAAATGAACACAATCGACAAAATTTGTGTTGAGATTTATTTAAAACTAATGTAGCCTATATCTTTGATTGCGATTGAAGGTGACCTAAAGTTCCTTGAGTAAGTCATTTCTCCCCTACAAGACTTGCAGGGAATGAGAAATGCCTTAAGGTCATTTTCTCAACGAAAAGATAATTCAAATCACGCCTCCACGCACTAGAGGAAGGTAGCTCTGGAGACCGAATGGCTGCCGGGGTGGCCCCCGGTGTCCAAACAGCGACCGGCTGCTTTGATCGATGGATGTGTTGTTTTTTTTACGATCAATACCAGGCGAATGCTGGAACAGTATCTTAACGGGCCGTGGACCACACGATCTTTCCTTCTCCCCTCCCTCTTTACATGCACTACACTACCACACGTGTCGGAAGCTCAGAACTTGACCCATTTGGGGCGATGCCCCGCTGTGGGAGATACCTGAAGAATAAATCAATTCCAAGACTATGAGTAAGTCGGTGCTGAATATAATTTTACCCAAACGGAGTAGAAACTCAATGACTTGCCGGGATAAAAAATTTCCTTCATTGACGATATTGTACCATTTAATCTATCAAATACGGACATAAACGTCCGTAGGTATGCTACTGCTCGATGGGGAATTACCCTCAATTACCCCTCGTCAAACAAAATTAAGGCGAAAATTATAGATTGTGGCATAGGAAGGAAATCAGGCGTATATGCAATTCGCAACACACGTTATGTTGCAATAAATTGTACCTGTTCGGAATTGCCGCACTTGACAAAGTATTAGTGGACTGTATGAAGGATTGCTAATTGAATTGGGTTTAACAGTGCAGCAGATTCGAACACTTTGTTAGCTCAAGGAGACTGCTGGTACGGGTTGGACCTCTCATCTCATAAAAACGGGTTGGACCTCTCTCTCACTTGGCACACAGTACCCCTTTTGTTTATTCCAGAAGGCAAGTCACAGGAGTACAGTATAATAGTTCGATCGTTGGGATCTTGTTGCACCTTGCACACAACAGATGTAAGTCTTTTCGTGAATACCCACACGAGCGAGACACGTTTAGTTGCACGAGAGCTTAACGTTGGAGTACTAATTAAATAAGATTGTTAATCTGCTTCGCAGTCACCAGGCCGACCCGCGTATGCGTTCGAGTCACTGCTGCCCGGTAGTTCTCAAGCGATTAGCACAATTAACTTCAAAAGATACAAAATGAAGCTACATGCTTCGTAAGGCTCGTAATACTCATTAAATAAGATTGTTAATCTGTTTCGCAGTCACCAGGCCGACCCGCGTATGCGTTCGAGTCACTGACGCCCGGTAGTTCTCAATCGATTAGCACAATTAACTTCAAAAGATACAAAATGAAGCTACATGCTTCGTAAGATTCGTTTAACGTGAATCTTCATCACGGAGCTCGAGTAACGTCGGGCTCGAATGGTATTTACTCAGAGACTGGCGCGACCGTTTCTTGCAGTTTCACGAAATCTCGGACCATGGAAGGGATGGTGATTAGCCAATCCTGAATCAGAATACAACTGTGTTTAAATTGTTCGCCCGTTGGCGTGGCAAGGGGTGTACATACTCTCCCCGTGTGGGTTTCATTTCTGAGAATGTCTCGGTGCGCCGGCTGGCGTGTTGCGCAATATTGTGCGCGTGGCAGTTTCTCCCTGCAAAGGCTTGTGACGGATTTACAGAATGGTTAGTGGAATACAGCCTACGCAACAATGATCGCTTGTCTTGCGTGGTGATTGATTCCTTATGCAATATTTCTATGTGGGGACCGAACAGTACCACTGTACTATATTGTAAGAAACCCTTCAATTCGTTCCAGGGTTGCTAGTGTTATTGGATAACCTCTTCCCTAAATGTGAATCAGTTCCCCAAATTTTAAGCATAATAGATTGAACATATTTACGGAAATAAAATATATTGTGTAGGACTACGGAGCCTCTTTCGGAATTTTGGTTTTTTCTTTCTTTTTTTTCTTCCTTTTTTCCCCTTTGCTATTACTTTCCTTAAATTCTTTAATATTTGTTGGAAGTAGATATGGAAAACAGATAATACGTGACAATGCTTAGATATGAAGTAAAGAGTACCTTTTCTACAATATATTTGAATTTCATGTGTTATCCAAGAATAATTTTTTCGTGATATGATATTCTTAATTTTCTCCATGTAAGAGGAAAGCGCGCGTAAAAATGAAACGAAAGCTATGAGACAAATAATCTTTGTCGTTTTTGTCAACAGCTATGTAAACAGCATCCTCTTATTCCTTCTGTAAGAAGTTAGATGTCGTCAATAGCGTAACGAAATGAGTGCGGGCCCCTTCATTAAAGTGTAGCAAGCACATGTAGTGTTAGTACCTTAAATAATAATAAATACCCTCTAAAAATAATCCCTCTTATACGTGGGCCCACCCGCATTGCGGGCCTTGCGCGCTCGAACGTTACCCCATTGGATGTAGTATATCTAATATTCGTGCAGCTTTTCTTGAACGATGGATTGACGATTTCGGGTGGAGTGGGGGTATTAGTTACAAAGTCGGCCACTAGAGTATTTTAAGTAATGCCAACGTCTGTGAAATGAAAGTCAAAACTGCATCTTGTGCTTAACTTTTTCGGGAGTTTTAGTTGACTCCCTTGAAGAACCTGGACCTGACTCAGCCATTTCTTTCGATATTGACAATAAATCTGAACAGGGGTTCTGCACTATGAAAGCAACTGGCTTTGACTAGCTTCTGTTTCGCGCCAACGAAGTTTCAATGCTTGGAAGGTTGTCATTAGTGCCCGCTGCGAGCTTTTGCCTTCAACTGTTTCTTGCACAAGGGAGGGGGTTCAAGGTCATCGTTCAAGAAAAGTTGCACGAATATTACTAATGTATGCACATGTGTGCGTTATTTAAAGGCGGCTTCACACATTCGTCATTCGCCGAGCAGCGAGCTACTGCTCGCACAACCCCGAGCAGCTGATGTGTTCGGAGAATGTTAGCTCCCTTTAATGTGTGCTAAAGACCGACACGCGGTGGGTAGGGCGAATCGCAAGCAACCCGTCCTCACTACTTGGGTTTCGGCGAGCGGTTTCTCGGGAGTCACCGAATGCCGCATGTGTGGAGCCGCCTTAATGTGCCCGTTTTGAAGTTTCTCACTAGTACGGTGGTACACGTAATAATTTCTGCATCGTGGGTCACTAACATAGACCATTCGTTATTATTTCATATCGTTGTGGTTTTGTTCACTGTGATTTGATCTCTTGCTTTTACTATCTCGTATACATGTGTAGTAAATACGGAGTAATGTACATACGTGTAGTATAAAATATAATAGAATGTAATGCTGCGGAAATTTGATTTCGAGATTTCCACGTTTGGGGGTCTTCGGATACCAAAAATGTGTTTGTTTTTTTAATGCCCATCCATTCGCCAGTCCGTCCATGAAAAACACTAGCCTTCCACCGTAGGATTTTTCCTAAAATGATTATTCCCCAGTCGATCTGTCTCGACTCGAACCTCTGCGATTTTGAAGACCATTCCTCAAAATTTGGGGGTTCTTCAAACTAGACATTTTCAAAGTTTTCTAAAAGTTCATTTTTTTCCTCTTCTAATTTCTAGATTGAAATACACACATAATAATTTTAGATTCAAATGAAATTTGTTCTTCACAATTAGTTCTTTCATTAATGTCATGTAGATCTTTTTGAAAATTTTAGTAGTTTTTGAGCAAATTATTTTTAAAAGATATGAAAAACAAGATTTTCTCGACAATGGCTTCAATTTTTTTAAACTTATTAAACTTTTGGTAGGCATAGTAATAACTGTTTCTAATGTATATACATTATGGCATTTGTGAGATCAAGGGCTTTAAATGATGTTGCTTGAAGTTTCTTGAAAACTCAAAAGTTTTCTGTGAAAATTAACTTCAAATGAACATTTTCAGAAGCACTCCAAACAATTTTCCAAATCATCATTTTCTCGAAGACGGCTCCAGTTTTTCTTTACTGTTTTGTAGGGATAATGCTAAATGCATTGTATAAGACACACAAACGTCATTTTTCTGCTTTTGTTTTTTATAAAAAATTACAAACGCATTTTAAAAAATCTCTCACATCATTACTCACACTCGTTATTTACATTGTTTACGTTATTTACATTACATACATTATCGCATTCTTGGTTGCTCCAAATAATTTCTTATGTAGTTTCTTGAAAACTCAAAATTTTGAGTGAAAATTAGCTTCGAAAGTTTGCATATAGGACCGGGTTTTACTTTTAAAAATAATTTTTCATAGCTAAAATGAATCATAAGGGGATCGAAAATTCGAAAACAAATGTCCTTTATGCGCCAGTAGATGGCAACCGAGAAGAGGTTGGGACAAAACCGAAAATATAGCCGAGACAAAAGAAGTAACTAGTACGAGAAAGTCTGCGCCATATTATTTTGATTAGTGTGAGAGTTTAAATTTGTCCCATCATTTTTCACCCACTAGTGGTTTATAAGGGCCCATTTACTACCTCGTATGTGGACCAGAGTTTCTTTCGGCGATGGTTTGGTAAAAAAGTGGGGTGGAGATTTTGCTGCTAAAAACTGACCCAGATATTAAACTTCTCCCTCACGCGTTACATATGCTATATTTTTTCTTGACGAAAAATTGATCAAATTCGATCAAATCGCGTAATTGGATGAAGGTTGGCAACGGTATTCACCAACAAATGGAAAGAAAACTACCTTTAAGCGACTGTGTATTCTCGCTTTCCTACTACAGTTAATTAAGAAAAAAATGCTCTGACAGTTCCATGTTATCTGTTCCCAAAGCTGTGGTTGATAATTGGCAGAAAGATACTGATTTATTTAGACTACATATTTTTTGCATTATTGCATAAAATTGTTTTCAACTCTAGAATGCCCATACGGATTTGGAGGTTAATAGGGGAATTTGAGTAGATAAAGCTGGCAGCTCGACGAATGTCTCTGCTGGTCTCAAATACGATTCTCAACGCTCGGAGCCCAGTACAAAAAGGTAAGTTCTCTCTGTTTTCGATGTGTACTGAGTGATGGAGTGATGGTGTGATGGTTCTTTGAGACTTTCGCTTGTGTATGATCCAGGTGATACGTACGCATCGTTCCACTGTTCGGCGTAATAGTTTGATTGGGTCACTAAGGTTTGAATTAGGGTGTTGTGATATCCTCTGTGATCTTTGTGGCCCCTACAGTTAAATTTCGATCGTTAAGGAAGTGCTTTTGCGTTTGAGGTGAATTTTCTAATCACTTTAAGTCAGTATTATTTAGTCTTCCCAAAACAAGTATGATCTAAAAAAAAATTTTGTAATGCATGTACCATTAAATTTTATTTAAAACTTCGATGAATACCCTTTCCCCAGATTTATTTATATTTTAAGGCATGAAGAACGAAATTTAAGCCAAATCGTAATTCATTAGAAACTGGTAAGACCTAACCAAATAATGAATATAACATACCTAATCTTATTTGAAATTCAATGCTTATGTTAAAATTCATTGGTGATGACATTCAACTATATTGAAGCCTAAGAATCTACATTGGCTCTTTGAAGATCTCTGGCCCTGGAGTACACTATTAAAAATAGCTTCATCCACAAACATATTACACAGTGATGGCTTGCCCCTATTTCTCAAAATCTATAATAGCCACCCTTGTCAAAACTTAAATACAGAATAATGCAACTACTGAATTAAATAAATATACAGAACATTGATCAGAGAACGCACACCTATTCAAATCTCTGTGTAATTAATATACAGAATATTGATCAGAAAACGCACACCTATTCATATACCACCATGGATAATACCAAATACTCCAATTGAATTATCAGCAGTATCTTAACTAAAGGAGAGTGGGGAATAAAAATTGGAGCAATAATACACAAATATCAAAACTTGTATTGCACCCACATATAATAATAACCCCCTCCAAAACTCAAGCTCAAGTACATGCCCCAAGCAAATCTATTAAATTACTTTTGCATCAATATTGCACCCTTCTTACTGCTGAAATATATACTCGTAATGTTGGCACTTAAAATGGTGCGTCAAACAGCTTGTACCAGCATTTTAGTAACTATTAACAAAATCCCTAACTGCCATTCATCAACTTTCAGGATCAATATCACCATGTATGTAAAGTATAAGCAAAATAATTATTTGAATTCCTGATCATTTAGAAATACAAGTAGAGTTAGTAAGAAGACAAACAACTAGTTGATCCGCAGTTGATAAAGCACACACACAATATTCAACACCCCCCAAATGTCTCTTGGAAATGTTTTGGCCATGACTTGAAAACAAAAGAGTTGAGTGATGAAAATCTTGGAAGACGAGTAATTTTTAAAAGAAAATAAGCAATTTTTATGAACTCAAAAAACTGATCTGCAAAGACGAAAACTAGAATTAGAATTTCTCATGCCAAAATATATTGATGTAACTAGAATCAGAACTGAACATGTCAAAATAAATCATCTCCATCTGTTACATAAGACACCCCCTTCTGTGATATGTGCTAACAATATCATTCACACATATCCCCAACATAACCGACAAAGTGTCAATACTTCAAAGTGACTATCTAAACTAATTATATTCCAATTTGTAGATTAAAGAATTAACAAACTCAATAATTATTAATATATTTAAAGTATTGTAAAACTATTAACTGAAATGTTTATGTAAATTTATGTGTCTTTAGCATTATAAAACTTTTAAAGACAGTTTAATAACAACCTCTTCTCTTATTAAATAACAGGCAATAACTTTTGTATGTAAAGAGAATTGTAGTTCATAAATGTAATATACATTGAGGTAGTTGCTTACATCTGTGCAGTTAATGCGACTAAATATAAATAAATAAAAAAAAAATTGATAAAGAAGGGAATTCAACTGGAACCAACTACACGTAATTTAATTTTTCCTTCTCAATTTTAATATTTATTATTGTTCCTTAGATGTAGATTTGAGGAATGTAGCGAAGGGATAATGTTAAAATCTCTGAATCATTCTTTTGACACCTTGGAATAAGTAAAAAACAAATGATAAGTAATAAAAGAAATTGGATAAGATATGAGTTGAAAAGGGTAGAATATTTTGCTGTTCTAATGGTATCTGTTGGATATTGTAAATGATTTAACTTTCCTTGTTACCATTATTTAACTTGGTTTTATTAGTGATATATTAATATTAATTCAATAAATAGTTAAATATACATGTTACTGTTAGGTATAACAGTAAATCAAGAAGCACACAAATTTTAAGTCTTACTCCCATCGAAAAATACTATGAAAATCAAAAATACTCTTTTTAAATGTGTTTTAATGATGCATGGTTGAGTATAAGGATTTGTATACATGTGTTAGAATGTCTATGATGCACAGTTAAATAGAGACAAGGATTTATCATCAAAATCAAGGATATGGTGATAACTTCTGTTTCCTTATTTTCATGTTTCATATTTTGAAATTAACCTTTTTGACCCTTGAGATGTCAACAAATATTTTATGAAGAAAGTTTTATGTCAGAGCAAACTAAAATATAAATCCTAGAGAACAAAAAGCTAATTTTCGAGTTGATCTTGTACCATTATTAAGTGAATTTTGTTTAATTGTTAAGAATTTATGGAAGAGGGAATTTGAATTCAGTTTAAAACACTGCAGTACAGTATTACCTATTTGATTTTGTTTATCATTTACTAAAAATCAGAAGTTGTAAAAATTCACATCAATTTTACAGTATATTCTTGTTGAGCATTTTGAATTCTTTTTTTCATTTTCTCGCTATGAGAATTTATGGAAGTGCGCGAAAAAACAGTGAATTCTCGGTAAAAAAAAAAAATCTTTATTACGTAGCCCTGGTAACGAATTGGGATAAATTCAGTTTCTAAATTTAGAAAAAAGTCCTCTAACACATGGTGAAACCCGAATCCATGTTTTATGGGTCTTTGATATCGAAAAATCGAAAGACTGCAAAACGTCCGCCTGTGAACAAACGCTAGCGGCTAAACCGTCCAGCCGTTTTCCCCAAAATTGATATTCCCCAATCGATATGGCACATGTCGCAACCCCTTGAACTTGGAACAATTTTAATTTACGTTACATGAAGTCCCTGGGATATTAAAAAAAATGCTCCATCGTTTTTGATTAAATTTTGTTGTTGGATAGTGCGAAGGACGTTTCAGAGAACGGTGCAGGTCTTATATTCGTTGAAAACTAATTTTTTCGGCGTCTTCCTACAATTACAATTATTAAGATAAGAGATTTTTTCCCTTAATAAAAGATGTTCCTTAAAGATATATTTTGAAATGAGGTCATGCACAATTATTCGAAAATTTGAGTACTTTTCGCGTAATTTTGCATGAAAGTACGGGCGAGAAAGTATTTGCTGCACTAGTTAAATTCTGGTCATAGTGATTGCCATATTAGCTGAATATAAGATGACCCCCTAATTTCGAACAGGTACCCTGAGAAGTTTTTTTTAAGTGCTTTCTATTTGCAATACGCCCCCCTTGCCCCATTTTGTTCCTTCCCCTTTTGTTCCCATGCCCTCTTCGACATTTTCCCACTTCTCCCCCTTCGGCCTTTTAGTCCTTCCACGCAATGCGATTGTTCTTTAATAACGGTACCAAAGCCCTCTACCAACAACCCTCGATGAAGAACATCGAAAGTGGTGACAATATTCTTAATTCATGAAAGTGTTAAATGTTTATTTTGAATAATTAGAAAAATTAGAAATTATAAAATTATTGTATGTAACACATCCTCTATTAGTCTTTAAGGACTTGTTACATAAATAACGTATGCAATAAAACAATGAAACTTGCAAATTCCTCCAGTAAAATCCCAAAATGTGCAATTTTCAGGCAACCTAAAAAAGAATTGTGCAGTAAACCCCAAACATGCAATTTCATGCAAAATAAAAGTTCTAAAATGACCGTTTCATGATTCACATTTCTGTCAGGTTACATCCAATTTTAAGTTGGTAAAAATATTTCAAGGTATAAACATCGATGTTAAAAAAAACATCGGATGCCG
This sequence comes from Gryllus longicercus, assembly GCA_038098605.1. NCBI lineage: Eukaryota > Metazoa > Arthropoda > Insecta > Orthoptera > Gryllidae > Gryllus > Gryllus longicercus. Next base: position 8,387,786 of record JAZDUA010000010.1, read on the forward strand.
CATACCTCTTAGGGAATTTTTGCCACCTCGAATGTAAAGCTCTATTGATTTTCTGCGCATGCGCAGTTTAAGTTTCGCACCAATTTAGTGCATCTGTGCATGAGCAGAAGATCGGTAGTGCTTTACATTCGAGTTGGCACAAACTTCCTATTAGGGAGTTTTAGCGCCACGCGGAAGTCCCATTCACAATGCAAACGTAAACATAAGCATAGCGTATAGACATAAACATTAACATAAGCGATAGACTGAAGTATTCACAATGCCTAACATAAACGTATGCAAAATAAGTTTCTGTTGGCTATGAGACTGGTTGGATGTGAGAATTGATTTCAAGATATCGACTCTATGTCCCATATGGCGTTAGTTCTATCGACTTCACTCCAATTTCGATTCTCGATTTTGAGTTACCTTTCTGTGATTGGTTCATTTCTTATGTCTTCCGTAAGCATAAGCACAGAAGCTTGAAGCTTGCAAGCTTTTAAGTTAACGTCTTACTTGTTACGCTTATGCGAACGCATTGTGAATGAGTCCGTTTACGGACGAAGTCCTAACTTTTATGATAACTCCATGCTTAGGTTTACGTTTGCATTGTGAATGGGCCTTAAGGGAGCGGCGTTATGCACTAACAGTCACGTGACGGATCGTGAAGTCAAAACGTCTTACTTTAGGCCTAAGGTACGACCTTATACCTTAAAAAATTGTGCACGCCCTTGGGAGTCTTTACGGTCACCTTAAAAGCGGCAAAATGACCGCCTAAAATCAGGAAATGTTTAATTTTTCCAACTCGAATAAACCGACTCATATGTGAGGCAGTAACAATTATTTCTTTCCAACTCCACAACGCTGGCAAGAATTAACGGGATATGTCGGAGAGGTGACAGGAAAGAAAATCGCGAAAAAGCAGTTCATATCATATTTTGGGGATACGTTATGTCTTATGCTCATAACGAACGCTCTTTTAAGGTATTTCCTATAATTTCAAGAAAAGCAGATTCAAAATTTCAGATTGCATACTCATCACGGAGTGCCACAAAATCTAAAACTCCATGCACAATGTATATTTGTTATTCTTATATAGTTGGTGTGAAATCGGTATATATTTAATTAGTTTCAAGGAGAAATTACGAAAGAACTATACGTTTTTTTTCTCAAATAATTGAACGTGACCTTTTTTGAAGTATTTTGTACGACAGATTTTGCCTGAGGCAAAAATCTTCAATTTTGTAGCTTTGAAGTGTTTTTGGCAATTTTCGAAGGAAACGAGTAATATCAGCTTTTTAAATTTTCAATTCTGCTAATTTACAATCTGTTCACTTGGAACAATTAGTAAATGGTATATATGATATAAGTTGCTATGAAGAGAATCTAAAAGGTAAGTCTAGAATATGTTCACGCTTTAGCCTATAAGGAACGGTAAGAAAAATGGAGCTAGCCTCATTTTCTGATATGTTGGACAATATCAGAAAATGAGGCTAGCTCCATTTTTCTTACCGTTCCTTATTACATATGTAAAGAAAATTTAACGAAAACTTTTGGAGCGGATTTTGATTTTTTCTTCTTCGAAAACTGTTAAACAATTATTTAAACAGTTATTTTTCCCGCGGATCGCATAGTTTCGAGAGTATTTCGCAGGCGCGTCAAACTGCGCCCAGATGAACATTTGGCCGCGTGGGAACCTCGGTGCTCTTGCGGGCATAGGCACCCTGACATCCCTGTCCTTTTTCCCCTCCAAATCCACAAGCGTTGTCAGTGCTCTTCTAGTATTGATAAAGACACGATAACAAGGGTAAACTTTTTCCTCAGGTCACACATTCTTCACACCATTTCAAATATCCGGATTTGCCTATCTGGGCAGCACTTTAAATCCAGCGGGAAAAGGTTAAACTGTTGCAGCAACACTGTTGAAATTAAAATTTGATTTTACAGCACAATTGACCATTGTTGCTGGGATATACATTCCTGGTGGTTTACGTAAAATATATTTATATATTTATGTAATATTGTTGACTTCTGATTAAATGAGGTTTTAAAAGTTGTTAAAGAAGAGAGAAAAAAGACATTTTTTGCCAAATCCTTTAAAATCGCAGAAAAGAGTTGTAATCTCACGAAAATGTGTAGCAAATTGTATTCATTTCGCTTCATTTTATCACCCCGTATACATATTTTAAACTACCTGTATGAAAACAACTTTATTTTGGAAAGCTGCCCCACCTTAAAATCCTTTCCTTAGTCATAAGGATTGATTAACAGTTATTGGTGATGACTTCACAACAGTCAAATCAAGAGTGACAGAGTACAACTTTATTGCTGTAATGAGAGATACAATTATACAACCAATCGATTAATGGTAATCCAACTCTAGTCTCATGTCCAAGAAGTTGAATGAACAGCTTGAAGAGTTTTAGACCTGCGACGTAGGGCCTTATTTATGGTCATTATTCGCCAACTGTTTAGGAAATAAACTAATGCACTCTATAAAGTATTCAAACCTATAATAAACTAGCAGTTCAGTGTTCAAGTTTTTATGGTTATCATGAGGGCGTAGAAATTGATATAAAGAGTGCGTAGCTTAATAATGTAAATACATACTGTATTAGAGGTATTTTACTAATGTAATTGTTGTGGTGAAAAATTATGTTAATCTTACCAGAAAAGCTCACCAAGCTCTGTATTACTCGCGCAACTTCTCTCGAACGATGACCTTGCTTCCCCCTCTTTGGCACAATAAACAGCTGAAGGCAGCTCGCAGCGAGCACTGACGACAACACTCCAAACACATATTCATTGTTGCGAAATACAAACTATTTTCTGTTGGAGACGAGAACTTCTGCCCGCTATTTTGTCCCAAAAGTCTATAGAAGTGACCGAATCACATAAAGATCTCTCACAGGAGATACCTCAAACTCCTGAGAAAGGTTAGAACGCAAATTATTGAGAATGTTGCGAAGGCATGACTAATTCTCCAAAGACTAGCATTACTTCATAAAATATAGTGACCGATTTTGTAACTAATACCCCCACTCTACCCGCATTTCTTCAATTCATCGTTCAAGAAAAGTTGCGAGCTATAGAAAAATTGCGTCTGCGTACATTGTTTGACGATACAATGTACTTGGGTACTAATAAAACCATAATTATGTAGTTGGTGAGAATGTAGATCAGTTGATAACATTCAATTTTCTGCAAAAATAAAAATGTGTTCTTTTTGAAATCTGAGAGAGAGAAATAAAAGGTCTATAGCGCGTCCGAGTTTACGAATGAAATACTGGGCTTGATGGGCTTTTCCGGTAAATGAACATATCCCCCGTTTTCAAGATTTTAAAACTGTTATAAATCCTCATTAACATACTTTTTCATCGCGACAATTACAGTAGTAAAATAATACCTCGAACTCATTATGTATTTACCACAAATTGTGGTGAATTATTTAGAATTAATTATTTTTTGTAGGAAGGGATACGTACGGCTGTTGGATCAGCCACAGCCGGGGTGCCACGCGCTTCGGTTGCCGCATACTGTGTTCAGAATATTCTAGTTCAGGTTGTTTCCCTTTGTATACTTGCTTTGTTTTTGATTTATGGTTTTAATCGCGTCAAAGTTAAATGTAAATTTGTTTACTTTTCTTCATTTTGGTTTTTAAGTTGTGGTAAATTTATTAATTTACTCTTTTTTAAATTTAATTTCTTTTTCGTTGCAAACTTTATTTAGAATGTATGATCCTTCAACCGTAAAGCCCAAGAGTGGTAAAGTGCTCCACAGTCGAAATAAAAACAACAAATAGTTATTGTTTCAAAAAATATAACTATAATTACATTTTCGAACTGGATGCCTTCCGGGAGATAACTGACCGCCCAATTGGCGCGAGGCTGCTCAGTTTCTCATAAATCAAATCAGTTTGTTCCCATAGAGCCGACTTATTTTGTTATCAAAGGAATTTTAAATATTTTTTTTTCGGTTATCAAAACGTATTATTACTCTACTGTAAAGGAAACACGAGACTTGGTCTTTTGCAACAGCATGTAGTTGGCTTGAATTTTGGATATTGAAATAGTAGTACACTTTAAATTAATATTTCCTCCTGGTTTCTCATGACATTTTGAAGCACAAAGAACGTGAGAAGCTTAACAGAAACGTTTCCTGTGTATTGGAGTCTCATAGGAATAGTTTTAGATTCGAGGAAAGGGAGGAAAATACGATTTCATAAAATTGGAAAGGTTCGAGATAAACTACGTGAGCGCTAAACTAGGGCTCCGCCCCATTGCAGGATTTGTCACCATCGGGCGAAATGTTTTTGATTCATATAGTACAGCAAAAAAGCGCCACGTTTGGCATCACTGTCTCCATAAGAGATCGTAATTCGTTCTTAACCTCGGAGGCGCCATAGAAAAATTGCGTTCACATACGTTGACGACACAATGTACACCACTAATAAAATCGTCGTTGTAGTCGGTGAGGGTGTACATGTGGTAGTAATAATGATAATTCTTAGCAAACATGAAAATGTGTTCATTTTTAAACCTGAGATAGAACTTCTGTACCTACATTTTCCAGCTTGCTGCAGTCAGTGCATAACATTTTTTTATATGTAATGATTTGTTGCCCCACCATCACGTCATAGGCCAAGAACAGGAAAATGACGTTCTTTCAGACTGACCAGAACCCTAATCTTCCTGAAAAGTATACTGAAAAGCAACTAAGCATAAGGCGGTTGTGGTTGGTGAAAGTTTCCTGGTTTCACTATTCAGCTACAGTGGGAAGACAGTAGATACTCAACCAGTTGAATATCAGGAATATGGCAAACATTGCTGCACTACCATCTGCAGTTGCAGCACAGCAATACTTACTTTATCACACACGTTCGTATCTACGAACTCACACGTGCAAGGAACTGTCACACGTGCAGAGAAAGTTAAATAAAGATAACCGATTTCGAGATATCAACAGAAATACAGGTGTGAATGGGGAAACATTGAATCAGAGTCAACAATATTATATATATATGTGTATATATATATATATATATATATATATATATATATATATATATATATATATATATATAACGTAAACCACCAGTAATGTATATCCCAGTAACAATGGTCAATTGAGCTGTGAAATCAAATTTTAATTTCAACAGTGTTGCTACAACAGTTTAACCTTTTCCCGCTGGATTTAAAGTGCTGCCCAGATAGGCAAATCCGGATATTTGAAATGGTGTGAAGAATGTGTGACCTGAGGAAAAAGTTTACCCTTGTTATCGTGTCTTTATCAATACTAGAAGAGCACTGACGACGCATGTGGATTTGGAGGGGAAAGGGATGTCAGGGTCCCTGTGCCCGCAAGAGCACCGAGGTTCCCACGCGGCCAAATGTTCATCTGGGCGCAGTTTGACGTGCCTGCAAAATACTCTCGAAACTATGCGATCCGCGGGAAAAAATAATTGTTTAACAGTTTTTCTAAGAAGAAGAAGAAGAAAAGAAAATATCAAAATCCGCTCCAAAAGTTTTCGTTAAATTTTCTTTACATATGTAATAAGGAACGGTAAGAAAAATGGAGCTAGCCTCATTTTCCGATCTTACTAGTTTCCTTCGAAAATTGCCAAAAACATTTCAAAACTACAAAATTGAAGATTTTTGCCTCGGGCAAAGTCTGTTATACAAAATACTTAAAAAAAGGTCATGTTCAATTGTTTGAGAAAAAACGAGTAGTTCTTTCGTAATTTCTCCTTGAAATTAATTAAATATATACAGATTTCACACCAACTACGAGAAAAATTGAAAGATGTTATGAAAAATAATTATTTTAATTTTAATTTCCTATTGAAAATGCCAATATTAATTATATTTTTCCGTTCTGGCTTTCTGACTTTTTACTCAATGTATTGATGTATTTATTTTTAAGCAATCCGCAAAGCTTATACTGCGATTTACGCAACTCTGCCATAGTGATGTCCAAGCTCCCGATTGGATGAAACCGTCAATATCTGATACCTGCCAGGGTATCGAGTTGCGAAAATCGGAGTATAATTGAAATTTCGCAACAATTCCGCATCGATTGAGAAGCACTTGAGTAGCACTTGTTTTGTTTATATCATCGTCTCTCTTCCGAGAAACCATGGTCGCTCTCATTTGTGAAAAGCAATAGTGTTTATCGTATCTGAAGTGTGGATGTTAAAAATCGGTGATGAAATGAAACGCTATCTGAACTGTTATATTACGACGAAAGGCATCTCACAAATGCTCGTATTTATTTTCATGTCAATGGCATATATTCTAATTACTGTATTGATGTTATTCGCAAGGGAATACACATAGTTTTGATAACGCTGCGCTGGGAACAGTGCTTTGCTCACTTCTTCGTTTAATTGGACATTTTGAAATAATGGCTGCGGTGATAGTAGCGCAGAAAATGCAATATTACGTATCTGTTTCCTATAACGCGCGATAGGATGTGTTGTTGTAGCACCACTAGTATCTATGTTTCTGTGCGTGAAATCAACACCACCTAAATATACTAGTATCTCTCTCTCTCTCTCTCTCTCTCTCCCTCTCTCTCTCTCTCTCTCTCTCATCTCTCTCTCTCTCTATATATATATATATATATATATATATATATATATATATATGTATATATATATACACACACATACATACATACATATATACACCTAGTATCTAGGTGGTGTTGGCGCCACATGGGCCCGCAGAAGTCGCACTCATTAATGCAATTCTGAAATGCCACCTTTTCTTTTTTTGTTGAATTTTTCCGCATGTCAAAACCGCAGTTAATAAGATTTATTAACATTTTCATGCGCAAGCATCATGCACTCGCAATAGTAAATACAGTGTTCGCCGGAAATGAGACTAGGGAGTTTTAGCGCCACGCGTAAGGTAGCGGCGTTATGCACTAACAGTCACGTGACAGACCTTGAAGTCATAACGTCTTACCTTAGGCCTAAGGTACGACCTTATACCTTCATAAATAGTGCACGCCTGTGGGAGTCTCTACGGTCACCTTACAAGCGGCAAAATGGCCGCCGAAAAATAGGAAAAGTTTTTTTCCAACTCTAATAAACCATTTCTCGTATGCAAGGCAGTTACAATTATTCCTTACGCAGTCCACAAAGCTGGCAAAAATTAACGGGATATGTAGGAGAGGTGACAGGAAAGAAATTCGCGAAAAAGAAGTTCAAATCATATCTTCGGGATAGGTTATGTCTTAAGCTCATAACGAACGCTGTTTTAAGGTACTTCCTATATTTTCAAGAAAAGCAGATTCAAAATCTAAAACTCCATGCACAATGTGTATTTGCTGGTCTGTTGACTCGTAACGTGTTTTAAATATCTCACCACTAGCCTACACTCTTTGATAAATTATGCAATTTCTCTGTTCAACGCTTGAAATGCTTCCTTTGTTATAATGCATAACGCAATGTCGCAATTGCTAAAACTTATGAACGTTGTTCATTACGACCTTATGAAGGCGTTAGTCACGTGATCAATAGAGTTTAAGGATATCTCCTTACGCCTGGCGCTAAAACTCCCTAATTGCTAAAACTCTTATGAACGTTGTTCATTACGACCTTATGAAGGCGTTAGTCACGTGATCAATAGAGTTTAAGGATATCTCCTTACGCCTGGCGCCTTACTCCCTACTAACACCACTTGTTTTTACCGTCCTTCGATACATACGAGGAGAAAATTTAGGATCTATTTTGAGAAAATATGTTTGAAAATTGCCTATATTTCACGAAAAGTTACCAATAAATACTCATATTTTCGAAAAATTGTACATGACTTTATTTCAAGATCTGTCTTTAAAGAACAGATTCCATTCAAGAAAAATAAAATTATCTTCAATATTGCAGTTGTAGAAAGAAACCAGAAAAATTGTTGAGCTTTTGAAATTTTCGAAAAATCAGGGGTGTAAACGAAATTGAGACCTGCATATTTCTTTTAACCGTCCATTACTCTATCCGAGGACAAAATTAAATTAAATTAAATTAAAAAAAATGAGTCATTTTTGAGAAACTTTTAAAATGTTTATTTTTTACTGATACCTTATTGTTACTGCCTTCGATACGGAAATCGATTTACACTGCTTGGATCGAAAGGATCGTGGTTATGAAGGAAACATGATAACATTTGAGTTAACGTGGGTCAATTAGTAATTAGGTAAATCTGAATTCATAAAATGAAGTAAAAAATAAAATTATTTATGTACCACGGGCGTTAGCTCATTCTAATGATCTCGGGCGACAAAAAGCCCTCGTACCTACTCCCCCCCCCCCCAATCAAAGTATCGGTTTTGGAACGTGTGTCGTCACGTGGAACGTCAATCAATATTTCGGTATCAGGGACCCTCAAAACCTCGATTCTGACTACACAATGTGTTAGAGAAAGACATTTTTTATGAATACGAACAAGATTTATTCAATATTTCGTTACCAGGGCCCGGCAAGAATATTTCAGTTGCAAATTCGACATTTTACGCACGATCACAATATTTTCTGTTCTTGCAAAGTAAGGGCGAGAAAGTAAAATCAGGCTTTCATCCAGGGCTGATAATCTTAATGTAACGAAGCTAAAAACTACCAAATAAAATCAGTTCATTCAAAATAATTTTACCTTTTAATCTATTTAATGATAATGTATTGTTTCAGAACCAGAATGAGTTATACATTGAGCTGTGATAACCATTGTAGCACCCTTATGAGCGCTTTGAATAAATTTAGAGAAACAAAGAAATTTCATGATGTATGCTTCCTAGCAGATTCAGAAAGACTGTATGTCAACAGAACTATTTTAGCTGCATATAGTCCCTACATGGAGGTAAGTTTGTTACAATGACAGAACATTTTGTCTTAAACTTTACTGTTAGTCTAGTAACCTTGCTTTTTTCCTTGAACTAATTGTTTGAATCTGTAATGCTTTCTCATAAAATAATAATTTCTAAAACAATTCTTTTTATTGGTTGAACAAGTATATTTGTCATTGCATCTCTTTTGGCGAGTAGCACCCTGATTGAAGCTTTGAATATATTTAGAGAAGGAAAGAGATTTCATGATGTTCAAGAAAGATTCTTACTGTACTAGAGAGGGGTGAATGTCAAGTTAAGGTTTAAATTGAACTGATGCTCATAGTGAGAGAAATGATTTTGCTTTACTTGCAGTAAAACAATATTATGTATATTAGCAAATAAATCTTGATGTATATATTGAAGCACATTTATAAAATAATAAACCAAAAATATTATTTTTCAGCACGTACTAAATGATTTGAACAATACTACAGTGGTGTTTGTAGCCCATGGAATTTCTGCAAAAACTATGAACCAGTTGATAGATTTTATGTATCGAGGAGTTATCAGCATTGCTCAAGAGGATGTTATGCCCTTGATAAATGCAGCAAAGATATACCATATTGTGGGACTCAAAGACTGTGCAAATAGTGAAGTAAGTTTCTGAGCAGCAAATATCTTGGTGCTTTGGCCAAGGTACCTTGTCCATTACAAGGTACATACAAGGTACTTTGACCATTTTCCTGCCAAAAAATGTTTTTGTGTGGTGTTGGAAATTCACAGAGCTTACACTTGAAACCAGGAAGAGACAATTGATAAAATTTATCTTAATTTCTTGGATATTTCCATCATGAACTCAGGTTAATTACGTTACTGCTCTCATCCTAATGATAATACATTTTACTTAGACTCTATGTATGATGCTAGCACATAAAATGTGCCATTGTAGTACTACTTTTTGAAAGGCATAAAAAATTTGGAAAATTAGTTTCAGCTGGAGCAAAATTAATTGTGTTTTGGAAATGAGGTAAAGTGTTGAGAATCAATAGTTGGAACCTTCATGATTCATTCATTTGACTTATTCTACTTTTAAAATGAAAAGAAAGAAAGGTTTGCTCTCAAGCCACTTGGAATGAAAATATGTCATAACTTCTCATTCAAAATTTATTATGATTATCAGAGTTTACTGATGTTCCTCCTTTGCACTCTCTCATTAAATTTACTGATTCTGTTAATTAATAGTAATATTGCTATAACCATATTCTATTACGAATTTGACATTAAATCACAATCACTTAAATGGTAAAATGATAGGTGAAATCAGATTATATAAAACAACGTAAGCTTTTAAGGCCATTATCAATATTGATATTGTTTTTTGGGCTGATAAACAGAGATCTAGTCGAATGAATTCCCACAGAGATTTCTTCTGCTTATCTGAAAGACTTCCTTAGTGATCGTTGGGTAAAGAACATTGGTACTCTCTGGGTCAGCTACTGGCTGAATAGTAGTCCTGGCAGGGGCAGAGACAGTGGCAATGGCATGAGAATGACACTGACGCTAGTCAACCAGAAGTTGACCGAGAGAGTACCTTTTCCCCCACCACTGAAGATGTACTCAACAGAAGTGGATGAAACCTATGAAGGAAGAAATTCAACTGAACTCATGGTTATCAGCCCAGTAAGCCATATCAATTTTGTTAAAAAATTCGAAGTCAGTTCACTGTGCTTTTTGAAACTAAATCTCTTAAAGGACTGTTCCCTGTTTACAGGGACCAGTGGGGAAGGCAAGTCATCAAGGACAACAATTCAACTGCCCCACACCACTACATCCACGCCATCTCCACACCCAGACCTACATCGATCCACCACTGCAGAAAATTCCACCCTCGTCATTAACAGCGAGCCAGCTTTTCTCCCATTGTCCAGCCCAAGTGGTATCCTCGCAGCCCTTGGAGCAGACAGGTTCCGCCAGCACGTGCTGTTCACATATCTGTGCTTCTGCACGTGTCACCATCACTTCTACGCCAGCTGCTCCACCTAGCACATCTTTTGCACGTGATATCGTGCTGGGCTCAGGTATCTCCATCACCCCCACATCAGTGGAGCCAGCCACTTCGTCTTCAGGATTGTTTCAGTGCTCCCTCAACTCTCATCTCCATCAACGGCACATTGGCTCACTGGCAAAAACATTTCCGCCCCCAGTTTCAGATATCAGCAGGTAATATCTGAAAAATAAAATTATTCTGTTGTGAAGGCCATTTCTAGCATGTTTCTCAACTTAAATGCTAATGCGTTTTTTATGTGTGTGTTATTAGACAAAACCATGGAGATGCTGAGTCCTCTGCCATTGTGGAACCCATGGCAGCATCCAGCAGTTCTGTGCCTACTGATCTGTCTTTGCCCTCCCAAAGTGCCACAGTTCTACTCTCTGCATCGCAGGTTACAACATCTTGTAGCTCTGCACCTGCAACCACTACACAGTCAGTCTCTTCTGCCAGTTCTACTACCTCGCAATCCATCTCCAACTGGCCTCATGGCAAGGACTCTGAAAACTGTGAATCACCATCTGTGCGTGTCTCCATACACAGGAAACGCTCTCGCAGCCCCCATAAAATACAAATACGCCAAACTTCCCCTGCCCCTTCTGAAAGAAACGATAACAGTGTTGCTCCAAACACACAAGCTTCTGATTTAACAATTGAACTCGAAGAACTAGAAACCAATATAAAGAAAAATAGTTCCAGCTCTTCAGAAGGGGATGATATTATCAATGAAGTACTCGCTTTAGCTGACAGTGTGTTACCTGCCGCTTCATCCCCACTGGTCAAACGTTCATCTCCAAGAAGAACGGGATTAAGTGGTCCCTTTGCACGTCGTAGCCACTCATTTCGTTCCCCTGGCATACAGAGAAACGTGTCACCTTTGGGAGGAAGTTCCAAGCCCTCTAATAACCAGTTGCCAGCAGAAGGTAATTTACTGTTAAGAAATGTTGGAGCATGTACTGCATTCCAAATTCGATGCCCATGATTGAGGAATCTGTGGGACAAAGTGTAGTAAGTCTGAGGAAAGGAGTGTAATTTGTTGCATAAATTCTGATGAACTGTAGGAAACTGGGCAAGTATATTCTTCACTGTTCTATTTTAAACACATCCTTTCGTTTTTCTTTTTAAATTAAAATTGTATTTCACAAGACAAAAATTAAACCAGAAAAAAACTAATGTCTATTGTATTTTTAGTTCATAAAGCAAAATTAGTATTTTAAAATTATACTAATGGGGTACGAAAATACATTATTTCTTGAGAACATTATTTCAGTGTAATTCTCTTATTTTCCTAGTTTTGCAAAAACTTTTGTCAAAGTGAATAATGTATTTTGATGAAGGTTCTTGAAGTAAAATAAATAAGTAAAAAAATTTACAACTTTTGAAGTAACCCTGCATTTTCTTCTGTATGAGCTTTATTGTTATTATAATGCAAATTTTTATTTTCAGAAGGGAGAACAGTCAGTGCCTGTCTATGGAGCAATTTTGAAAAGTCATGTGCCAGTGAAACAATATGTAAGCATTGTATCACTTTCTTTTGCATAAACCTTTTGTCTTCCAGAAAATTCAGAGAGTTTTTGAGTTCAAGTTAAAAATATTATTTATGATTTTGGTTCTTTTTGGAGCAAAACATTTGATATAACTAGTTGGTTAAAAATTGGAAAACTTTTTTACCCAAAATATTTAATCGTTTTTCTACCTACAGGATTGCTGATTACCTTGCAGGATGATTTAAAATTGTGAGGTTTAATGAATTTCAATCTTATACCGGTACTGTTTTCTTTATTGGGGCATTCCATGTGATATCAAACACCATTTTAAACTTTTGCAAACATTATTTTACAGTCTGGATTTCTGTCTTTGCACAAGGACCAACCTTTCATAGGACCAACCTTTTTACTTTTTCGCTACTGCTTACGCAGTAGAGAAAAAAGATATTGTCAAATTTGTGTTGATATTTGCTACTAATATTCAGTTTTCGCACTAAATTTTCTACAATTTGTAATGTGTTTTACAAAAAATGATGGTTGAGATGTCTTGATTCGAAGAGAATTTGTGGTATAAATAGTATTACATAATCATTACTATGGGGGAGAAAGCATGTACTGTTTTAGCACCACTAGTTTGTAAAGCATACTTTTTCTTAACAATTTAGATTTTGTGTTTGTTGTTTCACTGAGCAATACAAGATTTCCCTTAAATTTATTAACACTTTCACTCCGTAATGTCAGGCCACCCTTATCACTGTCCAGTTCGGTTGTTGTGGCAGGAAAAGGCGAATTTTGTACTCCTTGTACCTTTCTCTTGGTCACTAGATACATTTCTGATAGTTGAAATTTTAGAAATTGGCAACCAACACGAATTGCATACCTTTTCTAACATTGCTGGAATCACTTACCTAAAATAAAAAAACCTAAGGATGATACTTTGTCATTCTTTATTTACTTGTATATATTTTTAGCCCTCTGTGATGCAATTCATACTTTCCAGTCCCTGGAGGATCATTTACTTAGCTAGTGTGTTCCTGGGGCAGGCACTGTGGGGAGGGGCTCAAACGTACTTGACAACACAAAAAAATATATTTTATTGCAACCAATGGTTTCTCCATCCTGAATTATTTTTATGTGTAGAGCATTTAAACTAGATTTTAAGACAAATGGACAGTGAAAAGTCTTGTGGGTTACTATATGAAAAATAAAGTCAATTGTTTTACATATTTATAATTTTATATCATGTATGCCTGCTCTAAAAAAAACATTAATTCATGTTAAACAAATCAGATTTTTATTAACGTTTCAGAAAAATAATGTTTAAGAATCTCAAGTTAATGCTATTATTTTATTTCAAGAGAACTAGCACCATACACCCAAAATGATGTTTTAGGGAATAGAAAAACAGGATGCTTCCCACTGTTTTCTGAATGATTTAAATGAGGTATGACCTGATGTAATATAACAACTTGAAATTACTATTTCAAAATGTAAACGTATACCTATGTAATTAAAACAATTTATCACAACTTGGATAAACTAACACTTTTCTCAAAAGCAAGGATACGACTGGATCAACTTAGAAACAAAAGTACAAGGTGGGAGGTAAATGAAATATTCATCAGCAAAGACAACGTTTCACTTCTTCTGATGATCTCTTGTGTAGTTTTAATACATTAATAAAATAAATCAAAACACCCATCTTTTAATTCTTTTAATGTATTTGTGTCTAGTTATGATTTTCTTTAATGGAGATTTTTGTTTAGTTATTATTTAAAAAAAATAAGGTAACGTGATTGGCATCTAGGATGATGAAACCATGAAGGAGGCTCCAAAAAGATACGAAATGTCAGCAGTAGACATAAACATAGTTTTTTTTAGTGATGTAATTGTTTTTGCCCAGAGCTTGATTTCTAAACTAGTGAAGTTGATGATTATGATGAAATGGTCTTAATTCAAGAACTCTCTTACGCTTGTTACAAGAGGTCAAGAAACTTTAATAAGTTTTTCAGGTTTCCATGCACTGTAGACACTTCTGATGATTCAGTTAATATTTGGCTTTGAGTGAGAATGCTTGTTTGATTTTGGTTACTCTCTTACGCTTGTTACAAGAGGTCAAGAAACTTTAATAAGTTTTTCGGGTTTCCATGCACTGTAGACACTTCTGATGATTCAGTTAATATTTGGCTTTGAGTGAGAATGCTTGTTTGATTTTGGTTGAACTGTTCTTTACTAATTTGATATCACAATCAAGTCATTATTAACATTCCTTAACGAATCTTGAATGTTAACTCATGAAACTCATAGAATCTTTAATTAAATTTGATGTCTCATGGGAAAAGTTCTTAAATTCTTTGCAAAGACATATCTTCCAAAGAAATTTTGCCCTGCGATCACAGAAATGTCTATATTTGTAGAGCGTATGCAATTCACTTGTGAAAGTGTTTTGAAGAAATGTGATTAAGTCTTTGGACATCCTAAAGAAAAATAATTATTTTTTAATAGAAGAAAGTGATAATTTATGTTCTTTCCAATTGCAGCTACTTCTCCAAAATCTAAAGTGATTGTGAGAGAGCAGTATCGTGGTGTTCATCGACCTCCTGGCCGAAGACGTGGTAAATCTTGCTAACTTACTTTGCGAAAAAGTAATAGTCTTGGCCCAATCTGGTACAATTGATATCTAGTGGAGAGCAGACTTGGGTCGAGTGGAAAGCATCATGATCAGCAGAATCTCAGTATAAAGAGTGAAGTATAGGAATCTGAGAAGATAAAAAATAATGAAAGAACTGAAGAAGATGAAGTGTTTTGAATGTGAGTTTGATTCAAAATAAAAATTTTTAAGTGGTTTCTTTGTATGTGCCTAACCCTGCCTAATTTCTACCTCACTAATTCCCGCTATACTATGAAGCATTTTACATTTGAATTTTTTAAAATATGTTTTTTCTTATCTCGTCATATAAAAAGTTCTTCTAAAAATGTAGGCTTATTACTAATGTGCTGTTTTACATTACTAATGTGCAATTTTTTTTTAATAACATTACTAATGTGCTGTTTTAAGATATGTTATGCCAATTTAAAAATTAAAAAGTTAATATAATATTTGTTGTTATGGAGGTGAGTGGGATTTGAAAGTTAGAAACCACTTGAAATGTTACTTTGTCAATCATTCATCAAATGATTTTATTTCTTTATGTTAAGAAGGACATTTTACCCAGCTAGACCCTTCATAAATATTCTAGCTAAGCTTAGATGAAGTTCAATACATGTAAAAATAATAAATACATACATTGAGAAAAATGAGCCATCTTTCCATTCCACTCTCAGGGTTAAAGCAGTTTTGACCTATGGTGAATCATTCATCATAAATGCGTGTGGTTGTTTAGCCATGATGTATGTTGGTGCATTCATCTCCATACATTCATGCTTGTGGTCAGTGTTCGTATGGATACAAAGTATAAAATGATAGTGTATTGCAATGCTGACATATGATAACATGTGATGGATACTAGAGGCATTGAATCTTCCTTGTTTACATCACTAGCTTCCATATTATTGCACATCCATGATCTCATCACAGCCTCATCACACCATCGATGTACTGTGCTGTATAATTGAGTTGTTTGTCTCAAGAAAGTTAGTGTGTTAGAAAATTACTGTTATCATTAATTAGTGTTGTAGATAAAGAATGCCCTTAGAACACTAACCTCTAAATAAAATTAAAAAGGATTTAAGTTGAGAATTATGCAGAACTTTGATTAAAATTATAGGCTTTTTAATGTTTGTGTGATAAGACTTGTGTGTTTCTGATTAAAACACCATTTGTTTATTAAGAAATAATAAGTATTACTTCTGATGCTTTTATATGTGTATGTCTGACTGGTAATGTTTTTGTTAATGTCTGACTACGTTGTCAAACTGTCACTGTTCGACACAATGCATCACCTATAATTTATAGCATTATTCTGTTTTATATATGTTGGTAAAACATGAAACCGAACATCAACAATCAGCCCTAACAAAGTATCAATGTATTTTCTTGGCTTAGCTGCATTTCAAAGGGCAAAAAGAATCTATGAAAAAGTTGTAGTTGTGAAGTCAAGTAATACTATTGCAAATAAAATAAATATTATCTGGTAATCATTGTAATAGAAATCATGTTCTTTCAAGATGAAGGTGGCTCCACAACACCCACACCACCAAAGGCGACATTCGACGAGCAGCGAGCTACTGCTCGCCAAATCTCGAACAGCTTATGTGTTAGGCGAATGTTCGCTCCCTTTGATGTGTCCTAAAGACCAACACGCAGTGGATAGGGTGAATTCCAAATGTTCGGTGCTCGGCGAAGAGTGAGCAAACAATCCACACTACTTGGGATTCGGCCAGCAGTTGCTTGGGATTCGCTGAATGCTGCATGTGAGGAGCTGCCTTAATATTAACACATTCAGGTCGTAACCTCAGCACAACTTTTTTCCACCAGGGGTCGTAAGGTTTTGTGGTATATTTGAAGGGTCATATCTTCTAGACCAATACACATAGAAGCAAGATTCTTATTTTATTTTAAAGAAACAATCTTCTACTTTTATAAAAAGTTCCAACTTCTATGTTTTCATTAATAGTTTAAATGATTTTTTATTTTGAATAACATAAGAAGTTGAGTTCCGAAAGAAGTTAAATAGGTTTATTTAACATAGATTCCACAGGCATCGTAATTTTTTAGATTTATTTAGTCAAAAAAACAGTAAAAACTGTATGTGACATATGGGGGAGATTATCTGCGCACGTTTTCTTGAGTTAACTTAAGGCAACCTGTCTGCTCCTGTAGATTACAAGCAGCGATATGAATTGCAGCAGTTGTTATTCACATGTATGATTATCTTACAGAATAAGAGTACTCAAAACAACAATCAGAAACAGTTGACTATATTGTTTGCAGATGACTTAGCCATCATTTTGGTTTCCAATAATCTATGCATCTATACTTCTGAAGTGACAAGAGGCCTGGTTTTTTCTTTGAAAACAGGGGGCCAACACAGCCTTTTTGACAAAGTGAAGCAATATTAGTTCTAGCAAGATCAACTACATTTATTGTTGTAGTTGGTCTTTGTTTTAGAAGTCCAAATGGGTGAAGTGGAAAAAGCAATTCACCATGCATGTGCGATATGTTTCTTTACCTACCTAGAGTTTCTAATGTCTAGCAGTAGCACCTTGTGATGGCATAACTAGCATTGTCACCTAGATCTACTGAAGAACTCCTATGAGAAAGCACTTTAGTTCAAAATAGCTATTTTACAAGAGGAATAAAAATCTCTATGCCAAAAACCTGGGCATAGAGCTGATCCCATCTACCAGCCTTCAAAGAAATGAATAAAAACTCCTGCTGAACACATTTCAAAAGGATCTCAGTTGGTTATTTGGGGCTTTTAATGGTTGTATAACAAAGAGGGTGCAAAGTTCAGGGACATTCCGGCATTGTTTTTTTTATCTTTGTTTAGATAAGAAATTAAGCTTTCATCATTGAGGACGATAATAATAGGTATTATTATTATTATTATTATTATTATTATTATTATTATTATTATTATTATTATTATTATTATAACCTATTATTATAATTATTATTAGAACCTTTGTTAACCCAAATAGTTTTTTCCTTCAATCAGATGTTCTCATTACAATTTGAAACCATTGCCTTGCATAATTGCTTTCTGGAAACTCTGGAATTTAATTACAACCTGGCCTGCTCATAAACATGTATTATTACTTGAGTAACAGTAAATGTAAAGAACAGTTATACTCTTGAAGCAACATAGTGTGTGTTAAACTAGTTCTTCAAAGAAAAGGACCTGACCATCTGTGACCCGTAGGAAAGGAGCGACAGTACAGAAAAAAATCAATATGTATTTTCGGCTCTTGCCACACCTCAAAAACTGAAACTATTTTAACATTGACTGGCGTAAAATGAATTTAATGTGTTGTTTAAAAAATGTCACATTAGTTCTTAAGTATTTTAATTTTTCCTTCAATTATTTTGCAATTCAGGAGTTCATGCTCACCCCCAAATTGGTATTCTATGGATACTTGAATGCAACTGTTAAGACTTATTTTTTTATGATGATTATTCCATTGAAGGAATAGGGTGACTGAAATGGAAACGTTAGGTTACTTGTATAGTTATATTATTATGATATTCAGTTTCCAAGCATGATGATAGTACCCTTATGAATTTTGCTAATGTTCTGCTTACAATTGCTTCACTGTGCCTTCATTTTCTTGCCTTTGCTTTCTGAGTACAAATGAGCATACCCTTTCCTCATGATTTGAAATGCTTTCAGAGTCTTTCTCTTGTCCTGACATCTCGGATGGCGAGCAGTTTGGTTCTTGCACCTCTCTGGAACATGCATTTTTGTTTTTCTGTTTGTTAATGTCTCTCGTTCTTTGTTTCTTTTTATATTCTATTTTTCCCTACCTCTTTCTGACTTTTTTGTTCTGTAGGAAGTGTTAGAAAAGCAAGTTTTTGGACTCTTTTAAGATGTGTACTATCCCATTCCCTACTCTTCACTAGAAAATGGAGGTTCATTACTAGTAGATAACTATTGGAAACACTAAAATTGAAAATGATTTAAATGTTTATTTTTAACCAAAAGAAAGTGATATAAATGTTTTTTATCTTATTTGATCACCTTAATGTGCTGTTTACGTATGTGTTCAGAGTAGGTAAAATGGTTCATTTCTGTATCTGATGGTAGTGAAGTGTTTGGTAAACAATACAGTGGATACACAGTATTGCTTCATTCATAAACGAAGAAACATAAATATCAGTATTCAATTACTTTCTTCTTTATTTCTTCTTCTCCTCCCCTTCTTATATTTTCTTCTCCTCAATCTTTTTTTGTGTTTATGGTCACGTTGCTCTTGTATTGCTTGGGAAATTGTGGTAAAAGTGAAAATAAGCTCTCAGTGTTCTGTCTGTGAGGCCTTACTATACTTGAAGATATTTCTTTGAATGCTCGTTCACACGGTCTTGCCAATCACACAAGCTCTTGAAAAGCAGGAAGAGTTTCCTGTCTGATAAGATACCTTCAACAAAAATCTTAATAATCAAGTCCTTGTGTTTTATTTGAGTTTGATAAGCATCTGGACCCATTCCCTTACCCACTTACTAAATCCAATCATGCCTTTGGTTGCACACATGTGGATATTTATATTCCATCCGCAAAGGAGTTAGGTGGGGTCTATGATAACTCATTCCCAATTGGTCCAGTATCTGCTGTCACCATGTAAATATAGAGATGTCATCCAACTGTCAATCCCAATGTTCTATCTCTCAGTATAACTATCTCATAAGGTAACTCAAGTCATGCATTATTGATCAAGAAGTTAGTGTTTACTATTTATTGGTCGATGAGAGATTAATCAACTGATGTGTTAATATAAATATTTGACAGAATTCACATAAGTTCTTAGTTGACTGTAGGAATCCTGAGGTTGCATACAGTCAGTGGTGAAACTACCCCTTATCAAGTATGTACAGGATCCCCCCCTCCCCTCCACTCAATTTTTGTTAAGAGAATAAAAAATAATTTATCAAATGAATTAACAATTAAAAAAATGAATTAAGACTATTTAATAACTTGGGGCTTCCATTGTGAAATATTAAATACAAAAATTGTTTTAGGACATTTTCTGAGATGGGCATTATTTCAAGTCGCAATAAATGATATGTCAGTTTAAACTGATGTTTTGTTAGACTCACAAAACAGGAATTCTAGCAATGTTAGAGGATTTGTTTTCTAAATTTAACATCTGGATTTATCCACTTTTTCGATACTAGGGCCATGTGTTAAGAGTTTCTGCTGAACATTCCCTATTTTTTCTCGCAGCATTACATAACTTTCTCTTCTTAAGAAGTTAAGCGCGAGAAAGTAAAAAAAAAAAGTTAAGCATTTTTTTAAAAATTTTGAAAATGTCCAGAGGATTCATGTAATGTACTCCCCTCCCCCCAATTAAAATATCGATTTCAAAATCCATGGGCTGCGACATCAGTCAGAACGATAGGGGAGTATCAATTTTGAAGATAATCGGTTGAACGGTTTGTGTCCTAGCGTTGTGCACAGAGGGACACAGACGTTTTGCCGTCAATAGATTTTTCGGTATGAGGGACGCACAAAACATGGGTTCTGGCTACATCACGTGTTGGAGGATTTTGTTTTCCAAATTTAGCAACTGAATGTATCCACTTTTTCGTTACTAGGGCCAGGCAATAGATTTTGTGTCGAATATTCGCCGCTTTCCGGCGCACGATTACAATACTTCCTCTTCTTAAGTTAGTAAATGGGAGAAAGTAAACTTTTATTTATTACTATTTATTACTTTTTGATAAACAAGTATGTTTGGTCGATGAATTGGTTCGCCTGTTTTTAAATCTTTCACCGCATTATATGAGATGAATTCAACTGCTTATTAATGATGCGGGCCCAGAATACTAAAAGGAGTCCCAACACGTTGAGGATACGTGGATCCATTCGGTTTTGCGCGTCACTTGTTCAGCAGTACAGCAGAGGTGCCCCACACGGGTAAGTTTTACCCGTCCCGGTTTGGGTATCTCGTGTTAAATCACAGAGGCGCTCACTCACCCAATTTTACCCTTTGCAATATCGTGTTTAACTTAACTCAGAGGCGCTCACTTGCCCTGTTTTACTCGTCCCGGTTTTTATATCTCGTATTTTACCGTAACTCAGGCGCTCAGCTGCCAAGTTTTTACCAAGTTTGTTTGGACTTCCGCGTTTCATCCGAATTTACGGACTCCCGAATATAGTATAGCATAAGCTAGCGTAGAATAAAAAGATTAAAACACTTGCTACAAAACAAAGTATGTGCCGTTCTGTAGGACTACTTGTTATTTTCTCGCCTTTAATACGTAAGAGGAGAAAGTATTGTAATCGTCCGCTTGAAAACTGCGAATTTTTCCTACAAAAACGCCTATCGCGGGGCCCTGTTTACGAAAATGTGGATAAATCTTGTTCATGTATGCAGTAAATTACTTTCTCAAAATGTATAGTGCGCTGCAGTTTCATGTGAACAAGAGAGGCGTGTTCTTCGATGTAATAGTTTTGCTCTCTCGAGCAGCAGAATCGTATGTGCTATACATATGATACTTCGAGGTGTGTCCTTTAAATTTATATTATTAAAACACATATTTGTTAAATAATAATTTGGTAATTTCATGTAGAAACTTCACGTGTCACAACGGAATGCAATTTTTAAATCAGGTTTTTCATATTGTATTTTAGGTACCTTCCGAGCATTTCTGGGATGTGATATTCACTAATCTGATTTTCGAATTCATCTAGTTTTGAAAACAATCCCTTTTGGCCCCATTTTGCGTTAAGGCACTAAATTGTTTTATAATGATGCACACCTATTTTTGTTAGTCTTTCTACATACACACTTATAAAATTAGGATAACAGTTTTCTCGAGTTCTAATATTTTTGCTATTTTTTCACACACACACGCTCACATACACCACGCACACACGTCACACACAACCATACTCTCAATACGCTTGGCGGCGATGGTGTAACGGTTAGCGTATCGGACTGTTACACCCAAGTACGCGGGTTCAAACCTCCGAGCCGTAGATTTACTGCATGTAAAATACCCTCGAGCCTGAATGAAGCGTCTTAGCTGAATTTAAAATCGTCTGTTTCACCCAAGAAATACTTCCTCGTCTATCTGGTGAAAGGAGGGTAGCGAAATTTGCGTGGTTAAATGTGGTCAAACCTCATGGCCGAGTCTCGCCATGTAAAATAAGGCAACAATTCAACTCAACTCAGCACACCACGTACACACACCACCCTCACACATTGGCCTCTGGTAGCTCGGCGATGTAAACAAGAAGGCTACTAAAGGAAAGCGTTGGAAGACTACATAGTACGCAGAAATACTCAAAGCATCGGCTTAGAACTAATTTAATAAATGAAATATAAAGAAGGGGGAGATAGGACATCTTGGAATACTTGAAATTAATGAATAAAACTTATTATCTTGGCAAGAAAAAAGGAATAGACAATTATAAATTTTATTTAACTATTTACGAATTGAATGCCGGGCCAGAACCATGTATTACTAATAAAAGTTCTAACTCTCTTAAAATTAGTAACGTACAAAAGCATCAAAGAAGGTTCATAGAATTAATTAGAAGAAGCTAAAGTGTGTAAAATTGTATACCGTATGAATGATACCATAATACGAAATACCATACACCATAATACCATATATACACCACCAACGGTATATAAATACCACATACCATAATGAATGAAAATAAAAGTTGAATGCAATAAATGAATGTACATGGCTGTGATTGGTCTTGAATGGCTTTCGTGTCTCGGCACCTTCGGAGTGAGAAACAGGTGCCTTGTACCCTTACCGATGGCAATGTACCCTTACCGATGCTGCCGGAGCTGGAGCCTTGCGGCAATGTGTATTTGATGAGACACTGCACTCAATGCACCACCAGCAGATTGAATGCCAGTGCCGTCTCCTGAATGATCGGGTAGGGGATGCGATAAAAAGTAGCAAATAGTTTGTCAATAAAACACGGGTTGCCTTCACTACTTACTGAGACCTGGTTCTCAGACGTTAACGAAAAATTTCAAATATTAGGAAATGTATTGGATTATTATTAATGGCTCTCTATCAGGAGCTCAAAATGTTACAGTATTTGGGCCCAGTAAGAGATTAAAAATGAAACAAATACTGTTGAGACACACGACCCCCACAGTGTAGCCCGCTCATTGTTTCCCATTCAAAATACACAAAGACATTAATCCGAATCGCTTTAGCCCCATCAGGTGGGGCTAATTTGATAAACAATTTTGAGTTTTTAAAGTGGAATTTTTAAGTTATTTTTTTTTACTTCGTACACAGTCTTTAGAATCAAAAGGCACATATTCATTTTTTTCATGTGTTTGCTGCAAACGGTATAGAGGATAAGGTGAAAAGGTTGCTTTTCTGTTTCATAGAAGACTCGACTGACACTAATTATCGAAAATTCGAACTTGTCAACATTGTCTAGAAGCTTGAAGATGCTTGCTAATGAGATGTTTAACTGCTATATAAGCAACTCCCTGGTGAAGAAAATTTGAACTGCCTCCGCTAAATCCATATTCTACCGCCCTTGGAGGCCCATGAATGAAATTATTGAAGACAAAGTTTGTCTACCGGGTGGATTTGCGAAATCGCATCAGACACGTGATTTGTGCCATATCCCCAGTAGGCAACCTTCTCGATGGTCATTGGCCTTGCAGCAAAGGGAACTGTTGTGAGTCTCTCGTGCGAAACCACAGTATTACAAAACCAGGTTCTGTAACCGATACACTGGTCTGAAGCGCCCAAAGAAAGGACAATATATTTTTGAGTAGAGAAAGTGAGAAACGTATACCATAAAGATTAGATATCATGAAACCAATCAAATAACGAAGGGATGTGACGCATCACTCACAACCAGAGACCCCGGACACGATGACCAGGCATGTGTGTCCCTGTATTTTAAGTTTCATTACTCGCTGCAAATGTGCGAGTGAAGTCGGTAAAACATGCCAGACGTTAAAACGTGGCGTGCGCTGATGGGCAGCCTTTAGCCATAATTAAAGGCCCATACACAATGCAAACATAAACATAAGCATGGCGTTAAATAAACGTTAGAACTACGTCCATAAGCGGACTCATTCACAATGCGTTCGCATAAGCATAAAACGTAAGATGTTAACTTAAAAGCTTGCAAGCTTCTGTGCTTATGCTTAAGTACGACATAAGAAATAAACCAATCACAGAACGGTAACTGAAAATCGAGAATTGAAATTGGAGTGAAGTCGATAGAAGAACTAACGCCATATGGGACATGGACAGAGTCGATATCTTGAAATCGATTCTCACATCCAACCAGAAAGTCTCACAGCCAATAGAAACTTATTTTGCTTACGTTTATGTTAGTCATTGTGAATACTTCAGTATAGACTGAAGTATAACTTATGTTAATGTTTATGTCTACGCGCTGTGCTTATGTTTGCGTTTGTATTGTGAATGTCGAATGAATTGAATCTTAATGCCGTTGCGGCGTGAATATAACTGCCATGAAGCATGGCAAGCCGCAACCGCCGACTGCTAACGTAGAGCACTTAGAGTTGACGTTGTGCAAGAATTCACATGGCTGACACAAAAGTCTGCCCGAATCTATCGCGAACAACCCTGTGAAGAACTATTACCGAATCTATTTCATCCAAAAGAAAGCTACAACTTCACAAAGCTTCAACTTTGAGACATGTGGAAGGCAGCATTTAAAATTCACGATGTTCGCGCGGGCATTTTTACAAAATTGGGCTTGAAATGGCCCATTTTGTGTCTCCAGAATAACTTTTGATTTCACATGTTCAAAAAATGCACTTTAACTAAAAAACAGTATGAGATATCAAAAAGTGTGCAAGGGATTTAAAAAAAGATACTTTATTATTTTTCATTTAAAACGAAAAGCAAAAAGATCACGCCAGACGTTGTAGCCATTCAGCGCCGAACAGCAGTGGCGACAACATCGCTCGCTCCGGCCTTGTCAGTGCAGTTACTCAGAAAGCTCACTAAGTGTATAACAGTGAGTTGTGTAGTGCACTCGTTGTGTAGTGAAGTGAAGTACAATATGCTAATATATAGTGCGCCATAAACCAACAGTCGCTTATCAGTTATTATTACCGGTGAGTCTCCTTCAGCCAGCTGTGGCCTAGGTCACAGCATTGCAGGAGCCATGGCAACTCTATACGGCAGCGAGAGTGCCATGGACAGTAGTACCTCCAGCAGTCCAGAAATTCAACAACATCTCGTATTCGGAGCCATCCCGAGCTGCCAAAACCCACAGTTTGCCCCAAATATGCAGAATGGACAGTTTGCACTTGATCAAGTGGCCGATTGCAGCTCGCAACAGCTCACCGGAGCCGGAAACCTCCAGGTCGGTAACCTCTGCTCAGCAAAAGACGCAGCTAGCGGCGAAGCAGCCATTTCCGACAATAACAGTGAGTCGATACCAATTACTAACAGTGCTAAAAGAACCCATAACTCAGGATAAACAGACCTCCCCCCAAATAAGAACTCAACCACGTCAGATTCAACTCAGTTTCGCATACCAGTGGGAAACAGATATGCAGTGCTAGAGAGACTATCAGATCAAGACAAAATATTTGAGTTTGCCAATGTCGCGCCGCCCCAAGAAGACAAAAATTTAAGAATTCCTCCCATTTTTGTAAATAATATCCATAATATCTCAGAATTCAACAAAGAGATTAAAAACAATTTAACCAACCAATTTACAACAGACTATAAAGGAAACAGAATTAATATAATGTTTAAATCAATAGCAGACTTCAGAACAGCCATCAAATACCTTATTCAAACCAAAAGACAATTCCACACCTACAAAGATACAGCTAATAAAAAATTATCTGTCGTCCTGCCGAAACAAAAATTTTCACCCTACAATTACACTAGAGGAAATAACTGAAGACCTTCAACACACATTTCCATCCATCATCAGTGTAATAAGACTCTATAAAACTAACGTGCCCATTCCAGTTATTGCAGCAGAATTCAACGGTAGACAAAGTATCGAACAAGTGCTACAAATTAATCAAATCTTTAATATTAGTGTTAAACCAGAAAGAAGAAGAAGGCCAAAAGGTCCAGTTCAGTGTATGCGGTGCTTGGACTTTGGACACACGAAGAACAATTGTAACAATTCAATCGCATGCATTTTCTGTGCACAGGATCATTATTCTGTTAATTGCCCTTAAAAAGACTTACCTGCAATCTGTAAAAATTGCAATGGATCGCACAGAGCTGATTCAAGATCAATAGAATGCCCATATTATAAAAAACAAATAGACACCCCTTCGAATAACCCCAAATCAGACAATAATAAAAATAAATCAAGAAACGACCCCCCTCCAAGACTTACCTCACAAAACTTTCCATTTCTCCCCACATCTAACAATATTCCAAACTTCACATTTGCTCCAAACCCTCCCCAAAATTCAAATTAAAACAACGAATCTAACAATAACCCATCCACACAACCTCCTCTTATAAATAATTCTAATAATAACTCTTTCATTCATTCCATTATTAATTCAATTACCTACTTCTTAGTCAATATTATTAATAATATCATTCCAACAATAGTCAGCAATATACAAGCACCAATCTCAGCCTATTTTAACAACAATAATGCAAATGTACCATAAAAATAATTTAAACCTGCTCAACTGGAATGCGAATGGCATCTACAATAAAAAATTAGAACTAACTTATTTTCTAAAAGATAACAAAATAAATCTAGCTTGCATAACGAAAACGCATTTAAAATCAGATGTTACATTTAACTTAACAGGTTATAGTGTAGTCAGAACCGACAGATCAAATGCAAACGGAGGTGGTTTACTAATACATATAGAAAAATCATACCATTTATCAAAATCAACCTTCCACGCACTCCAGGTCTCGAAACTGTATCCATTAAATTCCCTTTAGACAATAGATGAATAACCCTAATAGCGGCATGCAAGCCTCCGAAAACAAAAATTTCTGATTCGAATATTTCTTCGCTATTCCAGATGAATTCGCCCACTCTACTGATTGGGGATCTTAATGCTAAAAACACCATATGGGGATGCAGAAATACCAATATAGCAGGACATCAACTCAACAAAATAATTACGGACCTCAAACTTGAGCTAATTATTCCAGCAGAACCCACTCACTATCCCACAGATCATAATAAACACCCAGATATATTAGATATTGCAATTTCTAACACTCAAACCATTTTTAACTCAGCTCCCTTCTTTGAACTAGATTCAGATCACCTGCCAACAATCATCTCAACTCAACAAATCACCTCCCCTCACACTCCAATTTTCACACTTAACACACAAAACATCCACTGAAAAAAAATTAAGAACATAATCCAAAAACAATCACCCCACTTTAAAATATTAAAAACTCCCATAGAAATAGAACAAGCTACAGCCCTCTTAAACAATATGATATTTAACACAATTAACTTTCTTAATAATGATGCTTACCCCCCACCATTAAGCATTTCAATAAAAAACTTCCAAAAAACATTCTCACAATTATTAACACTAGAAAGAAAACAAGAAGACTTTGGTGCATCACGAGAAACCCACAGCTTAGGAATGAGTTCAATTTACTGTCCAACATCGTAAAAAAATCACTAAGGGAACATAAAGAAACAACTTACAATGATTTAATCCAGTCCCTAAGCTGGATACAACACGTGGTATCAACACGTGTGGCAATTCACTAAAAATATCTTGAAAAAGAAAGCAATAATACCCCCACTAACAACTCCAACGGGCAAGAAATTCGCTTCTTATGAGAAGGCTGAAGCATTAGCCGATCATTTTGCTAAATCATTCATACTCGAAATAGCATCAGCCTCCAACTATAACATACCACACAAAATCCGCTACATCTCCCCAAAGGAAGTCATTAATATAATTACGAATTTGCCGCTAAGAAAAGCCCCTGGACACGACAAAATAAGTAACAAAATATTAAAAAACTTACCTAATTCCACAACAGCATATATCACCAATATTTACAATTCAATACTTAGAACTGGCTACTTCCCCGTTATTTAGAAAAATTCAAATGTAATATCCATCCCCAAGCCATTCAAGAATCTCTCCAGCAACTACAGACCCATAAACCTTCTTCCCACTCTATCAAAAATCCTAGAAAAATTAATTATTAATGTATAAAAATTATATAAAGACTAAATTCCCATCTGAACAAAACTCAAACAATCCCAATGCACCAGTTTGGCTTCACTAATAAAGTTTCAACTTCTCATCAATTATTAAGAATCACGGAGCACATACACATGGCATTTAAAAAAAACACCATACAAATTTTTTAGACATTTCGAAAGCCTTTGACAAAGTGTGGAATCCTGGATTAAAATTTAAACTTAAAGAAATAGTTACTCCCAACTATCTGATTAATATCATTAGTAGCTTTCTCCAAGATATATCATTTTCAGTCACAGTTAACAATCACACATCCAATCCCCGCAGAATTACAACTGGATTACCTCAAGGCTCACCAATGTCCCCCATGCTTTTTAACATCTACACAGCCGACATTCTCATAACATCACATACGCACATCGCCCAATTCGCCGACGACACTGCAATTTTCATGTCCAATCATTCAACTAATCTCATCTGTAAACAAATTCAAACACATCTAAATAAAATTGATGAATGGTCTGTCAAATGGAAAATCAAACTCAATCCTACGAAATCATGCCCCAACATATTCTCATTAAGAACATTTTCAACCCCACCTCCACTCCAAATAAACAATCACCTAATTCCATGGACCCCACACAATAGATCTGTCAAATACTTAGGGCTGAATCTTGATACCAGACTAAATTGGAAAAATCACATAACAGTAAGAGCACAGCAAGCCAAAATAAAACTAATTCAACTAAAGCCACTCTTAAATCGCATTAGTAAGCTCTCATTAAATAATGCCATTACCATCTATAAATCAATTATTAGACCCCTAATGCTTTATACATGCCCTATCTGGATCAATGCCTCTAAAACTAATATCAATAAATTACAGATCATCCAAAATCATTTCCTCAGACTAGCCACTCATGCACCCTGGTTCATCTCAAACATTCAACTGCACAAAGAATTTAATTTACCTCCTATAGTTTAGCATATTGCGCTCCTATCTAACAATTTCTTCTCCAAAATAAACACAATAACCGAAGCAACTCATTACGGCCTAGCCACCACCTATCAGCTCCAACTAGAATTAAAAACAGATACCCATTAGATTCATTCCTCAACATATTTTCAGAACTCAATTAATCACATAGGTGCTCTGTGAGTTTCCTACTCATGTGTAGTTAGATTTAGTTGTAAGATTAGCATTTAAGTTAAATATAAGTCTGAAAATACATATGATGTAGTATAAAGAAAATACTGAACTACAGTCCCTGGCCATATTATTGGACGCACTCCAAATTTTTAACAAAATGTTAAGTTTTGAAGTCTCTCACTGCAGTACAATACATCTGGCATTGTTGCGAATCAATCAATAAAAACAAAGCTTTTTCTAATAATTAACACATTATTTGTCATTATGTACCATTGTTGTGACATCTCTTTGTTGCTTAGACGCACAAATTACAAGAGTTGAGTAGAACAAGACGTGACATGAGGTTGTTTGTTGTTGCATGAAGATAGTTTATTTTCCATTTATTAGTTTGTGAAATAGTTATAGCCGTGTTTATTTAAAAATTGTGAATTGTTGTATATGAAAAACTGATTGTTTTGAATAAAAATAATGGGAAAGGCAAGTGATTCGTCTCCTCGGAAGATCGCAGCAATGAAAGCTCTTGTCGACACAGAAAATTATTCAAATCATGAGTTATCTAGAAGGTTGAACGTATCCGAGACATCTATTCGGCGAATTAAGGAAAAAATGTCTTTGGTGAAGAATTATCCCCACGAACACATGTGGACGGAAGAGAATATTTTCACCAAGATCTGAGAGATGTTTGAAGAAGATTTGCCATGAAAACCGGTTTGCTACTACTAAACAAATTTTTAAATTGGAAAGTAGTGGAATATGTGTTCTGAAAGGACAGTAAGGCGTACACTACTACAAATGAATTTTAAAGCTTGTAGACCAGCCCACAAAGCCAGATTAACAGCTGGTATGAAAGAAAAACCTCTTGCATGGGCTAAGAACCTTAAGAATAAAGATTTGGACTTCTGGAAATCGGTACAAATTTAGTCTAGTACTTTTTTTATAATTATAAATGGCTACCAAAATTAATTCTAATGTCATTTACTTGTATTTCAGGTTTGTTTTAGCGACGAATGCACTTTCGAAATTCTAGCAAACAAACATAAATTTGTGAGAAGGCGCCCTGGTGAAAAGTATCATTCAGATTGTGTCATCCAGATTGTGAAACATCCAGTCAAGGCATTGATTTGGTCAGTGATCTGTGGCAAAGGCACGGGGGTCTGTACTTGGTTAAGGGCATCATGAAACAAGACCAGTACAAGCAAGTATTGGAGAAACGACTGCTGCCTCAACTACAGGAATGGTTCACAAATGAAGAATCATTTGTCTTTATGCAAGATGGGGCTCCATTTTATACTGCTTGAACAGTTCGATCATTTTTGTTGGAGAAAAATGTTCCTGATTTACCATGGCCAGGAAATTCACCAGATATGAACACAATAGAAAATGTTTGGGAGCTCATGAAGAGGGAAATCGCAAAGAAAGAAAGAACAACAAAAATTCGCCTCCTTGAGAAAGAATTCAAGTCTGGTACCATTATCCATTGCAAGAAACAGTCCAAAAATGCATTAATAGCATGCCAAAAAGAATTAAAGCTCTAATAGCCTCCAAAGGTGGCCTGACAAAGTATTAAAGATATACATGTGCATGGAGATTTTTATGAAAATTAGTTTAAATATTATACTGACTGTCATAATTGTGCGTATGATATTTTGTTTGTATCGTAAGTATTCAGTTATTACTTATGTATTTCGTTAGAAATAAAAAAAAATACATTTTTCGTCACAAAAACGTGATTTTTATTGAAAATTCATGGTGCGTCTAATAATATGGCCAGGGACTGCATGTACATTCGATCACAAATATATACATATTTAAAAAAAAGACGTTATAGAGATAATGGAGTCTATATTATGATATCCTCTATGTTTAATGGCGTTTGCAGATAAGCCCGACCACAATATTTTGGCACCCTGCACTTTTATGTATACTAAGGTGTCATCATTAAGAATTAAAAGAGAAATCGCGTTCGACAGGTTTTGCTTATTCGTGAGCCACTAATAAACATATTAACTAGTGGTGTTACAAACGTTCACACTTTCTCGCACTATTTCTAACTGCTCCGCTATATGACACTACTACATAAACGGGCGAAAGTGTTTTCAACCAGCGACATTTTGTCCACTCCGACATTGGAACTCAGATCCTCAGAGTCTTGCCGTCACTCATACCACTACGCCACACAAGCGCCGTATGTGTCGAACTCGGGCAAAAGCATAAATACAAATGTTCGCTTCATGTAAAAAAAAAAAAAAAAAAAATTAAAAAAATACTCCCTACAAATCAAAATATCCCTTTGAAACTCCCAAAGCCTCGAGTTTGTTCAGATCGACTGGGAAATATCAATTTTGGAGAAAATCGGATGAACGGTTTAGGCGCTGGCGTTAACCACAGACAGACACACGATGTTTTACCGACAATCAATTTTACGGTATCAAAGACCCACATAACGGATTCTGGCTACACCACGTGTCAGAGAAGTTGTTTCCTACATTTAGCATCTACATCTTTCCATTTCCTCGTCCCCAGGGCCCGACAATAAAAGCATTTTTGTCGAAAATTCGCCGATTTCCGATCTATATAACGTTCTCTTCTTACAAAGTACCTTCGTAAGGAGAAGAAAGAAAAATCAATTTACTATCTGTAGATGTAGATAAGAGTGGAAGTAGATACGAGACGCATTGCTGAACTTGATCTTCAAAAAAGATCGATCACGAACGTCCCCATGGAAAGGACAGGCAGTGCAAAAAATATGTAGATTCTTGTCGTACCTCAAAAACTGAAAATAGTTTAACACAAATTTACGGTAAATGATATAAATTTATTGCTGAATACATGTAGGATTAGTTTTTAAATATAAGTTGTGTCATTTCAGGTAAAAAACTCACCTTTGTGCTCCACTTACTATTAGGAATAAACAATTCCTTTACCATTTTGGCAAGAGAAACACGGATTCTGTAGATTTTTTTTGCATATTTTCGATTTCGTTTAGTCTTTGTATCACCACAACTTAACGCGTATTTCTAAGACTCGAAGCGTTGCTGTCGACTCGGAAGGTCAATGGTGTCATTTGTGAACTGCGTGTGCACTGGAAGTCTGTCGGTCGGCTGACAATGCTCTGATGGCTTAAAGTCAGGCGCGACCGAAGGGGCAGTGTGAGATGTAGCACTGTCCTAATTTGAACCTGTAATCCGCAAATTCACAAATTTGCGTTTTTCTTCGTTTGTGTCCGCACCCTTCTTCGTCCAGAGACGTATCCAGCGGATTATTTGGACGGGGGAGGAATCATAGATTTTTGTAAAATTATAAACAAATTTGTTATTACATTGCATATTGTTTTTGTAATGTATAGATGACATTATACAATATTATTTTTTTAATAAGTACATATTGCATCATAAATATTTACATCAATCTTGCCAAATAAACGAAAGCTTTAGGCCTTTCGGGGGGAGGGGGAGAATATGCCCCGTGACTCCCCCCCCCCTGAATCTGCCACTGTCTTCAGCGAAATCACGACGGATACTTTCAGATGACCCAGGGCGCCCAAACTTTCTAGCTCAATTTTGCCAATTGTTCTTGTTATAGTTTTACTTTTTTTTCAAAAAACCCCAATTTCAAATTAATATGTATGGCCAGTGTCAAATTAAATTTTGTAGCGCACGAATTTAATGTTAAGGGATACAAAATCGGATTGAAACAACGATGGCTTTTGGTCGATGTATCATTAATATTGAAGTTTTATTTATGATTATTTGGAAACATTGATGTTTTGTTATCGAAGTCACATCATTACTGCTCGGATTGTGCGTGGTTGTTCTGAGGAACCGTCCTACTTGCAGAGAGACGAATTTGATTTTGGGGGATACTAAATCAGCTTCAAAACATGGATGGTGTTTAGTCGATGTATAATTAACATCGAGGTTTTAATTTTGAACATCAATTTTTGGAAACATCGATGTTTTGTTATTGATGTCGCATCCCCACAGTTAATGCCGGTGGGCTGCTACGCGTTTCTGAGGAGTCGTTGTATTTGCGGCGTCGAGGCCACGTCGAGGGCCGTGGTCCCCTTGACGTTCTTGATGGAGGTGTCCGCGCCGTATTCCAGCAGCAGCTCCACAGCCCTGACGTTGCCCTTGATTGCAGCGTAGTGCAGCGCGGTGCGTTGCGTATTGTCCTGAACGTTCACCTGTCATCACACAAAGAGCAGTTGATTAGATTCGATCAGCAGCGGCGCTACCTAAAAGATCGGGAAGAATAACGATAAAAAGGAGCAAATTGTTTGTCGATAAAACACTGGCTGACTATTTACTAGACTGTCCGGGTGACGCCGCGTCCATGGCGAAGGTGCCGACGTTTCGGTCGCCATTTTGCGACCTTTCGCATTACGCCCTGAGGAAGGTCGCAAAATGGCGACCGAAACGTCGGCACCTTCGCCATGGACGCGGCGTCACCCGGACAGCCTAGTAAATACTGACTCCGGCCGCGGAAGCCTACTCTCTCACTGGCTGACTTCACTGCTTACTGAAACCTGGTGCTCAGACGCCATTGTAAAGATATGTATATAACAAATTTACAAAAACGATCAAATAATAGGAAATATATTTTATTATTAATGACCATACAGCAGGAATTCAAAATGTTAAAGTATTTGAGCACAGCAAAAGATTAAAAAATGAAAAAGAAACGACTTTTGAAACACTAGACCCTAAGGTGTCTCACTGTAGCCCGCTCGTTGTTTCCTAATCAAAATTCATAGAGATTAAGCTGTACAACTTCAGTCCCATCAATGTATCAATTATCGATACAAAGTGTCAATCAAATTACCCCCTCAGGTGCAACACATTTGACACACTCTTTTGATTTTTTTAAGAGTTGTGGTAGGTCTTAAGTTACGTTTATATCATGTTATTCAATGCATTTATCACTATTCGTAAACAAAATTTTAAAATGTTCGTACTTTTTTGAGAATTTTTTGTTTCGAATATTGTCGAAATTTACGCGAAAACTGCTAATGTTTTAAAAAAAAGGACATGTCATTAATTAAAGAAGTAATTATGAGAACAAATTTAATTTGAGGGGAAATCTCTGTTTAATGCAGTTGCATGAGGGATACCTAACAATTTCAAATTTTTATAATTTTCAAATATTGGACGTAAATAGTGAAAATCACACGTGTGACACCTTAACAGCAGTAATACTATCTATTCTTACAATGAATTTGTATAAAAAAATTTAAGCCATTTTTGAGAAAATTTTGAAAATGCCCCAAGGGCTTCATGTAAAATACCCCCAGAATTTAAAGAAATCTTTACAAAATCGCTGGGCATCGAGACTGGCCAGATCGATCGGTGGATATTCCTTTTCTAAAAAAATGCTATAAAGAAATTAGACGTTAGTGTTGTTCAGTCATGTTGCAGAACAACAAACATTTTTACTTTTACCGCGGTAGCGAGAGAGTTATGTAATGCTGCGCGAAAAAACGGAGCCTTTTCGGCAGAAAAAAACTCTTATTACAGGGCCCTGGCAACGAAAAAGTGGATAAATCTAAATACTAAATTTAGAAAAAAATCCTCTAACACGTGTTGTAGCCAGAATCTATGTTTTGTGGATCTTTGATACTGAAAAATCGATTGATGGCAAATGTCTGACCATCCGCCTGTCGGTCTGTCTGTGTGTGAACAACGCTAGTGGCTAAACTGTTCAGCCGATTTCTTCCAAAATTGTTATTTCCCGATTGACCTGGCTGATGTCGTGACCCCTTGAATTTGAAAGCGATATTTTAATTCTAGGGGCTATTTTACACGAAATCCCTGGGATATTTTCCAAATTTTCAAAAAAATTGCTTCATTGTTTTTGATTAAATATTGTTGCTGAATAGTGTAAAGGACGTTTAAGAAAATGGTGCAGGTCCCATTTCCACTAAA
Source organism: Gryllus longicercus (assembly GCA_038098605.1). Taxonomy (NCBI): domain Eukaryota; kingdom Metazoa; phylum Arthropoda; class Insecta; order Orthoptera; family Gryllidae; genus Gryllus; species Gryllus longicercus. The sequence continues at coordinate 8,423,006 of JAZDUA010000010.1, forward strand.
AACTCTGATTTTTCGAAAATTGAAAAAAATCAAAATTTGTTCGGCTTCTTCCTACAAGTACAATTAACAATATACATTTTTCTTAATAAAATGTGTTTGTTAAAAACATCTTCAAATAAGGTCATGTTGAATTTCTTGAAAATATAAGTATTTTTTGAGTAATTTGGCGTCAAAGTTAGTCGCCCACTCCTAAAATCCTCCGCTTCGTGAACCTAAGTTCACGTTGAGCGTTCAAGTGAGGCAGTTGGATGCTGTGTAAGTTTTAAAGTTGTATATTATTTTGTATTAATTTTTTCGTTTCTTACATTCATGATTTTGTTATACGGTTAAAACTAATATTTTAGAAATTATTCAAAACTTACTTTAAATTGCGTCATCTAATTGAGTTACATGTGGAAACGAATAGATTATTTCACTTTGCCTAATAAGATGTGGGAATGAAGAATAATGCATGTTAACACTGATAAAAATTTTATATTGAATTATTATACTTTTCCACCTATTTTCATTTTCTTGCTAGATGTATCAACAATGCTAATTAGCTAAATATGTATCCCATTCGAATTAGCGCTCATTGTTGCTTGTTGTAACCCATTGTTGTAACGCTGGACTGATAACATTAAACGATAATGACGGTGGCCTTTCGTTCGCGTAAATATAAACAAATAATTTTATATACGGCTAAAATACGCGTCGTGCATCGTTGATACAATCAGAGAAAACAAAAATAATCGGTGTCCAGGAGCGTCCAATTTTGAAGTGCAAGCAAAAAGGTTTTAAGTTCCGCACATCGATCATTTTTTCATAACATTAACAGTTGATGGATACTCTACAGATGTCACAGAGGTCACGGACAACAATCCTTTATGGTTGGAAAGTTGAATTTATATTTTACGAACAATTTTCCATCGTTAACTCCAAACTGCCAAAAATGTGACTTTTTGAAAAAATCGAAACTTTTTGTTTCCTCCGATTCATTTATGTAGAACGTGAATACACTGAATTCATTGGCAGAGAACTGTTTTTATTTAAGCATTGAATTCAAAATAATTTATGTATTTTTCTAGATTCGTTTGCTAAAAAAAATAATATGGCATTCAATGCGTGAGACAGAAATTGTCATATTAGAATATTACTTTGCCATTAACAATATCGCGAGAAAGTTCGCGCTGTTGTAGCCCCACTAGTTTGGTATTAGAGAACCCCAAAATGGATATATCCATTACAATCTCGAAATCGATTTGTCGCAGCATTGCATAACTTTCCGTCTACACACACGTACACGAAAAGTAAAATAATGTTATAGTTTGTCACTTTCACCAAAATCTCATTGCAAATAGAAGCATTACTTGTAAGAGACGGAAGTCAAATTAATTTATTGTGAATAAGTAGTGATGCTTCATCATATACATCCTATTGTTTGTACCGGATGCGAAATATACTACTCTATATTATACTCTGCAAATTGCATCATATTATTTTTTTTTCTGCCGTGTCTTGACAAAACCGGGGAAAAGAAGCACGGGAGATTATCCAATTATGAGATTTCTCACCTCATGATTATTGGCAAAAGTCATCGCTTTCTAGTTGTCCTAGAAGTTTGTCACATTTATGAGTATTGCATTGCTCTCTGGATGCAATGCACCTCTCTGAATATTGCTGATTTCGTATTTTCTTTGTTGCTGGAGTGCTCCTAGGTGGGTGAGGGGTTAGCTTACTGGCTGCTGAAGCCCCAATTCGCGGGTTCGATCCCGGCCGAGGTGCGTGGATTTTCGAAGGGCGGAAAATCCACTAGTCATGTCACTCTTGTGGCATGAAGAAATTTGGCGGATACCCGGAAAAATTAAACCCGACAATATTCCGCCCTAACGAGATCTCACTTCTCACAAACGGAGAGTTTGGATATGGTTAACAGAGACAGACATTTGGCGGAAAATGTGCGAGTCACACCCCAGGCGCATCAGGGGACCACACGCGCCTGCTCGAAAGGTCCGAAAACCCGCGACGGAGGTGGGGTTCCAAGGAATCTTGGGTCGAAGAAGAGGCTAGTGTCCAACAACTTTGAATATCATCTTATGGGGATCAACGAGGATCGCACGCGATGGAAGTTTTACTACTTGTTGTTGGTACCACTTGTACCGGGCGACTTCAATAGAGAGCGGTTTGCAGAAAGAAGTCGAATTGGTTCTCCGGAAGTAAGAAGGTTGCCTTTTATGTTTCGGGATTTGGCAACCCTGGTGTTGCAATCTGGCAACTGACAGCTCTAACGTAAGGTTGGATGTTTTGAGGTTATACGTACTCAGAACATTTTGACATACGAGCGCTATTTGTGTTTACAGTAACTTAAAAGATTCATCTTGGCCCGAAAATGGAATTAATTCGTGAACATTGTCGTGCGATTATTTTTTACAACTTTCGACGTGGATTAACTCAGCAACAGTGAATGGTTGAACTTAATTCAATTTTTGGCGATGAAACTCCATCAAGGACCAGTGTTTATCGATGGTATGGTGAATTCAATCGTGGTCGTAGTTTACTCCAAGACGAATTTCTCGAAGGTTGTCCAAAATCATTTGTTCCAAAAACCATTGATGCTGTGCGTGAACTGATGGTGCAAGATCGTCATGTGACCTATCGTGAGATTGAAACAACCTTAGGTATTAGTGTGACCAGCATATATTCAATATTGCATGAACATTGGACTGTCAAAAAAATTTGTTCGCGTTGGATCCCACACAATTTGTCAATCCCTCAAAAAAGGCTCGTGTCGATTGGTCGAAAGAAATGCTCCAAAAACACGATCGCGGGGCTTCGAATGGTGCGTCAGTAGCAGATGAATCGTGGATTTACGCGTATGAGCCCGAAAGTAAACAGCAGTCGACTGTATGGGTGTTTCAAGATGAGCAAAATCCAACAAAAGTTGTTTGCGCACGAAGTACTTCCAAACAGATGGTCGCCTGTATTTCGGAAAAACTGGACATGTCGGAGCCGTACCACTAGAACAACGCAGAACAGTCAATTCTGAGTGGTACGCAACGATTTGTTTGCCAGCTGTCTTCTAAGAAATCGGGAAAACTAACCGCCGAGGACGGATCACTCTTCACCACAATGCGAGCTCTCACACATCGGCTCAAACAACTGCATTTTTGAGCACCCAAAACATCGATTTGATGAGTCATCCGCCGTATAGTCCTGACTTGGCACCGAATGACTTCTTTTTATTCCCGTACGTAAAAAACAAACTGAGAGGTCAACGTATTTCCACACCTGAAGAAGCGGTTGCTGCATTCAGAATGCATGTTTTGGAGATACCTCAATCAGAGTGGCAAAAGTGCTTCGACAATTGGTTCAAACGCATGCAAAAGTGTATAGATCTTCATGGGGAATATTTTGAAACACAATAAAGTGATTTTCGATGATTAATATTTGTTTTTGTTCTCTAATCCTGAAACATAAAAGGCGACCCTCGTATGGCGGGGATCTAGGCCCGTCCCACAAGTACTAGCTTACTGTTTCTGCGCCTGTTTCTTCAATTGCGCGCAGCAGGAGTTCACAGCAAGCTCCTTTGGTGTCGGCTAGCACCGCCGCGTGCAGCGCCGTCTGCTGGCTGTGGTTGGTGGTGCGCACGTCGGCCCCATTCTTCAGCAGAACCTGCACAAATTGTCTCGTTTAAGTATAGTGTCTCCTCAAGCTCACGAGCTGGAACAAGTAGGGGATACTATCATCCAATCGGGAGCTTCGTTACGACTTACATTTTTGGCATTGATTGATTACTTGGTGATTCCGGGCGCTAAGGACATTACCCCGCAAGTCTAGTACATGTTTTTCCTCGAGAAGTGGAGGTGGTCTTCCCCAGCTGGATGGCGAGATCCGGCACCGACCTATAGGTCGCCTAGCGGATGTTTACCCAACAAGGTATTTCCCACCATGGCACCGACCCAGCCAGGACTAATTCTAAGCTCCTGACTGTTGTGTCCCAACAAGTGTGCTAGTGTAATGCAAATGTGTGTAAGTAAGGGGTGAGAACAAATTAAAGAAGAGTAACGAAAGAACGCGCGCGGCGCTTTTGTTATTGTACTGCTCCGGCATGTGCCTGATATTGATAGGACAAATCACGGATAACTACCGATCAGAGCAGCAGAATTCTCCTCGACACAGCGGCTGAATTTGATCTTTCTAGCTATTATGACCTAATGTCATCGGCCACTGTAGGAAAATCGAAGTATAGTGTAGAAACTCCTGCCATCATTGGGACTCGAACTCCAGGACCTCCCGATCAGAGGCAGTGCAATGACATGAATAAGCCACATAAGCTGATAAATTCATTTGAAATAATTTCAAGCATCTCACAGATACATGCCATAACGTATAACAACATACACTGAGGAGGCAAAAAAACTGCTACAGCCAAGCGTATTGAAATAAAGAGATCTGAAACCAATCAGAATATGGTGCTCCTATCGGCAACGACATTATCAGACAACCAGAGCCTGGCACAGTTACCGGTTACTGCTGCTAGAATGGCAGGTTATTACGATTTAAGTGAGTTTGAACATAGGGTATAGCACCTCCGAGGTCGCGATGAAATTTGGATTTTCCCGTACGACTATTTCACGAGTGTACCGTGAGTATGGTACCGGGAATCCGGTAAAACATCAAACCTCCAGCATCGCTACGGCCCCAAAAAGATCGTCCAAGAACGGGACCGACAACGACTGAGGAGAATCATTACACGTGACAGAAGTGCAACCCTTCCTCAAATTGCTGCAGATTTAAATGCTGGGTCACCAAAAACTGCTAGAGTGCCAACCATTCAACGAGACATCGATATGGGGTTTCGGACTATTGTACACTTGATGACTGTATGACATAAAGTTTAACGTCTTGCCAGGGCCAATCAACACTAGAAACAAGTTGCCTCTTCTGACGAGCTACGTTTCACATTGTTTCGAGCGGATGGACGTACACGAGTATGGCGACAACCTCATGAATCCATGGACCCTGCATGTGAGCAGGGGTTCAAACTGGTGGAGGCTCTGTGATTGTGTGCAGTAGTGTGAATTGGACCGCCTGATACGTCTAGATACGACTCCGACAGATGAAACGTACGTAAGCATCCTCTCTGATCACGTGCATCCATTTATATTCCTTGTGCATCCGGACGCACGTGGGCAAATCCAGCAGGACAATGCGATGGCCCACACGTCCAGAATTGCTACAGAGTGGCTCCAGGAACACTCTTCTGAATTTAAACACTTCCTCTCGCCACCAAAGTACCCAGACATGAACATTATTGAGCATATACGGGATGCCTTGCAGCATGCTATTCAGAAGAGATCCCCACCCCATCGTTGATGGATAGTCCTACAGGATTCATCGTGTCAATGACCTCCAGCACTACTTCAGACATTAGTCAAGTCCATGCCACGACATGTTGCGGCACTTCTGCGGGCGCGCGGGGGCCCTACACCGTATTAGGCAGTGTACCAGTTTTTTTTGACTCTTCAGTGTAAGAAACATTTACAACCGCCTTACCTCGAGGATGAGATCGCGGCGGTTCTTCGCCGCTAAGTGCAGAGGGGTGTTGCCGTCGTCGCCGAAGAAGTTGGGGTCGACGACCGACAGGAAGCTCTTCACGCTGGCCAGATTGCCCTTCTGCACCGCCGCCAGCAGCCCTTTCTTCGCCACAGCGTCGGCCGAGGTTGCCTTTGCGCGTTTCGTGGCCGGCTCCTTTGCCCTCGCGGCCGAGGGGCGTTTACTCGAACCGCACGCTGCCTCCTAGGGGCGCCAGTATTAGGGAGTTTTAGCGCCACGCGTAAGGTAGCGGCGTTATGCACTAACAGTCACGTGATGCACCTTCAAGTCATAACGTCTTATCTTAGGCCTAAGGTACCACCTTATACCTTCATACATAGGGCACGCCTGTGGGAGCCTCTACGGTCACCTTGCAAGCGGCAAAATGGCCGCCTAAAAACAGGCAAAATTGAATTTATCCAACTCTAGTAAACCGATTCTCGTATGTGATGCAGTTACAATATTTCCTTACCAACTCCACAACGCTGGCAAGAATTTACGGAATATGTTGAAAAGGTGTCAAAAGAAATTCGCAAAAAAGGAGTTCAAATCATATTTTGGGGATAGGTTAAGTCTTATGCTCATAACGAACGCTGTTTTAAGGTATTTCCTACATTTTCAAGACAAGCAGATTCAAAATTCCAGACTGCATACTCATGACGGAGGGACACAAAATCTAAAACTCCATGCACAATGTACATTTGTTATTCTGTTGACTTGTAACGTGATTTAAATGTCTCACCACTAGCCTACACTCTTTGATATATTATGCAATTTCCCTGTTCAACGTTTGAAATGCTTCCTTTGTTATAATGCACAGCGCAATGTCGCCATTGCTAAAACGCTTCAGAACGTTGTTCATTACGACCGTGTAAAGGTGTTAGTCACGTGATCAATAAAGTTTAAGGATACGCCTTGTGCTAAAACTTCCTATTATTACTTTCTCGCTACCGATTACGCGGTAGAGAGAAAGTTATGTAATGCCGCGAGAGAAAAAAAACGGCGAGCTTTCGGCGTAAAAACTCTTTTATTTTGACCCTCTAGTGACATATATGTAACATCATTTCCGGTCAACTCGTATTTGCACCTTTTTGTACCAATTTGCGAATTTTATTTTTTCATTAGACGGAGACGTCCTAAGTGAAACAAACATATAAGCAGTTTTTTTTTCATTCTTGAATGTCGGATGTCGATTTAACCGTGATCGCTAAGGCATAGTACATTCCTGCCAGGGAGTACACATGAGTTATGTCGGTTCGAATCTTCATCTAAAACCGTGCTTAGCTGCTATATGCCTGTTGTTAAGTCGGAGGGAGAGGCCGGTGGAAAGCAACCAGGGGTTGGTCCACATCGAAGTTGACGAGGTGCTAAGTTCTAACGGTTTTGTTTCTTCTTATCAACAAAATTTTTATAGAACTATTGGGCTGACGGAGCAAGTGCTCATATTACCGAGTTGGCCGGGCGTATACATACTACGTTCTAACGATTTTGCTTGTCCTTATAAAAAATAATGCTCATATAACCAACGGTTTGCGCTTTGGAGCGCTCTAGTAGAAAATATTCAGCAACACCACAATAGGTTAGCACTAAATGCATTAAAAACATGCTGCCACAGGGCTCCAACGGCTCCCGTGCGTGCACAAATGCGACAACAATGGGCAAGCGCTGTGCGCACGAAGTGACCTTGGGTATTAGACAATATGTTTTTGGCTTTATAAAAAGAGCACTAGAAAGCGAAATTCAATATTATAATTTTAATTTTTATTATAATTAAAAAGCACAATTTAAATTTAATAAAACATTATTCTCGCTCTGTGCGCAGTGGGCGTTACCTGCCTTAACGCCCGCGGCTCCGCTGCTGCCGCCGCCGGCGTCGCCCGCCTATTCAGGTCTGCGTGGTTCTGTAGCTCCGTCTGTTTTCACAATGAAAATACACTAATAACATTGACAATGGATGAGTAAAAGGCTGTAAGGGAAAAGTATGTAAAAATTATTCCCAAACGTTTTGAACCAGTTGCGTTATGTAAACATTTTCCCCACACATTTTGAACCAGCTCTGTTTAGGATCAAGAAAAATTAAGATTTACCAATTGAAGGGTTTGTTAACAAAAAAAGGATAATATCAACTCGGTCTAAAGTTTCTTAGCCCCCCAAAAAATTATAAAAAATAGGTAAGTTAGGAAGGAGGACGGTTGTACTTTCCAGTATACATAAGTACAAGCGCCTAAACCATACGCAGGATTTTTTCCAAAATGAATATTCCACGGTCGATCAAGCTCGACTTGAGGCGCTCCAATTTTGGAAAACATTCTTCAAAATATATATACTTTACACGAAGCCCCCTGAAAATTTTCAAAATTTTCTCAAAAACGGCTCCAAATTTTTTCTTTAAATTTCTTGTAAATATAGAGTAAAATACACTGATAAAGGTGGAATAGGTCCTATTTTCAGGATTAATTCTGTATTATTCAAAATTGTTCCATCAAATACAAAATTAAAGATAGAGATTTTTCCTTCAAATCAAATTTGTTCTCCATTGCGAGTTCTTTCGTTTAGGTCATATACAATTTTTTTCAAAACTCTAGTTGTTTTCGCGCAATATTGCAAGCAATATGTGCAATTTTAAAAAACTAGCGAACCCGTGCGTGAACTCTCGCATGTTAAACTTCACCTTCTCTATTCTTCCATTTCCATATTAAGAGGGAAAGTTGTTCACGAAACGTATTTATTTGTTAAAAATGTATAAAGGTAACTTCCAATGTATTTATAGAATATCAAATAAAAAGGACAAACAATAAAATTGAGGTTTGTAAGAAATTTTGAATAAAGGATTATTAAGAATTGTTGACAGATTTTCTTGGAACAATTCACATCAATTACTTAAAAACAACATTTGAAGTAATTAGACAACCTTGACAGTTACATTTTTGCCTTCCTTGATAGCCTCAAGAATATTAGAAAAGCTTTTTACGCTTAAGAAAGCTACGTAAATCTATCCATGCGAAAATACAGAATCGGGCACGTACAATCCTACTCTTTGCAATATTATTTAACTTTATTACCGAACTGAGAGGTACACTCGTGCAATCCATTCGCCTCGCATATCAGTAATTAGTTTAATTTCACTTACAGTTGTAGATTGTGCGCGTCTCTGCGCGCCAAACCAGCAAAATGCGGTAGAATGTCCAAGACGCTCTCGTCCTCTACAGTGTGTATACTACATACTCTAGGTATGGGCGGGCAGGGCGATCGCCCGGAGAAGCGCAAGTCAAGGGGCCAGATGATGGGACTAATGGGGAAACATTAGTAAACAATTGAAAAAGCGATTAGATCTTGAGGGAATCGTTATCGTCATTTTATAAGTCGCTATAAGACTTGATATTTCACAAAATTTTCAATGATTTCTATACCTTAAATAATGAATTATGTTAATTATTTATAAGGTACGACTCTATGAAATGAATGACGCTAACATTAAGTTCTACTGAAATTCATATTTATTTCATGTAGAACAACAAGTAATTTTATTAAACACTGACTAAACTCAACATTTTTTTAGTGTTTTAAGCTCACCGTGGAAACTGTATGATTTCATCGCCAAATACTTTTACGTGAAACTATTATTTAAATATATTTCCAATTTTTTTCTAGCTTAAGGGTAATTTTTGTTGTTTGTTGAAATAAAGTAACTCATACAGTTTCTTGACATAACTTTCGCATTTTTATTTTTTTCGGGGCAGGCGGAGGGAGAGGGATACGTTTCAGTATTGCCCCGTCATCTAGCTCTGGCACTGGTCCTATAGATTACGACACGAGGAACGTGTCATGGAGGCCACTGGCCTCACAATTCTAGATTTTAAGGTTCTAGGGAGTTTGGGGAGATTTTAATTTTTTTAAAAGTTTGTTGCGTTTACATGGACGCAAGGCGTCTCCAAGCCCTTTGGGGGGGGGGGGGGCGGCTTCGAGCGCTTTACGTTTTCAGTAATCTTCCATTAATTTAGTGCGCTTATTAGGAGTATCCTTCATTACTAGTATGTCTTGTTACGTCTCGTCGTAGTCAGTTGTAAAGAGGACCGCCAGGTAACATCTTCGCGTACGCGACTCCTTCTACTCGCTCCTGCGTCACTACTCAGCGGCCAGAATTGGGAAGGAATAAGGATAGGGCTAAGGTTTAGAGCGCTTCACAGGGGTTGGACTAGCCTCTGTAAAGCAGGCTAACTCGTGACGTAACAAATTTCACATGAGGATCGAACCCGGAACCTCAGTGGTGAAAGACAGGCGACTTCGCCACTGATCCACGAGAGTCGTTTTTTAACTAAGTTATTTAACTAAATAGATTTAAACAATGCTGCCCGAGTGTTGCGAATTGCAACCTTGACGTGAATGTTTGGATGCGTTTTTTTCAACAAATCCTTCATAATTTTATAGTGAAATTCTCTTTCTTTAGAGACATCGTTTACAAATATTAGTTGCGTGTGAGAGCCACAAAAGGTATATATACTACTGACACAACATAGGAGGGGAATTTTTACAATATAAACAATAGTACATGGTGAAGTAGCAGCATCTAGACTATCGTATGCTGTACCAACTATATTTCCATCTTCGTTGTCTAAGAAAGATATAAATTCCATCTGTCATTAATGAAACTAAGCAATCTGATTCCTGCAATGTTTTGAATTTTCCCTTAGCACACTTCACAATATTCTCATCTGCTTACTCTTACTGATCGTAGTTGTGGAGAGACAACATATCCCGATGTCCTAAAAAAATTGTATGCATGAGGAGTACTAGAAAACACGATACTGCCGAAAGCAGACAAATCAGCAATGTATCTATAACACTGTTGTTAAGTAATTAAAAATAGATCTGTTAATACATAATAATATATTTAACTTGCTTTCCCACATCATCTAGATCTTTCACTATCCTGCTCAAAATAGAATTTACAGCTCTGAATGTACTACGAGAATAGTCCTCCAAATTATCTTGCCAATGCTTCAGCTTGTCGAAGATATAAATAAACTTGTTGAACTTACTAAACACTATATGGAAAGTATTATTTCACAGCTTTTTAATGCAATGTTATGACCGAGCATGCTAACTCAAAATTCGACCGAATCACTGCAGATAACGAAAATACTGGCACAGGTAAAACACAAATCCAACCCAACAAGTTACAGTCTTCTCTCTTTACTGTACACAATCGTCCATTCTTTGCCAACATCGTTTCTTTCAGAATACATAATCATATAATACTATGTCGATTAGATACCTTAATTTGTCTACCTTGTCTAATCCGTACAACTCACATCGCATCCTCCTGCTCATTCAGCAGACGCCACTGACTTGTGGTCCGTTTCGATCTCAGTTCATTCTTCAATTGGGTACAGAAACGTAAAGTGAACGGTTGCCCTACACACATAACAAACAATCTTCATCAGTATCAACCAGCTATTAATATTTCTAGCTGCTGCAAGAGCGAGTCTTGAATTAATGATTATGTTAGTAAATCTCATCAGTCGACAAACAACAGTGTATACAGAAAGTGTAAGTATAAGATAGAGGAATCTAAGCCTGCTAAGCGTGACGTCACAAACGAAGACGGTCTCCAGCGCCATCGCCTTACATAGGTGGTATTGGGCAGTATCGATAAGGGCCGGACCAAAAAAAAAGCAATAAACTGTACTGTGTCTTAAATTGTAGGTTACGGTTTGAGGAACATTTTTTGAGCCTTTCGCCTCAAAACTCCAGGTTTTAAGGTCCAAAAACGCTTTATTTACGATTTTATGAACAATACAGATCTTGAGGAGGCTTAGTGTGGCTAGTTGCGTTAACGTGAATATTCAGATTCGTTTTTTACAACAAATCCATCATATGCGTATAGTCTAAGTGCATTTCGTCACGCCTCCATATATTTATCTTTTTTTAGACACCTCATCCGTAAATATTGGTTGCCTGTGAATGCCTCAAAAGGTATGTATACTACTGAAATAATATACAAAACGATAAAAAATCTATATTTTCTAAAAAACAGCTCCAAATTTTTCCTTTAAACATTTGGTATGAATAGAGCTAAATAACCTCTATTAGTGACGTAAATATAAGTTTGCTCTATTCTTTTGTTTTTTCAAAAACTACAAAAATGAAATGTTTTGACTTTCTTTCACGTTGTTAATATTTAAATTAGCGGCCATGTGTTTACATTATTATATTTATGAGTATATGTGCTTTAAATGATGCCATATAAAGTTCTCGAAACATCAATTGTTTACTGTGAAAACTTGCTGTAAATTCCCCATTTTCAGGAACGCTCGAACGCCATTTTCTCAAAAATGGCTCCTAATTTTTATTTCAAAATTTTTTCTTCAAAGTTTGGAACAGATAGTGGGAAATGCATTATTTAATATAACGTAAAGTTTATTTTGGGGTAATTTTTGTTGTATTTTATTTATTTATTTATTTATTTATTTATTTATTTATTTATTTATTTATTTATTTATTTATTTATTTATTTATTTATTTATTTATTTATTTATTTATTTATTTATTTATTTATTTATTTATTTATTTATTTATTTATTTATTTATTTATTTATTTATTTATTTATTTATTTATTTATTTATTTATTTAAATAGCTAATTGTATACAACAAACTATTTTGGAGGGAAAATGATCTTCAATTTTGTAGTTTTGAATTTTTTTTACAAAATAGATCAATACTCGAAAATCAAACTAGCACCATATATGTTACCGTTCTTTATTACATGTGTGGAGAAAAATTTAAAAAAAATTGGAGCGGTTTTTGAAAAACATTTTTTTGTTAGTTTTAAGCGCAAATTATTCAAAACTACTCATTTTTTCAAAAAAATTGAACATGGCATTTTTTAAAGAGGTGATTTTGTACAATAGACTGCCTGAGACAAAAACCTTAATTTTGTACTTTTAAAAGTGTTTTTGTAATTTTCCCAAAAAACGAGCAAAACACGAAAATGGGACTAGCACAAAATTTCTTACTGCCCCTTATTACATGTGTGGAAAAAATGTAAAGAAAAAATTGGAGCGTATTTGAGAGGGGGAAAATCGTAAATTTCAAATGCAAATTACCCCCAAACTACTAACTTTTACAAAAATGTACATGACCTTTTTAAAGACCTAATTTTGTACAACAGACTGTCAATCTTAAATTTTGTAATTTTAAAACATTTTTTCAATTTTCGAAAAATCAGGCAAGTCAGCGAAAATAAAATCTGAACCATTCTCTTAAACATCCTTCGTACTATTCAACAACAAAATTTAATCAAACAATTTGGAACTATTTCTGAGAAACTTTTGAAAATGTGTTTGAGGCTTCATGTGAAGTACCCTTAAAATTCAAAAAAATCCGTTTGAAACCCCAAAAGCCACGAGTTCATTCAGATCAATTGAGGAATATGAATTTTGAAGAAAATCGGCTGAAGAGTTTTGGCGCTAACTTTGACCACCGGCGGACAGATAGAAACGGACGTTTTTTGTTGTCAAACGATTTTTCGGTATGAAGAATCAACAAAACATGGATTATGGCTTCACCACGAGTTAGAGGACTTTTTTCTAAATTTAGCAACAGGTTTTATCTACTTCTTCGTTACGAAAACCCGGCAATATTTTTTTCTGGTGACATTTCGGCCTTTTCTAGCTCACAATTTCTTACGAAGAATTCGTAAGGTGAGAAAGTAAAAAGTGGCTCCAAATTTTTTGATGAAATTTTGTTGTTAAATAGTTCAAAAGAATGTTTAAGAGAATGGTGCAGGTCTAATTTTCGATGACACCCTTCATTTTTCGAAAATTGCAAAAGAAAATATTTAAAGTAGAGATTTTTGTTTCAGGCAAAGCCGGTTGAAAAAAATTAGCTCTTAAAAAATGTCATGTACACTTGTAAGAGGAGTATGATTAGTATTTTGCGTTATTTATCGATTGAAATGTACGATTTTTTCTCAAAAACCGCTCCAATTTCTTTCTGTAAATTTTCTTCCCTTGTTTAATAAGAGACGATAGAAAATATAATGCTAGTCATATTTTCGAGCTTTGCTAGTATTTTTTAAATTAAAAAAATTAAAGGACAAAATTGAAGACAGATTTTTGCCTCAGACGAAGAGTATTGTACAAAGTTAGGTCAAAAAAAAATGTCGTGTTTAATTTTTTGTGAAAAGGAGTAATTTTTGCGTACTTTGTGATTGAAATTTCGAAAAATAATTTTCTCAAAATCCACTACATATATTTTCTTTACATATGTAATAAGAAACATAAAGAAATATAGTGCTAGTCTCATTTTCGGGCATTGCTTTTTTTTCAATAATTGCAAAAAAATTCAAAACTACAAAATTGAAGAGAAATTTTCGCTTCAGACAAAGTCTCTTATACAAAATTTGCTCTTTAAAAAAGGTCACGTATAATTTTTTGAAAAACGAGTAGTTTTTGCGTTATTTCTGGTTGAAATTAATGAATTATATACAGGTTTCACAGTAACTAGGGGCGACGAAAAAAATGAATGATGGATACGAAAAGTAATTAATTTAATTTTAATTATAACTTCCTATCGAAAATGCCAATATTAATTCTATTTTTGCTTTCTAGCATTTTTACTTTACTTAATTCTACAATTTGTATTCTCAATATATTGATGTACGAGTACATAAGGTTGACGGTCTGTCGACGGTATAATGGCTTTATCTATATCATAGTTCCGGCTTTCATAGTTCCTTCATACCAGAGACAAATAATTCTTAAAGAGCTGTGTTATTTAAGGCATCATTCATAAAATTATAATATTATCCAGTGTAGGATATCATACAATTGTGGAGTGCAAGAAACACCACCTAGAAACTATATCTAGATGGTAGTATATCCAGGTGAATAATAATTTATTAATTGATATAATTAATAATACGGTAATTATTTATTAATTGATTAATTTTTTAAGTAAATCCAGATCATTAATTTGGAATATTTATACTTCTCTGAATTACACGTGTCGTTCACTTGTTTAGCGAACTGTCACTTTGGCTCATTCTTATAAAAGTCGCTCTATATCACGCATTGTCACCCCCCCCCCCCCAGTTTCAGAGCATCCGGGCAAAGTTCCAAGATAAACAATACAAGGAAATCAGATGTGAATCTCCCGAGTAACGCAAATGCGGCCCGCCACCAAATTGAAGGTTTTAGTTGTGTCCCCTGAGGCCTTACAAGTTGGATACCTCTGTTAAATGAAATTTATTATCATCTGATCCCTAAAAATTGAACTCCATATTGAATGAAAGAAAAACGATGAAACGCTATCGGAACTGTTATCTTACGACAACAGGCAACTCAGGAGTGAACAGACAGACGTTTCGTAATTATTTTGAAGTCAATTGCATGTATTTTAATTACTGTATTTATATTATTAGCCACGCGAATGCACATAGTTCAGTTAACGCTGCGCTAGCAACCGTGCGTTGCATGCTCCTTGGTTGAAGTGCACGTTTTCTAATAATAGCTGAGGTGCTGCGTGAAGAGCAGAAAAAGCAGTATTTCAATATTACGTAGCTGTTTCTGATAACGCGAGAAAGTACGAATTGTTGTAGCTCCGGTAGTTTGCAAAGTTAGCAGTTTTCGCGCTTTATTGCGAGCAATACGTACAATTTAAAAAATGTACAAAAACAATACTTTTTCAAAAATGCCTTCAAATTTTTTCTTTACATTTTGGTAGAAATAGTGCTAAATGTACTCTGTGAGATGACATAAACGTCATATTGCTCTACTCTTTTGTGTTAAAAAAATACCAAAATGTAATTTTTCTTACTTTCTCCACGTCGTTAATATTTACATCAGCGGTTTATATTTATGAGTACTTGTGTTTTAAATGATGTTACATAAAGTTTCTCGAAAACTCAACAGTTTCCTGTGAAAACAAACTCAAAATTACACATTTTCAGACACGCTCAAAAGTCATTTTCTCAAAAAATGTTTCAAATTTGTCTTCAAACTTTTCAAATGGATAGTGTTAATTGCACTCTTTAATATGACGTAAAGTTCTTTTTTTTAATTACACAAATGAATAGGTAACACCAGAACGGTATAAATGTCATTTTACAAATTCTTAGAAAAACGTGTTTATATTAGGTCATATTTCAGTGCCAATGTAATTTCTTGGTTTTAATAAACAATAGAAATACCGTAGTTTCATTATTACACAACGCATAACGACTTTACAGTGATATTGAGTTAAATAAATAGTTTTCTCAGTATTTATAAAATGTGACTTATACGGTTCTGGTTTTCACCCAATCAAATGTATTTTTTTGGAAAGATATCTCACTCTGTTGATATGCACATATCCATCAAATTTGTCAACACTATTCTATTTGTGAGTTAAAGTGATTCAAATGACTTCTAATAAAGTTTTTCGAAAGCTGAAAAGTTTTCTGTGAAAAAAGAGCTTCAAATTTCGAATTTACAGTAAGCCTTAAACGCCAGTTTCTTAAAAACGGCTTCAAATGATTCAAAGAAAATTGCCATTTAGGAAGAGATTTTACTGTTCTTTATTATTCTTAAAATAATATTTCCGTTTTACTATTAGGAAACCACAAAATTAAGAAAAATTTTTTAAAAAAATGTACTTTCGGTGGCGATAGATGGCTGCTGGCAAGAGAATGTGGCATCCCCAAATAGCTAGCCGAGATCAAAGGCAATAGAAAACAAATATGGGAAAGTCTGTGACATCTAGTTATCTGTGACATCTAGCACCTCTAGTTATTCCTGTCGAATTCTGCGTTATGTCAAGACGGTATCAGAACAGCATGTCGAAAAAAATCGTCGTACTCTTATTTAGATTTAACACGACTAAACACAGGAACGAAAAGCCATTCTTACCAGACGGCGACCGTTAAGGATTTAACACTGTGCCGGCCTTTACGAGCAATAAAAACAAGTGAGTTGTGTGTGGCTACTGATATGGTATCAGTACACTAATTTCAAGAAATGTTATTGTTTGTTTGTATCCTATAGTATGAAATAACCTATAGTACGATAACCAACTCAGAGTCACGGTTGGTATTTAATGTTTTTCGGACTAATGACGTCAATAACTAAATGAGCACGCACTTACCTCGAGGTTCTCGAGAGCGCTCAGCGCCTGTTCGTGGCAGAGGAGTATTTCGTTCAAAGCCGTGCGCACGCACGCCACGCTTTCGCCCAGCAGCTGCAAGTCCCCCCCTTCGTTGTCGCTCATGATCCTTCAGGAACTTCTGCACCCAGAAAAAGACCAAGCTGTCGACGAGACACGGTTTGGCGCAGGGCGGGGCACGATTCTACGCGTCGTGACTGCGGGGAAGTGTGTGTCACAATCAACATGAGGCGATGTGACGTGGTGTGAAACAGTGAGGAAGCGTCGTGGTGCAAAATAATGTATTGGGAAGTAGCTGCAGGGAAGTGTCACGAAACAACGCGAGGCGAGGCGACGTGGTGTGAAACTGAGTTGGGAAGTGAGTGCGGGGAAGTGTCACGAAACAACACGAGGTGAAGCGACGTGGTGCGAAACAATGAGTGGGGAAGTGGGTGCGTGTATGCGACTGGACGCAACATGATGCGATGCGACGTGGCAGCGAAATGCGACTCAATGTGATGAAGTACAAAGTACCTGCGATGATGCGGCACGATGCGATGCGATTCAATGTTGCTGCTGGAACGCAATGCAAAGCTGAAGATGCAGGGTTGCGACTTGATAGCAAAGGCGATGCAAAGACACGAATCTATGCGATTTTGATGTGAAAGAATGTGCTGGCGCTAAGGGCGGACGGAATTGTGAAGTATCGTAACCGCCGAGATGGACAGATAGCAGCTGTGGGGGCAGCGGTCGTGATAACAGCTGAGATGGATAACGGCTGATAAGATTTCCTCGACCCCACGTCTCGCGGCGTCTCGGCGCGTAATATGGATCGTGATCTCACCCAGAAAAGTTGCAACTCTGCTTGGCTGAACAAGTGGATCGATCAGGACGAAAAGTTCGAGCAGAGTTATAGGCAGAAGTGGCTCAGGGAACTGATGTCGCAGCAGTGCCTGTGATTGGGAGGTCCTAGGGGTCGATTCCCAACGGTGGCAGGATTTTCGACACCACCTACATAGCTATGACCAGATCAGCCGCCGCCTGGGGGAGAATTCTAGCGACCAGCTACTCTGATCGGTAGTTCCGTGGTTTCTCCGATCAACACTAGACGTATGCAAGAGCAGTACCCTAACAAACGGGGCGCGGACCGCAGCGTGTTATTTCATTCACCTTTCTTCCCCTATTATCATCTCTTACTTATACAATTACGTGCACTACGTACATACACTACCACACATGCCGGGAGGCCGGTTGGGAGCTTAGAACTCGTCCCGGCTGAAGCAGTACCTCGCTAGTGGTCACCGCCACATCCCTAGGAAGAAACACGCACTACACTTACAGGACTAATGACAATAGCAGTTGATGCGTTCGGTATCATAAATTAATCTAACAGTTTTTGGTTACATCATTGCAATAGTCGTATGTAAACTGGATTAGTCCGTCCGTCGGTTAGACCCCTTTCTGTCCACCAATCAAATCAAGTGTGGTGTAATTCAACGCGTTTCGGACTCCTGGTGGGGATCTGATATTTTTTGTTGATCATTCCAGAATATTCTAATAAAATTTATGTAAAAACGTTTTTGTTTTGTTTTTTAAGGTAGTGAAAAATGGTTGAATCATGGCACCTGCAGAGGTAATCAATAGCTCATTCTATTCTCGTGAAGACAAATCAATTGGCACAATTAGTATTAATCGGTTCCTTTTAGGATATTCAAAAATAATTCTAAAAAAGTAAAAACACAAAGTGTTTCTATGGTAGGTTAGTATGTGCTATGGTGTGAACAGCATTTTGTCATAAAATCGTGTAAGAGAGTTATTTGATGTGTGAACGAAATTATGAATAACTTGAGAAGCTACACCGGCACATACTTTCTCGCAATATTAAAATGTTATCGTTAAGTAGTGTTATGTACAAAATGTATGCCTTTCTTGCACTTCATAAATCACGTGATCTCGTAAATAAAGAAGCGCGAAAAATAGTTTTTTATCTAAAAGTTCAAATGAAAATATATTTCTGGCATTGAATTCAGTGTTTCACGAACAAATCCAATGGGTATTGAACCTTAAAATATTTTGCGTAAACAGTTTACGAGAAAGTAAAAAAATTAAGTTAATAAATAATACGATTCACCGACGGCGATAGCTTTCACTTCAATGCGTTTTAGATTTATTTGGTAAAAAAAGAAACAGTAAAAACTGTATGTAACTTATGAAGGAGAATATCATCTGCATTTTGCATTACGAGCAAAAGGAGAGTTCAACAAAATGTGTGCATAGTGAAGCTACATTTATCGCGTTGTTGCCAGCGCTGCTTTAAAAACGACACAATAACACTGATAGCGCTGGGAAGCAAATGCAAGAGTTCGGCAAATACATAATAGTATTTATTAAATACTATAGGTCTGTAATATTTTCGAAATCTACACGTTTTAACACGTTACTCCTTGTCTGAACATGGAATGTTAAATGCACCATATATTAGCTCACCTAAGAAAATGTTCCCAAATTATCATTACTAATCGAAGAACAAACGCTCGTTTCCATCAGTATTCAGAATTCTATATGTATACGGGTCAGGGTAAGTATCCCTGAATTTAAGATAACAATCACAGAGTACCTTTCTTCCCAGAGTTCGTCACATTATTATTCGGTGTATGATTTTTTTTTCGGTGTCTTCCTACACCTGCAAAATTAAAGATAGAGATTTTTCTGTCAAATAAAATTTGTTCTCCAAAGTTCTTTCGTTAAGCTCATTAACATTTTTCTGAAAAATTTAGTAGTATTTGCGCAATATTGCGTGCAATAAGTACAATTTTAAAAAATTACAAAAAACAGTTTTTCTCAAAATTGGTCCCAATTTTTTATATAAACTTTTAGTAGGGATAGTACTAAATGTACTATATAAGATGACATAACGTCATATTGCTCTATTCTTTTGTTGATTCAAAAATTACAAAAATGTAATTGTTTTTGACTTGCCTCGCATGTCGTTAATATTTATATTAGCGGCAATTTCTTCACATTCTTGTATTAATGAGTACATATGCATTAAATGATGTCATATGAAGTTTCTCGAAAACTATACCCTTTTTCTGTGCGAACTAGCTCAAAACTGCATTTTCAAAAACGCACAAACTCCATTTTCTCAAAAACGGCCCTTAATTTTTTCTTCAAACATTTCAATTAGATATTGGTAATTGCACTCTTTAATATGACGTAAATTTAATTTCGGTGAATTGTTTGTTATTACAAAAGTTATACAAATGTAAATATTTTGAAAGATCTCTCACGCCGTAGATATGCGCATTTCAAGCAATTTGTAAACACTATTGTATTTTTAAGTGTAAGTACTTAAAATGACTTCAAATTAAGTTTTTCGAAAACTCAAAAACTTTCTGTGAAAAAGAGCTTCAAAATTCGAATTTACAGTAACGCTTAAAAGTCACTTTTTTAAAAAGTGCTCCATATGTTTCAAAGAAAATTGCCATTAAAACAAGGTTTTACTGTTCTTAAATAGCCTTAAAATAATATTTACATTCTACTATTAGAAAACCGAAAAATTAAGAAATTTTCAAAAAAAATTTGGGCGGCGATAAATAGTAGCAGGCAAGCAGCTGAAAAACTCTTATTACGTAATATATATTAAGATTTATCCACTTTTTCATTACTACAGCTCTGCAATAAGAGTTTTTCTGTCGACAATTCGCCCCCAACATTGCAATACTTTCTCTATTCTGCGTAAGAGGTGTCGCGAATGTAAAAAAATTGGAACCTTTTTTGAGAAAATAATTATTGAAATTTAAAAATTCCTTATGTTTGATGCCAAATTACGTAGAAAATACTGATATTATCGAAACATTTAAAAAGGCTTGATTTGTAGATATGTTTTTGAAATTATTAAAAAATTAGCTTCTTAATAATTGTAGTTGTAGGAAGACACAGACAAAAAGGTTGAAGTTTTGCGAACTCGAAAAATAAGGGATTTTACCGAAAACGAAACCTGCCATTGGTTGTAGAGAACATTTGTACACCCAGTATACTTAGGGAATGTGGAACTAGTTCATAGAAAAAAGAAAATTAATACAAAAAAATCAATATCCAAATATATATGAAAGTAATTTAACAAAAACCACAAAAGATAATAATTGTAAAGTATTCCTAAAACATACAACATTAGCTCTTAAATATATACGATTTTTCTTTAATAATGTTGCTCATTTCAGGTCTACGTTGGCCTTCTTTCTATCCTCCTTAGTGTCCTCCAGGAACACGTAAGGAATTGCTAAGCGACTTTTAACCGAAATATTATTGAACTAAAATAACATTTTTAGATGTTTAATAACCCTGAAACAAAACTAAGTCCGATCTTTTAATTTAAAGAGATCTCGTGCAATAACCCCTCCCCGCAACTGCCACTGACCTTGCGGAGAGTGAACCTGCGAAGACCGCGGCGACGGCTTTGGCGGCGGCGTAAAACATTGAATCAATTACCGCGCGGTCGCCCTCGCCGCCCGCGCCGGAGCTGCGGTTCGATCGCTGGAGTCACGTGGTGCGGCGCGGGGAAGCCCCGCTAATCGACCCGTCACAGAGCGCTGTGCACTGAACACGGAGGAGGAGGCCACGCAGTGTCCAAAACAAAATAGCTCTGAGCGGCCTCCTCCGGACGACCGACTGGCGCACTCTAAAGGAAGAATAATTGCTAACGGCATATCACATTAGTTCTAAAATATATGCATGTTTTTCTTCCATTATATTGCTTATTTCAGTTCCACCGCAGACCCTCCTTAGAGTTCCAACGTACACTGGCAGAAAAAAGTATTGCAACATCCCGAATGCATTGTACATTTTATTCTTCCGTACAGATACAGCACATACAGAGATAATACTACACTGTATTGCTTCGTGCTATGTTACATGATTACATGGCGGCGATGTTGTAACGTTTAGCGTATCGGACTGTTATACCCAAGTTCGTGGGTACAAAGGGCGAGAAAATCTTTCGTACGCCTTCCTTTGCAGGGGAAGTAAAGTCGGCTGTCTCATGTTAGTAGATTTACTACATGTAAAATATCCTCAAGTCTAAATGAAGCCTCTGAGCTAAATTCAAATCGCCTGTTTCGTCACAGAAGAAATACCCCCTTTCTCCACTAGTGGGAAAAAGGAGAGTAGCAAAATTTGCGTGTTCAGACGGAAGAGCAGACCTGATGGCCTGAGTCTCGCCAAGGAAAACCAGGCATCAATTCATGTGCACCTAGAAATTAACAATTTTCTGAAAACAACCATATACTCTCCGAAATTAACTAACTCTGCAAAAAAATGCTAAACATAATATTTGCAGCACGGATTAAATAACAATGGTTCAACTTACTTTCATGTTACATATATTTGTATTGAGAAAAATGGGTTTTATCAAAAAATCACTTACATCTTTACACTCTTACTCTTGCGAAGGTACTCCGATCTGGCTACTATGATTGATCTGAATGAACTCGAGGCTATGGTATTTCAAACGGATATTTTGATTTTTCAGGGAACTTTACACCAAACGAAAACTTTTTAAGCGTCGGTCGAAGTTGGATCCATACGGCGCTTTTGTGGCGTGATGGTATGAATGACGGCGAGTTAACTCTGAGCACTTGGTCTGTAGTTGGAGCGGAAAAAAATTCCCAGGTTGAGAAACACTTTTGAAAATTTATGTAGTAGTATAATACAGCGGAGCAGTTCGAAATAATGGGAGAAATATGGGCATTTTTAGCTCTACTAGTTTCTTTATTTTTTTCCACGGATAGAAGAAGGGACGCTTAAAAGAATGGCGTGGGTTTCAATTTCTTCGAGTTCTCTTAATTTTCAAAAATAGCAAATTTAGAAATAATGCGAGAAAGTATTTGCTCATGTACCAGACTATTTTCCTATTTTGTTCCCGAGATACCGGAACTCCGCGCCGTTCTGCCGCCGCGTTTGCTAGAAATCAAGTCCTGCGTATACGAGAAAGTAAAAAGTTTATATTTAGCTATTCTTCCTAATCACTTAAAAAGCCCACTTCCGTGAAAAATAAATGTGAATATATTACCGGGCACAGCGAAGAAGGTCGCGAACTTTTTAATGGATGCTTGTGAACAATAAATGCCTGGGCAACGCCGGTTTTCTTCAGCTTCTAGCAATATAAATAAGGCACCCAAGCAATTCTGAGCAGGAACTTTTACTATTAAATAGAGAGAATCATTTCTGGAACCAAACACTTGAGGTAACAACAACAAATATAATTTCTTTTACAAATGTAATGTAACTTCATCCGTTCACTAAGTGTAATATTGTGCATAAATAAAAGAACATACACTGTTACAAAGTAGCGGTAACTTCTTTATTACAGCAGTTCAGCATCGCAAGTTATTGCTACAGTTATTGAATATTGTTGAGAATATTTGATTAAAAATATTTTGAATTGGTAAGGAAAATATTACCTCAGTTTTTCTAACTACTTCCCTACAAAACCTTTCAGTTCTCTACAGTTGCATAATGCAGGACCTTTTGAGTTCAAGGTCTGACGGCATTCTAACTTACGTAACAGAAACAAAATTAAGCAACATTGTGAATGAGAGAACTATTTCCTCAAGATGTAAATGTTTTTAGTCTTGAAGAAATTCAATACATGCTGATCTATTATTTAATTTAGCAAGGTCAAGTGCTGTGCGCCCTTTCTTATTCTTTAGTTCCTTCTTCGCTCCATTATTCAACAATTCCTTTACGCATTCATTGTGCCCATTCTTAGCTGCGTAATGCAGCGCCGTCCAGTGTTTGTTGTTTTGCGCATTGACGTCGACTTCACTCTTCAAGAGTGCAACGATGCAGTCTTTGTGTCCTTCCTTTGCGGCCGCGCGCAGCGCTTTGTTAAACGATGCCTTCGCGTCCACGAGAACTCCAAGCAGAACCTTCAGCACATCAAGACGTCCCTCTCGCGCGGCGTTCACCAGCATTTCCCCCGTTAATTGTTCCTTTGTCGCCTTCTTCTCGAGCAATTTCTTCATGCATTCGGCGTGACCATTCATAGCTGCAAGATAGAGAGCCGTGTGCTTCGTTTTAATGTCTCCCGCATTGACGTCGACTCCAGCGTCCAACAGCGCCACGATGCAGCCTGTGTGTCCTTTCTCTGCGGCCGCCCGCAGCGCTTCTTCACGCGACTCCGCGCCTACTCGAAGAAGAATCTTCAGTACATCAAGGTGTCCCTCTAGCGCTGCGTTCACCAGCACTTCTTCCGTTAACTGATCCTTCTTAGCTCCCCTCTGCAACAATACCTCCACGCATTCGGCGTGACCATTCATAGCTGCAAGATAGAGAGCCGTGTGCTTCGTTTTAATGTCTCGCGCATTGACGTCGACTCCAGCGTCCAACAGCGCAACCATACAATTTATGTGTCCTCCCTCTGCGGCTGCCCGAAGCGCCTCTTCACGCGACTCCTTCGCGCCCGCGCCTACTCGAAGCAGAGCCTCCATCACTTCCAGGCGCCCGCCTCGTGCAGCCTCCACCAGCGCTTCTCCCCCCGCGGACACGATCGCCTCATGTCCTTTGGCGGCTGCGCAGTGAAGAGGTGTTCGTGATCTTAAGCCGCAACTGTTCACGGCAGCACCGTTTGCGATGAGGATGTCGACGACCTCTGTGCGTCCGCTGCTTGCGGTGATGTGCAGCGCGGTGATGACGTCTTTGTCCCGCACGTCGACCCGAGCTCCGTCGGCGAGACAGCGCTGCACCGCCGCCGCATCTCCTCGTTCCGCCGCCTCGTGCAGCGACGCCGGAGGGTTGGTCGCGCCGGAAGCTGCCGTCGGAGGCGGTGCCGAGGGCCTGGAGGCGGGCGCAGCGCCCTCGCTGGATGGGGCGGGGGGAACCGTCGCCCCTCCATCAGTAACGAGAGCGCACTCAGTCGGTTTGGTGCTGGCTGAAGCATTCGCTTGTGGCAAAGCTCTGCCTCCCCCGGCAAGTAGACCATGCTGGAGATTTTGCTGAGGCATCCCGACTGGTGAGTCGGCGTTGGTTGGTGCTGTTGAGTTGGGGGCGGCGGACGCGACAGCGGGAGCCACGTGACCAAGAGCCGCTTCGCGCGAGGGCTGAGGTGAGAGATGTCTGCGCAGCAGCTCCTCCATCTTGGGAACCACGCATTGGGAGACAGATTCCTCCAATGTGATCGTGCGACTTTGCTCTAGGGAGAGACGTTTTTCCAATGTATCAACGCGTGTCTCCATTTTTGAAAATTGGCTTGTAATCGTGGCTTCCATGGCTTGTAATCGTTCCTCAATTACGTTCTGGATGTTCTGTAAGCATTTTTTCAATTGAAGGAAATCGGAACGTGACTCCATGTTTCCCCTGTCTCCATAGGATCCTTCCGTTTCAGACTTATTGCTCGACATATCGAATCTGTGAACAAAACAAATTGAACAATTCAGTTACATGTTGAACACAAATATTTGAAATAGAGACAGAATTGATATTACTCATATATCAATTATTTAATATTCTGGAGTATTCAATATATCATCAATTATACAGCGCATATTATTACTACGAAAACAATGCCATGTGAATTGATTTTACAGGTTTGCAAGCGATCTGGCGTTTTGGATTCAAGATTTCCTTCCAAGTTTTCCCGGTCCGAGAATATAAATTTCTAGGTTGTTTCCCTCATAACACATTTCTTTCCGTCATTAGAGAAATAAGGAAAGGAGAGTCACTCGACCGAAACATTGCATATAAAAGCTGCACGGACAGTTCGGATTAGTCGTATTCATGCGCAATACTTGATGAGAAACCTACAAGAACAGAACCACTATGATTCGTAGCAGAACGGGAGTCAATGAAGACCCGAAGGTGGATAACATAATCATGCAGCCATGCAGCTGAGAAAATGAGGAGCAGGGACGGGACCGTCAGCAAACCTCTACATCCTGACATGACATCTCCTCAAATTCGATACTGTACTTATGTAAATAGGCATGTAGTTGAGCATGAATTAACCCAGTTTGTAAACAAAATATTGAAATGTACGCACAAATAGATAAAACAAGAGCACATTGTTAAAAATGTAACAATCAAATAATTCAATATCTCATCATCAAGTAGCTTGTAAAAAACAAAAGAAAAAATATTAAAGTTAACAGCCCGGCCAGACGCCGAACCGGTCTCTGCGTGCTGCTTGAGAGCGCCGGAGATGACCCACAGACTTTCGACTCCCAACATATCCCACGCGAGCGCTGACGTCGCTGCGTTTAATACCCCGAGAGCTCGCCTCTCCCGTCTCGCCAGCCTTCTGGCGCCATGCCCTTTGCGTTCCAAAGGCTCGTCGACCACCCTTGTCTAGGAGTCGTGCGCGAACCTCAAGACTCGCCACTGAAAGGGTTATATCCGAGCGGGCCTTTGCATACGCCACCGCCCCCTGGCGTCCCTCTTTTTAGCCAACACCACACTATCTAGGTGGTGTTGATTTAGCGCAGGTGCACATGTCGGTACACATGTCCTCGCCCGCGCCAGGCGGACTAGCCCTTTCCTCCGGCCCGACAGGCTCGGAATTGTTTCGCCACGTCGTCACACACTCATATGTTATTTTTCAGCAAAGTTAAATGTAGTACCAGTTATATTTTTTTACCCCCATTCGTGTAACTGTTTTGGTTTCTGAATTTTTCTATTTGAAGACATTTGTAAACTACCTCGAAAAGCCGATCGCCCTAATGCCCAAACTATCTCTAGGTCCCTTACCATGTGTCGTGGCCACATAGGTTGCCACTCAGGCTTTAACTGTACACTGATTTTTCTCATGAAGACAGCTTGCGAATATTATACTTATTTTCATATTGATCTCCTGCTCCATCTGAAAAGTGCATGATTTTTCTCATATTTGAAATATTAGTTTTCACGAATTGAATTAGCTATATGTGGAAATAATACACAGCTGACTTGTTATGGTTTAAATCGTCTGATATTATGACAAAATTTTTTTGAATTAAAAATTCTTCTTTTGGCCGAAAATGTATGTGTAATAGCTTGAGCATTGTTCCAATGGATTCATTGTATTGACTTGAATTATGAATGTCTCTCCAATAAATTCGGATCTACAACTACACAAAACTAAAAATATTACGAACAGTATCTCTACAGCAAATTACTTCCCCTATAATTCCTCATTGTTGAGCGAAAACTGCATTTCAATACTTGTGAAACGTTTAGAAGGTATGTAGGTGGTTCACAAATGGTGGGACACCTGGTAAAAATAGAAGTTTCTTCCTTCGAAAATATGCTTCAGTTGCTTTTAAAAATGTGAGAATCAATCACTAAACACAAAAAAAAGCAAGATTTAAAATAATAGTATATACGTATGGTTTTCCTAAGTCCATACAAGGCAAAAATGAAAATGCAATTTTAACTGCTAATAACTTTAGAAAATATCAATTTATCATCGACATTCTTGCACGACTAAAAAGTGCAATGCCTCCGCTACAATTTGGCAACAAGAAAACGAAAATCTGAGATGGGGTATTCCAGAAAATGAATTTTAAAAATAATTCGTAATTTTTTACTTTGGTCTTAATATGGTATCATGAATGCCCTTATAATTGTGTTTGTCGTTCTAAACTTTCAGGGAGATGTATACATAAGAGATATAAAGCAAGTTGCGAAGTAAAATCAAATCTGAAGAAGTTTTAGTAGTTTTTTTAAAATAATACCCTCTGAAGCTCGTACAGAAACTGAAATTTCATAATTCTCAAAATGAAATTAATAGAAGTAAAATTAATGCTATAAAGACAATTTTCATTGTTGTTTCGTCTTTCTAAAACGATTTTCAAAGTTTCCGTCCAATCGGAAGATGGTCGGGAAATTTTGGCTGATTTGACATGGAATGATCCAAGTGTGACTGTGGATTTTCCGCCCTTCGAAAATCGCAGCCGGGATCGAAACCGCGCTCTTACGGTTCAGAGGCCAGTAAGTCAACCCCTCACCCACCAAGACCCCCGGATTTGTTTAACAAAGAAATTTTTTGACCATTAAGCCGATCTCGGGTCTGATATCTATGCTTTACACTCGTTTTCCCAAAAAAGTTGGTCCGTCCGAGTGAACCGTATTAGCTTTCAATCTGGAATTAGGATTGCTATTCCAATATAGATATTCCGTTGTGGAAATGAGACTTACGAATTTTGCAGAAAAAATATTTCAACTGACGTTCATATTCTATTTTGAAAATTTCTCCAAAGCTAATTTTGTTTTCATGAATTATCTGGGAATAGGCAAACATGCGCATTATACTGTATTATTCTATATTTAATAACATTTTGAATTGTCGGAAATAATAAATATCGTCTTGTGGGAACCATTCTGGATATTTAAATTTTAGAAATTTTATTCATAATATAATTCACTCTGCGATGCAAGTTTAAAAAATATTAAGTAACATTTTTTGGATCACAATTATCGCATATTCTCAAATTGAAGTTTTAGAGTTCGGATTTTATTTTTAAAAAATGTTTAAAATATTTGCTGCGGATTGTATTGAGTGATTTTCTCTGTTTTCATTATGTTTGATTTTTGAAAGTAT
Source organism: Gryllus longicercus (assembly GCA_038098605.1). NCBI lineage: Eukaryota > Metazoa > Arthropoda > Insecta > Orthoptera > Gryllidae > Gryllus > Gryllus longicercus. The sequence continues at coordinate 8,451,275 of JAZDUA010000010.1, forward strand.
TCAAATATTTGTTGTTTTTGGAACGGTCCGGCTGAACTTGTATAGTGCAAACTTAATGCTGTATCTAATAATTGGATACATTCACATTCTCTGGCGTTTTATTCACTGATTCTGGCCCTGTAAATGGTACTTAAAAACAGGACAGAATTTTTTAAATTAAATTTGATAGCGTAAGGAATGCTTATGAGAAAGGTATATGTCTCACGTTCGTTGAAATGCCATATTTTTCAAAAATTTAAAGAATTAAATTTATTCTGCATCTTCCTTAAGCAACAATTGTGATGCCATTTTTTAATGCAATGTGTTCATCAAAAACATCTTTAAACATGGTAATGTTGAATTGTTCGGAACTATGAGTGTTTTTGTGTAATTTGATGTCAAACATAGTTACCCGCTTCGAATTTGCTGCGCATCCTGAATGTAATATTGTAAGTGATTCGATGCATTTGGATGCCATGCAAGTTAGAATGTGTATATTATTTCGCATTTTTGTATTCGTTTCTTACATTCAAGCTTTTTTGTATCGTATCAATTAATATTTTATAATTTATTTCAAACCTATTTGATAATATTTTTTGCCCCTGGTGCGAGGAACGTATTTGCATTCTCAATGTATTTATGTTTTTCGTTTCACGCAATCCTCATGGAGAGCATTTATCATTACATGTAATTACATGTTACAAGAGTGATATTTATTCGTCTTAAACTAGCATATTAGGAGAATTTTAATAAATTATAGCATTTAATAATTATTATATGTTTCTATCTATATGCATGTATTAGCTATAAAAAACATAAATTTCATATTATAATAATCAGAAACGCATTATAATGTGCTGTTTTTTGTTCGTTTTTATTAGACAGGATAAGCGACGTTTGAAACTTTTGTGGTTGATTTGTCGGAAATTTACACGTTTATACGACTGAACGCAATGTGAATAATATTTAACTGCAGTGTCTACATTTTTTAGTTTCTCGCTACTGCTACCGCGATAGAGAGAAAGTTATGTAATGCTGAGCAAAAACACGGCGAATTTTCGGCTGAAAAACTCTTATTACAGGGCCCTGGTAACGACAAAGTGGATAAACCCAGTTGCTAAATTTAGAAACAAAAATCATTTAACTCGTGGTGTAGCTATAAACCATATTTTGTGGATTCTTGATATCGAAAAATCGATTGATGATGAAACGTGTCTGTCTGTCCGTGTGTGAACAATGCCAGCGGCTAATCCGTTCTGTCTATTGTCCCTAAAATTGATATTCCTCTGTCGATTTCACTAATGTTGCGGCACTAATGTTGCGGATATATACTCTCTGGTTGCGGCTCTTTGAAACCGATATATTAATCTTTTTTTGGAGGGGAACTTTACATAAAGCCCCTGGGACATTTTCAAAAACAATGGCCCAATCGATTTTGATTAAAATGTGTTGTTAGTCACAAGAAAGTTTAAGAAAATGGTGTAGATCTAATGGTGGTTAAAAAAACCTGATTTTCCGAACATTTCAGCGTCTTCCTATAACTACAATTATGATGATACATTTCTTCTAAATGAAAAGTGTTTATCAAAAACAGATATTAAATAAGGTCAAGTTGAAATTTTCGAAAATATGAATATTTTTTTTGTAATTTGGCGACAAACATAAGTCCCCCGCTCCCAATTTAGGCAGTTGTGCATTATTTTATATATCATTTTATTATTATTATTATTATTATTATTATTATTATTATTATTATTATTATTATTAATTATATGCATATTATATTTATGTTATTTCATTCTATATTGCGTCCTTTATTTTTTTTTAAATGTGAAAGCGAAGAGATGAGCGGTCATTGTTGTATAGTAACCATTATTGTAATGCTGATAACAGGGTTGACGGTTCCCTTTCGTTCGCGGTAATATAAACTAATACTTTTATATATTTGTAGAATATTACAATACCATAGAGTTTAATAATAACTATTATATATATATATATATAAATATATATTATAAATATATATATATATATATATATATATATTGTAGCGATACAGATTTCGTCATACGTTTTGAAACGAAATTCAGCGGACTAAAAATTTAAACAAACAGACTCGGCCACCCTGAGTTCGATTGGGAAATGAACAGATGGCCTCACACGTGCAACCTCGCTTATCGCGACACTCGTTTGCGCCCCCGGCACATTAAGAAGGTCGTTAAAAGGGTCAGTCGTCGACAGATTCTCTGCGAGACGCACGTGTTCGCATGACCAGCTGCAGAAAATTCTGGACGCTCACAGTGGCACAAAGAGTGGAAAACTCCATGCTTCCCTCGTCGCGATTGGTTGAAATAACGTAATGCGACATTTCTTTTGGCCAATAGCGACGCAACTATCATAAGAGCTTGAACATGCGAAAAAAATAGGTGGGGGCAAAAGTTAACCTGATACAATTTCGACGGAGAGAATATCAGAAGAGCTGGGGCATCAGACGGGGCCAGATCATTTAGACGGGGAGCAGTAGTCAGAGAAACTTCTCTGGGGGGGATATTCTTCGGTCAGAGGCAAGTGCGCCTCTGTCCAACTTACAAAAATCAGAAGGGCCAGAGCATCAGACGGGGCCAGATCTTTTAGACGGGGAGCAGTCGGGAGAGAATATTCTCTGAGGGCGTAACTGTTCGTCGGAGAGAGACCAGTGTGCCTCTGAAAAACTTATAATTATTCGTCGGAAGGAGCCTGAGTATTAGGCTGAGGACAGTTAGGAGAAAAACTTATCTGGGGTGGGAATTATTCGGGCGAATGTGCCTATGTGGGATTTTATTATTTTGCTGCGAGTTTTGAGCGTTGTGCCGGCTGCAGTAGACAGAGAAAATTCTCTGGAGTGGGAATTCGTCGTGAGGCGAATGTTTCTCCGAAGGATTGCTAAACTGTCCGAAGTTGTGTTCGACAATTATTATAATGAGAACCAGAGGTACGCATAGTTAATTACTACGTTCCTGAGATTGACGTCGCCCGGCCGCTCCAAGTCTACCAGTCTACCAGTCCCGCTTCGAGTTGCTACCAGTTGCTACCAGTTGCTACCAGTTACTCCCAGTTACTATCAGTTGCTACCAGACGCAGTTCAACGCCAGACGCCACCGCCCTTGGTGACGCCACCAGACGGTCGACCAGCTGACGTGCGTGTCTGAGAGGGTGCAAGGGCATCGCCCCGGCCGCGCTCTCTGTGAAGGTCGCCGCCGCCTCCCTCGGCCGCAACGCGCCCGTCTAGGGCCCACAGAAAAAACTTTACCAAGGCAATCTAATTCAGGGTATTCATCCCTGCGTAAATTCTGTAATGCGGTGTCGCGCTATGACACATTGACCTGTAATATTTTTTGCCATTGTAATGTTAATTATAAGTCTTCCTAATTTTAAGCTTTACTCTGGCTACTAACTTTTCATCTTCTTATCTGTCCACCTAATTTTCAGATTTCTTATTCTATTTACAAGTGTAACTTCCCTGGGGCATTTTAAATTATTTTGCCCAGGAATAAAAGTGATTTTACCAGTGATCCAAGTGTTTCTTTCATTTTACCAGTATCTGTTTAACGATGCCTTCCATCACCGACTGAGCTAATTAACCGGGCCGCTGACTGGGCGTTCTCTAACGAGACGACCGGTGAGTGTTACAATATATATATATATATATATATATATATATATATATATATATATTTCGATCTACAACCATATTTTAAGTACAAACAACACCAAAACAAACTGTACGAAAACTCCAAAGTTAAGGAACGTTTAAACAGATAAAATCTAAGAATATGATTGTCACTTGAATAAAATAATTATTCACGTATTCTTTTGCTTTTTAACAATCATGAAAATGTTTTTCTTGGAAAAAACTTTTATGGTATTTTTGTTTTAGAAAGTACATTGTCATAAAGGTTTGTGAAAAGATTTGACTCAAACATGGTAGTAATCCATTCTAACATGCTATTAATACCAAATTAGAATCAAATCTTTTCACAAACATTTATGACAATGTACTCACAAAAATAAAAATTAATTTTTGATAATGGATCCAGAAAATATTCAAGAATAATCTGAGAAAGGCTAGAGATAAATTCACAAGACTATTAATTCCATGTTAGAATCAAATCATTTCACAAGCCTTTAAGATAATGTACTTTCTGAAACAAAATAGCACACAAATATATTTTTATACTTTGTGATAGGTTCCAATTGCCTTTACAATTTTTTCCCTTTATTTTCAGTTAGTCCCAACAACAACTAAGCTTATTAGAGACCAATGATTTATAGCGATTGCTTAGACAATTATAAATTCGTCCATCATTACATCAATATACTATATATATCCTAACATTGCATTGCATCACATATTATACACAATATAATTATACAGAATTATCATATAATTAAAATTAATGTAATAATAATGTTGATTATAATTACAATTTTTACATAACTTGATCAATTTGTTCTAATATTCGGTCGAATACAATAAGGCATCTAAAGCTTTATGTAGATTAGATTGTCTGTGATGACAGAATTTAGGGCTGTTTTCTACCATGTGGTATATTATTAAATAGGTGTACCAATATCACAAAGTGGAGCGGATTTTTATAAATTTATTGGCGTATTTATGTTTTGATCTGTTCCTTCCACCTCTGATTACATTTTTTACTTGCTTTCATGGTTGTCTATTCCAAACAATAAGGTTTATTTTGTGGTGATCTGCTCTCTATCTTTCCATACTTGCCTCTCTCTTTAAAGTGAGGATGTATAAGTATGTTCTCAGGATGGGATTTTTTTGTGATTGGATTTTTTCATTTTGATAATTTTTTTATAGTTCTATTTTTTTTGTAAAAATATCTCCTTAATTTAACATGTTTTGGCAAGTTTTCTCCCATTTACTTTTATAGTTTCTACTTACTACTTGTATATTTTTTCACTTATACTTGAATTTTTAATAATTTTCATTTCTTATTTCTACATAACTTTTATTTTTTATTCTTTTATTTTATTCACTATCTTCAAAATTTGTTGACATATTTTTTTTCCTTAGACGGATCATGTCAATTAGGCTTATCTAACATATGTTGATGAGTGTAATTGACACATCGAATCGGTGTGTTGGACAATAAAGATTCCTTTTGAAGAAAGAAATCATTGATTGTTAAAAAAAGAAAAGGATACTTGTGTTTAATTAATTTATTAAGAAACATTTCATAAAGATAGTTCACAAGACAGTCACTATGTAGAGTATAACAAGACAGTCACTATGTAGAGTATAACGTTTCAAAATAATGCAGAGTGAGAAGAGAAGTCGGTTCATAGGTGATACCTCAGATTGCTAACAAAACACGAAGTACACATTTTATTATTTTGACATAAAATGAATTTAACAGGACCATTACTTTACCAGCATATTACGAAATATAAATCGGTATTAACAAATATTTTATTTTCTATTCTATCAATGCTTTGCTAACCGTAGGCTTCCTTAACCTAAAACGGGATTTGCAATCTTGTTCGTCAAGGATCTCAAAATATTCTGGCCGACATGTCGTCTGGGCGAACGCTCTAATCAACTCATCGTCACGCGAACCATCAAATAATTCGTTGTCTATCATTGCTATTACATTGTCCATCACGGAAATACCACAGTTATTCCTTCAAAATAACAAAATTTATGTGTGAACTTGTGATTTTCGAGATATCTACCAAATAAACTCTACAACATCCAGATTATTTACAGGATTCTTTAACCACTGGGTAGAATTATCAGGCACTCGTAAAAAAAAATTTCAACAGTATTTCACAGAGTATTTCAACATTTCATCAGTAAGATAACTTCTGGATAGACTATCAGACACTTTATCAGGCACCGGTGAAACAGGCCCTTACTAACGTATGAAGAGAAAGTATTGTAATCGTGCGTCGGAAAACGGCGATTTTTCGGCACCAAAACTCTTATTGCAGGCCCTGGAGTAAAAATTGGACAAATCCAGTTGCTAAATATAGAAAAAAATCCTCTAACATGTGGTGTAGCCAGAATTAATATTTTGTGCGTCCTTCATGCCGAAAAATCGATTGAAGCACAAATCTGTCTGTCCGTCCGTCAACGGACAACGCTAGCGCATAAACCATTCAGTCGATTTTCTCCAAATTTTATATTCCCTAATCGTCCTAGAAGATGTCGCGGACACTGGAATTTGAAACCGATATTATAAGTTTGGGGAGTACTTTACATGGAGCCCCTAAGACATTTTCAAAAGTTTCAAAAAAAATGGCTTCAAATTGTTTGATTAAATTTTGTTATTTAGTACAATAGGCATTTATGAGAATGTTGCAGGACTCAATTTCGATAACATCCCCGATTATTTGAAAATTGGAAAACCAACTTCAAAATTGAAGATGATTTTTGGTTCAATGCCTGCTGTACAAAATTTTTTATTATTTAAATTTTACTCACTTATGTAATAAGAATCGGTGTGTCATATTCGGGCATTGTTTTTTTTTTAAATTAAAACATTTGAAGATAGAGATTTTTGCTCCAGACAAAGTCTGTTGTACCAAATTAGCTCTTCAAGAAAGGTCATTTACAATTTTTAGAAAAAAACGAGCAATTTTTTTGTATTTTACAATTGAAATTTATAAGACAATTTTTTCTCAAAAACCGCTCTAAATTTTTTCTTTACATTTTCTTCACTCGTGTATTAAGAGACGATAAAAAGTACGGTCCTAGTCTCATTTTTGGGCCTGGCTCGGTTTTTGAAAATTAAAAAATAACTTAAAACTACAAAATTGAAGATAGAGATTTTTGCTCCGGATAAAGTCTGTTGTACAAAATTAGCTTTTAAAAAAGGTCATGTACAATTTTTTTGCAAAAACAGTTTTCCCGTAATTTGCGATTGAGATTTACAAAACAAATTTCTCAAAAACCGCTCCAAATTTTTCTTTAAATTTTCTTTACATATTAATAAGGAACCGTGAGAAATATGTCTCATTTCCGAGTACTGCCAGTTTTTTTCGAAAATTGCCAAAGACTTTTCAAAACTACAAAATTAAAGATAAGAGATGTTTGCCTTAGTCAAAGTTTATTGTACAAAATAAGCTCTCTGAAAAAGATCATGTACAATTTTTTAAAAAAAACAAGTAGTTTTTGCTTGTAATTAATGAAATATAGACAGGTTCCATACCAACTACTGGCCAGGAGAAAAATTGAATGAATGACATGAAATATAATTAATTTAATTTTAATTATAATTTTCTCCTGAAAATGCCAATTTTACTTACATTTTATCTTTCTAGCTTTTTTATTTTTTACTCAACGTGTATTCTCAATGTATTGATGTATAACTTTTTAAGCAATACACAAAGCTTAATAGAAATTTCGCAACAATGCCACGACGATTGAGAAGCACTTGAGTGGCACTTATTTTGTTTATATCATCTTCTCTCTCTGTTCTCTTTGTTGAAAATCAATGGTGTTTGTCGTATTTGAATTGTGAATGTTAGAAGTCGGTGATGAAATGAAACGTGCGTTGCTCACTTATTGGTTGCATTGGACTTTAGACATAATGGCTGAGGTGTTAGTAGCGCAGAAAATGCAGTATTTCAATATTCATTTATTTACGTCAAAAGAAGTTAAAATCTGTGTGTTATGTGCTATGGGGAGAAGTTAAATTAGGGTTACATTACGTAGCTGTTTCCAGTAACGCGAGAAAGTATGTGCTGTTGTAGCACCACTGGTTTTAATTCAAACGTTTAAAGGAAAACAACATTCGGCTATTGATTCAGTGTATTCACGAAGTGCTATGCGTATTTTAGCCGCAAATAAAATTATTAGTTTTTATATTAATGTGAACCAACGGTTACAGTCATTATAGCCTTCTGATAACACAATTTAAAACAAAGTTAATGATTACATATCATCAATATTTCATTTTAAGATTCGTAGGATAGCCTCCATGCTCCTTTCATCTTTACCTATATTAACATTAAAAACACAAAATTTAAATCCACTATTTAAAATCAGTATGTCCTGGTTGTCGACACCACCTTTTTTTCACAAGAAACACTACCTGAGAATGAAAGATTATTCTGTGAACGTCATGCCGTATCGCGACGTTCCTAGTGTTAGGTTTCAACTTCAAACCAGAGTGGCCAGATAGCTGAAAAATGAATCTCAAATTATTATACCTTAAATAAAGTTTTGTACAATATTATTTTCAATAATAAATTATAACTAAAACGATGATTATAGTTCAATTAAGTAAATTATAACTAACATTAAAATAAAAGTCGGCAAAACCGCGCACGTATCCTTAATCCTAATAGATAAATCCTATAAATCTTAGAACTTATAATGATATCTAAGCCCTGAATGAAAAGCTCAAATTAATATTTCAAATTAATCACCCGAATATTGCTTTGTTCTTCAAGCAAATGATTACGAGAAATTATGTTCTTCCACGCAATGTTTTTAACGCCTTTTCTTTAAGAATGTATAAGAATAAAATACAATAATAAAAGTGGCATAGATCTGATTTTCAGATATAATCCGTTTTTTCCGAAAATTTCACAATTTTAAAATTTTTGGGCTTCTGGCAACTACATAAGTAAAGATAGCGGTTTTTCCTTCAAATAAAAACTTGTTCTCCATAGTGAGTTCTTTCATGAAGGCATTCAATGTTGTTTTGAAAATTTTAGTAGTTTTCACGCATTTTTGCGAGAAATATGTGCAATTTTAAAAAATTACAAAAACAAAATTTTCTCAAAAACAACTCCAAATTTTTTCTTTAAACGTTAGGTGGATATTGTGCTATATGCACTCTAAAAGATGATATAAACACCATATTGCTCTATTCTTTTGTTTTATCAAAAATTACAAAAATGTAATTTTTTGACTTGTCTCTCACGTCATTACTATTTACATTAGCGGCAATTTCTTTTCATTAGTGCATTTATGAGTACATGTGCTTTAAATAATGTGACACAAAGTTTCCAGAAAACGCAACAGTTTTCCGCGAAAACTAGCTCAAAACTCCGCATTTCCAGAAACGCTCAAACGCAATTTTCTCAAAAATGGCTCCAAATTTTTTCTTCAAACTTTTCATGCAGATAGTGCTAACTGCACTGTTTAAGATGTCATAGAATTAATTTTGATGTCTACATTTGTTTTTTCAAAATTACACAATTTTTTTAAAGATCTCTCACGCCTTTAATATACACATTTTCAGCGAATTGTAAACACTATTGAATTTGTGACTGACAGTGCTTGAAATGACGTCATGTGAAGTTTTTCGAAAACCCAACAATTTTCTGTGAAAAGCGGTGCAAGTTTCCAATTTACAGTAGAGCTTAAATGCCATTTTCTTAAAAACGGCTTCAAAACTTTCAAAGAAAATAGCCATTTAGGATGAGGTTTTAATATTTTAAAAATAATATTTACGTTCCACTAATAGGAAGCCGAAAAATTAAGAACATCTCAAAAACATGTACTTTGGGCGGCGATAGACAGTGTTGCCATATCGGCGGAATTCCCGCTGTTTTCAGCGGATTTTGAACTCTTACGGCGGAAAAAAATGAGTTTCGCGGACAGCGGAATAAACGGCGGGAATTAACAAAGTTAGTAAAGCAGTAAAATTAGTAAAGCATCAGTTTTCGTTAACCTCTATTAATAAGTTGTCTTGCACAGATGTTGTATATTTTGAAAATTTCTAAATCCATGGTACTAGCAAGAATAAATAATATAATACTTATTAATAAATTATATACTACCTGAAATCAATTGTTATTATTTTGCAAATTTTAACCCAAGTAATACATTTTATATTATCTTAAAATTGAATTGCAGGTTCAATAAAGCCATTATATTTCGCAATAATATTTTTGTTTTAATATAATGAATTAATACAACATTTAAATATGGAAAATAATTTATTTTACGTTTAGCAGATTTAGGCGGGAAATTTAAAACCAGTTCAGCGGATTTTCGGCGGAAACTGAAACGAACATGGCGGAATCTCTCTAAACACATCTGGCAACACTAGCGATAGATAGCAGCTGGAAAGAGTATGTGGCAAGTCCGAATGGCGAGACCAATGGAAATAGAAATCTAATACGGAAAAGTCTTTGCCATTCTGTTGCACTACTAGTTTATGATTATTAAGAAGACGAATATGTGTTTAACGAAAGAAATATGTTTGTCCTAAATGCTAGTAACATGTAGTGTCAGAGCAAGCTATTTTTTATTTCATAATTATATTTTTTATATTTTATTCAAGACGCATATCTCTGAGGTTTCTGCACGGCCAGCGGCCCACTTCTCAGAATTTGTATTTCTAAAACAAGCTTTCAGATTGCCACGTGCGGCAACGCTCTGCTTCTCGGAATTCCGCTCACGCCACAACGATGCCAACCCACTCTTCCAGCAACCGCCTCGTGCAGCTGTGCTTACTGGAAATCTCTGCTTGCGTCATATGGCGCAACGCATAGAAATCATTTCTTGCAAGACGCTTCATCTCGTTAACGGCCGCGAGGGACCCGGCCTGAGCTCCGCCCCTCCGCGCTGCTGTTTCGTATTAATCCCTCCTCCTGTCACCAGAGTGCACCAGCTCACAGCACTCGCCTGCTCTTGCTTGCGGCTGGCGACACCGCCACCACCGCAGCGCTGCGCCGCCCGCGGGCCGCCGCGCCAGCGCCCCCCTCCCTGAGGCGTGTCGCCGGAGGGTGGGGGCTGGCCCCCTGTCGGTGTCTGCAAACAGCAGCGGTCGCGCCAGCGGCCCGTTTTCTTTGTGTGGGCTTCCAGAAGCTTCGGCCGCCACGCAGCCAAGGCTCCCCCCACCACCGCACTCCAGCAACCGCCTCGCAGCGGCTCTGGCATTCCTAGAAATCTCCCAGTTGCGTCACATGACGCAACACTGAGCTCCACGCTTGCAAGACGCTGCCAACCGCCAGGCAGTTCAGTTCTCGTCTGGCCTTCATGTCGAGCAGACGTGCTCCGCGCTGCCCTGCGGCGTGTCTCTTAGTACTCGTCCGACCTCCTTGCTGTGCGGATGAGTCTCCGCGCCGCTCTGCTAGCGGCCTGAACAATCACTATTGCTCTGTCGCTTCTCATGGGCAGACATGCTCCATGCTGCTCTCCTCGCAGCATCCTCTCCGTGCTCGTCCGAGTTTGCAGCTGTACGGACGGGCGGCGCCACTCTCCTGGCGTCATCACCTGGGCCCCACGCTACGCATGGCGCTGCCTCTAAATAATTGCTCCCTGTGCTGAGCAATTTTCTACTTCTACAACGTGGCTGGCGAGCATACTGCCTTGCCACTCAACTTGGCGGCCGTTCTTGCCGTCCACATTCAATGCTGTTACTGGTGACTATTGCGCCTCTACTACTTGCTGCGTGTTCAATTGCACTTTATGCTCACGTTTATGTGCTGCATATAATTAACTAATTTACAAACTACTGCTTGCCACGTGTTCACGTTTATCTGGCGCATACAATTAACTGTTCAACAAACTGTACTGTTTGCCATGTGTTCACGTTTATGTGCTGCATAAAATTAACTATTATACAAACTGTTACTCGCCACGTGCTCAGCTAATTTATATTCACGTCCATGTGGCGCCTGTGATTAACTGTTCTACAAGCTGTATTGCCGACATTATGTGTCTAACTGGTGTTTCATGTTCTCTCTGGTGCTACTTACGGCACCCACAATCCCCTGAACTACATCTGCCTCTGTCGGGCCTGGCTTAGCTAGCCGCCCGCAGTCATACCAACTTCAGCAAGATGCAAGAGAAGCAAGTTCTGTGCTACCGCGCTAATATTGTATATTTACATTGTGATTTTGTATGTTGCAACCCTTTGTTCCTTCTTCCCCGTATGGTTTAAGATGTATTTTGTTTTTAAATAGAATATATGTTTACATGCCTTAATCTACAACTTTTATGGTAACAAGCACTCTCCTTCCTCCTCTATCCTTGCAGTCCCAGACCTGCAAGAGTGATTATAACCTGTTCTCTCATTACAGGAATCTGGGTGGTCCTTCGAAGTCAATTAATCTAATTAATCTAATTTGGGCTATGGTTGGAATGTTTGGGAGGAGTCGAAGTTTCATTATTTCACAAACCAGTCCACTTGGCTTGACTCCCCCATGTAGTATAAAACTTATTTGATTAAGCAAATCAGTTCATCATATCATCAAAAAGAACTCACTATGGAGAACAAATTTTATTTGAAGGAAAACGTCTATCTGCAATATTGAAGTTATAAGAAAACGCTAAAAAAATGAATTTTTTGCTATTTGCGAAAATTTAGAATTAACCGTGAAAATTTGACCTATGCCACTTTCATAGGTATAATTTACTTTATTGCAGCCATTTTTGAGAAAATTTTGAAAATGTCCGGGAGGCTTTATGTAGTGTCCCCCCAAATTTTGAAGAAATGTATCAAAATCGCGGTGACTTGAGTGGAGTTAGATCGACCGGGAAATATCCATTTTGGAGAAAATCGAACATATAGTTTAGGCCCTAGTTGTGTTCAACGACGGACGGACGTTTCGACGTCAATTTGATTATCGGTATCAAGGACCCACAAAACGAATTCTGCCCACCCCACGTGTTAGAGGATTCTGTTCTTAATTTAGCAACTGGATTTATCCACTTTTTCGTTATCAGTGCCCGGCAATCAATTTTTTTCTGTCGAAAATCCGCTGGTTTTTTCACGAAGCATTACATAACTTTCCCTATACTCCGTAAGTACACAAAGGAAAGTAAAAAAATACATTTATGTAATTTTCGAAAAAAGAAAAGTATGCAGCAAAATGAACTTGATGTAATTTTTACAATGCAATTGGCACTACCCATTGGAATTAATTGAAAAAAAATTGGAGTCATTTTTGAGTAAATGACGTTTGAGCTTGACGTTTGACTTTCTGAAAATGAGGAATTTTGAGCTCATTTTAACAGAAAACTATTGAGTTTTAGAGAAACGTTATATGACATTTTAACGCACATTTTCTCATAAATAAAATAATGTGAAGAAATTGCCGCTAGTGTAAATATTAACGACGTAAGACACATTCCCTGTCGAGGTCAACACATCCTTCATATAAAAATAGGTTAAGTTTAGATTTATGGAATGCTTTCTAGTACATTCAGAAATTCAAAATCATCCCAATGTATTTCACTGCGTCTGGCTTGATATCGTGTATGATTCCATCGCCCTTCCCTCCCCACCGTTTCAAAGGAGCTGGGCAAAGCGCTGCGATCAACAATGCGAAGTCACGTGTGGATCGCCCGAGAAAAGAAAATATGTCCCGCAACTATATTAAAGGTTTTAATAATAATAATAATAATAATAATAATAATAATAATAATAATAATAATAATAATAATAATAATAATAATAATAATAATAATAATAATAATAATAATAATAATAATAATATAACCGAGCGAAGTGGCTCAGTGCGTAGCGCACTGACTTCGTAATCGGGAGGTCCGGGTTCGATTCCCGGGCCGGCCATCCTGACCGGGGTTTTCGTGGTTTCCCTCGGTCATAAAGGCGAATGCTGGGATGGTTCCAAAAGTCCACGATCACCTATCGCCTCCTAATCCATTCCTATCATCCTTCATCTTCCATACCCCCGGGCTAACAACCATGGGGGATAAAAATCGGATCCAGCTAATGCTGGTCCCCCCTAAGAATTGTTGCAAGCACCTGCTACCGCGATAATAAATACAAACTGAGCCACGGTAAATGCAGGATGCTTGCTTGCGTGATCCTAGTCGGCCGATTAACGAATATATATATATATATATATATATATATATATATATATATATATATATATATATATATATATATATATATATCGTGGACCGAATTTTTAGGTGATGCACCTAGAGACAAAGCTCTTTGGGAGCTTTGAAGTTTTTACTTCTAACATGTTATGTAACACATATTATCGAAAGCTTTTCAGACTTGCTTCGCACCAAAATCACCCCACTGCTCCTAAATAAACCTTTTACCCCATTTCCCGAATATTCGCAGAAAAAAAAATATTTTGAATGTGCACATTACATGAACACGTACTATTTAAAGTTAATTCCAACAATATGTGTGTGCAAGTCATGCACTTTTTGTGGTACAATTTGCTCCAAAGTAACCTGCCTCTATTTTTAACCTCAGGAGAGCGAAAGTAAAGGAGACACATAGTCGTTTATTACTAGTTGTGAATAACAATGTGGGTTTTTGAAAAATTAACAATACTTGTGCCTGAAGATGACAATCAACTTCGTCGAAACGTTGTGCTGTACTAATAATATAAGTTCAATATATATGTAATAAATATTTAATGTTTTAGAGTTTTTTAATATAGAAACATAACTATCTTTCAAATTACGGATCTTTTAGTTCATCAAAACTCGTTCATTACCAGTTATCGTTACTAAGCGGTCTTTTTTACCGCATATCTTGTCGTTGCCAAAGATGCTTGAAAACTAACACAATTAATGGTGTATTTGGTATCTTGCTCTTTTAAATGTAACATTTGCGCACTTATGATGTCAAGTATGATGTTTTCTCATCCAATGCATCAACTAAAATCACAATATCATTTATCCATCGGTAAGTCGAGGACACCTTTCAAACAAATCATGTAGCCCACAACACTGCATAGAGTGGATTGCATAGAGTATTAGTAGAATTGGATTGCATAGAGTATCACAAATAGTACGTCAAGAATAAAATGTCGCTAATGAATTAATATTATTGACAAAGAAAGTGCTTCCTAAAGGGCCTTTAAATGTTTTCGTACAAAAAAATATCGATACTATCGATCTCGTTTACTATCTCATCCCATCTTGACTCGCTGGGGAACGTGGATGAACCATTGTATGTTTTATGCTAAAATTTTCAAAAAATAATAATGAATTTTGTTAGTAACTTTAAAGATTGATCTTGCATAGGTAAAGCTGAAAAAACTTTTGCTTAATACCGTTTTGGAAACAGAGTTCTTGTGTTTTCACTCCTTCAAATTCCTTTTTGCGTCTATCAACTAACTGCAGAGAGGCAACTGTCTGCCGTTGAACTGTGGCGAATTTTCACAGAAGCAAAGAAGAGTATAGAAGGATTTGCTCGTCAGAAATTGGAACAATGCTTGACCAAAATTCCAGATATTTTAAAGGTTACAATCGTGTATAATTTGCCATTAGAAGAAAGGATTGCCTCAAAGAGTTAGTATTGCTCCCACTAGAGTCAGGACGTAGAAATATCTTTTTTCTGTCTCTTCAAACTTTCTGAAAACAAACATTTTAATTTCAATTTCCTTAACTTTGGGATAAAATTTAATATAATATATTTTTATGGCACTGAGAACAGTAATATCATTGTAAACAGTTGTATCATGATGTGAACCTGTTTTAAAAAACATTGTATGTATGTTACCTACTTTCCCCCAACATTTCATGTGCATTTGTCATGTTATGATATAAAATCATGTATTTATATTTGCACTAATTTTTATTTTCTTCCACCTAAACATGCACCTATTTTTAATATTTTTGCACATATTTGAGCACCCAAATTAGAAAATGTTACCCCTAATAATCCGACCACTGCTCCTCACCTACTTAGTTAATAGTGCGACGGTCCATTCGAATTCGTCACAATAATTAATAAAAAGATGCAATAAGGCAACTAAAGAACTGACGTATTTAATAAAAGGAAATAGTCGAAGGTGCCAAATCAGAATACACGAAATTGGAATATAAAAAAAAATTCCAAAAGATCTTGGTAACAGAGGAAAGCGAGCGTTTTTGTTTTGTTGAAAAAACAATCGAAAGACGACTGACTGGAGAAGACACGGAGGGATGATAGATGCCAAGCCGACAACATGGTGCAGCATGTGCTGGCAATTTTCGTGTTTTGGAGAGAGTGAAATTAGTTATCGGAGATAAGGCGTGTTGGAGTATGCGCTGACTTCAGTAATTAGATAGTTGAGATTCAATGGAAGTACTGGATTTAGTAGGTTTTGCGTAGAAACACTTAGGAAGTATGGTAATGTGGAAATGGCGAGCCCAGCTGACGGAATGGTATGGTGAAATGGTGGATGGAGCGACTTCACGGGCTGACGGCAACGTAGTTATATTCAGGAAAGTGGACATCTCCAGATATTACCCCGCGCGTACAGAATGTATATTTAAGAGAAGTCTAAGCACTGTAATAAATTTGGTAAACACCCTGAAATAACGTGGATGGCCATCAATCTAATTACGTGCACAGTATGAATGAGAATTGTGTAATTTGTTTATATTAAGCGTGAATGTGAAGTTAGATCGATTGTTTTTGTGTTATGATTTTTATCGGCAGCGTCACACAGGAAAGTGGCGACGGTGCAAACACCGCCGAATAAATTAACGGTACCATTGGTCACGGTGCTGAATATATTTGAATGGTGTCTAAGTATTGTTTTGTTTATAGATCAAGAAAGGTAAGTTCCTCTCACATCACCAAAACAAAGAAAATAATGATAAATATCATTTCCCTATCCTGTACAGGAGGGACTTCAGTCTCACGACCCATTATACATTTTCCAGTGGCAACACCGCTCGTGCCGGAAGAAAGATTAGTATTAAAATTTAAAAAGAGTTTTTGGATATCAGGTAAAATAAATAATAGATGTAAAAATAATTCTAATACAGACAGAGGCACGACGGGACGTTCACAATAGGGCGTTAGTACCACCTCGAACGTTAAAGCACCATCGATCTTCTGCCCATGCGTAGTTCATGTTTCACACCATTTTAGTGCATCTGCGCATGCGTAGAAGATCGATTGCGCTGACGCTATGGCGTGCACAAACTCCCTAATCTAAATATCCAGTAAAGAATCAATACTTACACGAGAGCGAGAATCGCGTCGGCAACCACGCGGCTCGGAGCGGCGGCGGAGACTGCGTGAGGACCTTTCGGGGCGGAACCGGACAGGCGACGAGTGTCACATCCGGGGTGTGGCGCCGGAATGCAAATAGACCACGAGGATAAGGAAACAGATACCTGTACAATCTAGTCCGAAAAGCTTTGACAAGGTTCGCCTTTTTGATTGATCTTCTCCGAAATGGATGTCCTTGGTCCTCCTGTGGTGTAATTTATGAGCCTACTGTCAGTGTAAAGTTTGAATGTTACCCGACTGTTGCTAATTATAGTCCGCTATTCGGAAAATCCCTACATAGGCTTCGGGCGAAACCAGTATTCGTGACTACCATTTCCTTAAAATCAATAATTTATAATTCCCACTATGGAACTAACCTCATATAAACCCACGAACAAAAAGTCTCACCGAACGAGTGCGCCGAGGGAAAGATGCCCGGTTTTCGAGAGTTGGACTCGTGCGCGCATCACATCCAATGTCTTTGGAGTAAATACCGTGAGTGACTTAAAATCAGTTACTGCAAATATTTCGTGAGTGGAAGACGGATAAAAACTCTTGCCACATCATAATACATCTTTGCTTGCATTATAAGACATTGGGTATTTGGTTATTGTGTAAGGTTATGTTGCTGTTTGCCTTTGTTCTTTTTAGTCGCAAAGTATCACCACTAAAGGTAGGTTGGAATACTGTAGAGGATTTTGTAACATCTGTTTTTTAAAATAATATTAACTATGAAGGGATTGGACTTGTGTTTTTTGTGTAATTCCTCAAAATTTAATTGAAAGAGCCCCGAAGTCATTAATATCCCTTTTGGTGCTTGCCTTCTCTACAAAGTTTTTCTTGCGTTCAAGGAACGTATATCAGAATTAGAGAATGGTCTCACTACCTACCAGCTCTATTTCAATAAATTCAACAGTTTCAAAGGGAAACGGTTCTAATGGATATTGCATAGCTATGGAACATGACGTAGAGACGATGAGAAGTTATTAATGAAGCGATTTTCCTAATTGGTAGACATCAGAAAAAAACATTTTGCAAGAAGTGCGACTGATTATTTGTAATTAACGACAAATTGGACTGTAAAATATGTCAACATGTTGAACAATTTGACACCGAAAAAAAACGCATAAAAATTTGAAAAGAGTGGGCTAATGCTGAAAGTCAGTAAGTTTGTCATGTAATCGAGTATAGTCATGAAATAACAAGAAAAACAACAAACGTTAATGAGAAGATGGTGAAAACTACTGAAAAGTGTGACTGAAAAGTTTAAAATGTGATGATGCAGCGGCATTGATTAGTAAAAAATATGGTATAGGGGTATTGTTTAAATAAAAAGTCTCCTGCCTTAGTACACGTTTGTGATTCACGCAATGCCAAATAGTATCAGTTTCCAATTCAGTGAAATAAGTTTCTGGAATTAACAGGTTTAAAGATTTGGTCGAGAAAGTATATGCATCATACTATCATTCGCCCAAAAACGGCAGAGAATTGAACATATGTACAAATTTGATGGCAACAACTATTAAAATTTAGAAGAATTTTGAATGTGCAATTGGTTGCAGAGTGTCGCGCGGTAAAACTATGAAGCATTAGCGAGTCATTTAAAAGAAGCAAAAATTGATACTACAAGAGTGAACAATGAAAAGAGCATTTTTAGCGGTATTTTGAATAAAATTACTGACATCAACTTTATTTGGATCTTTCAGTGATGCGTGATACATTACAGGAATTAAGTTGAGTGAGGCTTAATGTTAGCGAGGAAGGGTTAACAGTCTAACGAGCCGAATAAATACACACGATTTCCAAACAAACAAATCGTATATTCTGATGTACGTGTTACATAGCTTAGTGATCAAGAACAACTGAGAAAAAAACAAAAGGTTGAGCGCGATGCGCACGGACAAGTCATGGCGCATGCGCGCAAACAAGATAGATGGCGCACAACCGCTACTCGCATTCAAAAGATAAAATTCAAGTTACAACACTTAACAACATCGAAATATTGCCAATAAAAATTGAAAATGACAATCATTTTTTGAGTGCAGAAAATCCAGATAGTTATTATACAATGCCCAAAGAATCGGTGAAAATTTTAAAATTTCTTGGAATATCTCGTCACAAAAGTGAAGGAAGCATCAACAACGATCCTGTGAACGCTATCAAGTTTTATTTCGTCCAGTCAATGTGAGAGGGGTTCTCGCAAATGAATTTAATTCTAACCGCAATGAGAATAACTTTAAAAATGGCAACAATATACAGCTTATTATTTTTTTAAATTAATCTTCGCGTGGTCCATCTTGGCGCAAGCCTTCGGTTTAAGATACTATAACTAAGGAAAGATGTAGAAAGAATCTACCATGACGAAAAAGTGTTAGAACTGTGGAAACGTCTATAAAATGCTGTTATTTTCACGGCATATAATGTATTATTCCTGAATTTAGTTATATTAAATTAACACGAATAGAATATATAATTAATTAATAATTACCTCTATTACGTCTGTAATAAATTGACTAATTGTCGAAAAAGATTAACATTAAAATAAGTTACGATTATTTCCGATATGCATTAATTTAAATTATATTCATTATGAAGGTAATTTATTAATCGATTAATTAATAAAAAATAACGGAAAATACTAAATTTATATTAAATTAATCCATTGGTCACGCGTTCCCGTACCTAAAATTTTAGAAATCAAGCACTGCTTATCACATTGTATTACACTGTGACCACAGGTAATCTAGTACATTTGAGTACTTGTGAGCAAATATAATGGTCTCGTTATGCATATAAATTTCCATCGATAGACGAAAAAAAATAATGTAAGTTATACGGACGAACGTCAATAGGAAAGGGCAGTACTAAATAATATGAATAAATAGTAGTTAAAGGGAATTGATGTCAATACACCATAAACAAAAACAAACTGCCTTACGAAATACCTTTTCCTTAGCCAACTGCACATCCCATTAAGGGAAAGGGCCTCCTGCTTGTGCAGGGAATTATTAATCCTTTAATGAAGTGAAAGGATTATGATGAAGGGGGAAGGGACAAACACTGCCACCAATTTTTTCTCAAAAACTGCTGCAAATTGTTTCTTTAAATTGTCTTCACTTATGTAATAAGGAAAGGTAAGAAGTATGGTGCTAGTCTCATTTTGATTATTTTTGATACTTTTTTCGAAAATTGCTAATAAAAAAATTAAAAACTTCAAAATTGTAGATAAAGATTTTTGCCTCAGTCTGTTGTAAAAAATAGGCTCTTTAAAAAAGCCATGAACATTTTTTGACAAACGAGTAGTTTTTATGCAATAATTTGCTTCAAATGAATGAATTGATGACTTATTTTACGTGGCGAGACTCGGGCCATCAGGCCCGCTCTTCCGTCTGACCACGCAAATTTCGCTATGCTCCTTTCACCCACAAGCGGAGAAAGGAGATATTTTTGGGGCGACGAAACAGGCAATTTGAATTTAGCTCAGAGGCGTCATTTAGGCTTGAGAATCTTTTACATGGAAGCAAATCTACTAACATGGGACAGTCGGTTTTACTTCCCCTCCGAAGGAAGGCGTATGAATAATTTTTGGTCTTAAAAATGCACGGCGTCGATCGGGTTTGAACTTAGGTATAACAGTCCGATACGCTAAGCATTACACCATCAAATGAACCATCACCATGAAATATATACAAGTTTCACACGAACTACAGACCACGGGAAAATATGAATGATATGCAAAATAATTAATTTAATTTTAATTGTAATTTCCTATTGAAAATGCTAATATCATATTTTTCATTTCTCGCTTTTTACTTTTTACTCAATTTGTATTCGCAATGTATTGATATTTCTTTTTAAGCAATCTGCAGAGATTAATGGAAATATCGCAACAATGCGGCACCGATATTTGAGAAGCTAATAGTTGTCGAACGTCTAGATGTTGGGGGTGATAAGATACAGCTGTTTTATTAAGTCCAGCTGGTGGTAGTATAACTCCCAGGCCGAGAGCCAGTACTTTCGTTTGCGATGAATTTCACAGCAGTGTTTTTTATAAATTACTTCTCTGAATGTGTGGTATGATATGTTATATATCAGCTGTTCCCTAAAATATTTAATGCTTATTGAATAAAAGAAAAACGATAAAACTCTATCGGAACTGTTACCTTACGACGAAAGACAACTCACGAGTGAGCAGCCAGAATTTTCGTAATTATTTTGAAGTAATTTGAATATATTCTAATTGCTGTATTGATATTATTAGCCAAGCGAATGCACATAATTTTGACAACGCTGGGCAGGCAACAGTGCGTTGCCCGCTTCTTGGTTGAATTGGGACGTTTTCAAATAATAGCTGAGTGCTTAGTAGCGCTGAAGCAGCAATATTTCAATATTACGTAGCTGGTTCTAATAACGTGAGAAAGTATGTGCTGTTGTAGCACCACTAATGAATATAATATTCGCGAATCTTAGTACGTCGGGTGATGGAATATGTACATACATGAATTTGAGGCACAAATATGGAATGGAAATGTAATAGAAAATGAATAGTGTCCATTCCCTTTTAAATATTAATGAAGTGAAGAAAAAAGTGAATTAAATAAGTGATGAAAGACGGACTGCTTTTGCCATGTTATCTGTTGAAAAGGACATCGAAAATGAATTCGAACCTGGGTCTCCTGGCTAACGCTCAATTGCTCTAATGCTGTTTCGAATCCAGGTCGTGTGACAATTCTTTGAAGAAATCTAATTATTGAAATACATTGGTTACTTAGTAACATGGTCTTTGGTAATCTTTTCTTCTGCGGAACATATTACCGAGCGTAAACGCGTCTAAAAAGATGACAGATGGTGACAATTATACATAATAACGAGCAATACACCAGGCCTATGAAAATGTTTAGAGAATTTGTTGCCTCAGTAGCTTAATGGTTAGAGAAACTAGGTGTAAACTCGCAGTCCCGGGTTCGAATCCCGGTCGGTGTAACAAAATCTAATTATTAAAGAAAATAAATAAAATGTGGCATCAATAGTTGGTTATGATGGGTTTCACACAGCAGATGACAGAAATGCATTTGCCGTTGTTTCATTAAACAATGAACAGAATTCAGTTATGTT
The DNA here is from genome assembly GCA_038098605.1 of Gryllus longicercus. Taxonomy (NCBI): domain Eukaryota; kingdom Metazoa; phylum Arthropoda; class Insecta; order Orthoptera; family Gryllidae; genus Gryllus; species Gryllus longicercus. Next base: position 8,473,321 of record JAZDUA010000010.1, read on the forward strand.
AAACAACGTATTACTGATTCTCTCAAAGTATATTGTATAATCACAAAACTCAATGCTGAACTGAAACTAAATTCCATTTGCAATGCAAAATGTTTTGCTTAATGACGTGCTGGCTCATATCCGGATATTCTCAAACGAACGTCTTCTGAATGATATGGCACTACATTCGCGGTAATGGAATAATATTGCTTATAAAGAATTGATGCGCGAGGTTTTGATTCTCTCCAGTAAGAAATAAATTAACCAAAATAGAGATACGATTATTTATGTAATATTAATAAAACAATGTTTTAGAAAAATATGAAAATGTAAGTTCTCTATTTCTTCACTCAGGTGTATTTAAACAATGGATAAAAATAATGTGCGAATATATTTCACTGTGAGCGAGCCTATCATATAAAAGGTAACGTGCGCCACTAAAGTCTCTCCACACAGAGCCGAATCAGAATTATATAATAATAATATAATAGAATCTTATTAAAAATTGAGTTTATGTTCGTAGCAACAGTGTTACGGAGAAAAAAGTGAAATGGACAACAATTTCAGCATCAGTTATGATTACGGCCATAGAGGAGAGATACAATTGTAGAGATTGTATCTCTCCTCTATGATTACGGCGAGTACGCAATTTGCGTTTTCATTTGTTACAAACTGCAGCTCGTACTACCAACATAATTTTTGTTGCTAGCACACTCAGCAGTCACTGATGCCACTGCGAAGAGACTTTACTGACACTGTATCTTTTTAATAAATTCGCGGGCTGAAGTGCAGAATGGGGTTCGGATTACTGGAACGTCCGCGCGCTGTTCACTTGCGCATGGTTCACTCACGCGGACCACGAGAACGGTTCAGAGGAAGCGGTGCGTTGGTTCTTGGTGTGGAGAATTTGAATGGTGTGTTCTTCGTCGATTTGCGGAAAATACACAACTGCACGTAATTAGGTGGTGCCAGGAGGAAGAACTAGTTAGTGCGAGGTGCGTGTGCATAAAATGCTATGATGATATGGTATTGAAAGAGCGGACGTGACGGTTACGAGTGACAAGAGACGAGTATATAGACGTGACGGTTAGGAGGAAAATGTACGCGCCCAACGCCTTGTAAGGCGACTATTCGCATAAAATGCGTTGGACAGACTCGAGGATGTTTTATGTTAACGCGAGGGTCGTAGGCCCGAGCCTCGTCCTCAACTCGGACACGCGTAGCAAAGCGTCACGATTCCACACGAAAGTGCGTCAGCCGCGGGAAGTGTGGCCGCGCACACTGTGGCGGCGCCGCACATGAGTCAATCTCTGCGCGTATAAAGGAACCGAACCCTGTTCTACACTTACACCAATTCGCGAACGACCTCGACCGGTCTGGTGGCCGCAGCCATATCCTTTCCATGTGTTAGCCGCGCGAGTGTGTGAGAACACAGCTATTTTAATAACAGCTGACGATGTGTCAAGTGTCACTGTAAATACACCGATAGTTGTGAAGTTTCGTGGGACGATGCTCAGTGCAGAGTATAAAGTACGTCGACAGCCAGCCCGAGGCAGCCGCAGTCGCCTGTCATCATGTGCCCGCGTAATGTTCTTTGTGTGAAGTTCTTGCCAGTGTGAAGTTCAGCAGTCGTGTGCTGGGCGTTGCGGTGAAGTTTTTTCCAGACCTCAAGTTCAGAGAGCAGCGAATTTCGTGCAGGAATAGTTGCAAAAGTAAGTATGAGAGTAAATTGTGTTATGCTTTCTGTCTTGTGAATGCTATGTTTGTAGAACGAGCAAATGGCCTGGAAGTGATATAATAGTAAATTTGTGCAAGAATTTTTGAGCTCTGAAATCCCGACATCTTTAGCCAATCTTTCAACTATATGCGAAACGTTATGAATTGATGAGATAAAAGAATAGAGGAAATTTGGCAATATTTGATGATAATACCTTAAAATGTTCGCTCTCAAGTAGTCGAAAATACTTGCATTAACCGACAAACTACAATTTGATTTCATAGTATCATGCCGTCTTTTGAGAGCTGCTGCTGTAGGGAACACAAGTGCAAAGATTATCACGAGTGTACATTTCTAGCTATGCTAAATATTCAAGTACCCTGTTACGCGCATAATGACATTACTGCCGACGAAATAATCCCCCCCCCAACTCCGCTCCTCTTGCAACTACGGAAGATACAGCCCCAACCTCTTACACGATTAATAGGAACATGAGCTACACTTTTTACGTTTTTAATTAACATAAACACATGTTGCAAGCAACAGCTTTGATCAACGCTTTATTTACGTATAACGCATATAATTGGGTTGCTAGGAGCGCAAACGTTAATTGAGTCACAGAATTAAATTAGCTAAACTATAATATTAAACTAGTGATAATAAAACAATGTGATAATAAAAGTAATAATAGTTATAGTTAAGGTCCTGACTTTCAGGTGCTAATAGGAAGATATTTATTTTATGTGCTTAAAATATTTATTACCCATATGAACCAGAAATAAAGATCGAGAAGTCTCGATGCGAAACGTGACGTCATCCTCTTTATCACTCTGCGCATTTCGTCAGTGCAATCTGGGGGTCGCCCAGGGTCACTGCCTCAGTTGACAGTGTACTTCGATTTCTTTTTTTTTTTTTTTAAGTGGCCGATGACATTGGGTCATGTTACACCTCGTGTCTTATAAAATGAATCTCTTTGACAGTGTTTAGCGCATTTGAGGCCACTTGATATATACTCTCTGTTTGAGGCCACAAGACCCGACGAGGACATTCGCGAATTAATTAAAAATATTCATTTGATAAGGTAGGAGGTGTAACAACGACCTAATGTCTTTAGCCATTTCAAAAAATCGAAGTGTAGTGTTAGAAATGCCCCTCAGACGTTTTGACAAGTCGTGAACCAGAATCACTTCCCTCAATTCCGGAAAGTGCCCCAATAACGTGTGATGTGCGACAAACCATTGCTTTTGAAACTGGCACGTCTTTCACAGTTTATCGAAAAACTTTAATACTTGAAGTACTTGAAGTATTACACTTGAAGATACTCAAAATATTCATTTAATCATATAAAATTGACCGGAATATATAATTAAACTAGTTTGTTTCAACGAGAATATTTATTTTTATGTAACTTCAAAATATTTATTTTTAAGGGATACGATATTTGGTATATGGAAACCATGGGACGCTACTTCAATTTCCACTTACCTTAGCCCTAGTCATTAGAATTGTAGCGATAAGTAATGTATGGCCTTCTAGTAAAATATTATGTACTGATATAATAATACTTTCTAAAAGTACGTCAAGAGCTCGGAATGACAAGGTGGTTGTCAGGTGGTCAAGGTAGATTGAGCCACTGAACTTATGTGCTTTCAGATTTCTGCTGCTACCAGGAACCTAAGTGTTAATTTGCAATTGTGCAAATGATATAAGCTAGTCGTGTACGAATATTTAATATTGTACTATTCAGAGACAATGATTGGGAAGTTTGACATTGATGATGTTAATAATAATAGTAAAAGTATCTAGAAAAGTCTCTCTGGCAATTTAATTTACAAAAAGAATTAGAGCCTACATTATAGAATGATGCCTAATAACAAATATTATGCTTACATTATATATTTTTTTGAATTACATTAACTTACAGTAACAATTTAGTTCATTGTAAATTCATCAATAGCATGTTTATAATGTGTCATTCGACGTCAAATCGCACACTCACAAACATCACTATTTTTAACGACTTGAAACTTTTTTATGAGGTCTAGGTGTGAAAAGAGGTGACACACCTTTTTTCATTATTTTTCTAATCCCACCCTATTCAGACACATTACCATTTACTTTTTCCGAAGAATAATGCGCGCCCAAATGTTCAAAAATTTTTCGCGCAAATGCCATTTACTCCAAAAAATAAAATTACACTTATATTTAACTTAAAAATGTATACTTTCATGTGATGTAAATATTTTTGTAAACGTATTATTTAAATATTTAAAATATATTTTAATTTTTAATATGTAAAATTTTAGATTAGTTCCACACTTAAATTAATTGTAAAAAATAGTCATATATTTCTACACCAATATATAGATCTGCCGAATTTTGAAGTGGGACACTCATAAATAATACTTTAAAAAACCTTATTTTAAAGTGGGACACTCATAAATAATACTTTAAAAAACCTTATTTTAAAGTGGGACACTCATAAATAATACTTTAAAAAAACTTATTTTAAAGTGGCACACTCATAAATAATACTTTAAAAAAACTTATTTTAAAGTGGCACACTCATAAATAATATTTTTAAAAAAACATTGTTTGTTCACTTGAGCACATAGGCAGCCTGCTGCCCGCCGGACTCGCTACTACGTCAATGACACGACGCATCGTGACGTCCAACATAAAGCACACGTGAGACTTATGTCATGATATGAATAGCAGAAACACACATACGGTCTCAAATGCAAGATTTGACGAAATGCGACTATGAAGTTTATTTATAAACTGACACTGTTAAGGTCTGCCTGAAACAGAGCAGCCTTATTTCTCAGATATACTGAGTCCGTTGTGTAAACAGAGGGATCTGCAAATCATGTACGTTGTTCTGTGATGTTAGTAACCATAGATAGCCTTACAAAAATATCAATGTTATTGTTATTTGCATTTTCTTAATATGCAAAAATATAATTGGAGAAGAACTGTACATTGAGGTTGTTACAACCAGCATTCTTGAAAAGTTGAAAATTGATTGATTACCATCAAAAGAGCTGTGTATTGGAAAAACTGTTTTTCAAAATTCCTTCCCTGAAGAGTAAAGTGAAGTTTTTTAAAGAAAGTGAGAATATACCATACTCGTTAATGCAGCAAATATGTTGGGCAGTGACAATGAATAAACATGCATCGCTGGCCCTGGTCACCCTAACGTGTCATCTGATAAGGGTAATAAAGAAACTGACATAGTATGTTCATCTTCTGTTTCTTCTTTCTTCGTCCATCGTTCTTCGTTTTTTGCTATGTTCATGAGACAAAAATAAAATTTGACTATACGAGTTTTCTTTGTGATCCACTGTGATTTTCCAGTTGTCCAGTGTAATATTTAAAAAAAATATTCTTTCGTTCTTGAAGATATTATTCAGAGACTGATGTGTGATAAATGTCTTAGATACTCGGCATAGTTTTGTGCTATGCTTCAAAGAAAGCAAAGAACTTGAAAATAGTTTAAAAAAATTTTCTTGGATGACTGAAACACTAATTCAATTCACCCTTTTCAGTGTAAACTCATAACACTTCTCAAGTAAGATTGTGACTAGTGGGCGGATTTTAATGAAATGTAATTTTTTTTCTTTTCACTTTAGAACAATGCCGATTAGTATAGAATTTCATTTTATATAATGTCACGCCCCATGTGGATTGCGGCGTGACAAATGACAAAACGAAATGACTCATTTTTGTAGGCCCTTTTTTGCATTTTCCGTCGATTTCAACTAATAATACATTTTTTACTTTTTACATCATTTTCAATGCATTTTCCCTGATATCAACGATTTTAATGTATTAATGGTTCTTGCCTCAACATTTACGAGGTGCAACAAATGTTCACCACAGAATTCCTGACTAGCCTATTCGCGTTTTTCGCTCACATATTGTAATGTAAGCCGTTATGAGTGCTATGAAATCTAAGGTTATTGTACGCCTATCTGTCATCGCCATTGTCAGTTCGGCCGATTTCGCGATAAATAAAGGCTGAGAATTTCTTTTAAAGAACAGTCCAAACCAAAAGTTTAGAAGATCAGTTCTTTTTGAACAGAAGGAAGAAGCCTCGATTACATTAGTAACATACCAATCAGCTTGAGTTGTTCATCTGAAGTGGTTTTGATCAATTTGTAACGTAATTTACATTACAATTACGTAATTTTTCTTTGTTTTTAGGGCATTTTTAAAGCATTTTAAGAGCATTTTATTGATCATTTCGGCAATGTTTTAGGCCATCAAAATCCCCCCTAATTATGACACTACTAATTATGCAGATACTTTTCGGCTGAGGTGCGTAGTATTACCAAACAATGTGAGTTTATGCTTCCACAAAGAAGCCTTCAATGTGAGTGCTGAATGGCATTTCTTCGCTTCGTAACGTCTTGTGGAAAGGGACCATGCGACGTAGGGAGGAGGGCGAGGCTATTATAATATTCTGGATATAAGCTAGCCTTCAATTCTGACAGGAAACTATTAATTTACCTAGGAAATTATTTAAGTGCGCTGACTTTGTGAAGGCCCTTTGTTTTGCTTCTGAACATAAATGTAACTTCAAATTAACTTCTTCTCATAGCACATCACGCACAGTTTTTAACGGTTTTTGACGTAAATAAATAAAACATTACTTTTATATTTTTAGTAACCCAGAACAATACTTAGAAAGAGGATTATTGCTACAATGATTTAATAAAAAACGGTAGACGGCTTAAAGCAAATAGTTTCATTTCTTTATAAAAAGGTGAATTTACGGCATTCTCTGTAAAGTGAAGTAAAAGAAATATCAACGTAATTAACTGTATCACATACTCTTATTTGTATAAATATTCCGTCCGTTTAATACGAAACTAAATCCGTTTGACACTTTTTAATTTTAATTTAATCGGCTATGAAGGTTATACGTATGTGTACATGGCACATAGTAAGATGTGAAGGAATACTTCTCTATATTGCTCTGTGAAAGTATATTGATGGTAATCGTCTACTGCTGATTGGCACGTGCTTGAGTAAACGCTCTAGCAGACGCTGCAGCAAAATGACAAGTAGACATTTGATAAATATAAAATTGCTCAAAAATATTTTTTTTAATGTAATGAATTCAATGTACTCTATATCAAATGAAAGAGCATATTTTTTATTTAATGTCACAAAATATTAAATTTCTGTCACAGTTAAAACAAGAGTTAAAAATGATTTTCTTGAGCAATGCGAGAATTTTTTCGAAAATTTTGAAAAATATTATAATCTTGAAAAATACTTCAGAAGAAATGAAAAACAGATGTTCCATATTTTTGTTTATACTCTTTACAGAAAAAAGTTCTAAAATCTGGGACATAAATGCCAAATTTTCCTTAAATTTGTGCGATTTGACACGGATGGACCCACATATGTAAATGATTACACTAAACGTTCAATTAATTTAAATTAAGGTGACCAATCATCCTCATTTGGTGAAGCCAGTCCTTCTTTTGTGTGTTCTATTCTTCCTCGAAAAGTGCCCTACCTGTCATCCTTTTCGATATTTTCAAACTACTGTTAATATCTGTATTCAGAGATGCCGCGTGGAACTATTTGTTATAACTAAACTGGCGAATTGGTATCTGAAAACAGTCGCCAATTTATGTATGTTAAATACGAGAGGCGAATGTTAACTTTAATACATTAAACATTAAACTACACGGTTGCTAGTGTATATCCTGTAATAATTCATGTCTTCTTTTATGGTAGTTATGTATTTCTTTATTACTCACAAGTTATTGATTTTTATTATGTCTCTGATTATAATACCTAATACGAATTTGTATTTATTAGTCACATCATGAAATAGTGTACACGAGTACAATAACTAAGTAAACAAAATAAAAGAAAACCATCACCATACGAAAACAGAGATTAAAAATTTAAACAAATACAATTCACCACCTTAAACCTATGAAAAAAACAACAATCTTGTCAGATTTGCTAGGAGTTCACTCCAAACTCCCTCTTAAGTACTTTTTGCACGTGTCAGAGAGAGGCGAGTTGCTTTCTACTTTTATGCCCTGTATTACCACCGTCGGTTAAAGTTCCAGTTAGAGTTAACCGGACGTTAGCGGGAGAAATTCGTATTACGAGCGTCGGTTAAAGACAAACCGGAGGTTTACCGGAAAGTTAAGTTAACCGGAGGTTGAAGTAAGAGTTACTGAGTTAACTGACGGTTAGGTGAAATGGCGAATGTAATAAATGTAGAAACTGATTCTGAAGACGAAATGCTGTTGGAATATTTCGTTAATACCAGACGTCTCAAACGTTTGCGGCCCAGACGGGATAACTTCGGAGAGTGGGACTGCGACGAATTTTTCGCACGTTTCAGGATTACGAAACAAACTGCTTTGTTCGTATTGCAACAGATTGAAGATGAACTGGAATACATTACAGACAGGTATGAGGATGTATATAATAAATCATTAATGGCATTAGTTATAGTATGTTCCCTCTGTAGGTAGATGTAGAACCTTTCCTTAGCTTTCTCTCTGAATTTTTGAAATAATAAGGTTATGTTGTAACCTCCTGGGCTGTAAGGCATTGAAATGATATATTATTGAATTTGACATGTTTAATATTACTGTCTTATTAAATAATCGTTTTCATTGGTCTACTTATTATTGAATTAGTATTTTTATTAATGGTTTACTAGTTGTCAACCTGATTTTAAGTAAGTCCATGTCATTTCAGTTTTGTGTTAATAAAGTGCTATTACCAATTTTTTTTATTATTGTTTAAATGATTACTTAATTTTAGTGGTATACACAAAAGAATTAAAGACTGTCAACATGAGGTCGCTATATTATTTATTCAGTCGTCATTTCAATATCGAATGAATAATACTGCAAACCTTATTTTGATTGTCTTTAAATCTTTGTGGATATTACTGAAATTAAATAATATTCTTTAGAAAATTGTTGGTTAACTTTTAACCACATTTGAAATTTAAATGATTATTATGTAAATTAAATATTAATGTGATTATTATGTATTCCCAACCTGTTTCAAGTTAAAACAGGGTAAATAGTGTTTAATGAAATTTACATATTTTTCTTTGATGACTTTCCCTTTCCTATTGTAGCAAGTTTCTGCATTACTAAAATTCAGAAGTTTACACTTTAATGTAATGAATAATTTTTGTGTATTATCATATTTTGCATACATTCGTTACGAAATAAGCATGAAACATTTCTGAAGTAAATTAGAAATTAAATGAAAATATCACTTCATGCCAATAAAATTTCAATTGATTTAATTTTTTTTAGATCCAATTCATATTTTTAAAGTACTACTTGTTGTTACATCTTACACCTAACGCAATTTTTAACATACTTTTCCATAAAATACTAGTGTTTTGTGAAGTATTATAAGCAATATTTTATTTCTCATTTCATTTAGGCTTGTTTTCAATTTATGAAATACATAATATATTT